>CM059971.1:84404731-85090662 GCA_030490835.1 Annona cherimola | reverse complement strand
TGAATGGAAAATCCTCTCCACCCATTGTATTTAGAATTGTCCACTTTATTAGCGTGCCAATTTTCATCTAAATCCAATATGTGTGTGATCCCCATCTTAAAATGGTGCAAAATCAACGTAATAAAATAGTTTAATGTAAATATTAAGTTTAAAGTGGTATTTTCAACATCTAAACCATCTAAAGTATGATTTTTATATGGATAAATGATTGTATAAAGTTTCATTACGATCTAATATGTGTGGGGCCCATTTTACAGCGGACTGCATCGTAATTACGATGCAGTCAGACTGCACAGGAACAAATCCCTATATATATATATATTCATTTTTCATAGACAAGTAAAGCTGGGTGTTATTAAATCTATAAACTACGTTTTACCATTTTTTGATGTTTTTAATTATTTATTTTGAATTTTTAAACATAGTGGCATTTCCATAAGTTATTTTACATTAAACTATTTTATTATGTTAAATTTGTACAATTTTCAGATGGAGTCCATACGCATATTCAATTAAGATGAAAATTTGGTATGATAATAGAATATATCATTCTAAATACAATGAATGAAGTATTATATAATTTTACGATCAAGTAGGGCCATTTTGGCGTAACTTCAACGTTGTTACGGTGCGCAACTGAATAATTCTCATATATATGTGTGTGGGAAGTGATTACTAAACAAGTTAGGCATAAAAGCTTTTTGGATCCATAATTTAATATTTATTTAGATTGATTTATGTGAGTTTCTTATAGAGATAAAGTTTTGATATTTTTAATTAAATACACTTAAAATACATAAAAACAAATTGGATCATGATTAAAAACAGCTGCTGCTTTGAATCATAACAACTTATAATTTTCATATTTATATAAAGCCTAAATGAAATCCAGTCCATTTATAATACCTAGAATTATTTGTTTAGCAAAAATGCATAACGACATATTCACGAAAGACTTTTTTTTAACTATGAAATAATTCTAATGGCGATGATTATATGATATTATTTTCTGGCTCACCCAAGTTTTCAATCAAAGAAAATTTTAAGATACATTTAAAAAAATAATTTTTAAGATTAAAATTTAATATCTTTGTATAAGGATTGGTTTAGATCGTTCTAAGACATTCAAATAATCATAAAATTAAAAGGTTGTTGGATTATGATTCAAAAGCCATCTGTTTTGAAATCTAACCCTGGATATATATATATAGAGACCCACTCCTGTGCAGTCCGCTGTAAAATGAACCCCACACATATTAGATTGTAATGAAACTTTATACACTCATTTATCCATATATAAATCATACTTTAGACGGTTTAGATGTTGAAAAAACCACTTTAAACTTGATATTTACATTAAACTATTTTATTACGTTGATTTTGCACCATTTTAAGATGGGGACTGCACACATGTTGGATTTGTATGAAAATTGGTATGCTATTAAAGTGAACAATTCTAAATACAATGGGTGGGGTGGATTTTCCATTTATGATCAAGTGGGGCCTACAGTGCATGGACTGCACGGTGCAGTCGCATGCACTGGAATAAATCTCATATATATATATATATATATATAAAATTTATAATGCCGAATTCTTTTGATGTAATGTAATGCCGAATTTTGATTTGGTGAGAATATCGTAATTAAATTTCAAAAGGAAAGACTACGAACAAAATTTCTGGAAACAGTTTCGTAGAAAGATTTTCCAAATCTAAATTGCTAATTAAAATTTATTTCGAACTTAAGGCCTTCATAGAAATAATCTGAATTTTCTATTTAAGACGGTTGATAGTTGGCACCACCAAGCTAGATTGAAAGAACAGTGCACCTAAAAGATATTTCAGGCTGAATCAAAAAAAAAAAAAAGATACTTCATGGGAAGAAGTGCATGGGCACAAATTCGCTGCTCATTGACTTCTGCTTCTAACTTAGAGGGTACTTTTGCTTCTAACTTGGAGTTGCCGTTAGCAAAATAAATAATGATAAATAAAATAGGAGCTGAACCACTATTATATGTAAATTTTATTTTTTGATGGGAGTCTAAATTTTATTTTGAGCGTAAGGTATATTTTAAAATTTAAATCATCGGCGTAAAATGATGATTTTTAAAAAAATTTAGATACAATATAGAAAATATAATAATTAACCTGAAGTATTCGGGTTTGATGAATAGAATTAAGCCACTGAATCCCACTTCTGTTCCAGCTCTACCGGTAAAGGTAACGCCGGCCGGTTGCTCTTCGTGGACCTCTCTAGTACTTGCTAGTGCTGCTGCCGCGTTGAGAGTAGGGAAGTGGGATACGGCTATAACTATATTATGAGAAAAGACGCAATGTATTTAAGCTACTCGTGCATTACCAAATTTCTAAGGTAAGAATAATTTTCTTCTGTGTTTCTTTTTCTTCTTCTTTATTTATTTTTGTGCTTGTATATGTGTGTACGTACGAGTGTTCTTCGAAGCATGCATGGATCATGTATAACTTTTTTTTTTTCCTTTCCCTGAAAGGATGGATCGGGTATAACTTAAGAACAGCTATGTGCTTCAATAATATTAACATCAGACTTCGTGATTATTACCTAAAGTTCTATTCTTGATGGTTGCCCTCTTCTTCCTGGCTCTAGCTTTTTTCTTTCTGGACCTAGGAAAAGCTGTTGCAATAGCAGATGCTGAATTACAATACATATTGTATCTTCACGACGAAACAACAAGTAGAATTAGCTAGCTATGTCGAGGGGATATGATGGTGGAAATTTAGTTTCTTTAGGGTGCACAATTAGTAGAAAAGGGACTGCCGTCTCTAGTTTATTTTTGGTTTAATTCGATGACCGATTTTATTAGAATTCAACAAGCAATTGAACCAGTCCTCTAGTCGGTATAGTAATCCCATGAAATTTTTTATCTTATATTTTATAATTTTTCTCTAAAAGAACTTACTCAGCTACATATCATTGTTAAAATTGTATATATTATTATCGTAATCATCATAAGTAATTTCCTACCTATAAGAGGTCACTTGCTATTGTAATTTTTAACGTCTTATATCTCATTTTATTACTTTTATCTATATTTTTCCAATTCTTTATCTCATTTTCAAAAAAAAAAAAAAATCTACCGATAAAAAGATCTACGATTCAAAATTTTTAGTTTATATCACATGCTCAACAAGTCAAGTAATTAGAATTGGTTGAATCAATCAAACCATGAACCGATAGAATGTTCAGCCTTTAACCTAACCCTAAGATGCTCGAGGTAACTGGTTAATTAGTAATTAGGAAGTCATATTACTATTATAAAGGGGCCTCTTCTTGGGATAATTAAAGGGGAACTGTGCAGGACTACACGCTACTTCCATGCTAGCGGCCAACGAAAACAAAGAAATAGCCCTTGAGGCAGCACTTAAATCAGATCTATAATATTATATAAAATAGCATGAATATACATCAATATAACAAAGAAATAGCCCCATTGGTTCTACACTTCTACCACATATTTTGTAACAGATTGACAAGTCAATCTTCCTGTGAACCAACTGTAAGAAAATGAACAACCCCCCTAAAAACATTTTCTTTTATCTATGGCAGTCTTTATGTGGCTCACCATCCGTCCTTTTCCCTGTACTCATGCCTCATGCTGTTTTTATTACAGTCATGCAAAATAAGACGTGGTTTTAATTTTTCGTCCAATGACTTGTATATATAGATTAGTGGTAGAAATATCGAGTAAAATAATACTTGTGGCACTCTAGTTTCTGTACTAGTGTGGTAATGGAGAACAGCAGCAGCAACAACAACATCAATAACAAGGCTCACCAAGCTTGCGCCGCATGCAAGCATCAAAGAAAAGGGTGCGGGCCGAGATGCATATTGGCTCCCTATTTCCCTGCAAACAAGCCCGAGAAGTTCATTGCAGTGATGAAGAACATTGGCGTGAGGAACATGCAGAAACGCTTGTCGTCTCTGGAAACAGATGAGCAGAAGAGCATGGCTGCCAGCACTTTGGCCTGGGAAGCTGAATGCCGGCTGCGTGATCCCGTGAATGGGTGCTGGGGAGAGTACAAGAAGCTGAAAGACGAGGTAAGGAGGCTGGACAGCAAGATAAATCAGATGGCTGATTGCCCCATTTGCAATGGGACCATCCCCAGGCAATGTCTGTACGAGATGATTGCTAATGCCGAGAACAGTATTGCAACAGCTGCAATGGTGGCCGGTGATCCCAACAACATGAGAGACTCAAACGGAAATGAAAATTTGATTTTCGGAGCTCAAGACACGGCAGCATCTCTACAGGGCTTCGACATAGGTCCTCAGTCAAGAGATCCTCTCAGCATTTTCGAGCATGTAAACACCATGGATCATGGAGTTCATCATCACCATCCTTATTTTCTACAAAATACCCAAGGTATGGTAGTGTACCTCCATTACTTGTCTATTTTGTGTGTTTTGCATGCATGTGTCATTATGTCAACCAACATGCATGCGTCATTATGTCGACCTACACAAATGGATTTAAATTTATGGAAAACACCACCTAAAACCTTTGACATATCTGCCAAAGCACACAACTGATTATTGATATTTGGGTTCTGGTTGGCTAAAAATACAATTAGTCTTGTCAAATGTAATTAAGAAGCACTTATCATGACGCGTATGAAGATAAATTAGAACCTTGCATGTTCCACTCAATCGATGCCCACGTACCATTCTTCTACCAATTCATAAGCTTTGAGCTATATTTATGAACACATGCAAATACTAACTAAGATTAACCAAATTAAGGGCTTCTTGCATATGCCTCCACATCTGTTTTGCAAAATTGCAATTCAATAGTTATTGAATATGCTTGAGTACCACACTTTCGGACTTTGTTTGTATAAATACCCTTGTTGTCAAATTTAATTGGACTTTTTCCCTATCTAGGCATCACAGGGGCTGGATCATACAGATCTAATCTTTGTGGTTCGATGATGCTCAATTGGTCAAACTTTGACCGCTTTCATAAATTCTATCACCACTGAAAATAAAGAGCATTACTTTTGCAAACAAATTTCATACTTCAAATTTATAACTCTAGGATAAAAATTGGAAATAGACCCTTACATTAATATTTCCATGGTACTAAAAGAAAACCACCATTTTAAAATATATTTGTTACACTTTTTATTATGAAAAACACTAAATAGTGATATAAATAATAATTATTACTAAAATTTAACTTTTTTTAGTGTAGATAGAGGCTAATGCCCTAGTCTGGGTTTGGATCTCAAGCATCTTATATATGCACATACTCATACATACTCATGTCAATCACCTAATCATTTAGATATTGATAAAAGAACCTTTTGACTATAAATTTTTTGCTAAAAATAGCACATTAAGTGAAGACCAAAAAAATTAATTGCGGTTAAACTTTTCAGTTCTCATAACTCTAATCATAACTTTATTGAGTGTATATATATATATATTACAACTTATTTCAAAGGTAGACAATAATAAGCTCCCATTCTTCATGTGAGGAGACGACATGCTCACCCATTTATTAAGGGAGACAACAAGCTTTCATCTATTCAACGGAGAGACAAAGCTCCCATTTTATACACAAATACTGCACGCTCACGGGGTTCAAAACCGAGTCGACGCAGTGGCTACCATCATATCCAAATAGTGTGGCATATGCGCGCTAGCAACTCTAGTCATAACTTAGCTATAATACAATCACAATGCAAACTAATACATATAATGAAAATTTTCATTGTTCTTAAAAGTCCATTTCTTGTTGTTGAGGGCTAACATTAAACCATCTATTATTAGAACATTTAAAAGCATAATGATAAGTCGGGTACGCTTCTATATTATCGGGTTATATAGAAATAGTTTTGTGTAACACCTTAATTTTAAAGATATTAATGATTTATGCAAAATTTAATCCACTCATTATGTTTGACATTACTTGTTTAGCTAGTAGATTAATTTGATTCAAATCAGATATGTGTATGGATCACATTTGCTCCAAAAAGAAATATTCATGTGTAAATTTACAAAAATTCTTAGATTTATTTACATATGTATTACAATATAATGAGAAATTTTCAAGTGCAGTGATACTAAAATGGGCCCTACATGATGATAAAATTAAAATCTACTTAACCCATTGTATTTAGAATAATTTATTCTATTACCATATCAATTTTCATCCCAATCGAATATGTGTATGAACCCCATCTGAAAATTGTACAAATTCAACGTAATAAAATATTTTGATGTAAATAACAATTTTAAAGTAGTTTTTTCAACATTTAAACCATTTGTTATAAATTTTATATACAGAGAAATGATTATACAAAGTTTCATTGCATTCTAATATGTGTAGGGGCCCAAAAATGGGCAAATGTACCACTGTCCTAGTTGACACTGCACCGGAACAGCTCTCCAATATAATAATACTTTATATAATTATTTATCCATATAGTAATAATATTTTAAATGGTTTAGATATTGAAAATACTACTTATATTTTTATTATTAAATTATTTTATTACATTGATTTTACACATTGATAAATGGAGCCCATATATAGTGATATTAAATAAATGAGAGGATTTATTGATAATATAAATATACGAAATATAATAAATGGAGTGAATTGTTTATTAATCATCAAGATTTTAAAAATGAAGAGGATTACATAAAATAGAAGTTTCATAGAAGTAAGCCTAATGATAAAAAATGAATTATAATATTGAGCCATGTTCTAATTTGGCTCATTTTTTTTTATCTTCATTCGAAAGTTGCAAATAGTTATCGCTTACTAAAAAAAAAGACTTTAGTGACATAAAATTTTGTATTAATTTATACCATAACATTGCTATAACCATGTTAGTATAAGTCTGTCACAAAAGTCTTTTGTGACTTTTTTTAGATTTGTCACTAAAAGATTATTTTTTCTAGCTAAAAGCTAGTTTTTATTGATAAAAATATATATGTCGGTAAGTAGAGGTTTTCTGTGAGCAAAATTGTTTAGTGTTACTGAAAATGTGTTAGAAAAGGTTGGCTGTCTTGTGTTGACTTCAAACCAGGGCAAAAGTTGTTGAACATTTTGCAACTCACATGTGGCTACAACATCTTTCCTTTTTTTTTTTTTCTTTTTTTTTCTAACGTGACTATGCCCTATAATTAAGGACAATACCGTGCGTAGCTAATGGTCCTTTTTTTCGTCTCTTGAGCTAGAAAATATTTAATTAATTGGAATTTTTATTTTTTTTTCCTCTTTTATCTACGGGACCGTAGATCAATTTGGCAATGCGATTGTGAAGACATGGGAAGGAGGATCATGACTTCTGCGAGCTCGACAGGAGTACTGCCCTTCTCTGCTCTTCTACAGACCACAGGCCAGAAATTTGCGAGGCTTCCATTCAATCGTATTATTTTTCTCTCATGTAGAAATGATAAAATGTTGGCTGAGATGACCATTCGGTGCCGCTTACCAGGTTGTCAAAAAAGTGTACTCTCTCTCATTTTCCTTTTTGGGCTATCCAAAGTTGGTTTGTTAATACTTAATATCCATGGCACCGTGGGTCCGCCATATTTCATGTCATTTATATTACTGTAGAACTGGTTTCAATTTACAGGTTTTCAAAACGTGCCTTTTCGGTGCCTTCCATAGTGTTTTGAGGAAAAAAATAAAATAAAAAAGAAGCTAAGGCCTGATGGTCGATCACTAGAAAATGAACTTTTATTAATACTAAAATTTATCATTATATTTATCAATTTAAACTATTATATAAAACTACAGTTTTGTAAGTCAGCCACAAAAAATATTGCAGCAATTTTTTTTTTAGTTGTTGATGTAGACAATATGCTGATAAATCTTGACGTTCTTGTTGTGTGAGCAGGGTGCATTTGTTTTAAATGAAATTGATCATGAGGAAAATTAATGTCAACAACACCGTGGAAATAAGAATTGAACATATAGATAATTACGAAAAAGCGAATTTATTATATAAAAAATATATAATTTGATTCTTTAGAAATAATCTTTTTGTAAAATTAAATTCCATGTATTTCTTGTAAGTAATCTCTAAATCTATCTACGCCATTATATATATATATATAGAAATCTTATTTTTTACTCAATAGGGCTTGGCTATCATTACAAAAATTTTATTTCCACAAATAATTTCATTATTTTGTTACAGCGTACGAACTTATATATATATATTAATTAATACGCCACAAATCTCAAAAATAAGGTAAATCAAACAAAGTTGGTCAGTTCCCTTTGAATCTCAAACTGAGTAACGTAGAGAGAAATTTGATATACTTGTGTTTTCAAATTCCATAATCCATTACTTTTTTTTTTTTTTAATCCATTACTTTAACATCACAATCAATGAGCAAATTGCTGAATTGATAGCTACATTTGACCTTGTAGAAGATTTGAAGAGTTGTTTTATCCTATACGGAAAAAGAGATTCAACGGTCTGAATAAGTGGATGCCCCACGTGCTACGAAATTCAACTTCCACCCAACGAATATATTTTATTAGTGAGTGGATGCTTCTTTTGGCGTTTACGCCACGTCGCTGAAGATGAACGGTCAAGATCTTAATTAGTGTCGCAGTTTTGTCCATGGCAGTCTGAATATATGAGATATTTACACATAGAGATACGCAATTGTGCATTTCCCCGCATCATAATTTACGTTGCACTTCCAATCAAAAAAAAATAAAAAATTACGATGCACTTGGCCCAAAATAAATTTTATATATATTGTAATGTACTGATACTTTATACAATTATTTATTTATATATAAATTATATAGAAAATATTTTACATATTGAAAAATAATTTTAAAGTTGTTATTTACATCAAATTATTTTATTATGTTGAATTTATACCATTTTTAGATGGGATCCATATCATAGATGTTAATGGTCATGGTCGACCCGTGAACCCGCTCGTTCGACCCGTTTATAAATGGATTTGGGTCGAGATTTTTGAATAAATGGATTATGATCAGCCAACTTGTTCAACCATTTAATTAAATAAATGGATTATGGTTAAGATTTTATAACTCGTCAACCCATTTAGTAACTTATTTAATCCGTTCAACCTATTTAACCTGTTTAACCCGTATATATAAATGTAAACCTCTTAGTTATTTTCCCAACGAAATTTTCCTCTCAACCTTATTTTCATTTTTTCACTACTATCATAATTCTATTTTCCCGTAATTACCTTATTTCAATTTTCCCTACGTTAAAAATACTATTTTGCCTCTTCCTATGAGATCGTCGTCTGCCAGAATTTAAGTCTTTAGGTCATTTGCTATATAACCCGTCAACCCTTTTATTAAATGGGTTGTAAATGTGTTAGGGTTAAGGTTTTTTAAATGAGTTAATAAATGGATTAGGTCTAGGATATTTTAAATGGATTAGAATTAGGATAAGGCTCCAACCCGACTCGTTAACACTGCTAATCCATACGCACATCTAATCGGGATGAAAATTAGTATCACAATAGAACACTTAATTCTAAATACAATGGGTTGAATAGATAATAATTTTATGATCATGTGTTGAAAATACTACTTTAAAATTGATAGTTAAGCATTTTTCATAATTTACATATGCATATACACATTTTCTAACAAATGTGGTCATAAACATACTTGATTAGGATGAAACTTGGTCTCCTAAATAAACAAATGATGTTAAATACAATGAATGGATTGGATTTTCCATTAAGGATCAAAATCTTAAATTTTGAAGAAGTTACATGGGTTCGCTTCTATGTAACCTGGAGACCAAGTTTTATCCCAATCAGGTATGTTTATGGGCTTCATTTGTCTCTCTCTCTCTCTCTCTCTTTATATATATTCATATGTAAATTATGAAAATGCATAGATCTATTTACATATGTATTAGAATATAATAATGTTTTATAGAATTATTTTATTCACATAGAAATGATATTTTGGGACCGTTTAGATGTCGAAAATATTATTTTAAAATTGATATTTTAGCATTTTGCATAACTTACACATGAATATATACATTTTCTAACAAATGTAGCCCATAAACGTACTTAATTAGGATGAAACTTGATCCCCTAGATAAACAAATAATGTTAAATACAATGAATGGATTAGATTTTCTATCAAAGATCAAAATCTTAGATTTTAAAGAAGTTACATGGGTCTACTTCTATGTAACTTCTTTATCTAAGGGATCAAGTTTCATCTCAATTAAGTACGTTTATGGGCCACATTTTTTAGAAAATATATATTCATATGTAAATTATGAAAAATGCTTCAATGTTAATTTTAAATAGCATTTTTGACATATAAGTCATCCAAAATATCATTTGTATGTGAATAAATGATTTTATAAAGTATTATTACATTCTAATACATGTGTAAATAGATCTAAGAATTTTTTATAATTTACACATGAATATATATATTTTTGAACAAATGTGGCCCATAAACATACTTGATTGAGATGAAACTTGGACTCGTAGATAAACAAAATGTTAAGTACAATGAATGGGTTGAATTTCCTTTTCAAAATCTAAAATTTTAATCTTTGATAGAAAATCTAATCTATTCATTGTACTTAACGTCATTTTTTTATCTAAGGGATTAAGTTTCATCCCAACCAAATATGTTTATGAGCGACATTTGTTATAATTTGTATATATTCATGTGTAAGTTATGAAAAATGCCAAAATATCAATTTTAAAATAGTATTTTCGACATTTAAACAGTCCAAAATATCATTTCTTTGTGAATAAATGATTCTATAAAGTATTATTACATTATAATACATGCACAAATAGATCTAAGTATTTTTCGTAATTTATACATAAATATATATATTTGAACAAATGTGGCCCATAAACATACTTGACTGGAATAAAACTTAGTCTCTTAGATAAACAAATAATGTTAAACACAATGAATGGATTGGATTTTCTATTAATAATTAAAATCTTAAATTTTAAAGGGGTTACATGAGTCCACTTCTATATAACTTAGTTACATAGGAGCGGAACTGTATATATATAGAAGACCTGTTGCGGTGCAGTGCAAATGCACCGGAACAATGATACATTTGCCCAAAAAGGGCCCCACACATATTAAAATGGAATAAAACTTTATACAATTATTCATCTATATATAAATTTTATAGTAAATGGTTTACATGTTAAAAAAATCACTTTAAAGTTGTTATTTATATTAAACTATTTTATTATGTTGAATATGTACCATTTTCAGATGGGGTCTATACACATATTCTATTGAGATGAAAATCGGTATGGTGATAGATTACATTATTCTAAATACAATTGGTAGAGTAAATTATAATTTTATGATTATGTGGGGCCCATTTTGACGCAACTGCATCGTAATTATGGTGCAGTTGCGCTGCACTTGAATATAACTCTATATATATAGAGTTATTCCGGTGCAGCGCAATTGCACCGTAATAACGGTACATTTGTCCATCTTTGGGTCCCACACATATTAAAATGTAATGAAACTTTATACAATCATTATATAAATTTTATAGCAAATGGTTTACATGTTGAAAAAATTATTTTCAAGTTGTTATTTATATCAAACTATTTTATTACATTGAATTTGTACCATTTTCAGATGAAGTCTATACACATATCCGATTGGGATGAAAATTGATATGGTAATAAAATACATTATTCTAAATATAATTGATGGAGTAGGCTATAATTTTATCATCATATGTGGCCCACTTTGACGCCACTACACCATAGCGGCACCTGAAAATTCCTCACATATATATGACGAATGACATTGCATATAGGTTGCCTTAAGTTCTCTAAATTTGCAATTTAACTATTAAGTTTTATATTTGCAGCAAATGGCATGAAATTTTGAAAATATATAGTTTCTAATAACATTAATTTTTTCTCATAAAAATGTTAATTTTTTTAATTTGAAATGACTAAAATGCTTTTTTTAGTAATATTTTATTATAATCTAAAATATTTTTTAGCAAAAAATACGTAAAAAGAAGCCCAAAATTTTAACCAAATAGGGTAGTCCATTTAAGGTTTGAATAAAATTAATAAATAAAATTTTAGTTATTTCGCATAAAAAATAATAGTTTGACATTGGTGGAGGGATCAAATTTATATATATTTAAAACCTCAAGCTATCTATTGCAAAAATAAAATTTAAAAATCAAGAGGGTAAATTTCATAAACTTGCCACGTATGTTGTTGCGCTTCAAGCCTACGTCTAAATCCATTTTGCCACTCTTGTATGAGCCTAGCCATTCCATGTAATTCCTTCAGATTTTAAGATTTTGATGTTTAATGTAAAATTTAATTCATTCATTATATTTGACATTATTTGTTTAGCCAGGAAACAAAGTTTTATCCAAATCAAAATGTGTGTGAGCCACATTTGCTTAAATATATATATATATATATATAAGTACAAGTTATGAAAAGTACTTGAATCTATTTACATATCTATTAGAATATAATAATATTTTATAGAATCATTTATTCAAAATGATATTTTAAATGGTAGATATTGAAAATATAGCTTTTAAAATTAACATGTACTATTAAACTACTTTATTATATTGATTTTACGCATTTACGGGTGAGGCTTATGCATAGTGATATTAGAAAAATAAAAAAAGTTTTCAAGATATTATAAATAATGTTAAATATAATATACAAAGTGAATTTTTCTTCAATCATTAAATATGTAAAATCGAAGAGATTATATCGAAGAGGTGGTTTCATTTAAGCATAGAAACCATTCCCCTTACACATATATCCAAGTTTGCTAAAATTTCATATCTACCCATCTCACATTGAGATTTTTTCTGATGGGTATTTTTTACAATTATCTTGACTATATTTTTCAATTAAGCATTGAAACATTTTAGCAAATTTTTTACGGTATATTAACACACAGCTAACAAAATTTCTAATTTTATCCAAACAGTGGACACTCCTACACACTTGAAAAGACTGCTGCCATGGACTCATTTTTTCACACCACTACACGTTGTTAAGATTAATTATGCAACCATGGAGTGTTGAAACCCCGCGGCAGCGCCGACCGCGTTGGGGGATCCTAAGTTACCACTGCACTTGTCTCACATTGAGATTTGTATCCATATACCGATATACTTAATTTCAAAGCATATTTTAAGGAGTTGTGATTTAGTGCACCTGGGTATAAATATTTATTTTTATAAACTAGTTAATCTAAGTATATTTAACATGTGTATCGAGTTTTACTATTTTTTTATATTTGTAAATATTTTTTGAATTTTTTAAAATTGGTGGTATTTTTGAAGGCCCCCTTCGATTGACCGTTACAAATCCGCAACTTGAAATATTTTAAAATGACAAATACGAGTTGCATGCGAACCTTTATAAAATTATATAGAGTGTCTTTTTTTATATATATTATGTAGAGTGTCTTTTTTAAGTTGGAAAACTGGGGCAAAAAAATACACTTTGGAGTAAAAATGAACTTAAAATGTAAAATTCTCTAAGTGGACGATACCCCAATATTAATTGTGGGGTCATGCTTGGCAAATTTTCCTACAGCGGACGACTTTTGGACAAGATAATAAATCATCAAATCAAAAAAGATAAAATCGTAGCTGTTCTACGTGTCAAGCTGGGAATAAAATGCTTCCCAGTTAACATTTAGGCATTGAAAATGAGGACTGTAGCAGGTACAAAAACCATTTTTTAATATTTTTGTTGAAAATCTTTTTACAAAGTTGTTAATGTAAATATATTATATTTATAAATCAAATTTTATCATTTTAGAAATGTGTATACGTATTTTTTTATTTTTGAAAATAGAAAGGTTTTAACTATTTCTAAATTACTAAAATTTTCTTGTTTTTAGAAAATTAAAAAAATTATATCTCTAAAAATAATAAAACTTAATACATATGTTTTTTTTATTAGTATATTTTACATTCATCTCAACACATATTACACTGAAGTTTAGAGACATTCTCTTAAACTGATATATTTTAAATGTTTTATTTTAATAGCCGAATGCAAGTTTTGAAACTAAGGCAGAAAAGGTCATATATAAATAATTTCGTGGCTCCCCCATCTCTCTAGAAGCAAACAAACGGAGCGCAATTCAGTGCACTCGGGTGCATTCAGCCTCAACGCACCCGGGTGCACTGCACCTATTTTTTTTTTTTTTTTTGAAAATTTTTGTATAAAATGGTTAATCTAGGTTTATTTAACATATGTATCAATTTTTACTATTTTTGGAGACTTTTAGATATTTTTTTTAGATTTTTAAAAATCAGTGGCATTTTCGGTAATTTAAAATTACGAAAAATGCCACTGATTTTTAAAAATCTAAAAAAAATATCTAAAAATCTCCAAAAATAGTAAAAATTGATACATATGTTAAATAAACCTATATTAACAGCTTCATGAAAATTTTTTCAAAAAAAAATAGGTGCAGTGCACCCGGGTGCGTTGAGGCTGAATGCACCCGGGTGCACTGAATTGCGCTCCCAGACAAAATATCGTCAATGTGGTAGGGCCCACAACACTAATCGAGGTCTGCCTCGTGACTCTTCCCAACGAAACTTTCACCCGAGGAGCCACGCTGCAAACTTTTTTTTTTTTTTTTTTTTCCTGACATATATAAGAGGATGTTTCCTCCCGATAAGCCGCAATGCAAGCTTTGGATTCCGGTTATATCAATATGTTCCCGTAAGCACTTAGATTAATAGCGCCCCGGCTGCATATAACTCATTTATTTTTATTTTTTACAAAAAAAATTTATAAAATTATTCATTTAAGTATTTTTAACATGTGTATTAATTTTTATAATTTCCGAACTTCATCTCTTCAAACATGAATCGTCTTCACGATGTTAGGCGATCTGTTTCATCTATGATGTCTAATTAAAATATATTAATTTAATTTTAAAAATATATATTGATGAGCCATAAAATAAGTATAGTTTTAAAGTGAATACACTAGGTATGATTTATGCAAATTTCTGATTAAAATAATCTTAATAGGTATTTTTTGCAAATACACCTATAAAGTTTGACTAATATTGCATATATGTCTCTAAGTCTACCGAAATTGAAAATATAACCGTAAAGTTTCAATTGTGTCTTTTTTACTAAGATGCCGTTAAAATATTATATAAAATGAGGATAATGCCCTTTAAGCCAAGTGATACAATTACAATCATTCCAAATATTATAAACATATTTTTTTATTTCATTATTTTTATATAGTTTTATATATTATTACTTTATATTGTTCGCAAAAATGCTTACAACATTTGCGAAAAATTCAATCATATTACTTAGCTTAAAAAGACTTATTATCATTTTACAGAAAATTCTAACCGCATCTTAGTGGATAAGACACACTCGCAATTTTGTACAAATTTTGTATGTATATTTGCAATTTTGAGAAACTTGAAGACAAAATACAATATTAGTTAAACTTTATCAACATATTTATAAAAGAAATTTCATTTTAATAAAATAATTCTAAGTGATATTGTTAAATAATCTCATAAAATATTGCAAACAAGGCGTACTCGAATCAGCTGGATGGGTGAACAAGCAATACTTCTTGCCATAAGAACTCGCAGTCTTGCGAATTAAAAATCTAGAGCCTTAATTCAACTACATTTTCAAAGTTGTCTACTCTAATTCAGAAATAGATACCCTGTAATCCCTTACTCAACGTGGATTCTTCTCATTAACTTCTGGCCTCTTTGTTTAATCCATGACAAGTAGAACTTTCATATGGACATATTTTCAGGTTAAATAATTTTCAAGTTATAAATACTCGCACTTTATCCACTAAAACATGTACAATTTAAGCATAAGTTACAAAATTGACAATCATTTGGTTGCATAATGATTACTAATAATTGTAGCATATACCTAACAATAATCAAAATGCGTCCAACCAAAACTATAATGCTTCTAAATTTTGTTATCAAAACTTTAACTTTGTCATTATGATCACATATAGACAAAACTAATATCTTTAACGACAAAGAAATAAGCACACATTATGTAAAATGGTTAATTTCTTTATTCTTTTAGCCCATATTGCAATTTTGTATGAACTATTTTCATCACACAACTACAATTATTTACGTGTTTCTAGTATTGAAATTAATCCTGAAATAGGAAGACTCGTTGTCCCAAAAAAAAAAAAAAAAAAAAATTCACGAGCTCATTGCCTTGGTAACCAAACATTAATTATTTGGGAAAGAATTGGCATAGACGAAGGGTGTATTTAGTTTATTATAAAGCTTATCGACCAAAACTTTTCAATCTAAAATTTTTTAATCCTTATAATTACCTTATATTTTAATTTTTTTTTTCACGCCTTCCTATACAAATTACCATACTTTTCAATCATTTCTGAACAACTACCCATGCACTAAACCTATTTATGTTAATTTTATTTTTTTATTCCTCATCATTACTCCTATTATATTATATTATTTTCTCTTCTTTCAAATATTTTTACCCAACAAATTATCCATCAAAAAATTTTAACACTTTGGGAAGGCACCCAAAAATTTATTTCGTCGCCGATGGCAACAAAGACGGAGAGTCTTGACTTCTGATTCCAAGTCATTCCAAGCTTCAGTGATCAGTCAAAAAGTTGAGTCGACGTCAAATGTCGAACAGATGCCATTATTAATTGTCGCAGAAGCTGATCGCACGCATGACGCTTCGATGGGTGAATGTGAGTCGTATATAAAAGAGGTCGGTCAAAGTCCATGATGATACGCAGTTCAAACATTGTGTAAGTGGAATTTGTGCATGCATCCTGATTATTTTTCAACCATCCTATTATTTTTGGCAGAGAAATGGCCCAGCCTATTGATGGATAAGCCTTCCGGTCATAATGTAGAAACTGCCTTATTCCTAGAGCTAATCCTGCCTTATTTAAATAACAGCTCAATGTATTTTAGTTTGATTTCTTTTAAAAGATGCAAGAAAGCTAGAAGAAATTTTTTTTTATGAAAACGATAGAAGAATATTAAAGAAACATAAATAATGTCATTTTCACTTTTTTGTTTACTTATATTAGTAACCATTAATCATAATGTTTCAATCTTGACTTAATATGAAGAAAGCTAATCCTATGCACCCGCGCGCGAACCTTTTTTTTTTTTTTTGAAAATTATTTTGCATAACTGTTAATCTAATTGTATTTAAAATATGTATCAATTTTTGGAGATGTTTAGATTTTTTTCAAATTTTTAAAAATCAGTCTTATTTTTAGTAATTTTAAATTTTCAAAAAAAATGAGTGTAGTACATCGGATGCATAGGATTATAATCCTAATATGAATCAGCTATTTGGCCCACTAAACTTTTTAGCACATACAGGTCATATAATTTTAATATTTTTGTGCCACCTTTTTTTCCTCAAAAGTACATTATATCATTTACCAAAGTTTTTACTTAATTAAAATTATGGCCTCAAGTGTTTATTATAATTTCTTTGTATCAAAATTAAAGCTAAATTTTTTCAATAGGAGACTTACGCGGCAAGAAAGTTATGTTTTTGGTAACCCATATTAGTAATTAAAATTTTTTATTATCAAAAAATACATATGCAATGAAAAGCTTCCTTGCTTGTGATGATACTTTGATAAGCAAAGAAAATTTTTCTTATTTATTGTGTGCTTTTATAGGAAATTTTTTTTGCTTATGATAATATTTTTACAAGCAAAATAAATTTTGACTACTTAAGTATAAAAATTATAATTAAAATTTTGTTAATGATTGCTAGATGACATATATCACCTATTATTGGCAAAAAAAATTTGCTTCGCTAACGAAGTTTTAATTTTTTTTTTGTAAGAAAATTTTGGTTGCCAAAAACTAAACTTCTACAACATTACATTGATATTGTCAAGTAGCGAGTAGGTGTTGGGAAAGTTTCATAAAAAAAAAAAAAAAAAAAAGTGTTGGGAAAGTCGTACAAAGTGTAAAAGCAAAGATTGTTACTTGTAAAGTTAGGTTATCTAAGTATGAGAGAAAGTCTCACTTCTTAAGTTGGTTTTTAAGGTCGAAGCTTATAAGTACTCAATGGTCTTATGGAAGTCTAGGATAAAACAATCTAAACAACTCCATCCAAGAGGGAAGTTGTTGGTTATACCTAATGTTTTAAAAATTGAACCGAACCGGGCAGTCGGACTGTAAACCGGTTATGTCCTGATTCATTGGTTTTTCCGATTCAACCGCGGTTCAACTGTCAATTTGCACCGGTTGAACCGAAAAAAACCGGGAACCGGTCACTAAACCAATTCATTGTTCGGTTCGGTTTTTAAAACATTGGTTATACCTCATGTCTATTGTACAAGGAGAGATTGCCTAATTGATAAAGACTACAAAGCATAGAATTCAACTTACTATTCCCAGAGGACTATGTTCTAAAGGGCAGGCTGCTTGAAACGCACGTTAGCTTTCATATCGGCTATCCAAGGTTGAATCCAAGGATATCTCCCCTCCCCTCCCCTCCCCTTGTTTATAATCAAAAAAATTATTCTAGAAGGACTTTCCCTGTAGGGATACCAATACTTTGGTATTAATTATACCTTAGTATCAATTCATGTTATTATCATTTTTTTATTTTTCACATTCAAATTTTGTATTCTAAATGGCAAAAGGAAATCGAAAAGGAGGAAGTACAAATTAAACGTCTTTCCGGGCCACACTTGGAGAAGTCTTCCTCGGACCTAGATAAGCCAGCAGTCTTGGATGATCATAGATGATGAAGCATCATCCATGTGGCGGAGAAAAAGACAAATTACGGAGTCTTTGGTCTAGTATTTCTCCGACCTTCGTTTTTTTTTTTTTTTTTTTTTTTTTGTCCTTTTTGTCTCCCTATCTGTTATAAATACTGGTGGGAAGCAAAATTCAGAAAATATATGGCAGAACGCCAAACGAAGCCGGGCCAAACGGCAGAAGAAAAAAGAATGGTTCCTTCGTTGCCATTGCCGGGGTCGGAGGTGCTGCTGCCCCTAAACGAGGATGACTCGCAAGAGATGGTGCTTTACGAGGTCCTCAGCCAGGCACAATATTCCACAGATCCACTTAGAGAAGCAAAGCCACCAGCGACAGCAGTCCAAAGCATGAGCCAATTAGCTCATGATCATGAGAGCAGTTCTAGTATTTGTAGTGGGGAAGCAGCTGGGCATGCGCATGGCGGCCGTGGGAATAACGTGAAGAAGCATTACTACAGAGGAGTGAGGCAGAGGCCGTGGGGGAAGTTTGCAGCAGAAATCCGAGATTCATCGAGGAATGGTATGCGTGTGTGGCTGGGGACGTTCTCAACGGCAGAGGAGGCGGCTTTGGCCTATGACCGGGCTGCTTTCAGGATGCGGGGCTCTAAGGCACTCCTCAATTTTCCACCAGAGGCCAGCTCTCACTAGTACCTGCTCCGCTTGGAAGAGACAAGCCCAAGTGCAATCCAATATACAGGATGGCTTAAATAATCTAATTAATTTCTGTTCTAATACTCTGTATGGATTTATCATCTGTGTTGCACCGATGATTATGAGATTTTGTCTCGATTGCAATTCTTTGCCGCTTCTAGTACTCTTTATCGACCACCATCAAGCCCATTGAAAATAATTCATCTTCGCTTGTCATACTTTCTCATTTTCAAACGTCAGGAATTAAAAATCCGACCATCCGATAAATCAGCGTGCATCGGTTTATATGGGACAGAACATTGGGGCCACACCAAGTCACCAAATTAGCCAACCGAACATTTCTACGGCAGCTGAAATAAGGGCATGTCCTGCGTATTCACGGTTCAAATCCTAAAATTTGGAATTTCAACCAAATTTTAGATGGGAGTATCTATCTTCTTTACTATAAATGAAATAAGAGCAGTTGGTCAAATTGATAAGAGTTTATTGTTTCCCTTTAGAAAACTCGTAGTCTTAATAATAAATGGGTTTGATATGTAATACTAAATGTCACGATGTATAATACTAATAAAAAACATTTATCAAGTTAACCTGTTGACACACTCTCTCAAAAAAAAAAAAAAAAAAATTCAATTGGGAATTGGATTTTAATTAAAGAGGTGAATTCGGTAATATTATAATATCATTCAATTCCTTGGTTACTAACATATAAGGAGCACGATCTACTGCACCTCCTGCGTTGCCTTTTTTTAAATTTTTTTGATTTTTTTGTATTATTATGCTGTCGCGAGCATGATATTTTCATATATGTAGTTTTTACATTTTTGCGCTTTTAAATATTTTACTTAGAATTTTAAAATAAAAAATAAAGCATTTTTCATGTACTTATAAATGAGAAATGTCTTTTTTAATTTTTTAAAATTTCAAATAAAATATTTTAAAAAAAAACTAGACATATGAAAACACGATGTTTCAGCATATATATGAAACTGAAAATTTTCAAAAAAAGAAATTTTTAAAAAGGATAATATATCGAGTGCACTGAATGCGGGCCTAACAAACAACACCAACCTGTTGACCAATGGATATGCGCGTAATTCAAAAATATCAAAAGAAAGATGTAGTCATGTAGAGCGAGCCCGAGTTTTAATTTGTCTCAATTCATTCTCCATCCAAACAGACTAAAAACATGGTGTGCAATCAAGAGGGCAGTTGAAGAGGAAGGGTGGAAGATTGTTTCTATTACTCCCATACCAGAAGGGGATTCTGGGGGCTGGAACCAAATGACTGCTTCAGTGTTAGGACAGCATACAATCTAGCTGTGCAATGTGCCAATGAAGAAGAAGATAGCGTCAGGGACTCAAGTGACAGAGGCATTTTTCAGAAACTCAGGCGCCTGAAAGTTCCTAAGAAAATTATTATCTTTGGGAGGAGAGCAATCACTAACTCTCTTCCTACGTACAAAGGTAAACTTAGTCAAGAGAAATATCGCTTCTGAATCTATTTGTCAATTGTGCAGGAGGGCTGATGAAGATGGTGAACATTTGTTTGGAAGATGTGATGTTACTCGTCAAGCGTTGGATGAAAGGCTGGTAAGATTGCTGAGGAACAGACAAGTTGGGGATATTCGTGATCCTCTCTTTCTATTAAGTAGTTAGGAAAACTTGTATCAATTGATCTTTTTCTTATGCTCGTGTTAGAGAATATGGCAGCTGAGAAATAAATTCATGTTTGAGGGAAAAAGGGTTGAGTGGAATGAGGTTCCACAGTGGTTTCTGGGTTACGTTCATATGGTAAATTCTGCTAGCATGGTTAAATTGAGTAAATTTGCAATCCAGAACAATCCTGTCAGATGGCTTCCCCCTGATGATGGCTTTATCAAGATAAATGTGGATGCTGGCCTATCCTTGAGTAATGAATGCATTGGTGTAGGCTTGGTTACGAGAGACTTGAATGATGATGTAATTGCATCCAAGGCTCGGAGAATAGGTGGGCTTTCTGACCCTCTGTTAATGGAGGCAATTGCTGTGCTAGAAGGCTTGAGTTGGGCAAACGAGAAGGAGTTTACTAAAATTCAGATTGAATCTGACTCATTGGCAGTGATTAATCTCCTAAACGATGGAGTTATAAAATCTCGTGTGGGTGAGCTGATTAAAAGATCCAAAAACTTGAAGATGGTTTTCCAGTTTCGTAATTTCTCTCATGTATATAGGTCTGGCAATTATGTTGCCCATAGGTTAGCAGATTTTGCAAAGTCAATTCAGGTGTCTGTAATGGAGTGGTTTGACTGTGCTCCGTTTTGTAACAGGGGAATGAATTCCTTTAGAGTCCTTCCTTCATCTCAGGATGACCAATATTCGCTGGATCCTGGGATTGTGCTAGGCTCTATGATTTTGTTTGTTCAAAAAAAAAAAAAAAAAAGGACTAAAAATAATACAAAACAGAACTGCTGCACATATACATCGTCTTACCCGTGAATTCCTGCCAAACAGCATTTCATCTACCAAAACAGAGTATCAATTATAAGGTGAATCAACGAAATAAAAATGGAATCATACCATCCATATCACTGGATGGTCCACATTTGTTTCAAATTTTATAGACCCAACTTACCAGTATGTGATTTTTATTTAAAAAAAAAAAATTCCCCTCTCAAAACGAAGATAACAAGCTTTCCAAGTAGTCAGTTCCAAGGGCGACGTCCTGCAACTCCACATCCTCCATGCGTGCGAATTTGTCCCAAGATACCGATTCCCACATCTCTTCTTCCCCAAAACGATAGTCCCTCTCTTCTCTTCCTCTTCTGCTGAAATTACTATCAGAATTCATTGCACGGCCAAGCACCGAACTCAGCAACCCATCAGCATCAGCATCATCCACTTCCAATGCACCATTCACCTGATCATCGTCATAAGCAGAAGCAGCAGAAACAACAACATTGGAATTGATCGTGGCTGCCTCATGCACCAAAGAACTACATCCCAGCTGAGCCTGAGAGACGACCTCCAAAGGGAAATTGAGGAATGTCCGAGGGCCCCTCATCCGCAGAGCTGCCTTGTCATAAGCCAAAGCAGCTTCCTCCGCCGTCTCGAACGTTCCCAGCCATACTCGAGCGCCCTTCCTAGACGAGTCCCTGATCTCCGCCGCGAACTTTCCCCACGGCCGCCTCCTCACCCCCCTGTAATGCTTGTTTGTAACTACCTTCTTCGGTTCCTCGCAAGTTGGGCGATGATCGTCGTAAGTCCCATCAGCAGTATGTGATGATGACGCTATTCCGTCGAGGAGTTCCTCCCAAGCCTCTGAGCCCATCGACATCCATCTCCCGAGGCTTGGGAGCCTCTGAAGGAGCTGCTTCGCTGGCGCATCATCGCTTGTGTTGATTATTCGGGGCAATTCCTCCCATCTCTGGTATCCAAATTCATCTTTGCCTGCTCTCAATCCATTCGAGGCGCCGTTTTTGCCAATGAAATTAGCCCAAACATCTTCCAAAAGCGTATCACCTGATGCACTACCAGCAGTAGGCTCCATATCAACAGCCATGGATCAGAATCAGATGAGAAACAAATGGATATTGTTGCAGGTTTTAAAAAACAGAATATCGGATTATTGTGGAATTTTACAGGCGAGTAAGAAGATGTGACAGATTGGCCTCCTGATCGAACAGCTCAGCTAAAGATATACCCCTGAATTGATCGTGGTTGGAGCCAAGTAAGAGACTTTGGCCACAAACAACTGACCAGCTTATTTTGTGGAGGGAATTAGAATTCAAAACAACAAAATGGGGGCCATGCCACTAAGCTAGCTATTCATGGCATTGACTTGTGGGGTTGTAGTAATCCTTTTCTTGAATTATTTTATCTAGGGACGGATGACTAAACTATTCTAATGCATTGTTTATTGGATAACGTATCTTCATATGCAAACCATTCGTGGAAGTCTATGATTGTTTTATTAGAGGATAATGTTGGAAGCAATCCATATTTTTCAAATAATTTTCCTGCTTTGTGAGAAAAATAAAAATGATGCAATAAAGCAGAAAAATTTACACAAAGGAAGTTCTGGTGGGATTGGAACAGAGAATCACACCAACAACCAATGAAATTCTAGTCAGGTAGCTAGATAGGGGGGAAACTTGGGCAGCCTTAAAGGAAATTGACCTAATGAAAGCACCTGGTCGGAACAAGATGTCAGTCGATTTTTTTCAAAAACATTAGGACACAATTGGAGAGGAAGTTACAGAGGCTTGCAGAAGATTCATGGAACCCAAGCAAGGGATGGAACACATCAGGTGGCTGGAGGAAATCAACAAAACCTCTGTGTAGTCCTAATACAGAAGAAGTTAGGAGCATCAAAGCTCAAGGTTTTCATGCCAATTAGCCTATGCAATGTTATTTATAAAACCTTGTCTAAGATCTTGGTGAACCGTCCCAAGAAATGTTTGAACAACATAATATTGGAAGAGCAAAGTGCTTTTATTCCTGGACGTTTGATAACAGACAATATGTTGATTACACATGAGGTTGTTCATACTTTGACGAATAGAAGGGGAGGAAGTAGAGAAGAAATGGTTACAAAATTTGATATGTCAAAAGCCTATGACCAATTAGAATGAAAATTTCTATTTAAAGTTATGGAAAAGCCCAGTTTCTATAAAACTTGGACACGATGGATCGAGGGATGCATAACGTTAGTATCCTACAGGATACGGATTAATGACCACCAGACAAGGGTGATTAAACCTCGTAGAGGATTGAGACGGGGGGATCCACTCTCCCCATACCTATTCTTACTATGCGCAGAGGGTTTGTCTTCTTATATAAAAACAGCGGATGAGAATGGTCTGATTCATGGTATCCTTGTGCAGGAATGGGCCCATACTTGCCATTTTTTTGCAGATGATGCCATATCATTTCTTTGGGCAAGTGTGACTAAAATAGAAAATCTAATGCATCTTCTATGGCAGTATGGGAAAGCTTCGGGCTAGAGAGTGAACATGGAAAAAATAGCTATTCTTTCTAGTAATAATTCAAGAGGAGAAACTAGAAATGCTATAGAGAACAGATTGGCACAAGAGGGCAACAACTGGAGAACTACCTAAAGCTGCCTATATGGGCAGGAAGAAACATGACAAAAATGTTTCAAACGAACATATTGCTTTCTAGTGGAGGAAAGAAAATCCTCATCAAAGTTATTGCTCAAGCAATACCAGGTCATGCAATGAGCATCTTTTTATTGCCGAAAAGAATTTGTGAGGAACTAAATTCAACTATTAGCAAATTTTGGTGGGGCAAAAAAGATGGCAAATGACAAATAAGCTGGATAGCATGGAGGAAATTTTGCAATGTCAAGGAAGGAGGAGGATTGAGTTTCAGAGATCTCCAAGATTTCAACTTAGCTCTTATTGTAAAATGAAAAAGCAGCACCGCCTTAAATCTGGATTTTTCCAGACTGCAATAGCCGACTAATGATTTACGTCATCAATATTTGGATTTTTCCAGATTTGCACAAAGGCTGAAGTTGAGCTATGTACAGCTCATGCATGACGGTGGAACAAAGGTACAAAAGGGGGCAGGCCTCTAACACATGATGCATGAATTTGGTGATTGCATTAGTAGTGTGTGTGCAACGTGAACAAGTGGTGAGTTGAGTGAGAGCATTCGGTGTGAGATGTGTGAGCTTAAGGGTAGATTGTGAGTGGTATTATAAGTGGTGAGATAAGAAGAGTAAGAGAGGTATAGAGTGAATTGTGGATAGTGCTAGTGCTATATAGGTGGGAGTTTATAAGTTTAGAATGAGGGTGTCCAAATTATATTTTTTAGGTGTAATTTTTTTTATAAATAAATTATTTTTTAGCATTCTTTTCTCCACAATTAGTATTAGAGCCAAGGGTCGGGGACCATGGTTCGTGAAAGCTACGCCAGCTAGATAAGTATGAGGAGATTTTGCACGTGCATGGTTTGGAACTGTAAAGTCGATTGGTCTGGGACCAAGCTTACTTGGAAAAGTGTTAGGCATACCAAGTCATGATGGCGGATATTTCTGTCTCAGTAAGCTCCATTGAGAAGCTAAATTATAACAACTATAATACTTGGTGTTTGCGTATGCAGTTTTATCTGCTTGGTCAAGATCTGTGGGATATAGTTGGCGGCAATAGTACTGCGCCACCCACAGATGACGAGGAATTAAAGATGGGAAAGATAAAAGCTGGCAAAGTCATGTATGTGCTAGCAATAACCATTGAAGACGAGTTGTTGCCGAAGATTAAGGATGCTAAAATACCCAAAGAGGCGTGGGACACCCTCGCAGCACTATACACGAGGCAAAATGATGCAAAGCTCCAGGAGTTGGAAAATGAGTTGTTATCCATTTCGTAGCAGAATATGACGGTAAGTGAATATTTCTCCAAAGTTAAATTTCTTTGTGGAGAAATTTCAAAATTAGACCCAGAAAATTCGATCTCTGAGACTGGGATGAGGAGGATTATCATCCATGGTTTAAAGCCAGAATACCACAGGATTATCATTGCTACCCGAGGATGGGCCAAAGAACCAACTCTAACCGAGTTGGAAAATATTTTAGCAAACCAAGAAGCTTTAGACAAGCAAATGTTTAAATTTTCACTAAAGGAGGAGGAGAATTCTCTTTTTAGTAAAAAGAGAGAATTCCAAAGAAGAGGTCGAGTAGTTGCGAGGCCAAATGGAGGCGACACAAGAAAGCTAGAGGGAAGCTGGCAAAGGAGGCAGCAAGGACTCACAGCAAGGGGGAGCTAGTCAAGGTGGCAACAAAAGAGAGAAGAGATCCCGATGACAGAAGGACCAATGTTACAATTATGGCAAAAGAGGCCACTTTGCGAGAGACTACTGGTTCAAGCAGGCAGAGGGAAATGTTGCGACCTCTATCCATAACGAAGAAGAATGAGATCTTCAAGCATCCCTTGCAATAGAAGAGCTCCAAGAGATGGCGGCATCCTGCATCATCAAGACAGAAGAGGAGTCGGCTCTCATATTAGTAAGTAAAAAATTAATTAACTATAATGATGATTGGATTGTCGATTCTGGATGTTCCAATCACATGACAGGAGACTATGAGAAGCTGACCAGTATGTTTGAATACAAAGGAGGATGAGTAGTCGTAACAACTAACAACTCGAAGTTGCCCATCACCCATATCGGCAAGACTATGTTTACCCCTCGATTTAACTCACAGAAAGTACAATTGAAAAATGTGTTCCATGTACCAGGTATGAAGAAAAATTTATTATCTGTCTCACAACTCACAGCCTTTGGAAATTATGTGGTGTTCAACCTAAATGATGTAAGGGTATATCCTAAACTCAAAATAACAAATGAGCTGATCATGGAAGGACATTAGCTTGAGTCCATCTATGTGATGTCTGCACAGATAGCATACGCTGACAAGGAGGAATGAAACTGCAAATTTATGTCACGCACGGCTGGGACACGTAAGCTATCACAAGCTGAAGCAGATGATGAGAAGTCTATGCTCAGAGGCCTTCCCCAGCTAGAAATTCAAGAGGATACGGTATGTGCCGGATGTCAGTTCGGAAAGGCACATCAACTACCGTATGAGGAGTCAAAATTTCAGACCAAGGTACCTCTCGAGATAGTACACTTAGACGTATTTGGATAAGTGAAGCAGTCATCCATTAGCGGCTACCAGTACATGATAACCTTCATCGACAACAATTCAAGGCATGTCTGGGTTGATTTTATGAAAGAAAAATCTGAGGCATTTACTAAATTCAAAGAATTTAAGAAAAAAGTGGAAAGTGAAGTAAGCCAAAAAATATGGTGCCTACGCATAGATAATGGGAGAGAGTATACGTTAGCTGAATTCTCAGAGTATCTACAAAGGTGTAAGATACGCCGACAACTGACTTACCCAAACACGCCACAGCAGAATGGAGTGGCAGAAAGGAAAAATCGACACTTGGCAGAGATATGCAGAAGTATGTTGCATGCCAAGAATGTGTCACCCAAATTTTGGGCTGAATGCATGAAGACTGCTGCCCATGTCATAAATAGGCTTCCTCAACCTGAACTTGGGTATATTTCTCTTTTTGAGAAATTGCGGAGCACTAAACCAACGGTAAGTCATTTTCGTGTGTTTGAATGCGTTTGTTATGTATTTATTCCTAACCACCTCCGTAGTAAGTTCGACAAAAAGGTCATTTGCTGCATATTTGTTGGCTATGATAGCCAAAGAAAAGGTTAGAGATGTTGTGATCTAACCACAGGCCGATGCTATGTCTCACAAAATGTAATTTTCGACGAGGCATCTTCTTGGTGGTCATCACAGGTAGTCTTACTACCTGACTCCAATGAAATGAAAGAACAATTAAATGAAAGACTACAGGAGCGAATCAAGTCAGGTCAAACTCAGTCAACAAAGGAGCCAATTGAGGAGGATGAACTCTCACCAAGTAGAGAAAGGTCCAAGTCACCAAAAAAATCATATAGCCCATGGCAAACAAGGGTGCATCACAAGGGTATTGAAGAAGAAAGACCAAGCCAGATCGAAGAGTTCGATGAGCAAAAAAAACCAAGACCTGTTCCACAGCGATCTAACAGACAACGGAAGCCAAATCCAAAATATGCTAATGCAGTAGTGCTCGAAGAAACTGAAGAAGTGGAACCAGTCACGTACGAGGAAGTATCCCACAGTCTAAAATGGAGGAAGGCTATGGAAGAAAAAATTTAAGCCCTGAAGCAAAACGAGACATGGGACCTGGTGCCAAAACCGAGAGATGTGCAACCCATATCATGCAAATGGGTGTACAAATTAAAGTTACGGCTTGACGGATCAATTGAAAGATATAAAGCTCGGCTCGTAGCGCGTGGGTTTTCTCAGAAGTATAGGCTAGATTATGATGAGACATTTATCCCAGTGGCAAAGATTACAACAGTTCGAGTATTACTGGCACTTGCAGCTAGCAAGTCATGGAAGCTCTGACAAATGGACATCAAGAATGCATTTCTCCATGGGGAACTATATCGAGAAATATATATGATGCAACCCAGAGGGTTCGAGAGCACAACCCATCCGGAGTACCTCTGCAAGCTGAAAAAGGCCTTATATGGACTAAAGTAGGTGCCGAGAGCGTGGTATGGTAAGATTGTTGAATTCTTACTACAAAGTGGTTATTCTGTTGCACTAGCCGACTCAAGTCTATTTGTGAAAAATAAAAATAGAAAACTAGCAATAGTGTTAGTATATATAGATGATCTCATCATTACTGGTGATGATGAAAGGGAGATCAATCAAACTAAGGTCAATCTCTAAGTTCGTTTTCTAATGAAAGACCTTGGAGAATTGACACTTTCTTGGGCTAGAAGTTGAGCATACAAAAGAAGGAATATTCCTATGTCAGCAGAGGTACACTCAAGACTTGTTAAAGGAGTATGGGTTGCTTGATTGCAAGTCCATCTCTACACCTATGGAGCCCAATACCAAGCTATGCTCACCAGAAGGTCAAGAGTTAGCAGATTCGATGATGTATTGGCAGCTAGTGGGTAGTTTAATCTACTTAATTCTTACATGACTGGATATAGCATTTACTATCAGCATAGCAAGTCGTTATATGAAGAAACCAAGGAAGCCGCATCTAGATGCAGTTCAACGCATATTAAGATATGTAAAAGGAACCATTAACCTTGGTCTCTTATATAAGAAGAATGCAATACGCGAGGTAGCAGGATACTGTGATGCTGATTATGCTGGAGACCATGACACAAGGAGATCAACCACTGAATATATATTTGATCTCGGAATAGCGGAAGTCTCATGGTGTAGCAAGAGACAGCTGACCGTATCTCTATCAACTATTGAAGTAGAGTATAGAGCAGCGGCTATGGCAGCACAAGAAACTAAGTGGCTGATGTAGCTTATGAAAGATCTACACCAGCCTACTAATTATTCAGTGCCCTAATACTCGACAATGAGTTTGTTATATGCCTAGCAAAGAATCCAGTATTCCATGCCAAAACTAAGCACGTTGAAATACATTATCACTTTATACGAGAGAAAGTACTACACAGAGAAATCAAGATAGAGCACATCAACACAGAAGATCAAATTGCAGATATATTTACTAAGGGGATAACTACAGCAAAGTTTGAAAATTTCAGAAGTCGAATTGGTATGACAATCAGAATTGAGGAAAAGAAGAAAGTCGGTGCTGAGGGGAGAATTAAAAAAGCAGCATTGCCTGCAATCTGGATTTTTCCAGACTGCAATAACTGACTGATGATTTGCACCGCCATTATCTGGATTTTTCCAGATTTGCACAAAGGCCGAAGTTGAGCTATGTACAGCTCATGCATGACGGTGGATCAAAGCTATAAAAGGGGGCAGGCCTCTAACGCATAATGCATGAATTTGGTGAATGCATTAGTAGTGTGTGTGCAACTTTGACAGGTGGTTTGTGCGTAGGTGGTGACTTAAGTGAGAGCATTCGGTGTAAGGTGTGAGATGTGTGAGCTTATGGGTAGATTGTGAGTGGTATTGTGAGTGGTGAGATAAGAAGAGTAAGAGGAGTATAGAATGAATTGTGGATAGTGCTAGTGCTATATAGGTGGGAGTTTATAAGTTTAGAGTAAGAGTGTCCAAATTATATTTTTAGGTGTAATTTTTTTTATAAATAAATTATTTTTAGCATCATTTTCTCCACATAAAATAGGTATGGAGATTGCTTACTAACCCTTGTTCCTATTGTTACAAATTCCTAAAAGCAAAATATTTTGAGATGGGAACCTGTGGGAGAGCCGTGTTGAACAGGGATGCTCATATACTTGGAAGAGCCGCATGCAGGCACTATCCCTAATCAAAACATGCATGAAGTGGTGCATTGGAAACGGCCACAAGGTCAAGTTCTTTCAAGACAACTGGGCATTGGGAGAACTCCAAGCTGCTGGCCCATTGCCTAGGGAAATAAGTCTTTAGTCAAGGGTTGAACAATTGATTGATTTGGAGAGAAGATCCTGGAACATTAATCTCTTAAAGATGGCAGTGGGGGAGGTTGGCTGGCTAAAGATAAAGGCTATTCCAGTACCAAGAGAGGAGATGGAGGACTGGCTATGTTGGAGAGGAACTACAAGAGGGGAGTTCACAGTCAAATCTGTTTATATGTTGGCAAGGGATATGAGGAGGGGAGAGGTTTCGAATTTGGACTCTAGTCTAAAGGAGGCATTAAACATAATCTAGAAAATGAAGACTCCAAGAAAAGTTCGGATTTTTGGATGGCAACTTGCTACTAATTCATTGCCAACTAAGGTAAATCTACTAAATAGAGGCATTGGAGTATCTAGTACCTGCCCTGTGTGCAAACGCTAGGACTCGATGGAGAAACTTTCCATCTGTTCTGAGTGTGTGAGAAAGAAAGGGAGATTTGAAATTGGCACCATCAAGGGTTATTAAGAAGAAGAAATCCTGTAAACATGAAGGAGGTCTTACATAGACCGACTGAATCAAAGGACATGAATCTCATTGTGTTATTCATAACTTTTTGTCGGAAGCTATGGCATGTAATAAACAAGTATATAACAGAAGGCATCAAAGGGAACTTGGAGGGCATTATAAAAGGTGCAATGCTACATACACAATGTTATATCCTCAAATGCCATCAGAAATGGCCAACTAAACTTGGAAGAAAGCCCAGCTAGATAGTAGAAACCAGATTTGGGTATTTTATAGCTCAATATCGATGTCGGGTGGGATGAGTCTCATAAACTAATTGAATTTGGCGCTGTCCTTAGAAATTGGAGCCCAGATTTTGTTGGCACGAGATGTTTGGGCAATGAGAGGAGTTTACAATCCCTTGTGAGAGGAAGCTAAAGCAATTCTGCTTGGTATGCAATTGTTGAAAGAGGTTGGATGCAAAAGATTTATGGTGGAAAGCGATTCTCTGATCCTAATTGAGATTTTTCAGTGCAACGGAAAGGTGCTCTCTAGCATGAAATTGCTGATTGATGAGATAAAGAATTTTTATTTATTTTCTTATTCTTTATCCTTTGTACATGTTTTGAAGATGTTTCTGTGATCTATCAAATTACATTTACTTTTCTTAGCTTAAAATTTTCCTTTAGATTTGGGATATGTCTAGGAAGTGATAAAACTCTTTACGAAAAGTTTTTTTTAGTGTAAAAGTTTTTAAAACGGGAGAAAATGATATGATATGATAGAGATAATTATGAAAAGTAAAAAAAAATAAAGTTAAAACCGATAAGTTAAATATATAGGTAATTGTGTATGAATGATTAAAAAGTAACGTAGTTATATAGGAAAAATAGAAACAATTAAAAATTAGAGTAATTGTCGAGAGTGAAAATTTTTTATGAAAAATTTTAGTTTGAAATATTTTGGTGTAAATAAACACCTCCTTGTTTTTAAAGTTCTTTTATTGAATTTTTTCTTTTAATCATGTCACCCCGTAATAAGGTAGCTAACAAAGAATAATTCCGGAGAATAAGTAAATCTCTGTCTAACGTTGAACTTTAGACCCTCCACGCTATACATTCTTACGTACTCATGTTAATTGCTTAGTTATTCAAGTAATTATTCTTTTATTTGTGTGATTTTAAAAGAGCTTTATTATTCAAAAATTCAAAACCATTAAAAATTATTAAAATAGTTATGTATTTAAAATTCAAAAAATATACATATATTCGAAAATAGTAAAACTTAATTTATATACTAAAGACACCTAAATTAACAAATTTATGAAAAATAAAAAACAAAAAAATTTGTGTATACAGTTGGGCTAGGAAGTGAATTACTTATCACAAGTTAACAAGATCGTATCTCCAGTGACTTGTGCAGAATTTATCCGCACCCAGTACGTACGCAAGGGGCTGGACGCCCACAGGTATGGCTCGCCGCCCTCCCTAGTCAGCCGTCCGCGTAGAATAACAGATTAAAGAAACACTCTTTCTTCAGCTTTTGAACCTCTCATCAAAAAATATATATATTTGAACTGTATCTGCGATGCCAAGGAAATTGTTTGTGTAGTTCCACAAAAGCTAATTAACTATAGATATCCTTTCATGGCTTGAAGATACACACTGTATTAAAACCGGATCAAACCGGTCCGGTCTAATATAGTTAAATAATTTGTAGATTTTTATAACATTAAAATAAAATACATCTTAACTAATGCAATATTGAGTGGGAAATTTAATTATTTATCGTCTGAATATCTTTTACAGGTCTATTTTGCAATGTAAGAATGAAAATAGTAAATGAGAAATAAAATGGATATGATAGGGATAAGGTGAAAAAAATAAAAACAGATAGAATAATTGTAAGGAAAAACAAAAAATAATTAAAATATAGAAGTAAGAATGAAAAAATAAGATAATTAATAAATTGACTTTTTTACATTCCAATTCCCCATTCACATTCTCAGATTATCAAACGAATACTTCAGTTCGAACCCACCATTGATGAAAAATATATGTGGTGGAGGAACCCCACCAAAAGTGAGGTGGCCGTGCATCAGGACTGTGCATTTATTTATTTTAATGGATGCCCATTAACTTATTATTAAGATTAGACCAGAGATGAAATCAGTTTAAGTGTCAGGCTTATAGTTTTGCTGGCTCGACCATCAAAAAATAGCCAACAGTACTTGCGTTTTCCAGGAGCCCGCGTGCTGCGGCCAGGCCAACCCCTGAGAAGGTGGGGATGCTTGGCCTTGACGGCAGCGATTCTCCTAAAAAATTTAAAATAGTGGATGCAGCTCTTAGTTCAATGTATAAAGAACATTTCCAGGTGTTTGCGGATATTTGGGTCGCAAGAAATCAATGGGAAAAAACGCGTTTACGGCTATTCCAATCATCATTGTAATTTCAAATTAAAGACCGGGAATGTTGGCGGCTTCAATCAATGCAAACATGGACTCCCCCTTTGTTTTATGCCTTGCTTGGGTTTCTAATTAAGAAAATGAGGTAAGCGCGTGTATCATGTAGAGGCCATATTTGGAAGAGAGCTCTTGCCGACCCCCACTTGGGAATTCGGAGGTGGTTTGCCTCAAATATTGCCTTAATGGCCCACTTTGGGCAGATGGTTGATCAAAGATTTTTTCACACACGCCACAAGGGTGATAGTCTCGCGGTAACTCTTGGGCCTGTAAGAGATGGGTTCAAAACTCCTCCTTGGTGAGGGGAATTTTTACAACAAGTTCCTCCTGAGTTGTGAGTGTTTTATAATTTCCCAATTATGGAAATTCATACAAATTTCCCTTATTACAAAGGTTGTAGAAAAAATTTCTTTCGTACTGTAAGGGATTTGAATGTACTTGATTATAATATCAGTTGTTATGTTTGTGTAAATCTCAATAAAAAGAAAAGATTCACACACATATATAGAAATTTGATCAGTACCAGTCAGACTGGATTGCAAGTTGGCCTTATTTGATCATAGATCACAATCTATTTTACTTGCTATTATATTTAAAATTATTTATGCATATACTGATATACAATATTAATAGATTCCATGGCTTGCTAATAAATTATCTCCCTAGCGGAGGATCTGATAAGATCATCTGCAATGAGCCGATACATCCTCTCCGTTGGATGGACAGCGTCCCAAAATACGTATTTGGAGGGATCCTCACACGTGTTCTGACCTTTGCACGAGTCCCCAAATTCCACGGTGCCTGTGCCGCAACACCCTTTAGAAGTCTCTGTGAAACCTATACAATTTGGACAGATAAACCTTACTCGTTAGTCCTTTCAATTCAACATTACTGACCTTCTTGTATTAAAAAAAATTACTATTATGAGTGTATTTGGCATTCAATAATTTTTTAAAAAATAAAAGAAGTGATCTAGTATGATATAGTTAATAATAGCAAATAGAATAAAATTAAAGTAATAGGTTAATTGTATAAATAATTATTTTTTTATTACATGTAGACTATGGACAATTTGCTCCACCTGTGATTCAATATCGGATCACGGGCATGAAAATCCTGCATGACAACCACGGCGCCAATAGTCCTGATTTCGTATGGATAATTATTGAGAAGCGATTGAAATGTAAAATTGTTATATAGAATAATGTGGAGAAATAATAAAAAATATTATATAAAAATTGTAGAAATTGAAGTTTCATGTCGAAAAATTTTAGCTTCACAAGATTTTATGCTTGCCAAACACATCCAAGTATCAAAGTCATCATTTAATTGATGCAAAAAATTAGCAAGCATTTATTTATTTATGGGCTTTGCTCAATTTTGCAAAAAAAAAAAAAAAAAAAAAAAATCAAATCGGCCTCTTCAATTTAATTAATTTGTTGACTTAATTACCATATGTGATGGGGCTGTTGATGGCATTGAGCAGCACAGTATAACAGTCGACGTAGGCAGCTCTGACGCCCAATTCCTTCCTCAGCGAAGCCAGCTTGGCTTTGATCTTGGAATTGAACGATTGGGCAGCTCTGTTGTACTTCTCCACACACTCCCTCGTGTCCATCAGCGTCTTGACCAGTGGCATGCATCCGATTGGTGGGACCCCCACCACCACAAATCTTATCCCTCCAAGCTTATTCATTGACTACAAATGATTCATTAGGGCCACTAAACAATCAAATTAACTATGCTAAACTCAATTAATTAAATACTTAAAAGATGATTCGGAGAAAGTCGAAATGGCTTGAGGGGTGGAGGACCTTGATATCCGTAGACATGCGGGCTGCCAGGAAATCCATGTAAGCATCCAAGGTGAACTGTTTCGATCGAGTGGGATCCAAGTAGTAGTTCTGTATGAAGTCGTTGGTCCCAGCGCTGATGATGAAGATGGACCGGCGGAGATTCTCAGCCGTTCGTTTTGCACCAACCAACTGTCTCAAACGGATCTTGTAATGAAGCAGGTATTCGATCTGCTTGGAGAAGGGCAGAACTTCCTGCACGTACGTATGCCACCGCACCACCAAGAGCTGATCAGATCGTGTGACACGCCGCGCATTCAATTCATGTTTGATCATAAGGGCTGCTACCTGCCCTTGGCTTGCTTTAATGCTTTTAATTAATGGCTTCAGGGCATGCGAAATGCTTTGATGGTAGTAAAGATGCTTGATTATAATATGTGGTTGTTACATGTATAATATACCAATTGAAAACAAATTATCCTTCAATACGACAATACCCTCTTTACATAGCAAATGATAATGCTTATTATTAATTTAATTTTTTTTGGAAATTTATTTATTTTCTCTAAACATGCACATAAGTTTGGTTACAAATTATATTCCGAACTAGATCACCCTTGCTTTAATTTTCAATAGCTTTGGTATTTTACAAATTTCTTACATATAAGATGCTTTATTTTTTATTTATATTAATTATCTTTTTACTCTTGTTCTTTTTTAACAAAAAATTTGTGTTGTGCTGTTTCTTGGACTATTGATGTAATCTTCTAGTTAAAATTCTAAAATAGTTTTTATATTTATTTTTATTCATTTCAGCCGTTTTTAAGAATTAACCACATAAATGTTTGGCAATATGGGCAAAAAGTTCGAAATCTCTTTTCAAAATATTTACTAATTGTTTTTTATTTCTTAAATTTAACAATGTTTTTTTTTTATATTACTTTCATGTTTAGTCAAAAAGGGAAGAAAAGCAAGTCTGGTATCCACTGCCTAATATTTCGTAGAAAAATAAAAGGATGATCAATCTTCAGATTATCTATAGAATTAATGCCAAAGTAATAGGGTATTAATAGTGCAATACCGTGAAATTTGCTGTAAGATCATCGTATCCGGATGCAGCTGAGGCGAAGCTGACACCATGCAATAACTCTTCCTCGGTCAGTCCTTCGTTTAAGAAAGCTGGAATCGCCTTCGCAATGCCAAAATCCTCAGCTGTTCGTTGTCAACAAATAAATAAGTTACACAAAAAACAAGGACCTGGTTATTGTTGTTAAACAAGCACTTTTTGTAGTTAAAAGATATTAACTTTTAACTCTTTAATTTGTAAAAGGATATTAATCCCTGGTGAATTTCGTGAGAGGTAAAGAATGAAAAAAAAAAAAAAAAGGTTGGTCAGTTGGTCAACAGCCATGTGCGTGTGTGCGTGCATGTATGAGCTCTGGAGTTCGAATTTGGACTGTGAATCGGAGTAATTAAGCTCTCAAAGCAATTACATCTAACAAACATTTGGATGTGTACTTGTCCAGACGGAGACAGTCTGATGTCAAAACGTCGCTATTTAGTGATGATTGTTATTTGGGGTATCTGAAAAATAAAACCACTAACTTTGTATAATTTAAAATTAATCCACTCATTTTAGATTTCTATGAAAATAAAATTTTAGATTAAAAACTAAAAATAGACTTTATTAATTAACGGATAAACCGGACAAAAATTGATTAGAAAATTTAAAATACAGCTTAAAGCATGTAATTTCTTCTGAGTTTTGTAGATAAGGCGATAAAAGTTTCACGTGTGTACATTTTAAATTACTCTACAAATGCTCCACATTCCTATTACATTTAATTGGCGTACCTCGGCAAGATAAGTGAGCCCATTTTCCACCTCTTTCTCACAATTTTTGAAGAAATAATTTGACATTTTAATTACCAATTATTTTATTTTTTATTTTTACTACTATATTTAAATTATTTTACCATATAACTTTCCAGTTTATTTCTAATTTACCTTCATCATATTACATCATCCTCACACTTTTAAAAACCTAAATTCTTAATTCACCTTCATCATATCACATCATCCTTAACACTTTTTAAAAACCTAAATTCTCATCTCCTCAGTGCCCCTGTTACCACTGTTACCGAATGATTATTTCATTTCTGGACGGGTTGCTGTCACAACATTATGAGTGATCTTACTAATTAATTGCTTAGCCGTACAGGGCTAGGTAATTATATTACACTTAAAAAGTTGTTACAGCAAAACCCAAAGCGATAAGACTACTTAGTTCATTAATTACCAATGAAATCGGTGGCAAGCCTGCCATTGGTGAACCTTCCGGTGGGGCGGCCGTGGAAGAAATCTTTGCCGTAAGGCAGAAAATCGCCCTTGATGGTGGTGGGGAGACGGTTGTTGTTGCCGGGGTCGACGCTGGAATCCCCAAAAACCAACATGCATGTCACATTCTGGCTAGCCGCCATTTCTCTCAGCTTTGGTATCCCAACACCTCCACCTCCACCACCTTCTGCACGCTTCACCAATGCTACGAGAACCAGCAGCAGCAGCCCTGCAACACTCATGGTTAAGTTGCACTAGCTAGTCCGCCTTGTACCAACGTACCTAGCTTTCATTCACCTGCATGAAAACTTCTGCCTCACTCTTACCGCACTCATTCATATATACATGCGCACATGTATAGGCTTTAATTTGTCTTTCGGTTGGTAGTTGTGCTCTTGAATTCATCTGGCTAGGATTTTCAAACATCTGCCTCTGCAAATCTAGCATTTGTGGCCATGGTTTGTTCGCATTTATTACAACTTTTTGGGATGGGCCAGGTGGGGTAAATGGTCAAATGGTGATAGGACAATTGCGTAGATAGGAAAAGGATGAAATGAAATCGACCCCAAAATTAAAAAAGTTGTCCGACGTGAATTCGTCGGATTCTCTTAGCTAGGTTTTTCATTATTTAGTTATCGTCTTTGAAAATTTTTTATAATTTACAGCCATCCGTAGGTTCGACGCGCACGTAACTCTCCTTGCGAGTTAATTAACGGTTACTGACAACAAAGGAAGAAAAAATCTTAAGAAAAAAAGAAATATGTGGGTAATAATGAGAAGGAATAAAAAAAATTTCACCGTTTCCCTTTCGACACAACAATCTTATTTTTTCTGCTTATTATTTATATTTTCAATTATTATTTTATATTTTTGTAAAATTACTCTATCTATTTTATTTTTGTTCTCTTTATTCCTAATAATTACTTCTACTATATTGCGCCACTTTTTCAAATTTTTAAATTTTTTTCCTATAATTTGTCTGTCATTTTTCCCCTCACCATATAGACCCTAAGTGTCATACGTTTTAGGTTACGTTTACGGCGGTGTCAAACACGTTAATCCTTGGGAAACTTAATTAAATTAATTTTTATGTACAAGTAATTAATAGGGTTTCTTTTAAGGGTTAATTATATAAAGAAATGGTCCTGCAACAGAAATTTGGTAGGAAACATGTCTTTAGTGGTCTTAAATGTTATAGGAAAAAGGTCCATTTGCAATGAATGAGTCCTACGATTGGGAAGTTGTCCCAATTAGGGTCCTTTAGCTAGCTGTCAGAGGTGCTGATCAGAACAACCACATTGACTTCCATTACCTCTAAATAGTCGGCCTATCATGCAACTACCTTTGGTGATCATATCATGCAGCAGCCTGGGTGGCTCCCCACTCCACACTCCACACCATATATCTGAGAACAAAATATCTTAATGGCAACAAAATTTAATGCCTCATTAGCAGAAAATGAGTTGTTGTTTATGTTCATTGGCAACAAAAATGACGACATGCATGTGTTGCTAATAGGTATAAGCATCAACCGAAAGACAAGTAAAAAATATTTGCAACTATTGTCTTGGATGCTACAATTCGTTCTTAATTAGGTATAGAAGCTCATGGGGGGTGTCATTTGATGCTCTGGCTTGGTTCTGATGCTTCAGATGCTGCACCATTATTATTTCCTTGCCACTTTCAGTTATGTAAAATATATCCTCTCGTGGATTTTATTTACAAACATACTTCTATCTCAAACACCAAGCATGGTTAACTATACATATGGGTAATAAGCATATGACAAAAAAAAAAAAAAAAAAACGCAGTAACAATAATTGTATACGCTTCACTTGGCATATTAAATAATGTGAGGTTGCTTCGGCTTTTATTAATATTAATTTTGTAATTAATAATCCACCCCTACTGTCACACACTATCTGTACAGCTATATATGAATGGAAAGTCTCCCATGAAATCGGTTGCATGGTCCAATCCCATTTTTTAAAAAAATTTCAGAATGCTTGTGGAGTTTTGATTATTGGGATGATGAGGATGATGAATTGAATGCGATTTCAGAGTGGTTGTTGGGTTTTGATTAACTTGTCTGTCCAAATCAGGCTGCCACTTGCGTTAATTGGACGGTACAATTATAAAATATTGTGTGGACCGTGATGGACGGGCCCCCACACATGCATGATTTAGGGTGTGTTTGTCACTCTCATAAATTTGTCAATCTTAGAACTATTTACTTTCTAGGGGTGGGATCGGGGCGGGTCGGGACGGGTCATGGTGTGCCCAACCCAGACCCTACTTTTCAAAAATCTTGTTTGACCCTTATTTTTATCCGGGTCAGGATAAGGTCGGTTTGACCCTTACTTTTTTTTTTTTTTAGTAGGTCTTGGGACAAAATTTGAGTCGGTATCGGGACGGCGGGTCGGGTAAAAAATACGGGTCAAGTAAGAAGTTTTTAAGAATTTATGAACCTATAACTGCTTTATTTAGTTTAACTTTATTTTTTAATCCTCATTGTATTATCATATCACATCACATGTTCCATTTCAAGAATTAATGTGTATTTTTAGTAATATCCGGGGAAATAATTACAAAGGATGTATGATGGGAAATGTACATAATCAGACGGTGTCAACCATCCGATATTAACTAGCACATTCTGAGCTTAGCTTGAAGACTACAAACAGACTACCTTTAATTTAGCCTACAAACTTGTATATTTTTTTTCGAAAGGCAAGCATCAACATATCAATCATTTCAAGGATAATGATCATGCACACTGGTTTGGTAATAACCTCATATATTTTATAAATGTTTTCATTTTTATGTGGTCACATTTGTATCTAATTCATATATCAAAATTTATCATTTGTCGATTTGTATTTATAGTTTTTATAAAATTTTAAAAATCAAACATTTTCACCCATTTCACATTTCTAACCCCTCCACCCTCCAAAACCATAAATAATGGTAAAATTTTATGTTTTAAAAAAAAAAGTAGATACAAAAATCTCAAAATAGTAACTCTTGGTATATAAAATAAATATATGCGTGTATAATTTGGATTTAAATATTAATTTCAAAGTTATATTTTTATTGCTTAAACCACGAGATAAATAATTATATAAGATTTTTATAATCTATACATAAATGTGTGTGTATTTAAGTAAATGTGGCCCGTAAAAAAATCAAAAAAAAAAAGTAAATTTTGCCCAACAGAGTCCGTGATTGGAGATAGCATTAACATCGGTATTGATCAAAAGAAAGCAACAACTTCCGTTGTAGTCTAGTTGGTCAGGATATTCGGCTCTCACCCGAAAGACCCGGGTTCAAATCCCGGCAACGGAAAATTATATTCCCAATTCAGACCATAATGTTTTGTGCGCCATACTGTGCCAACACCTTTTTTTTTTTTATACGAGGGAAGCACATTTAATCCAAATTGATACCATGTTCTGTCAAATATCAATACTATCTTTGGTATGAGGGAGTTTTTCCTTTTGCAGAGGAACATCAATGCCATGTTGGCACATGCGACAAGTTATAAGATAAACATGAGTTTCTAGCCCTTTGAAATTGACTAATTTCTTGGGTCTGTTCCCCTTGCACCCTATTTTCCAGAAATTGGACAGGGGGTCACAAATGTCGTGTGAGAGAAGCACATTTCCAGATTGACGCCATACTATGTCAATACCATTTTTGTGTACGAGAGAAGCACATGTAATCCAAATTGATCCAACATTATGTCAAATGTCAATACCATCTTTTGTATGAGAGAGTTTTTCCTTTTACAGGAACAGCATCAATACCATGTTTACATATACGACAAATTATAAAAATATTAAATTGAATAATTTCTGGTGTCTGTTCCACTTCCATCCTATTTTCCAGCAAATGGACAAGGGACTACAACTTTTTAAGCTCTCTCAACAAGACTGTCCAGGAAACTCAAATTTCAGGGCTTCAGGATCTGTGGCTTTCATACAGAGAACCCATGCAGAGTCCTCGATTTTGTACTCAAAAAGCATTAGGTTGTCATGATTCCGGAATCTCGCTTGTGTTGTTCCTGCATATATCATCTCGACAAGCTCTTGGAATTTTACGAATTAAATCAATTTACATCAGTCCTACACAACCCACAAATTAACACCAGGTGAGAGATCCAAGTTGCTTGTTAGGTAGACCAACTCAGGCAGATAGATCAAACGACATCTAGCAGATGTCATGAATGAACCATGTTGACTTCCACAAGCATCAAGCATCTCATGCAACCGGATACAGGGAAGGTGAGAGAGTGAGAGTTGAAAAACTTAGATTGATATAGCAATTGACAGGCGGAAGAGAGTCTAAGCTCATTGCAAAAATATACTTACTTACATGCCTGTGATGAATCGAGTTGCATGGTGACAGGACCATCATTTACCAAATGAACCTACACAAAATCACAGCTTGTTTTGACGGCATTAAAGAAGAGAGAATCATGTTGGAATTTTGGACACATATATATTAATTATATATACACTATCATAAATAGCGGCCTAATTTTTAAAGTGATCCTATAAGATTTTATGGGCCTAAATCATCTGATAAAGTATGAATCTTCTATGCGTAGAAATCCTACAGCCTAATTTTTAATTTCTATTTTTATATTGGCTAAATTAGAAATACGAAAGATAGGCTCCCTATATAAACAGTTGTGGTCCCCAGATCATGCACTTTTAGGATTTCTTTTCTAACATTCCATCATTGGAAAAAATGAGTCACATTCTTCAAAAATCCGTAAAACATTAACTTGGAAGACCAGAAAACCTCCGGATTCAACAACGACTACTCCTATGCATTCAGGTACGCTTCCGCTTATTGTTTGTATTTCTAGGTGATTTAGCATGAAGGATCCTGAGATGATTATGATTTTAATCAATAAGTTTTTCTCAACAAATCAATAGTATCATTGCAAATTAGAAGAGGGTAATATACCTTCATCATGGCTCCAAATACACCATCTGTATGAAAAGGGAAAGGACAAATCAAATTAAGAATGTGCAGTTACCTATCAGTTCTATGTAAATGCATGTACTAGAAATTTGCAACATTGACAACCATATCACAGATACTCCTCAGAATATACAGATTGCCCAGATAAAGGCATGCATTTTCAAAATAGCTCACTGCTCTCATAGCATTCCTTTCAGTAAAACAAGATGTTTCCACATACATAAGAAAAGCTTCTATATTTGACTGGCTGGTTACTAAGAGGAAAATCTGTAAAGGAAAGCAGTTTAAACAATGAGGGATGCCTCTGGATCCTGTCTTTCTTTCTAACGCTTGTCATTTTGAGCAATCAACCTTTTCCTATGTGCATGTAAATGACAAATCTTGACCAATTTTCCCAATTCATAGAGAATGATAACTTTGAAAGAAACGCGATGCTTCTCCAGATACCCACCTGAATATGCCCTCAGAAACAAATTATAATAACCCTGGCACAAGTAAATTCACAGTATGCAGATTGGTTTTTCTGCTTTCACTATAAACTAGACCGCAGTCACAGATCAGATCAGCAGTCAGCTCAATGTAGGCTCAGCAGTCAGTCTTAAATAGTTCCATAGTCACCAATCTATAATCCCCATTTCACTCGATTGAAAAAGAGAAATGCAATTAGGGTAAGCATGCTGGGGTAACAAGAGTTAAGGGTACTAAATTGAACATATGAACATAGAACCTGTGCAAGCAAATTGAAATACACGATAATGCAACCGCTCAGGCATATAGATCATATGAATTTATTTAACAGGTCGCCACAGCTGGCTGAAGAAAAATGCACACCTAGACATTTAGCAACAGCCAACAAATAGAGTATCAATCAAATGTCGTGGAAACTTTGAGCAATGCCACTGCGGCTACAGAAAAACTTCATATCCCTATTCATCTGAGACCGAAGGTCACAAAGTCTACCATTATACATTTGCATGAAGTTGGCACGTGCCAGCATAAACCTCTGCAATTTAGCACTGTCGAGGAAATGATCATGAAAGAATGAACAAATTTCTCAGAGGGAAGAATTGTCATTATAACAAGGACTACTACTCATCATACTCAACCAACCTCTCTTGAGTCTTTGTAAGTACTCTTTAAAACGTAGGCATAACAAAGGAAAAAATTGTTCATTGAGCAGTCATCTCTAGTCAAAATACTCATCTGGGAAAAAATTTGCAAACAAAAATTAAATTATAGGCAGGGAGCATGGGAGTACCTTTTATTGAATCTGGATCATATGACTTCCGAAATTTGTCAACCAACAATTCATAGAAAGGTTTTGCTTTGTTGGGGGGCATGGCCACATGAAAATCTGGTTTGTTTCCCTTCAGAATGCCAAATAAAGTAAACTGACTAACTGAGAAATCAATGAGAAAATGAAACAGCATTAGTTGGCATCCCATATACCCAAGAGAACCTCATATTTCTTCTGCATAACCTGTGCATTAACAAACAAACGAACAAACAAAAAATACAGTCAAAGTCATGCATGGTCAATCAAACAGAAGGCATAATGATCAGAGACCATTCACAGTACACTCATTCCAACAGAACTTTCTAGCATAAGATTTCTAGCAATGCAAAGCATTCATACGATTCTGCTCCCTCCCTTCTAATTTAACACCCTTGAGGGTTGAGACACTAGTTTCTTACACACCGTATTGCATGCGCTATCCAAGGCAATTGAGAACCAACAGTCAATCCAGGGACCAACGCCCTCCAAGAACAACAATTCATGATACTAAATAAATAAATAACAATAAACAAATTTTTAAAAAAAATGTCAGTTAAATGTGAAAAGAGATAGCAACAACACTTACATTTTGATCCCACGATTTCCCAGTGCTATCATTTGGAAATAGCCTCATATTCAACACTTTCCTACATCTAGAGAAAACAAAAATCGCTCATAAGGTCGCCGCCCCACAAGTGAAAGGCAACAAAATAACACCACAGTATACGCCTGAACGAGGTGAGAAGAGGGAAAGATAGAGCGTACATGAAGTCAGCATCGGACTCTACATCAGATTCATGAAGGCCAACGAGGACAAGGAGACCTGGCCCAATCTCTGATAGCGTCCGTCCATCCACCTGAAATTGACACGGGCGTCATTCAGAGAGGGAGGGGGAGAGAGAAACAGAGGATTTATGGTGGTAGAAGAATCCAGAAGGAGAACCTCGACGCTGGCAGAAACCACTCGCTGGACAACAGCCCTCATTTCCTCCCTCCCTATCTACACCGAGACAGCAGCAACAAACAGCACAGAACTGCAGACCAGGGCCCATTTTCGTGGAAAGCTAAGATGGGCCGCCGTGAAAGGCTCCTTACAACAACGCCCCAGATGTATTAGCCCGCAATCCTTCGGAGCCCAAGACCATCAACTACTGACGTAGCAAGGCAAAAAAACCCCAATTGTTCCTTCTTTCTTTCCCCATCTTATCAGCTTCACGCTGGTTTATAAGCGCTCTCTAGACTCTAATGAATATGAGACGATCTTACATCCCTTGCAGGCTTCAAATGCTTCTAGGCTCTGAGTTAAGGGCAAGTGAATGAAAAAAAAAAAAAACTCTTGGTATCATTATATATTCGAGGAATGATTTTTTCAGTCCGAGCTAAGTAAATGCTACTTGACCCATCTTAAAAAAAATTCATTTACAACAATTTTTTTTTTGTCTTTTTCTTTATACACTTGTTTATATAAATGTATTTAATATATAAACCAAGTTTTACTATTTTTGGAGTGTATATATTTTTTTAGATTTTTTAAAGATAAGGGTATTTTAAATACATATATATATATAGATTTTTTAAAAATCTAAAAATATATATACATATATCTAAAAATAGTAAAACTTAGTTTATATATTAAATACACTGAGATAAACAAGTGTATAAAAAAAAAGTAAAAATATTATAAATAAGTTTTTTGAGATAGGCTAAGTAGAGCATTTACTTAGCCTGGGTTAATAAAATTATTTCTTTATATATTCACAAGTAAAATCAACTCATTTTTGAAGTGTGTTTGCATAAAATCCAAGTCAAGCTTTTCTGTACAACTAAAGCATTACCATTGTATGACATGCAATGGTAAGTGTTTGATCCTGACTTTGAAAGTCGGGTATAATGTAGTCTTCATTGTAATACATTGTAATAAAAAATAAAAAAAAAGCCCATCCTTCGTAATACATTGTAATAGAAAAAAGTTCATCCTTTACAAGTCTTACTCATTTTGTAATGACATCTTAAAGAAAATTTTCCAATATTTATGACATTTGTTCTTAATTTCTAATATATTTACAAAAATCCGTAAATTTATCAAATACTTATAATGTTTTACATTAAATTTTTATCATACATATGATCAACACTGCTATTATCTAACGAATTGAAAAAACCATTTTGCTCTTCCAAAATTTTCCTATTTGAAACCATTTAGCCCCAATATAACACGAATTATTTGATACCACATGTTAATAACTTACTATCATTAATTAAGTCATATTAGAATTTAATCATTTCAATTAGAAAATTTGGGTGTGTGAAGTTGTTTTTTTAATGAAGTAGATAATTGTTGTATTGACATGGTGGGTATGAAGGAAATTTGAAGTGAAACATTTAAAGACAATAGAAATTTATGAAATGTTTTGAGTAGATTAAAAATTAAGGATAAATATTATGAGTGTAAAAGTAATTTTCTTCTCGATATTTTAGGAGCTTGTTTAAAATACTTACTCTAATAATTAGCATGCAGTAATTAACAACTTGTGTAAGCGGTTTGGATTCAAAGCCAAGCTGAGAATTTTGCAAAGAGAGATCCATTTATCATGAGATCTACAAATTTTCTCATTGCTCACTGAAATGATTAAGGATTAATCATTTTGGATTGTGACCCATAACCATCCATCATCAGGTACATAAAGATTTTAGCGGACCAACAACTTTCAAAGCATGTCTTCATATCTATGAGCCATTGGGGCTCAAACACTTTCAGATGTTACCCACATGATGAATCTTGTAGTTTTAATTTTGTCCTTCATCCTTGTGCAAGGCTGTTAATGTTATCCTCCTTTTAATAATATTGCCCCAGAAACGTCATAGAAATTTCCAATTGAATGTATCGTCGTCCTCGTGTAATTGTATAAACTGAACACTAATTCCCTTACAATCAGCTCATTTCTCCAACTTACATTCCAAAAATAATAATAATAATAATAATAATAATAATAATAATAATAAATTCTCCAACAATGTAAGCATGTGTATCTCATCCTCCGAATAAATGGACAGCCAACAAAACCCAATTAAATTAAAATAATATGAATGTTCTCCACTCCTTCGATCGTCACAGAGTCTTAAAGCAATCTCTCCTTATCTCCCCTTGCGTTCCCACCTTCACCCCTACAGACCCCATCTTGTCCATCCCCTGTGAGAATGCCTGGAAAAAAAGAGCCTTGTCCTTCCCCAGCGCTCGCACCACAGGCCTTGTCCTTGGGTCCAAAAACAGAGCTTGATCGGTTACCAGGAGCCCCATCTTCGCCTGTAAATTCTGGTAGTACTGGTTGTCGAGGGTGAACGGTGTGTTGATGTCGAACGGCGCAACGACGTCGCGGTTGCCACCGCGATGTGGGCAAGACATTCTCAAGGCCTTGAGCAGCCTGGAATCGATGGATGGGTCAGGCTTCTTGGTGCCATGAAAGTTGTAGAGGCGACTTACAAAATGATTGCAGTGGGAGAATCCGATGGAGTGGGCGCCGGAGAGTGCGACCAGGTCAGTGAGGCTCAGGCCCTTAGATCGGAATAAGTTGAGGAGGTCGTCGACTGTGGAATTTGAACGAGGGAGATTGTCCTTCACCTTCGACGCCAATGAAACCCGACCATCTCTTCTCCCTTTCTTTACAGGATAGTAAGGACCCCCTGCCTGCAATGATGAGGAGCATAGCTTCCTGGATTGAGATGGAGCATACGCAACATAGCCAGAGATGAAACAACTGCACCGCCCATGTTAGCCTGTTTATTATTTATTTTTATTTTTTTGGGGGAAATCACGTTAGACCGTTAGAAGTTCATAAAGCCTGACAGAAATCTTCACCGCCCAACAACAAATACCCAAGTAACACACATTACACATGGAATTTTTGCAAAATAGGTACGTTTAGCCCGTTTCTCGTCCATTGCCTCCCACCCTCCCACACATCAATTTCTTTCCTTTTTTTTCCCAACTATTCCGATGCTAAGAGGATATTTTACAGCTACCCAACCCAATTCTATAATTAGGAAAACCCCATTTCATAACTTAATTATATTTATAGCATTTCTTTTGTTGATGGTTCACAAACGACTTGCCAAATGATCATTTCACACTAATCTGAAATGTACTTATTTCAAACCGGTCCAAAAAATAATATTTTTTATTTTTCTTAATTTTTTATAAAACTACTGAAATGTCTGTAAATCAAGTTTTACCATTTTTAGAGATGTATATATATTTATAATTTTTAATTGTTAAAACATGACTAAAATACCTCTGTATTTAAAAATACAGAATAAGTATATATTTTTAAAATTAGTAAAACTTAGTTTATACATTAAATATGTCTAAATTGAAATTTCTGTAAAAAAAAATTTAAAGAACAAAAAATATATTTTTTGAACCTATCTGAAATTATCATAACTCTCCATCTTATATGATCACATAAAACAATCAACTTAGATGATCAAGAAATATATTTTTAAAAAGATTTATATAAGCAGCCTCACCTAGATCTTCTACCTCATAAAATTTGGCAATTTTATAAGTTTTATTTAATATTTTATTTTAATTTTGGAAAATCAAAATTCATTACAAGCTATATGCCTTAATTTTTATTTTTAAAAATCAAAATAAAATCTCAAATAAATTCAAATTGCAAAATTTCATGTAATGAAAGATCTAGAGAAACCTTCGCATGAATAGAAATTTCTAAAATAAAATATGAATTTTTCTTTTTTTAATTACATCATTTGTGAGCAGCAAAGGTTGAACCCTCAACCATGTGATCACATGCCACAACGTGTTACACAAAATATGGATTTTTCAATTGCCCATAAATATCCAAGTCTAAGGGCAACCTTATAAGATCATTTTGGCTATAATGTCATGCCTAATGGGATGTGAGCCTATATAGAAAATATCGTAAAAGAAGAAAAAAAAAATAGTATCATTATCAATACTGTAGAAGTAATCTCTCCTATGAATTTGAATATCATCATCATCATCATAAGTAGATTTCCACATTCATGTAAGATTAGCCGCAATGATTCAACTACATTATTGTTGATCATCATAAACTAAGTTTCAGCAATCTTTAATATTCTGTATTATCATTGCTACATGAATTATTTTTGTTGCAATTATGATTGAAAAGGTTGTTACTTTTTAATTAGTATACATTTTATATCCTTCTCAATTTCTATTACAATGAAGGTCTCAAACATTCGTATAATTTGCAAGATGGTAAATATATGCTCCCAAATATCACTTTGAAGACCACAAGCTCCACTTATCAACTCCGAAGAACAAACTCCCACTAATAAATAGAAAGATAAAATCTCTTATTTGATCCCACGTTTGCTGCATGATAATTCGAAGACGTGACCAACCAGGCAAGGCTTAACTAGCAAAAAGGTTGTTATTGATACAGAAGATATGTCACAAAATGATATAGAATTTAATGATAGATCATTGGAAAACATGAGAATGAAAATATTTTAAAAAGCATATGTACAAAATAAAATCAAGATAAATATAATATTTTTACTAAAATACATTTAACGATGGAAAAAACATAATTATTTAGGACAAAATACATGACACCAGTTGAAAATGCTGGTGGCCTCCGTATCTCTCCATGACATAGGAGTTCTAGCTATTTGAGAGTTTAGTCATCCATGTTTATAGATAAGAGCTTCGTCTCTCAATAGAAGTGTGATATCTCCGTTAACAATAGACAAGAGTTTATGATATCACGTGTGAATGAGCTTAAATGTAATACCACATTTCATATTAGATAATACTAACAAAAAATACGCCACACCGGAAAATTACCAGCCTACCCTTGCCCATCAATCTTGTGATTGTAGAAGGCACACTAGTCAAAACTCAAAAGTTGGAGAATTACGAAAAAGTTTGAACTCGCGACTGAAGAATGAATAAACGTCTACCAAAACAAGGATATTTTAATCATATGTTTTGAAGGAGGGCGAGGAATAATGGTATGTTTGGCCAAGCGTTTTCAGAGGCCAATCGCGCTTTTTTTTTTCTTTTTTCTTTTTTTACTGAAATGTAATTTCGGCGAGGTGAAAAATTGTTTGGCACAAATTTTAAAATCCCATTTGAAAATAGCTACTACAAAAATTTGCGATCAGAGAGAAGCACACGCTTAACGCTTTTGCCAATGGCAAAGGTTTGTCGTGAATTATCCTAATGAAAAGACCAAAATATCCTAACCTATCATGTCATTACGTAGGATATGTGCCGTAGTGTTATTGAGATAGCAATGTCATTTTCAATTTTTACTTTTGGATTTTCTAGCGCATCTCTATAAAAATCTGTTTTGAATGTGTTCAAACGTAAATAAATATATACAATGATTTAAAATTAAAATCGATAAGTTCAAATATGTTTTGCTGGGACATCTGATAAATATTGATCTTTTTTGTTTTTTATTGCTATAAAATTTATTTCAAAAATAATTGTATTCAATGTGAAATTAATAATGCAAATATTTCATTAAAAATAATGCACAATAAAAATATTTCTATTATTGAAAATTCGATTTTAAAATTATTTTCATGTCTCCTTCGGTAATTTTGCATACCTAAAAGCTTTTATAAATTAAAAATAATATAAAATTTGCTATTTGTTTCAACCTTTAATAACTTTTAAATTTTTTTAAAAATATATGGAAACTTAAGATTTTTCCATGTAACCCTATTCTTTTATTGTATCTTGTTAAAAATAATTCATTTGTCATTTTTGGTCATTTTACATATTTCTAAGTACTTTTAATTTTAGATCAAACGCTAAAATATTACTAAAAGTGCTTTTTAAGTTAGAAAGCTAAACACTTCTCAACTTTTTAGTATTGCATTTTTTATATAAGATCCATTTATAATTGAACTTTAAAAAATGAAATTTAAAAGCTTGGCTGACAGAACCTAAGTCCAAGATTACCACAAGCGCAAGTTAAAAGTAGAAATGAGAAGACTTTCAAGAAAAATTTGTAGTTTAAAAGTTTTTAAAAATAAATTAATATTATGTAATATAATAGAAATAATTATTGAAAAAATGAATAATTATTGAAAATTTGTGAAAAAATGATTGAAAAATAAGTATGTTGAATAGAAAATATGATAAAATAATTGAAAAGCAGATAATTATGAAGGAAAAAATTTAATTAAAAATTTTAGTTTGAACAGTTTATGGTACAGACAAACAAGAAAAAAGAAATAATATCACCCAAAAAAGAAAAAAAGTAATACCAGGTGCACGAAATCTCTGGCGGCAATAGCGACAATGTCTGCACAAGAGACGACGCCTGGGCACTTGCTCTCCACCACCACCTTTGCCTTCTGTATGCTAACGTACGCCTCCGCCGCGAGGTTGATGTTATCATGCGCATCCCTCTCGGCTGCAAGCCCGGCCGGCCCCGGCTTGGACATCAGCAGAATCGACGCATCGCAGCCCTGTCACAAACCCAAATTAAACGAACTACAACCCTTCCTTTCCCTTCGCCAGTGCATTAAAATGCGCCTTCGTGTTTGGAGAGGCAGTGGAAATCAAATACCTCGACGAAGCAATCATGAAAGAAGAGGCGGATGGTGGCGGGCCCGGAAATGGGTGATTCCCGGAACTGTTGGGAGGTGGAGGACGCGATGAGCTGCTCGAGCTGGGGGCAGGTTTTGGAGTAGAAATCCACGGAGAGTTGCTGGTGGGTGGTGCTGGAGGGGGCGAGTAGTGCGGCAGCGATGGAGGGTGATGTAGAGAAAGCAAGCGGGAGAATGTGGAAGATGGCGACAAGAAGAGGCCAGGGAGCAGCTGCAGAAGAAAACATGTTTTGGGGGAGTGGGAAGAATACAAATGTTTATGATTGGAGTAGAAATACAAATGTTTATGATTGGAGTAGAAATATATATAGATTGAAATCGGCAGCTTTGGTGGCGCAACAGATACCCATTTTAGAGAATCCTCTAACGGACCCGTGAAGAGTAAAAAAATAGATAAATGAGAGAGAGAGGGAGAGAGAGAGAGAGAGACTGTGCGTGTTTTTTGATATGATTTGAGTGGCGGAATGGAGGAGTGGGAGAATGGAAGCGTAGGAGAGATGCTAACATGCGCATGATGCACTGATAGCTACGTCCGTGCTATGTTGTTCCGGGAGTGAAGGCGGCAACCATGTGCACAGCGCCCTTGGAAAGTTGGGGTAGGCTGCAGGAGGAGATATAATTGGTATGCAATGTCTAAAAGGATATAAAAGTTCAAATTTGATTTTAAAATTTGCGTTCATTACAGGGAGCAAATTCCCCTATTTTATAAATTTTCAAAATTTTGAAAAATATATCTTATAAATTTGTATAATTGTATTTTGGGATGTGTATTTCATGCGGATATGGGATGAAAAAATATTCTTGTAAATTAGAAATGAAAAAAAAGGTATATTATGATTAGAAAAAAGTTATATTGAAAATGAAAAATAAGATGAAAACGTTGTTACTTTTTGGATGAGAAAAATGTTTTGGGAAATATGATATTTCGTTTATCCTCATCCCATCCACGATGTGAATAAAAATCCTTTATTTTGGCATTTGTAATTTGTGTGTCGATAAAAACGTTATATTTTTCTAAAATAATAAATACCCTCCATCCCAAAAAACCATTTGAAACTAATGAGGTCTCTGCTGCAAAATGTCAAAATATAATGTTGAAATAAGCAATTATGCATACCTGCAAATGTACATTAAATAAAAAGCCCCCAGTTTTCAAGAGCGATAACTTATTTTTTGGGGATTTTTATTTAAGCACATATATGTGGGCCAGGCATATACACGCTAGTATGCTAAAAATCTTTTAAATTTTGAGAAATAACTCATGTAACCGTATGCATTGAGGCTGAATGCATATGACTCGATTTTCAATTATCCTGACGCAACCTACACGCAGATGCAAACAAAAGATGCGAGTTGGATCGATTGTGCAATTGGGCCAGCAATAATTAGAGAATGAGTTTGTGTTCGAAAAATCCAAATCCACGAGACGAGACAGCCAAGCGAAAAACGCCCAATGCAATCATTGGAGTATTGTTCGGTAGTAGCTGTTAATCACGAGACGATGACAAGATACGAATGACACATGCGTGGAGGCTTTTCGACACAGCTTCTCACGCGGCCTCTTGAGGATGTGAATAGCTGAATGTGAATTGAAATATTCCTTCTGATCAATTTATTCCTTGGAATAGTTTCAAAATAAACGGAGCACGATTCTATGCTCTAAGTCCCAATGCTCCGGTGCATATACTTATTTTTTTATTTTTATTTTTTGAAACTTTTTTTTATGAAACTGTTAATCTAAGTGTCAAATTACTAAAATGTCACTGATTTTTAAAATTTCAAAAAAAATCTAAAAGTCTCCAAGAATGATAAAAATTGATACACATACTAAATACACTTAGATTAACATTTGTATAAAAAATTTTAAAAAAAATTTAAAAAATAAGTGTATACACACAGGAGCATTGAGGCTTACTGCTCCTGAGAGCATACAACCAACCTCCAAAACAAACCTCCTAACTATCTATAATTGTGGATTAGAATGTTAGATCACAATATTTACAGAATAAATCCTCTAACTTTCAAAATATTGCAAGATAAACCTTATCAAACAATGGAGTTTAAAGAGATAGATTGTTGATTTTTAAATGCATATATATAACTTACATGATTTACTTTGCAAAATCAGTTGTATAATTAGGCGTAAATATCTATAATACACATGCCAGTTGATCATCATATGAAGGGCTTGTTTAGCAACACAAAAAAATCTTTTAAGCGAAAACTTTTCAATATAAAACTTTTCATACTTTATAATATCTAATTTTTAATTATTTTTCAAATATTTTTATACATCTACCATACTTTTAATTATTTTTATCCAACTATCTATACAACGAACTTATCTATTTTAAATTTATTCTCTTTATTATTTATCATTTCACATCATTTTCTCTTATTTTAAAAACTTGTATATTAAAAACTTTTTATCAAGGTATTGTTTGGATAAAATAAAAACTTAAAGATAAGTATAAAATTTTTAAAAAGGGAAGGAGGGAAGAGCAAAGTGTCACATCAGGTAGCTATTGCTAGCAACGATAGGGGGTGTCGTACCTGAGCATGGCATATTATCAAGAAAAAAGAAACTCCATGACAAATTTTCAGTCATTGAAAACAGCTAGCATTAACATAGTTTGACCAATCTTATGATTTAAAAACAACTAGCATTAATATAGTTTGACCAGTTCCTTACAAAAGGTTGCCAATGGCTTAGGGCAGTTTCATTAATTGCCCACACAATAGCTTATTGGTGTAAAAACTCCATAAGAATTTTCATTCATTTAAAATAGCTAACATTAATGTAGTTTGACCTGTTCATGAGTTGAAAATAACCAACATTAATACAATTTGACTGTTCCCTCCAAAAGCCTACCAATGGCTCAGGGTAGTTTCATTAATTGCCCACACAAATTCAAATGGCTCGCTGGTGATAATGTGTTAAGCTCAAGTACGATACCTAATGGTGCAACTTGGTACTGAGTCGGTTCGAACTCTTTGACCTAACCCAATTTCAACCCGACCTAAGGAAATTTGAAACCATGCCTGTTTGCATCAACCCGGTCTAAACTCGATATTCTCCTTAATTTATTTTAAAATTATATTTATTTATGCATTAAGTAATTCAAATATAATTGTGATAAAAGTTATTCTATATAATCTTAACCTAATTAAATTGTAAAAAGTTTATTCTAAAACCTAACTGTTATATACATTTGTCTATAAAAGTTGTATATATTACATCTATATTAAGTTTATTTGCAAATAATTATAAATACATCAACAGAGATATATAAGTCTTATTTTTATTAAACTTTAGATAACTATTTCACGCCATCTCATTTATTTTCTTACCTTGATTGTTATGTATCAACTCATTACGCTCATTGTATTCAGAATTGTCTTTTATTTAAAATATTAACTTTCATCCAAACCAAAAATACCATAGATCATAAATATATTCATGAGAAAATTATTTATATTCAAATGTAATAATATTTAAAAAATTTGTTATCATTATCAATAATTTCAACTTTTATTGGTTTGAAAGTAATCTGAGTTTCAACTCGAAACTTAGACCAAAACCAATGTTAATATGGTCTGAATCGACCTGAATTCGGATTCTAGTATTAGGGTTTGTGTTTGGGTTCATCTAAATCCGATAAAACCCGACCCGAGTTACAACCCTAACGATACCCCCTATTATTGCTGGCAGTAACAGCCTGATGTGACAACTTTGCTCTTCCCTCCTTTCCATTTGAAAAATTTTACCCTCACCTTTAATAAATTTTTATTCTATCCATACAACCTTCAAAATATATTATCATTAGGCATGCAACTCGATCTGAGTACCCTAACGGTTCTAATAAACTTACCCATGGAATCAATTCGGTTCCAGTTATAAAATGCCCGTGGGAATTCAAGTATGGTTGATTCTAGGGATCAGGTACCTAGAACCAACCCGGATTACATATAATAGTCATATAATATATAATATTATAATATTCTATCTAAAACCTAATTTACGATTTCAATAGCCAGTCTCTCCCTCTCGACGATTTTCATTTTCTCCCAAGAACCCTATCTTCATTGCCCACTCGCCCGATTGCCCCAGTCGCAGTTGTTGCCTAACACATGGTTCACACATCTACCCTCCATCTTCAGCACTCCTCTCGCCTCCTGGTGCACGCATCTCCCCTTCTCTTTTAGCACTCCTCTAGCCTTCCTCACGTATCTCGTCTTTGACACCACCCCTTTTGGTAGTGAGGATGGAAGGAGGGGGAAGAATGCCAAGCAATTGACTTGGCTTCTTTTATTAAAGGCCAACAAGGCTACCAAATGCTTGTCTTATATAACTTAGGTACCATTTAGTCTAGCCGGCAGCAAGTAGCATCGAGAAGAATGAACTCAGAGGTGGAGTCCGTGTTTGAGAATCCTACCGTGAGGAGGAGGTTCTATACCTTCATTGAAATCTTCCTCGTTGTCTATTATTGCACTTAGGTTTGGAAGTTTTTGCTTATTTCTAAGGTCGACACCACTTTAGTAAGATATCTATGGTTATTGGAGTGTGGGGGCTGCTGGATGTTACGTATTTGAGGTGGGTTTTGGTCAGGACAAAGTATCTTGTACCCCCTCTGTAATTCCTAGCCAATGTCTGCATTATGTTGTTCTTGACTAGAGCACCACTGACAAGCTTGTGTTTTGCTTGGGTGCTTTTGGATCAAATTTAAGAAGATTAGGCCTGTTGTGAAGATCTTAAAGGGGGAGATGTCCTCTGGTTCTTGTATAGATCCCCACGTGCAATGAGAAGGAGGTAATAGGAATTTTTAAAAAAATTTCCCTTCCCAATATCAGCTTTTGTTCTTCATTTTCTCGCATTTGTGGTTTTTTCGGTTTTTGAAATTTCAGGTTTATCAGCAATCAATTGCAGCAGCTTGTATTTTAGATTGATCCAGAGAGAATTCGCTAATCCAAGTTCTAGATGACTTACGCAGTTGCTAACCCATCTTTGCCATAAGTTTCAAATTTGTCGCTCTATCGATTTTTAAATCTGCTTTAAGTAAGTCCTCTGTTCTAGCGTCGCAAATAGTGGAACCGATTTAGAATCAGAACCGGATTCAACCCAGTCTTAGGAAAATAGGGTAGAATATATGTCAAACCGATGCAGCTTAAAATAAGATAAAGGTAGGGTCGGGTCAGGTCCCTACCAGAACCTATTCAACACAGGTTGAAAGTTGAAACGTGCCCCCGCCTCACCCTCGTTAGCTTTTTCGGAAAATTGACCGACCATTATTCCCGCACTCGAGTTGCAAGCTGTGCTCGGTCCTCCATTAAGCCAATGGCGCACATCTGCTGATCCGCTCTCCGGTGGGGCCCACTTGCCAGCCATGGTCCATGGACGATCCAAAATGTCACTAAATGCGCAGCACGTGCCGTGCGTGAACGCATGAACTTGCAGTGGCAGTGGGGCTGCATATCCCTCTCCCGGCACAACTTTCGACGGCCACGATTCGCGGTGACGACATAAGAAGTTGGACTGAAGCAAGAAAGACAGCATGTGCTATGGGAGCGTGTGCGTTTGTGTTTCCCTGCTGCCCTAGAAAATATAAATAAATAAAAGGAAAATATTTTCCGCGCAATTGATACCATTGTACTGCTTTAATGTTTCTGTCACCTTTTGGCTCATCTTCATGGTTAAATCAAAATCAAATTTGTTCATTTTGTTCAAAATAAATTATTTTATCACGACATCAGTAACCATTCCAATCAAAGCTTTAGATAAGTCATAATTGCTTTAAAATATTTATAATTATAGCTAAAATATGAAAATCACTTATATCAATCCATAAATTTATTGAAATGACTTTTTATAGAATCGTTTATCTTTACTGGAATACATAATTGCTTTAAAATAGTTGTAATTATAGTTAAAATAAGAATATTTTAGACAATACAAATATTGAATTAACAATTTTAGATACCTATATAAATCAAATAATTTTATTACGTTGATTTTATACTTTTACCATGTTTAGCAAATCGAACCTGCACAAATATTTTATTTCAATGAAACTTCGTGCTGTAGTTAAATAAATAATTTTAATAAAATGTGTAGATTGGATTTTGATTTAATTATCTAGGCGTGCTAAATTAGTAATAGCTTAGCACTGAAATATGTTACGAGCCATGGTCAACGCGGCTGGCAGAGCCTCTGCCATGCATGCAGGAGGTACCGGCTTCCAGTACCGATTGGAGCAACTTGTGTCCCATTTCAAGAGCAATATAATATTATCGTTCATATAGTTAGAGGGATTTGAAGAAAATATGTACATGGGTTGGATTGACGAGTAATATAAGAAATAAAAAAAATTCTCAAATATGTTGGCAAGTTTTTACAAAAAACTGATATAAAAAAAATATTTCCAAAAAAAAAAAAAAAAGCAAGCTGCGGTGAAATGTATTTGCGGATGGAAAAACCAACAGCCGTACATGTTTTCTACTCTTCTAGGGTTCGGCGACAATCGCCGCTTCCTTTTATTGTGTTTCCTTCTTTTTATTGAGTTGACCTGAAAACATATTTTTTTGTTTAAAAATTTAAAAAATACTTTAAAAAAACTCAAAAGTGGGTAAAACTTAGTATATAAATTTAATACACCTAGTTTTATTTGTCCATAAAAAAATAAAAAATATGTACTTTTGGGCCGTACGCATGAGGGCATAAAGGATTATTTTACCTTTTTATTTGGCTCCTCTGAAAAATTTATTTTTTATCTTGCCATTTTGCACTTTTTTTTCGTTGGAAAGTGGGTAAATGAGGGGAGGTTTCCGTGGGCAAAAAGGGGGCGCAGGAGTTGGTTGCAGATTCCCCAGCTTTTCTGTTGCTGCGTGAACGTGGGCCTCCACTGAAGTGAAAGTCTGAATTAGAAGCACAGTATTTTGGGGAGCAGACCGAAGATGGTGGGTCTCATCCCTTTTACCAAGGACAAAATAAGCCCATCGTTCTGTGAGCTGATTGACCAGTGCATTTGCCTTTTCACCGGTATTTGGAGCCGAGTATTAGGTGGTGGTTAGGACTTCGGAGGGATCATTGATCATTCACGTAGTTAGGAGTGTAACTCGGGCTCATGAAACTCGGGTTAACCTCGACCCTAACCCTAATCCTATTTGTAAATCTTCAACTTTAACCCTAACCCTAACCCTATTTGTAAAACCTCAACCCTAACCCTATTTTTGAAATTTAGGCTCGGGTTGAGTTTCGGGTTGACATGTTACTATAAATATATATCCTACACTCATTTAATCACAAATCTATTACTAAAAAAATCTAAAATAACAATTTATTAGAAGAAAGTAAGAAAATTTTAAATACCATTTAAGAGTATTAAGAAGAAAAACCTGTTTTGGGCATTTTCTTCGCATTAAGTTGAATAGCAACCATATTTTGATGAATGTAGAAGTACAACCTTTGTCCGTCCTGCAATTTAACATGAATATCACAATCATATATAGAAATATCAGCATCCGACCATAAAACAAACTTTATAATATCAATCATAAGAAAAGAAAATAATCCCAAAAATACAATAATATCAAAACAAATAAGATTATAACAAGTTCAAAAATACAACTTCAAATCACAACATCCAAGTTAGGTCCAAGTCTACAACTTTAGTCTTAAGTTCCAATAAGCAAATTACAACGTTTAACTTAAATTGTCAATTGCAACATAACAACATGAAACATTTTAATTTTCCACGCGGTCTTCATTCTTCTTGTCTTCTGTTATTCTCATCTGCTAAGCCAAATTCTTTTTTCCCTAAAAAAATGTACAAAATCAACGTCATTTTGTACAATTGAACTTAAAGAGCATATATATGCATATATATATTCAAATATATAAATAATACCTCCTGTAAATTAATTTCTTGGTGGAATAGGTGGTAACGATCCTGAAGCAGCATTTCCCGATGTTTGAGAAACTTCATCTGAAAAAAATAAATATTGGCATTAAAAATAATGTTAAGAGTAAGGTATAGGATTAAAACATAGAAAAATATATTTTACCTCTTGCGCATTTGTCTAGTTGATCAACAAATTCTTCATAATTTGAATCGACTGGAGATGCTTTCAACCAATCTTGAGAGCAAATTAGACACTCAACCAACATGGGTATTAATGAACTACGATATTAGTCAAGAACACGTCCTCCAATGCTAAATGCAGATTCTAATGCAACTGTTGAAACAGGAATAGCCAAAATATCTTTTGTCATAAAAGATAAAATCCTGTATTTTGTAGACGTTGACCACCATGCTAAAATATCAAATGGTTCTACTTCATTCTCAACTGGATCTTTTAAATAGGCATTAATTTCATTTGTGATAACTCCAGCATTACTGTTATTCATAGATTGTCAGAGCTTCCATTTTGAATTCTTTGATTCGGATGATGCCTCGCTCACTTCAGACAAAGAACTTGTAGTACTATTAGTAGACCCAGATTTATAAGTTCCATATAATTCAACCATTTTATCATACACTTTCTTTGATAATGCAGAAACCTGATCCGCAGGAAGGAAAATACTAAGACAAAATTCCAAATAGCCTAGCTTGTACCGTGGATCAAACACTACCGCAATGAGCAAGTAAATGTCGAACTTGTCAACAGAACTCCAATATTTTGCAAGTTTTTCCTTCATTTTGTTGCACATGTGAAGAAGGATAGGATTGTCATTCTCGGCTGGAAATGACTTTAATCGATCTTGAATTGCATCAAGTTGAGGAAAATGATATGAGGAAGTGATATATTTAGTACCCGACAAGATTTCAGTAGCTTCAAAAAACAAAACCAAGAAATCACAAAGGACTCTGGCATGGTTCCAATCTTCTTCAAGAGGTGGACTAGAGCTTCTAAAACTTGCATCATTCACTTTAAGATGTTTGAAATCCATTTCAAAGGGTAGAGCATGTTTCAATATCAAGTATGTAGAATTCCAACGTGTTGCCACATCTAAACACAAAGACATTTTACTCGAAATTCTAACACTTTCACAAGATTTTCCAAATGCTTGTTCTCTACTAGGAGAACTCTTGACCCACTTTATGCTATTACGAATTCGAGCAATGGAATCCTTGATTTGTTCGGTTCCCTCCTTCACAACCAAATTTAAAATGTGCGCAACACGACGGACATGTAAAGATTCTCCATCCCCAAAGAGAGCATTCTTCATTTTTAAATTTAAACGCAAAGTGTTTAGCGCAACATCATTGGCCGATGCATTGTCAACAGTAAGAGTACACACTTGTCCAATATTTCAAGCATTCAAACATTCTTCAATTGCGTTAGCAATAGCTTCACCCGTGTGTGGTGAAGGAAGAATACAAAAATTAAGAATGCGCTTTTGAAGAGTCCAATTAGAATCTATAAAATGAGCAGTCAAACATAAATACCCAATATTTTGATTTGAAGTCCACAAATCTGTTGTCAAGCATACACGTCAAACATCCTCACTAAAAATCTTTCGTAATTTAGCCTTCTCTAACATGTATATTTTGAAAATTTCTTTGACAATTGTGGTCCTTGAAACATGTTTGATGAGTGGCTGCACAACTTTACAAAATTCTCTAAACCATTCCTTTTCAACAAATTTAAACGGCAATTCATCAAGAATGATCATTCTTGCCATTGCTCTTTTGCAGGCTTCTTGGTCAAACTTCCAATTTAACATAACCATTCCACCATCATCAGTTACTGTTTGAAATGATAACAAACGCTGACCCTTAGCTCTTTTGTTGGTATTATACTTGCATAACTTTAAGTGTCTAGTTAATATGCTTGTTCCTTGAGTACTTGGACACTTAAGTTTAATCTTACAATACTTACAAATTCTCCATGCTACTTTTCCATTTTGGTCCAAAATCCTTTCAAATTCTTCCCAAACTGGTGATGAAATTTTATATCCTTTTTTCTTCTTGAGAAGAGGCTCGTTTGCATCCGAACTTTATGTAAGATCAATAGTGTTTGAAGCAGTTGTTGTATTTTTTATTTGCTCACTGTCAATCTCTTGTTCACTATTCTTGTCTTGCATATTACTTAAATCGTCCATATTTTATTAACCACCTAGATATCATTTTCATAACATATAATCACAGTTAGATATTTTTGTTTCAATCCTAATAATTCTTCCTACATTATATCAATATTAACCAATACATGTTAACACAAGCATACTGCATATATGCCTTAAAATGCTCATTTTTTTATACCAAATACATCCTTAAATTGCCCGATTTAGAATGTAAAAATGATTTTTTGTTTTGCAAAAGCCCAAAGGAATATAACTAAACTGTGATAACCAATGGTTTGAGAAAGATTATTAGAAGAGCCGTTACACGTCATACAAATTGGTTGCATGAATTTTACTAAGATGAGGTGTTTCGTGTGAGCACGCAAACCAAATTTTATTATTTTACAATATTTCGTAAATATATTTTTACAAAAAATCATCAATAAAAATGTAAAAAATATTCTAAAATGGTAGAACTTGATATATGGATTAAAATCACCTACGAAAATATATTTATAATATATATGAGTTTCACTTCTATGTAACCAGGTTTAATATTATAACATAGTTATATAGAAGTAGAGCTATATAACCTCTTTCAAATTTTAAAATTTTATTGTTTGACGTAAAATCTAATTCATTTTTGCGTGGATAAATAATTCTATAAAATGTTATTACATTTTAATACATGTGTAAATAAATCTAATTTTTTTCATAATTTACACGTGAATATATATATATACTTATTTCAATGAATGTTATTTGATATGGATGAAACTTGATCTCTTAGATAAATAAATTATTTTAATATAATAAATAAATTAGATTTTACGTCAAACAATAAAATTTTAAAATTTGAAAAAGGTTATATAGCTCTACTTCTATATAACTATGTTATAATATTAAACTCGGTTACATAGAAGTGAAACTCATATATATTATAAATATATTTTCGTAGGTGATTTTAATCCATATATCAAGTTCTACCATTTTAGAATATTTTTTACATTTTTATTGATGATTTTTTGTAAAAATATATTTACGAAATATTGTAAAATAATAAAATTTAGTATATAAGTTAAATATACTTAGGGAAACATGTTTTATCATAAAAATTCAAAAAAGTATATTGAATGGTGGCTTCCGATCAAGGAACAGCTAGTTTGACACGAATCTTGGCGAGAAGAATGTACCTGCGCCGAATCTGGTGGGCAGTGTGAGTAGAGAGACTAGGAGAGGCAAGCATGCAGCTAGACGTCGCTTGTTCGTCTGTCGTCGATACTCGGTCGCAGGGAGACTGTCACAGGGAGACTAGGAGGGGCTGGAGGCGAAGATTTCACCTGATTCGCTACCAAAACACCCACCTTGGTTTTTTCCGGGTAGAAAATAAACGTCGGGTTAACGTGGTATATTCCCGTGTATGTCTCATCAACGATGTTGCCAAGGTAGAAAGCAACGACTTGGGGCCGTCTGAACAGTGAAGCATACCTCGTGATGTCCTTATCGACGTTCCAGACGATGCCGCTGAGACGGGGCTCTGCGGTGCAGGAGCGAAGAATCTCGACGTCGTCGACCCAGATGCCGAAGATGCGGTCGAACTGCCGGCCTTTGCAGGCTGCGGAGAGATGGAGACTGATCTGGGAGAAGGTTTGGCAAGCGGGCTGCAGGCACACGACAGTAGACGTCACACGGTCGTCCGTCAAGCAGGGAGACTGTCGGCTGTCACAGGAAAGCTGAGAGAGGCCGGAGGCGGAGCCGCGGAGAGCTAGATCAGCCGAGCGAGCATGAGGAATCGACGATCGGGAAATTTGGGGGGAACAGGCTTTAGCTGTCAAACATGATGGGGGAGGGATTTCAAAATTACGACAGGTCGGCGGCACCCTAATGTGATCCCTAAATCGGGTTCGGGTTGACCGGGGTTAGGGTCCTCCTCAACCCGAAACTGAACCGATTACAAATCGGTCTCGGGTTCAACCCGAAAAATCGGGTTCGGGCTTACCATTAGACAGTTCTAACACTGCCATTTTTTGGGTTCGGCGGGCCGGGTTCGACCAAGTTGCACCCCTATACGTAGGTGGTAAAAGCTGAAAAGATCGGACGAAAAAGAAATTATAAATTTTTGCAGCAACTTTAAGATCTCAAATTGAATAGATAAGCGTTGCGCCTGCAATCCTGCATCCTCTTCTTTTCCATCAATACCTGCGACTTTAACTAATTGCCTTACTTGTTTTCAGCTATTACCCTACTTTTTCATTGCAATTACCCAGTGAGTTTCAATCCGGAGCACCAAGTGCACTTAGCTTGCACCTGAGTGCATAAAGTTTTTTTTAAATTTTTTTTTTTTTTTGGGATTTGTTGAAATTCGTACGTTTTCAAACATGAAATTTCCATATGTAATTTTTATATCCTTTTAATTTTTTAATATTTTTAAAATTTATAAAATTTTGTTTTTTTTAAAAAAAAAAAAAAACAAACTCATTTTTGCGTGGCAGCCTTACGAAGATTCTTCTCCGATACCCACTCACCAAAACCCCGCCGTTTCAATTCAACCGCCCAAACGCTCCGTGACTCCGTTAAAACCACTAATCCAAGGGTGTGTTTGGCAATTGACAAAAAATATTAAGTTAAAAATTTTTAATCTAAATTTTTTTACTTTCCACAATTATCATATTTTTTAATCATTTTTTCACATTTTCCTATACAATTACCCTATTTTTCAGTCATTTCTACACAACTATCCATACAATTAACTTATTTATTTTAACTTTATCCTCTTTACTACTCATTATTACCTCTATCATATCACATAATTTAACAACTTTCACTCACCAAAAATTTTCATCAAAAGTTTTATTCATTATCAAACACACCTCAAATTCAAAAATTCTCGGTGGATTGACACGCCTCATCTGTTCCCTAAAATTACAAAAACCTCCCCCACAAAATTCCACAGAATTGAGAACCCCTTCTCCATTCTCTCTTGCAAACCCAAGCTATCGACCAAATACTCCCGTCTTACATTGCTCTCTGCCCTACTATCCCTTCCGTTCCCGGCCTTGGTGCTTCTTCTCTTGCTTACACTTCAAAATTCCCTCAATTCCCTCTCTTTCTCGGATTTCAATCGTATGCTCACGAGAGCATGGAAGCCTCCATGCTCCCGGGTGCATGCACTCATTTTTTTTATTTTTTATTTTTGAAATTTTCTTCACAAGAGTGTTAATCTAGATGTATTTAACATTTGTATAAATTTTTACCATTTTAGAGTATGTCCAAAAATGGTAAAAATTTATACACATGTTAAATACACATATATTAACAATGTTATAAAAAAATTTCAAAAAAAAATAAAAAAATGGGTGTACGCACCCAAGAGCATTGAGGCTTCCATGTTCTCGGGAGCATACGATTTGAATCTCTCTTTCTCTGGCTCCGTCCGCATTTCGCCGGCATATCCTTTTCGGAGATTCTATGTGACATGGGCCACCTGCTATAGTGGCTCAGCTGCCAAGTGTTAATGGTCATAATTAATTCACTCATTCAATCTATTTATAAATATTTTAATAAATAAATTAAGATATGTCAACTCGTTCAACTATTTAATTAAATAAACGAATTAAAGTTGAAATTTTACAACTCATCCACCTATTTAGTAACTCATTTAATCCACTTAACCCGTTTAACCTATTAAAATTATATATAAATATAAACTCCCTAATTATTTTTCTCTACTAATTCTCAATGATGCCTTAATCCTATTTTCCCGATGCTAAAAAGATCATTTCACTTCTTCCTACAAGATCATCATCTTTAAATCATTTTTCATACAACACGTTAACAAGCTATCAACTTATTTATTAAATAGGTTAGGGTTAATGTTTTGTAAATAGATTAAAATTAAAATATTTTTAAAAAATTAGGATTAAAATTAAATTTCAATCCATCTAACCCGATTTGATCCGTTCCCTACTAGTGCGCTGCGGACTATGGCCAGCTGCAGCTGAGACAGGAGTATCTGACGGTGATCGGAGCGTGCTGCGCGGCGAGGCTGACGGAAGCGGCTGGGAAGGCGGTGATTGAAAGCTTATATTCAGGTGAGGCAGAAGGTACTAATGGAGGGGCTTCCGGAGATGGACTAGAGGCCGCGCTGTGAGGCAGTCTGGCGGAGCTGAGGCCGCGGCCGCACCGTGTCGTTTTGTTTGCATGCATGCAAATTCCAAGTATTGCCTGCGAGAAGAGCTGAAGCTATAAAACAAATTTCTTCTTTTCGTAAGAGCGCCCCGAGATATAAACTCCCCTGATTCACCTATGACACCCAACTCATCCAAGAATTGCAGGAATAAGAGAGTTGAGCATGAAATTTGAAAATTTACATTAATATATTCTCTTTCTTTTTCATCCTCGCCTACAGCAATTTCTCTAATATACAAAACTGCCAAAACACATACAAAAAAGGTGATATCTCAAGCATGCCCAACATTCACCAGAATCATGGGGCATTTTGATGGAGAGATCAAAAGGGGACGCATAAAAGGAACAAAAACTTTAGGAACGTACAAAATCAGCCGCACATTATTCTCCACTCTCCCTTTCTCAAAAGCTTTCTCACTGCCCCTGCTCATGGCTGCTATAAGCCAGTGGTTGCACAGAAGCTTTTTGACAAGACCTCATAATACTGCTTTTGCTGTTTCAACGGGCACACGATGACAAACAACAGAGAATAATCAGGGAAATCAAGAGGAAATTCATACCATCATTCAGGAGATGTTACAAAATACCAATTAAAAAGAGAGAGAGAGAGAGAGAGAGATGTTATGGAAATGAGAGATGCTTGGCAAAACAGATAAAGAAAAGGACGTTTATCAAGTACCTTGTTAGAGACCGAAGGGGATATCTTCTTCAAGGCCTGCTCAAAATGGGATGCCAAGATAACCCACGGTCTCATTTCAAAACTTCCTTCACTCTCCGTGATCAGCTCCTCAAGGGCAGCCATGGCAGCTTCATTCATCTGGTAAAATATTAAAAACAGCAATAATCACTAGGTCAAGTTGTTCTAAAACTAGATCCACAAAATTGAACATGACCGTGTAATGATTTAAGGCATACCACAGCAGCAAGATCAGCACCACTTAGATTCTCACATGCCTTGCTCTGACCTATTGCATTCAAATCAATCTCAGCAGCAAGTGGTTTCTTCCGGGCAAGACTCTTTAAGATTAATACTCGTTCATTTCCATCAGGTAGAGGGACATAAAGGAGTTTCCCAAATCTGCCTGGTCGAAGGACGGCAGGGTCCATCACCTCAGGCCTGCAATGGATGCTGATTCTGAGACCAAAAAATTAAAAATAACATGGGAAGCAACACATTGGCTGAGAACTGAGCATACCTATTTGTAGCACCAATAACATAAACGCCTCTCCGGTGATCAGCACCATCTAACTCTATGAGAAGCTGGATTGAAAGCAGTATTTTTCAGAGTATGTTATAATCTCTTCTACTGACCATACAACATAAAAAGTAAAGACCTGACGGCACCAGATAGTAGACTGCTTAGCTATGAAACCTGATTTAGAAGTCGCTCTACAACCCACCCCCCCTCTTGTCCACGTTTTGTTGTTAAGGCATCTACCTGCAGAGTGTAGCAGTAACAAATGCCCAACTCATCATGATATCCACAGAATACAACAATGCTCTTCTGCATCAATGTCTAATAGCAACAAAACAAAAAAACACCATCTCCAAAATTGGAATTTAAGTTCTTATTCAAAGCAAAGTGAAAGACATAATGCAGTGCCAGAATGCTATGATTGCATTGGCATATACTAAGTCAGAAAGATATACTAGAATTCTTCAACTACCAAGCCAAACCAAAAGGCATAAGTCCTTTCAGCTAATCTGCAAATCATAGACAGATAACCAACCTCACTAACATTATGTTGGTAGATTTTTTTGATTAGCACATTCCACCAAGGGTCCATTTGGTAGTAGGGAAAAGAAGGGAAAAAATTCCACCACTTTCTTCACTCTTTTCCATACAATTTGGCATCTTAATTACCTAACAACCCTAATTTCTTCAATTATTACCTAATATCTATATTTTTAGTCAATTATTTCACATTTCTCTATACGACGACTCTTGTCTATTTTATCGTTGTTCTCTTTGCCCTAAAAATCACACCCACATCGCTCTCAGCTATCACATTTCGTCATGCAAGCATGCATAGATGTTACAAACAAGTTCTGTGTAACATAAAAGTCCATAATACAAATATTAGATAAAGAAACGAAGTGTCACCTCATCAAAAAATAGTATGCATGGAGCACATGTGCGGGCACGGCTAAAAATCGTCCGAACTGCCAACTCACTTTCCCCAACATACTTGTTCAGAAGTTCAGGACCCTGAGAACCGTTAGCAACATGTGATGTATGAAACGAGAAAACCACGTGATACTGAAAAATGAGTAACAATATGCACTTATGCAGAATGAAGAAGGCAAGTCAACATTGCCTTGATGTGTATAAAATTAGCGCCGGCTTCATTTGCTACAGCCTTGGCAATCAGTGTCTTCCCACAGCCTGGGGGCCCATATAACAGGAAGCCAGTCTCCATATCCACTCCAAATTCCTGCAAAATAAAACAAGTTTACTGCCATTCACAAAAATTTCAGAACCCTGTCACGAACGCTTTTAGACCACAAGGTACTAAATTTGAATCACTAATGATCAGGAAAAAAAGTGGTAATAGGGAAATTGCAAAGTGGAAGGACTTTCTTGGATATGTTATCATGAAGTAAAAAAGTGCACCCAAAATAGTAGTGGGGTAAAGTCAAGGTGGCGCTGGAGATTATTCACTAAGCAGGGATTAATTGAAATCCAGTTCTTTGAAAATCACAAAGTCATATCCAATCTCCCATAACCAGTATGATTTGCACTTTTAATTTACTATCCTTTTTAATTATTTTTTCTGGTTTTCTCAAGCATCAAGCATCTAATTGTTACACTAGATCTCCTTCTCATCATCTGACATTCAAGAAAACACCTGTTTTAACAAACAATGAGGAACAATCGTGCGTTGCTGAAACCATATGCAGTAAAACAAAAGGGTAACACTTACCTCATAAACCCAAGGTTGCTTTATACGCCTAACGATATAATTCTCGAACTCCCTCCTCAATGAACTAAGACCTCCAACATCGTTCCATTTAACATTAGGTATTGTGGAGAATCCCTCTCTTCTAGATGATGGCTGAACAATCCTAGCAGCTTCCTGCAGAAGATGAAGAAAAACCATCAACACCTCCAACAAATTAAACCAACCATTAAAAGATATATCCTCGTGGGATATTTTTACAAATGAGAATGGGGGAAAAAAAAAAAGGAATACTCAGGGTGTGTTTGTTTGGGGCAAAAAAGTGTCAACTAAAACTTTTTAATCTAAAATTTTCACTCTCCATAATTACTCTATTTTTTAATTATTTTTTCACATTTTTCTATACAAACTACAATACTTTTCAATCATTTCTACACAATTACCCGTACAACTAACCTATCTATTTTAACTTTATTCTCTTTACTCCTCATCATTATCCCTATTATATCACATCATTTTCTATTGATTTGACAACTTCTACTTCAAAAACTTTTCATCAAAAGTTTTACTTCCAACCAAACATACCCTCATTGTACACAGAATGTTAAGTGTGAAAACACTTTTAGCTGACCTCTCTGACATGACAACAATACAGAAACTAAAGTTCCTTAAACTGTACCATTGTGTCTAAAATGCGATGTAAAGAATGCTGGAACCAATCACAGTCCTCCGCGTAAGTACACCCTCATCAAATACAGTGTATGATCTGAAAAACTAGGTATGGCAAGGATTAATATGGATGTCCACTGTCCCGCAAATGCCCAGTAAAGTATTTGCACAGACATTACTGAGGCAACAGGATGTGGAATGCCTGAGGGATCCACTTAGTTTTCAAAAAGCAAGGATCCCTTGATATGCGTGAAATAGTGATCTAATTACAGAAGCTGATCAACTGAAATATAAAAGATAAACAAAATATTTTATAATAATGAAACGTGAATGATTCACAGAAAATGCCGAACTATAAATAATCATGCCTTCACTAAAAAAACCTAACAACTTGAATTAGTACCTGATATCAGATTGAAAATAATCTCTCACGTCCATGGAATAAACAAATCTACATCTTCGGTACCAATAAGGAGGACTTGGATTAAACAAGGTTAAAAATTAATAACTCGGAATTGAAACATTGTTAATAGGGCATGAATACTCTGTAATCTTATAGAAAACAAGAAGATATAAGTCAACTAACAAGTGATAAAGTGAACACGATCACAGCGGCCACAATGTACCTCAAAATCAGCCATGGTGATACTAAGACTCTCCATTTCTTCTCGTACCCAAGGCTGCCTCCACCAATCTTCCTTTTTCTCCTTGTCCATCAAGTCTGCAGAGAATACAGACTTCCTTCTGTCCATAATTCTCTTCATGGCAAGGTTTCCAGCCTTATTTGCAAGTGCTGCCAGGTCAGCCCCAACAAAGCCAGGTGTGGCCCTTGCTACTCTTAATAGATCAAAAGTGCCCTCAAGTCTAAGGTTTTTCGTAAGCACAGACAGGATTTCAACACGGGCATTCTCATCTGGAACACCCAAAATAATTTCCCTGTCAAATCTTCCAGGCCTCCTTAAAGCAGGATCAACTGCATCAGGTCTATTTGTGGCTCCAATAACCAGGACATAACCAGGTTTTCTATCAGGTGATTCTGAATATTCATCAATTGAACCCAGATTTTGGTGTGATTCATCCATGCAAGTCATCAGTTGTGTCACAATCCGTCTTTCCATCTCCCTCTGCAAATTCTCTCTCTTTGAAGCAATGGCATCAATCTCATCTATGAATACAATCGATGGGGCTGTCCTGTAAGCCTTGGCAAAAAGATCGCGTATGTTCTCCTCAGAAGCCCCTGACATAGTCATGATTGATCTGAATTCAGGAATATGAAATCACAGAACTGAAGCAGAATTGAATTAAACCACAATGCATGATGGGGCGCCAGCATCAAAAGATACCGACATTCACTTAGTCGGTACTCTAATTTCATAGCTGGTAATCCCACTCAGGATGAGATGACAAGAGAGAGGTTATTCGTTAATGTCAGACAAGGTGGGTGTTTGTTGCACGGCAAGAAGAGTAATAACTTATACGATATTAGATCCCAAAATATATCCCACTCGAAGTTGCCACATGCTGAACGACTACTTGAGAGTGAAGTGTGCGCATGCACCAGCAGGAGGGGGAAAGCAAGTTTAGATGAATAATACCTGAGACACCTGATACAACTTCTGTAGCTGAAATCTTGTAAAAAGCCACTCCAGTCTCATTAGCGATTGCATGGGCGAGCTTAGTCTTTCCACAGCCGGGAGGCCCATGCAAGAGAATTCCAGCCATGGGTCGAACACCCAGCCATCGGGGCAGCTGCGGATGGCATAGCGGAACAATAACTTCCATCATCAACTCATCCAAAACACTTCTCACCCCTCCGAGATCCCGAAACCTGGGTCCATCACGCTTCTTAATCTCAAAATCCTCATTCGGGCTCCCGCCAGCCTTCGATTCCAACCTCTCAAAGCCCTTCGTCGGCTCATCCAGCAATTCAATCTTTCTCGGCTTCTCAACCACCTCGACTTCGACATTCGCTTCTTCCTTTGCCTTCTTCACCTCATTAGCAGGCTTCGAAGCGCTGTAATTCATCCGAAGCATCGACTTCGTCACATCAAATTCCGGCTCCACTTTCGCTTCGAATATCGCATCGTCAGAAGTGGAAATGGCTCCGTCCTCTTCTTCTGCTGAAGACGAAGACAACGGTGACGGAATCCGCTGCTTGTTCTTCCTACAGATGTACTCGCTCTCGGTGCGGAGAAGGCGTTCTTCGCCGACATCGTACTTCTTGCGCTTTCTGCGGGAGGGGCTGCGAAAGGAATTGACACCCGCGTCGTCGCCACCAGCGCTGCCGTCGTCATCTTTATCGACGGAGGGAGAGGAGAGGTTTCTCTCCTCGCGCTTGTGGAATTCCAGGATGTCAGCGACATGCTCGGTGAAAAGCTGCTGCTTCGTGCGGCGGTACTCGGGATAGTGGCCGCGAAGGTGTTCGACGATTTGCTCGACGTTGGAGCTACCGAGATTAATGGATCGAATGCGCCGACTGAGGAGTTTATCCGACGGACGAACGCCTCTTCCTCCTCTTGTTCTCTTCCACATCTCTCTTCCTCTCTCCGCCTCCCTCGAGGGTTTCTCTCCTGCCTCGTTGCGGCGCCTGCGCTGTTGCAGGCGTGAGGTTTTCCGCGAATGTGCACTGTACGCACTCGGATCAGCTGTGCAAGTGGGCGGTGGATTTTGAATTGATCAGACACATGAGCAGGCAGAAGGGCTTTGTCGCTCAAGAAATTTTATTGTTTAACATTCTTTCGAAATTTTTTCTTAAAATCTTAATTTAGGTATATTTAACTTTTATATATATTAAGTTTTATTATTTTAAAAAATATGTATATATATTTTTTATTTATGAAAATAATGATATTTTAGTCATTTAAAAGTACTAAAACCCCCTTCTCTTTAAAAATCGAAAACATGTATTTTTAAAAATAATAAAATTTAGTTTATACATTAAATATCCTTATATTAAAAATTTTGTAAAAAAATTCAAAAAATATTTAAAAAATTAAAATTTTAGCTAGATGTGTTGAAATATTCTTCCATGAAGAAATGTAAAGTAGAGGTGTGTCCGGGAACTGAAAAAAACTTTTGAAACAAATTTTTTTGTGTAAAAATTTTTAAATAAGTAAAAAATAATGTGATATGATTAGAGTAATGATGAATAATAAATGTAATAAAAGCAAAAAAATTAGTATAAAATTTTTTTAATTAATAAAAAATAATGTGATGTGATAAGAGTAATGATGAAAAATAAAAAAATAAAAAGTAAAAAAAAATAGGTTGATTTAATATGTAGCTATATAAATATTATTGAAAATATGATAATCGTATAAAAAAATATGAATAAATAATTAAAAAATAAAGTGATTGTGAAATGTGAAAGATTTTATATTGAAAAATTTTATGTTAAAAAGTTCTGTGTGTTGTTAGATCTACCCTAGATTTTTCAAAGTAAGCAAAAAAAGAAATTGAAAATTTTAATTATATAATATTTTTTATTGTCAAATTATATAATATATAATTATTTTCAAATTAATATATCTATTGCTTGTTACGTGAGCAACGGAGGTTTAACTTGGGTAGGATACCCACTGACCTAACTATAATTTGGGTAAAGTATGGTATAAAATATTACCTGCAGGTATAAATACAGTATAAATTATTATTTACTTCCTCAAATAGGGTACGAGTACGATAAATATATTACATACTTGAAATTGCCTCGCGTGGATGTAATTAAATATATGTGTGTGTGTCGTGGTTTGCGTATGACATCTTATGTGCACATGCATTTTAATAAATTTAAATTCAAATGGATATGTGTCACGTGAAGTTATGAATTATGAAGTCAAAAGCTAATTTGGTTTTTTGTACACGGGAGCACTTTTATGGAACTCTCCGTCTTATAACCTATTTCATTTTTAATATATAAATAGTTGATGAAAAATATATTTTATCTATTATATTTAGCATAATTTATATTATCATGAAAACTCTTTCACTTGTTTAGTATCTTTGCATGTGAGTCTCATCTACAAATATGTAAAATTAATGTAATAAAATTATTTAATATTTTAAATAATATTTTTTACATTTAAATCATCTAAAATATCATAAATATATAGATAAAAATTGTATAAAATATCAATACATTTCAAAATATAAGTGAATAAATCTAAGAATTTTTCTAATTCACACATAAATGTACCTCTTTTTTGCAAATATAGCTTATGAATATATTGAATTTGGATGAAAATTGATCTCATAACTAAACAAATAGAGTTAAAAATAAAATAAATGGATTAGATTTTTCATCAAACATCAAAAATTTAAAAAATAAAGTGAGTTGTATGGATCCACTAGCGGGCCCATTATATATATATGTTATTAACTTCTAAAAGTCTTTTATAAATAAGTTTGCGAATTATAATAATTTTCATCATTAGATTGTGACAATCTATACTTTGTTTTTATGTAATAATGTAAATAATAACATATGCACATTTCATTTTGAAATGTAAATAAATATTGTTTTATATTTTTTAAAATAACATGAAAATATTTTCTAATAATATATTTGAGTACTAAATATATTGATTTGGAACCGAAACTGACCATATGAGTAATGAATATCATAAGGTATACTAAGAATTGAACCTAAAAATGGGTAAGGTAAGGTGATTTTTTTGCAAACAAGGTACGAATAAGGTCAACTACAACTCAAACCAAACCTACTTGAGTTGTATTCCTAGTGGGCAATGATTTATGTGAGATCGACGAAACTAGTTAACATAGGGGTATTTTAATTGACATATTAACAATTTATATAAGATATACCATTAATGAATAAGGAAAAAATTTAAATATTCATGTAGAAAAATAATGATATAGGGTGTATTTAGGAAGTGACGAAGCTTTTGATAAAAAAAATTTTAAATAGTCAAAAATAATATAATATGATAAAAATAATGATGATACAAAGAATAAATTTAAAATAGATATATTATATGTATACAAACTAGTAGGCAGAAATTATTGAAAAGTAGTTTACTTGTACGAGTATAAGTGAAAATTATTTTAAAAATAAAATAGCCGTGGACAGTGAAAAAGTTTTAATTTGAAATATTTTGAATGAACAAATACTCTTATAATTAAAATTATAACTTTTGAAGTTTGGAAATAAGAAAAATTATTTTCTAATTACACTATTTGCTCTTAATTTTTAATACATCTACAATATTTTATAAATTGTTCGAATACTTAGTAACATTCCATTTTAGAACTCTGTTAAGAGGTAACTAAACTCCTTGCCTTGTTTATAAGACCAAATTTAAAGAAAAACCAAACTCCATACCTTTAAGTGTTTATATTTATTTGCAGAACAATTTAAGATGTTTGACTGAAGTAGAAAAATTAGTTGAGAATATAATAATATATATTAAAAATATAAGATATGTTTGGCGGATCAAAGGAAGAATAAATATTTATTTACCATTTTTCACACACTACGAGTTTATTGGGAAAGCAATAAAACTCTTGGTGCAGACGTTTTTAAAATATAAAAAAATTATGTAATATGGTATAAGTAATGATAACGAGTAATAAGAATAAAATTAAAATAAATATATTAAATACATAAGTAATTGTAGAAAAATAATTAAAAAGTAGTGTAGTTCAGTATAAAAAATAAAAAAATAACTAAAAAAACCTTTTTATTCAATTATGGTATCCATTTCAAGTTATTCCGAATCATTACGTATCCTATTTATCTCAAAAACTTCTACGTCAATTTTTTTCCCTGCAGTTTTTTAAGATCTCATCATGGACTCCTAAAAAAAAAATTGCATTGGAAGTGGGATGCTCGTCCCATTCAAGCATCTTCGATCCATCGCAACACCCAATTCAACTTTATCGTTTTATCACCGGGGAGAAGAATCGCCTTCCAAAGAAGATTTATTGGCGACAAAACCAGAGGGGCAAATACTTGTCCGCTCAGCGCATAGCTCATCTTTCTCGGAGGCGCGCCGTCATAGGCCTCAGGGCGTTTCGGTAAATTCGGTTCTCTCAACCCTTCGGCTTTGAGTTTGATACCCAGCCCCTCTTTCGCCTTAACCGGTCTCCTCCCCTCACCCCTACCGGTGAAAGCGAAATTCTCCGTCTTTTTTCTTCCAGCTACATATATTAGCACGTTTACGGAAACTCTTTCTCTCTCTGTGTTTAGGCTGAAATGGCCGTCGAAGACACGAGCGACATTGACAAGCTCTACGAATACGGCGAGCGCCTCAGCGAGGCCAAGGACAAATCTCTGGTTTTTCCTCCACCTCTGGTTTTTCTGTTTTGATTTTCTGTCTCGTATGGCCGACGGATTTTCGTTGGGTTTTGGACGTCGTCAATTTAGGGTTTTCGGTTTTGTATTGCAGCATGTCGGTGACTATGAGGGGATTATCCAGGCGGCCACGGGAAGCATGAAGGCCAAGCAGTTGGCGGCACAGCTAATACCGAGGTTCTTCAAGTTCTTCCCCAGCCTCGCCAGCAAAGCCTACGAAGCACACTGTGACCTCTGCGAGGAGGAAGAGCTCGGGGTGAGTCGTCCACTACTTGTAACTGTGGTGGCGGCGTGGTTTATGTTCATCTTAGTTTTGACTTTGATTTGATGGAGAAATTCCTGGGGTGGCTTTGTTTCGAGCTAGTTGTGGAAAAAGGCGTGCTATTGATTGCCCACATACTTCCACACTTAAAATGTTTATCCAATGCTTTCCATTGGAGCAACGCTACATGGCAAGGAGGCAATTGAGGCATTTTTGGAGTTTAAATTGCTGCAGCAAAAAATGTTGCTTGATGGATTCCTACTAATCAGGCTGCTAAGTTAAGTTAAAATGAGCAGTACTATGGATTTCCTGCAACATGTCTAAGTTGAATTGGGAGTGAATAGTCTTTGGATAAATGCGAAACAAGCGCCAATACATTTTGAACAATATTCTTGTTCAAAATAAAAAGGGTTAACTTTATCTCGGAGTAAGCAAACACTTGAAATTCTGAGTGTCCGAATGTTTCTTGATTTGATCATAGACGATTGTTATAAAAACTGTTGCAAATGCTTGGTTGTTGAATGGAGAATGGATTGCTAATGTTGTCAAAACTGGTGACATCAACTAGTTTGTTTGCGTCTGCAATCAATGCAGCAATGTTTCTCAGGGAAGATATAGAAGATGAGATCCGCTGTTTGTGCACACTTGCAGACCAATCTATATAGATGTATATTCAGATAGATCATGCACTTGCATGAAGAAGAAGACAAAGACTCAGTAAGAATACCACAAGAAGCTGCAAGCCATTAGCTAATATTATATTAGCTATGACCTAAACCTGGTTACATAATATTCTCAAGTGCCAAAAGATTTTGATTTTGTTATTTATTCATCTTCAAACCTTGCTTTCATATATCCAAGTCTTATATAAACCTGCAAACTGTGTGTTAAAAAAAATGCTCATAACAAGCGTTATTGCCTGTGGGTTCATTCGGTGGACCAGAAGTCAGTAACAAATTAACAACTGTGTAATCTTGAGTTTTCTTGGAAGCTTATTTGGTAGGATACAACTCCTCCCAATTTGTATCTTTTTTACCTTTATTGACGTGTGAAAGGCCCACGAAGAAAGTGATGTGGATACAGGAAAATAGATTAGTAAAATACTGACAATGGAAGCAAATAGTTCCTACAAATCCTATGATTACTATTTCTATATAATTCAATCTGTTTCAATGTTCTTATATCTCAATCATTTGCATCATTGATCTAGTTTTGGTCAGCAACTTAGACATTTCTGATAAATAAAAAATGAGCTCGAGGCTTTAGTCAGAGCTGCTACTTAGCAAAGAGCCTCAAGAATCAAATCACTTGGAGGAAAAGAATCTGCTTCACTTAAATATGACTCCTAGTTTTTTATATTTTAGAAACTTTATTTGGTGGGATGCTACCTTCTTCTTGAGTTTCAAATGCTAGTGAAGAAGTGCTACTTATCCTGGAGGGAAGTTAATCTACTACTTGCACAAGCGTGCGTTTCCCATTATATGCTCCTTCATTTGGGAGATAATCGTCACCAGTGATTTCCATTTGGGTATCTTTTGGTAGAGTTCTAGCTGTGGAGGTTTAGATTTTTCATATCCAAGAATAAAATTTGCATATATGTTCTATGGAAACCATCCTCAACTTGGTTCTATTGTCAGCTAATGCGAAGGCTGCTAGTTTAAGTGCCTGCTAGAGACAGGCTTCTCTGGGTAGATTGATCGATGTATTTCTTCATTATTTAGAGGGAAAAATACTACAGGACCTGCATTAGTACCTCTACTTAGCTAAGTTTTCTGATGGCTCTATCTATTCTCAGCTGTAGACATTCTTGGAGTGCCAAGAATTCAACCCCCCACCCCCCAACACACACCACGCGTATTGAGTTGAACTGCTGTCTTAATGATTCCCCATCAGTTTCGAAGGTGTAGGTTCTGTAGATTGATGAATGGATTTGACCGTCTGTGCAGATCAGGGTACAAGCAATTCGTGGGCTTCCTCTTCTTTGCAAGGATACTCCAGATTATGTTTCTAAAATTGTTGATGTCCTTGGACAGCTCCTTCTAGCTGGTAATACATCATCTAAAATTCCTCAAACCCCTTTGCGGCTATTTATTATTATTGCACTAAGGCTTATGTTGTGTGTACAGAGGAGAATGTTGAGCGGGATGCAGTGCATAAATCACTCATGTCTCTTCTAAGGCAAGACCCAAAAGGTAATTTGTTACAAATTTAGTTAATTTTTTTGCTTGTTAATTATGCAGGGCTATTGGTTGACCATTTGAAGAATCTGTTGTGGGTGCTGGGAATACTTTACTTTCTTGATTGATTTTTAAATTGTAATCTGTAGATCATTGAGAGCAAGCTCCCTCTTTCTTGACCGGGTAATTTGAATTGAAATCATTGGATTGTGGAGGGCTATTTACCTCTTTCCTGACTGGGTTTGATCATTTCATACTTAGAGCTTGAAGCTTCTTCTGGTCAACATTCAAAATTGGGATGTATTGATAAATTGTAAATTTATCATGAGACTAGTGACATTTTGCTCTTTCTCTAGTTTAATTATTAGTTTCAACTTTATATTTGTTGTGACATACTTTCTTAGTAGAGTAAAATATCATTAATCAGGGGAAGAAGGAAAACTACAATGATGTACCTTAAGTAATAAATAAACTAAACAGCCACAAGGGCTTGTTAATTGTATTGAGGTACTGGTGGAAACTTGTAAGTATTGCATGTTCATGATAGTCATAGTGCCTTTAAGTAAACAGCTTCATATCTAGAAGATCTACTGACTGGTCACCTCTGAGTAATGGCCTTTACCATTTGTAACAAGCTTTCATGCTTTACCATTCCTGTCAGCATTCATGAAGCAACCAAACCATCTACGTAAATGTTATTAGCCCACTGTAGTTGTAGGAGGAAAGGAATGGTCCCATGTTTATCGTTTGAAACAACTTTCTGTTATAATATTTGGAGTTTGATTTAATACTGCTTGTATTTTATTATTATTATTTTTTGGGATGAAAAATACTGCTTGTATTTGCTCTTTAGTTTATAGCCATAAAATTAGATGCAGTTGATGATGCCTTCTGCTTCATCTTCATATGACGCCTCTTACTTTTTCTTGTGGTATATGTTCATGGTTTTGTTCATTTTAGCTGGATAGATTTTCTGTAAATAGGGTTATCTAAAGTAATAATTGAATTTCACAGCATCATTAACAACCTTGTTTCACCACGTGGAGGCTGGGGAGGAAAAAATTCGTGAAAAGGTTCTCAACTTTATCAAGGATAAGGTGTGAATATGTTGTTTTTTAACCTTTTATTTAGAAACTCATTCTTCTGTAAGTTGTTTGAGCGACATATTGTGTGCACCAGGTATTTCCAATCAAAGCTGAAATCTTGAAGCCTCAAGAGCAAATGGAGAGGCATGTGACTGATTTGGTGAAGAAGGTAGGTTGAAATTCCTTACCGTGGATTATAGTTTTTATCCCCTATTCACTTACTTGCAAAGTTGTTGTTGTTGTTGTTTTTTTGAATTATTAATTTAGTTTACAATTTTTTTTTATTTTAAAAATTATAGGGTCACCAACCTTGGGTGATTAGGTACCTGACATAGTTGTACTCCAGGGGAGGGGTACCAAGACCACTGCCTGTGCCCAACTTCGAACTTCTAGACCTTCGTACCCTAACACTTATGTCAACCAATTAGTCATTCAAGTAGTGACATTTTAGTTTACAGTTTTATTTAATTTCATTTCTGGTCAACAAGTAGGCATGTAAAAAAATTAAATTTATCTACATGATTTGATTCAGGCAATTTTTTCACTTGTATGTCATTGCAGAGTTTACAAGATGTGACGGGTGCAGAATTTAAAATGTTTATGGATTTCTTGATGAGTTTGAGCATATTCGGGCCTAACGCTCCTCAAGAACGCATACAAGAACTTGTTGAAATTATTGAAGGACAGGCAGATCTTCATGCATCATTGAATGTAAGTCCTTATTTTCGGGAACACACAGACGACCCATGTTTCTAGTACATTTATATGCATATATGCATGTCTTCATGAAGGGATTAATCACTTATTGATGATCTTGGAATATTTTCTGTGTATTTCATTTTTCATTTATTCAAAAAACAAGGTAATTCCCTTTCATTAAGGAAGGGCACTAGCAAAAAAAGCCTAACATGCTATACGACATGAAGCAATAGATCTTCTAATCAGTAGACATGTCTATTAATGATGACGGTGATGAGATCTTTGGCAATCTGACCGTGATAATCCGATGCAATCTCACATTGGTTTTGGGCATTCATACCCCACAATTCACAATCATTCTTATTTGAAGCTAATAGAAAACCACGGCCAGGGGACTTATTTTAGGAGTCCATGCGCAAACCACACCACACCCAACCCCTCACCCACACACCCTCCCTCCACCCCGCACCCCCCCAACGAACCCAAACCCCCCCTCTCCTCCTCCTCTCTCTCTTCTTGGAAAACTCTGAACCTTTCTTCACAATATATGTTGTGTGTGTTAGAATCATTAATTCATTATTAAGGTAATCAAAATATCCCTAACGTCAGTTTTTCTTTCTTCTTTTTTACGGAATATGTTTAATCAGATTACTCATGACTTAGGCTAGCATAGGATTTGTGCAACACATTCAAAAGCTGATTCAATGGCCTTTCAACTAGCACGATTTCCACAATTAGGCAGCATTTGGTGACATAAAAAATAGTAAAAATGCTAGACAACTTATGTTAAAATTATGATCAAATTTAAGCCTTAAAGATATGGACATTTAAAAGATCCTTTAGTCTTCCCAAGCCTGTATTTTCTATTTTTCTAGCTTCGATTTGGTTACGAATTTGCACCCTAATATTCTGGTATTTTCAAAACTGTTTCAGTTATTTCTTATCATGCTTAAAATTCCTTTGTTTGATCTGCAGGTTTCAGATGTTGATCACATTGATAGATTGATATCATGCCTGCATATGGCTCTTCCTTTCTTTTTGGTATGGACTGGGTTTGATTATACTCCCTTTCCTGTTTTATGGTCTACTTTATGAGACCTTAAATCGCCTACTAACTTGTAAACTTGTTCTTCTCTAGAGAGGTGCATCAAACAGCAAATTCCTGAATTACTTGAACAAACACATTATTCCTGTTTTTGATAAGGTAATTGTGCTGTTCCTACCAATTTTATGATTATTGACTAAGAAAGCTCAGAAATTTAGTTGTATGTGTTCAGTGCTTACTTATACCACTCTGTCGCCTTGATGTTATTTGAAAATGTGAAGTGACAATCTACTTCCAGTTATATAGATCATGGGATTTTACAGCAGTTCTTGGAAGCATCTCTGTTCCATGATATAACTACAATATCAACTTTGTTGTGAGAGTAAATAAGTGAGACATGTTTGGATCATCACCAAGCCCTAGCCCAAATTATTGTTGTTGGTTTTGTTGCTCTTGTTTTGCAATCTTACTCTGAATAGACAATCTCTAGGTGGTTAGGTCTGTTTATGCTGCTAGCGGTACCCATATCCTTTGGAACCTTCCACTTGCCTTTCATGGCTAGAAATGCCTTCCTGTGATCCCCATCCACATTGATAGAATTGAAATGCCCATTGCAAGAATTTAGATTTGACTCAAAAGTATTGTTTCTATGCGAGAACCACTAACATTGTTCTCGCAGAGACCTCCGATGCTATTTTACAGGATTCATGTTCATCAGATGCCAGATATTTATCCATTACAAAACTTAAATAAAATGAACTGCCCTTTATTTTTTATGGAGTCCCAAATCAATTTTATGTAACCCATTCATTTTTCCCTTTGTGATGATTAATGTGCTATCTACTCCATCCATTGTATTTAGTATAATTTATTTAGCTATGAGATCAGATTTCACCTAAATCAAAGATGTGCATGGGCCACATTTTTTTGAAATATATATTTATGTGTAAATTATAAAAAAATGCTTAGATCCATTTACGCATGTATTAAAATGTAACATACTTTGTAAAATGGTTTATCTGCATAGGAATAATATTTTAGACAATTTAGATGTTGAAAATATAACTATAAAATTGATATTTAGCATCAAACTTTATCACATTGATTTTACACATTTTTTGGATGGGGTCAATGCACAATGATATTAAACAAATGATGGGATTTCCATGGCAATATTAATAATACCATATTCAATGGATGAAGTGGATTTCCTATCAATCATCAAGGTGAGACAAATTAATAGGGTTACATAAAAGTTAGGGTTTCACAGAAATGGAACTCTTTTTTCATGAGAACTGTTTATTTTGAGCATAAATTGGAATGTAGCTGCAAGCCAATATGCTTGCTTATTTCAGTCTGCCAGGATATGTGAGCTCTAGCAATTTGTGCAGTATTTCCATCTTCTAAATAGTTTATTCAAGTTCCTGATCCGTAGATAATGACCAATAACCGATGAAATTGCAAACTCCAAGATAGGGTTTAAATTTGAATTTGAGGAGAACCTTGTGAAATAATAGGGTGCGCACGAGCACACGTACTCTTCTGGAAAAAAATCAGCAATGGGTGTGGATGCATCAAAGAACTAGCTATTTTTTTATCTTTGGCCCCTGGGTTTTGCTCGCGTGCCAAGTCAATTTTGTTTGATTTGTTGAACCTTGTCTAAATTTATGCTTTATCTAATACACTGGCTAGCATAGTCTGGAGTGTGAATTGTTTAGCATAGAACTGCCTGCAGAAATTCAGCTAATTTTGTGACCATTCAACTTGTGTTGTTTATGGCAACCAATTTTTTAAGCTACTTCTGAGAGTTGGAACACAGTAGTTTTTAAATTTGTTCTATTTTATTGCAATTTTTAAAAACACTGTTGAGTTTTCGGTATGATAAATTTTATTTTTCAAGATCTTTGGTTTGATATGCTGATAATTTTCCTGTCAGCTGCCTGAGGAACGGAAACCAGATTTACTGAAGAACCTTGCAGAATGTTCGCCTTATACAACACCACAGGATTCACGTCAGCTCCTCCCATCTGTTGTTCAGCTGCTAAAGGTAGAGGTGCAACAAAAACTTTAGGTTCTGTTAGTTATGAGGATTTCTTTCCAGTAGCTTTTATTATTCCTAAATCTTAGAAGGAGATCTGCAGCAGTCTCATGCTGCTTTCTAACTGGTTCACCACCAGGTTAGTATGGAATATAGAAATGGGATGTCCATCATAGTGACTCTTTGTAAAAGTGCCTTCTAATTAGAGCTGTTATTGGGAGAATTGTCCTTCATAATTTCTCTGAAAGAAAAAACTATTTTCATTACAAAGCAAGTGAAGACATTTTCCAGGATGCTACTTAACTACATCCATGTCGTTGTGGTTAATAAGGGAAAAAAATCATTTTCGTAATCATTAGAATCCTCAGTTATCCATTGGAAAAAAATAATTGGATAGTTCAATTTATGCCAAGATGCAAAATTTTCCTAAAAATTATTCACTGAAACTTCTTTGTTGTGAATTTAGCTTTTTTCATTCGTTACCTTCCTTTTCAGCTAGCGCTGTCTTTTACATACCCCAGATAGTCCACTTTCATTTTGGACATCATGGCTTCTGCTTTGTGAGAGCATAGAGTTTTGACTGGTTGCTAGCTGTAACTTGACTCTCATGGATGGGTTCCTAATTTTTGTTCTCTGATGGCATTGCTTTTGTTTCTTTTCCCCAGAAAAACATGCCACGGAGGAAGACTGAAGGAATCAACTATACAAATGTTGAATGTTTGCTGTATACATTTCACCATTTAGCTCATAAGGTTAGTGAACATTTTTTTTGTGCGTTTCATGATCTCTGAAGTTGTCTTTTGACTTGCTGCCAACTTGACTCATGTAGGCACCTAATGCAACAAATAGTCTATGTGGGTACAAGATAGTGACTGGCCAACCATCGGATAGGCTTGGGGAGGATTTTTCAGAGCAGTATAAAGACTTCACTGAGAGGTATTGTCAATGTAATTGGTTCATGTATTTGTATGATGAGTGCTACGTTGAAGGAGGATGGTGTCGGTGTCAGTGTCAATGCTTCATTTTTTCTCCCCTGAATGTAAATTAGTGGAAAGTACTAAAGGGGATATAGAAAAGATCCTTTAATTTAGTGTTGATGCCATGAGGATGGTTTCAAGTCTGTAGAAATTAAACTCTCCTAGACTCACTTCTCTTTAGCTTAACCTTCCATTGTATTGTTGTCACACATGCTATTGACTGCAATATTCCAGGAGTTATTATGATAGAATTACATCAACGTTCATGTGTCACTTACTGCTCGTTTTAGGTTGACGATTGTTGAGGACCTAGCTAGGGGTGCTATGAAGAAACTAACACAAGGGATGGCAGAGCATGGCAAGTCAATGGCGGCTGCAAAAACTGAAGAGGCAAAGGCTAGCATTGTAAGTTTTCCATGGAAGTGGTGGCGCAAAGTCAAATAGTCTCTCATTAAGTAGTTTTTTGTTGCCTTTTGACAAATACATCTCTTTGTCCTGACTTGCAGAAGATGGAGAAACACAATACTACCACAGGGCTGCGAACCTGCAATAATATTCTGTCAATGGCACAGGTGAAAAATAGCCTGCTTCTTGTTCATTAAGGCTGTTGGGAGCCTTTTACTTCTGCTTGTGTTATTATATCATATTTACGCACTACCTACCCTTGATGCAAACATGGATGTTCATGACCACCCTCTGAAGGATCATCCATGCAGACACTCTTCCCCTGGATGAGGAATGCAAACATGGATATCGGTGCGGCATGTGGCTGATTCATGTTTAAAAATTCAGCAAAACGTGCAGAGATGTGTGCTTTCATGTTGGTTTTTCTTGCTGCCCTCTTGGTAGAAGTGTTTGTTGCATGTGTGCATTTGACTTCATTACTCGTATAATTCTGTCTGGACTGGGGGCATTGGGCTTGACCGGAACATGTATGCTGGCAATGCTGGCAAATAATTGGTGCCGAGCTAATAAAAAAATATTGGATCACTAATTTAAAAAATAAATACCTTGGGATTTTGACTTGTTTTTGTCCTGTTCTCTATCCAGCCACTGCATTCAAAGTCTCCAGCATTTATAGGAGACAAGAAGATCACTCTGTCATGGAAAGAAGCAGCAAAACCTGCACCATCTTCAACAAAGTCTGTTGCAGGGTATTGGAAGACCCTCATCTTTCCTGTATTAATCCCACTTGTGTCTTCAAGACTTCATTTTGAACTCTCTTGTTTTTCAGTGGTAAGAGGAATACAGCTGCTGCCAATGGCTCCAGTGCTTCTGCACCTGCACCTAAAAAGGGGCGAGGCATGGGTGGTGTGCAGAACCAGCTTGTCAACAGAGCATTTGAAGGCTTATCTCAAGGAAGAGGTGGTGGGGCAAGAAACAGGGGTTGGGGTGGTGGACGTGGCAGAGGAAGGGGTTACCGTTAGCTTGCTTTTGCCATTTTGAGTGTTTACTACCCTTAAAAACAAGTGATAGCAATGGTCATTAATTTTTTTTTATTATTATTAATCATAGAGCAGGCCGATGAGAGGTTTATATCTAGATCACTAGGGTAGTTCTTTGATTTTTATATTCTTCTTGAAGGGCTTTTTGGTAGAGCAGATGAGTGATTGCACAGTTGATCCACACCAGTCAGGTATACTGCATTTAAAGCACTGTAAAAATTGAGACCAGGCGTCATGTTTTATTTGTTCTGGATTTAACATATGACTGGCCACAGCTGTTGCACAGTTGTCATGATCAATTGCTCTGCTGGCCAGCCATTTGAACCTGTTGTAATTCTCCCATCTTGAAAAGGTGGTGCGTGGTGTATGCTGGTACCGGACATTTTCTTCTCTGAGGCTGCTCCAGCCAACACTGAGACAAGGCTTCATGAGTCTTCTAATTATGACACATCTCGAAGTGCATTTGCAATTTGTTGGATTGATTGAATCTGTAGACTACAAGCGCTCAAATTTTTCTGTCATTAAAGCCCTAGTCTGTTTGTTTGGATGTTTGACTCCAGTTTCAATGCCAAGTATTTTGCGGCTTCGATTTAAGGAAAATTGACTGGAGGGATGGAGTAACTTGGAAGTTGCATGCTGAGAGGCAAAGTTTGCTATCACTTATCAGGGTTAGGATTACAAATCCAAATTCCTGTGGCCTTTCTTCAATTCGGTTCTTTGGGTTTCGGCTGGTATCTTTTCACTAAAAGCAAGGCAAATCAAAAGCTTGCATGGTCCCCATTCACTTTGGAAGGGGAGAAAAAAGGCTTGCATAGGATTTAGATCATGGGCTACGATTTGATTGAACCCATTCCAAAGTGTCACTAGGGAATGGCTTGGTTTGGGGTCATTATATTTCATATAATTTATTTATGGTAATAAAAATCATTTTTATCCGAGTCATGTATGTCCTATTGCTTTAAAATTATAAAATTGTGTAAAATATAAAAATATTTAGATTCTTTAACATTAAAAAAAAGAATGTTATAAAATTATCCTGAATCATTCTATGTAAGATTTTTTTTATTGAAGTATAGATATTTAATTACAAATCTTAAAATTGTTGTAGTGGAAAAGAGTTTTAATACGTCGATGTTAGCTACTGAATGACATAACCCGGTAAATCTTTTGATTATCGTTAACAAAATGTATGGGTTCCATCAAATGGGATCATAGCTGGTTAGCAGGATCATCATGGAGCTAGAGGATACTCATGATGCAGAATTCAATGAGCATGGAAGCAAACAACAGCTGATGGATTCAGAAAAGCTTGCAACAATAATATCGGATTGTTAAATTACAACCGCATCCATTTAGAGAAGGGTATGAGCGAAGCGAGAGGAAGAGAATCTTTCTGTTCTTCTCCCTGTGAATGTTGAACCTATACAAAGCGTTAATGTAGCTCAATCATGCCGGATTCGTGTGGAATCCCACAAGAAGTAGATCTACTCACCACATGATGCCATGCCTAAAAAAGCTAAAATAAAGAAGAACAAATAAATCGAGAAAAACATCAGAGCCAGACAGATTAAAAGAAAGTCTCTCTTCCAATACTGTTCATAATTTTGCAATAAAATTAAGTGATGAACTTGATAACAAAAAAAGCGATAATGACGGAAACTGCAGAAGTCCTACTTCTATTTCAAACACGCAACTTCAAATCTAACCCTGACAGGGACTCCTTGACGTCAAAAAATGAAAACGATTTTGTATTTTCCATTTTCGATGCTTGGAGGGCTCATTCTGATGCTGGAATCTCATGCTTGACATTTTCCTTTAAAAGCTTAATTTCTTCTGCTGCGCACGATACCCTCTTGTTCATCGAATCAACCTTCTCGATGTAAAGATCAAACTTAGCATGCCAGTGCTGCTCAATGCCATGCAGCCTTTCATCTATCTCAGAAAGCATTCTCCTTTCTTCTTCTTCTTTCTCCAAGCGTCTCTTCTCTACTTCAGAGCTGCTAAGAACCAACCCACCAGAGCCATCCACGTCCTTGTATATTGGTTCACAGGGCACCTGATAATGCTCCCTATACTCAGCAAATGCCTTTCGGGTATTCCTCAAAGCCATCTTATAACCTTCCAATAGCTTGCTCATAATGTCGATCTCATGTACGAGTTGAAATATCTCCATATCCTTTTTACTCTGAATTGCAGCTATATCCTTCTGCAAGGAAGTAACAAGATTAGTCCGATGCTGCAGCTCAGTGCTCAAGTACTGCATATGCATGCGAGCCTGGTTACATTCCTGCACTTTCTCCTCATACATCATTGCTGCTTTTTCCAATCCACTCTGTGCTTGGCCAATGCACATGCGGAAGCTCGTGGTTGGATGACTCCCCCAAGAGCCATCAATCCTGACCTTCCTCTGATGATCATCTTGCGACAGATGGTGCATGTCATCGTCATCATCATCATCGCTCTCTTGCTTGCAGCCAGCACCAAACATAGACAAACTGCTAGAATTCAGTGGAAGAGTGCTTCTATGCATGTCAGCCCTCAATAACTCATCAGAGGAGGGATCAAGAACAGAATGCATCATATAAGACCCATTTGCTGTCTCCATGTCCTGAAGCAAGTCAGCAGAAGCAAACCTTGACAAATTACTGAATCTTGAAGATGGACCATAGCCATCATCTTCATCAGCTCCACCGGCAGGCCCACAATCAGAACTTCGAATATCATTCAGATTACACTGTCGCATGCATTGCTCATTGCCATTGATCCTTCCATCCAAAAACCACTGCCCATTCTCCTCTTTGCTCTCTGGGAAGTCCATATTGTCTTCCCCGGCCGGCTCACCTCCATTCCTGTCATTCCCAAGGCTTAGTTCCACCTGTCGATTATCCAGACCCTGTTCTTGCATGGCCACAGCCGCCGTAATCACATCATCTTCGTCCTCCCCTGAGACCTCTTCCACAGCCTCCTCCTCTTCTGCAAAGAGCTCTGGTTTCTGCACCTTCATCAAGTGCTGCAAATGCGAAGCATAGTAACAAACTCCTGATTCCTGTAAATGCGAAATCTCCTTCTCCACCATAAACCATATTAAGCCAGCCCAATCAATCTTCTGCAGCTGACCCTCTTTGAGAAGCCGTTCCGACGCCAGTATCTCGTCCGGCATCATCCACATATCCTCGTGCAGGAGAATGTAGTTTGACATGAATTCCCCAACGATGGACATGGCTTCCTCAGAGAAGCCCTGATGGTCAGAGACCGCGCCATCAGCGGCCGCGAGGGAAGCTTTGTCCTTCTTGACAGGGAGTTTGAGGGCGCGCGCGAGATCGGCCCGGTTGACCATGATGCGGAAGTCCTTGACGGTGCTGCAGCGGCCCGAATGATTGTAATTGGCAATTAGAAGGGCAAGAAGATCAGAGCGGATGTGGCGATCGAACTCGATGTGGGCGAAATCCCACAGCCCTAGGGTTTTGAACAGTGACTCATGCACAGAGAAATCTAGGGTTTTGGCGGGCCTGAAGGGGATAGGCTGAAGGTTTTGCCCCAGGATGCGGAGCTTCTTCTGCATAGCGGCCAGCTGCTTGCGATTGACGTGCTTCTTCCGCTTCCCGCCAGCTCTACGGGCTGCGCCGTGGGTGACGGGGAGGGGGTTGCTATCGTGCGCCGCCGAGGGAGCAGGGAGAGAAGGGATCGAAGACACGACCTGCGCCTCATCCTCCTCGTCCTCTCCTTCCTGTTGGTGGTGGGAGAGGGATTCGCTATCGTGCGGCTCGGGAGGACCAGGTGGGAGGGGGGAAAGAGGGGGAGATGGGTTCATGCCTCGATCTTCTTCGGGCTGGTGGCCGGGAGAGGTGATACCGTGGGCGGGGGAGGCAGGCATGGGATGGGGCTCTTCTGCTTGGGATGGAGGACTGCTATCTTGCGCAGGGGGGTCGTGGTCGTGGTCGTGGTCCGCCATGACGGAATCGTCGCCTTCCGTTTGAATGTCGCGAAATCCGGAATCTTGGGATTCGTCTGGCAGTGCCATTGGGTTTGGGGCGCTGCTGTTGCGGTTGCTGAGTGGAGCAGGGCGGGATTTTTTCCTTTTCGGCCTCCTCATGGAAGAGAAGACGACGCCTTTTTTATTTCCTTCCTTTGGCTCTTCCTCTTGCTCCGCAGTTTCCGAAGATTTGCAGGACGTAAATTTGCAATTATACACCCTCCCTCCCCCCAACCTCGAAGTTGTAAATATCTCCCGCCTTCTCGCTTTTCTAAATCTCTGGGTTCCCACCTTTCCTGGAGCGTAACAGCACGCTTAGAAATTGACGAGTCCGGAAATATTTAAAAATAAAAATAAAATTGACAACGTGAACCTTGATGAAACATTATAAAACCCGGTGTTAATCATTATTGATTTTTTAACCCAAAAAATCTTAATTAAACTAATGGTTTAAACATAATGGTTGATTCAGACTTTGTTAATTTGCTAAATGTAGCCTAAGACTAGAAGCTTATGTAAAAATTTCAAGGGATTGATCAATAATTCAATACCCAAATCTATGTAAACGCAATACACAAAATTGGTAATTTTCTGTGGAAAATGTAGTAATTCTTATCATTGTATCAAACAGTACTAACATTTCAATTTCATATCCGTATTTTATATTGTGAATTAATTTTATATATGACCACCGTTTATACCGATGTATATGATTAAGATCACATATTATAAAAAATGACATAGACCTCGTATTTTATCCATAATTTAACATATAATAATGTTGTTCATTTCTGTTAGATATTATTTTTAAAATAATAAATTTAGTATCGTTATTTTTTAAAAAGCGGCAATATGTATTTAAAGAGCGATTAAGTCCTATGTTGTTTTGCATTTTTAGAATATTTAATTAGAGTAACTTTTTTACTCAGGGTAGTTTTGTACACGTTTAACATCCGTGTCAATGCAGTTTTCATATTTGGAATTAAAATATGTAATTATACATGCCATTTTTACAAATATATTGTCATATTTATGAATATGGGTATGGATTACGATCATATTTGAAATTAATCCTTTAATTGCAATAACCCACCAAAGTTGTGCAGCAGTTCTCCCCCTTCCTGCCCTCCCAAGCCGATCAATGAAATTAGCGCGCGCGCGCGCTCTCTCTCTCTCTCTCTCTCCATGGAATAGAAACCTAGGAAGCAAACCTAGCAAGAAAAAAGAGCATGGCGGAGTTTTGGAAGCCTGGGGCGGAAAAGCCTCGTATCGTCGATGACGAGGAAGGCGGAATCCTCTTCTTCTCTTCGCCTTTCTCATCTTCCTCCTCCGGGTACGCACTCTTCCTTCCCCTTCTATGGCCTGCTTGCTTCCCCGTGCACCTTCCAACTCCATTCGTGTTTGTTCTCTCGTCAGCTTTGGTTACTCGAGCATAGAAAAACAGAGGCAGAGGCTCCCCGTCTTCAAGTACCGGACTGCCATTCTCTATCTAGTCGAGACTCACGCCACCGCCATCATCGTTGGCGAGACTGGTAGTGGTAAAACCACTCAAGTTCCTCAGGTGCGCTTCGCTTCTCAGCTTGCTTTGCGCTTGTGCATAAAGTTGGAAATTCTGGAACAATTACTCGAATTCTGGATCGTTCTGCATCGTTCTGCATCGTTCTGCAGTACCTGCAAGAGGCGGGCTGGGCTGAGGGTGGACGAGTAATAGCTTGCACGCAGCCGAGGCGTCTCGCTGTTCAGGTGCTTGCATTTCTCTAGTTATGTCTCCTCGTTGCTCATTTCCTGTTAAGTGTGCCTCTTTTAGATGTATTTTCAATGGGAAACGAATTTTTGATGTTCCATTTGCAGCAGACAATGCAGTTCGCGTTTTGTTCTTCTTGCTTCTTTCTTGGTGATTGGTGTTTCTGTTTATGCTCAGTCGGTTGCTTCGAGGGTGGCCGAGGAGATGGGTGTCAAGCTCGGAGAAGAAGTTGGGTATACGATTCGTTTTGAAGATCTTACGAATCCGGTGGGTCTTTTCTTCCTAATTGTGTACATGTTTGCATTTCTTGTGTTTGTGGACATACTTTGAGGTGGCATTATAGGCTTTCTATTTTGGTCAGCGTAAATTTTTACTGGGCTTGGAGAAATTAAAGGAGTTTGCCAGCGATTGTGATGCCTAATTGAATAATTGTGCCAGTTTGCCTTTCCAATGAGAATGGATTGTGTTTCTGAACTGTAATCATGGATTGCTTTAAATATCAGAATCGTATTCTCTTTGGAATCACAGGGTGTGACGAAGATCAAGTTTCTTACAGATGGTGTGCTACTTAGAGAAATGATGGATGATCCTCTTTTGACCAAATACAGGTACCTCCAGTTCACATTTGGGAGCTACTAATCCCGTGTGGCTTCTACTTTCACATGACTAGCATGATATATTCTGGTGGTTGAAATGTTGCTAATTGCTTGTATTGTTGTTGAAAATCTGAAATTGAACAATTAGAAGTACCACTTATCTTTTATCTTAACTGTTTGAATAGGGTTTCAGAGGTGTGCTTCAACTATCTTGCTGAAGTTTCAACCAAAATCTAAGTTAAAAATCGCATGTCATAGGATTTTGACAATGCTGCATGCAAGCTAACTGAAGTGACTGGCCATTGAAAGGTCAGCATTCTGCAGAGGGTACTTGATGGTCACCACAATGCTATGACATTGACCCATATTTTGTGTCTTCGGTGGCCTGTCTTTAATCCGAGCAAGTTGCCTGAATTGCCTATATTGCTGACGCTTTAGGTCAGCTGAAGCCGAAATGAGATCTACATGGCTGATAACCATTTACAAGAGGCATCTCCAGTGTACTTTCTACTACCTTGTCAATTTCAGATGTTTGACTTTGGCCCATCAAGTAACACAGTGCTCTGTCTTTCCGTCACATACTTTTGAGTCTAGTTTGTGTGTGTGTGTGTGTTGGGGGGTTTGAAGGGGGGGGGGGGGAGTGTCGCTGGCTACACTCCTTGTTTCTGTCAGTTCTGTCTCACAGATAACATTTTGGTTTTGACTACTTGAGATTTGCAATACTCGCGTGCAATGAAAATATTACTTCTAGATTCTTTTTGGTCTTTAATGAATGGTGCATGATCTTTCTTCTTGTTTCTTTTTGTACCTATTAAGCGTTATAATGGTTGATGAGGCCCATGAAAGATCTCTTTCAACTGATACGTTGCTGGGTCTACTGAAAAAGGTATAGTGTTTAAACATTTTTTCAACAATTGTCCTTTTTATTGGCATTACCAACACTTCTAGATTTTCATATCTGCACAAATACTACAGATCCAGCGCCGCAGACCTGAGCTACGTTTAATCATTTCATCTGCAACAATTGAAGCAAAATCTATGTTCTATTTTTTCAGTTTCAGGTTTTGTTCTAGTCACTTCTCCTGTAGTTAGACAATGGTAGTGATTAAGTTGCTGTTGCTCTTATGGCTGTATTTTTTTCATGAGCAGCTTGTTGCCGGGGTCTTAGATGTTGCTTATGCTAAGATTGACTGAAACTGATTGCAAACCTACAACATTGAGATTCTGTCATGCAATTATTATTATTTTTTCCTATTTTTTTTTATCTAATTCCCTAGTAGATAGGATGATGCATGGCCCAAGTCATCAATATGCAATAGCATGCATCTCTTTTGCAGTCAATGTATCTATAGTACTCAGAGAGAGGCATGCTTTTGTTGTTATCTGTGCGCTTTACTTTCTCTGAGTGTGCATGTCGGTGTTGGTGGGGGTGGTGCCATGGTGGCTTTGTGGGTATGCTACTTTCTTTATTTTTGTTTTCCCTGTCTTTAGAGACAGAGCGTTATTTTAATTTGAATCCTGATTCAAAACATGTTTCTTGTCTACTTCTATCAACCAGTAGAAAGCGTCAAGAGAACACGGATGAAGATTCTGCTCCTAGAACTTCACCTGCTATTCTCTCTGTTGAAGTAAGAGTTAAGATTATGTTTCTACTTTCATTATTCTATTCTTAAAAATATTTTTGCCAAAGGTCATCCCTTGATGGGTATTCATTGGCCCCATTGCATGTTTTTCATGAGCCTGAATGATATTTCTTTAATTGATATGTCAAGTGACCTGGAAGCTAATTCTTTTCATAATTTGTCAGGGTAGAGGATTCAATGTACAAATTCATTATCTTCAGGAACCTGCTTCTGACTACTTACAAGCTGCAGTTTCAACCGTGTTGGCGATCCATGACAAGGTATGTGCAGCTTTTCATGGCTACTATCTTGCTTCCAGAATTTTAAAGGGCTGTTTAGGTGCAGATACATCAGCAGCTGGACACGTTTGTCTTGATGTATGCATTAAATCTTGTGTGTTTGTTTGTGCTTGTTTGGATGTATTAATTGCTATTTAGTAAAATTTTATTCGAATGATCAACCGCAGGTTGTTTTTTAACAAACTCGTTCAAGCAATTTAAAAGCTGCAGGAAATATTATAACTGTTTATAGTTCAAATAATAGAAATCTGTTTTATTTACTTAAATTGATTGTCTTCTTCAAGAGTGGATTATCACAAAAAAGTAAGCATGGGTCATATAAAGTAACTAAAATATTGTGATATTTCTATGGATGATCCCGTCCCCTCAATTACCTCAAACAACAGTTCTGTAACCTTGAGGTGTGGTGGTACCTAAACAAGTAATGCTGAGGCCCTAGTGATTATATGTTTTGGACATGCTTGTCAGAAATGTGTACTTGATACCAAGCAACCCCCTATTAATAGAAACAACCCATAATCAGCTGCTGATGCAGTTTTGTTTTGAATAGGCTCTACTATTTGAAAGTAATGCTTATGTTTCAATTTGGAACCATTAAAACATGATTGACATTTCTGAGATGGAAAGAACATTTTCTCACTTGGTGATAGCAATTCACATGACAGTGGCTCTCTTCCCCACCCCACCCCACCCCACCCCCCAACAAAAAAAACAGTACTTGGAGGTTAATATTGTTTATTGACACAAGGAGGAAAGAGCAGCAGAGTGACTTGTCCTGATTATAATTCATCTTTCTAAAGTTAGTTGATTGCATTTGTTATGCAAACCACTGAATAGAATAACATGGCAATGATGGATCCGGATAAAATTTTTTGGTTGCTGGAATGATGTCTATGAGTTAGCTTATAGTTTTTGGAAACAATTTAATTGGTTCTGATGGTTGTACAAGAGATGGTTAGTGCAACAAATCATTGATGCTGTTCTATTTTTTTCCTAATTCATTTCCTTTTATATTCTGAATGAATTATTACTGATTTTAAAAATTTTTCTTCAACTTTTGATTTTGTTATTAGCTGGAGACATGATTCTCTTTTAATCCATTCATTTCATTTTGTCTGCAGGAACCTGTTGGTGATATCTTGGTATTCCTTACAGGTCAAGATGATATTGATGCCGCTGTTCAGTTAATTAATGAAAATGCTCAAAATCTTGGAAAGCACTCTTCAGGTAGTTTGAACTTTGAACTTGCATCTTTTATTCTCTATTTAATTCAGTCTTTCCAGGCTTTTTTGTGCTGAAGCAGTTGCAGATGCCAATCAGCTTTCTGTTGTCACTCCAACTGTTAATTCCTGTTTTGGCTTCCCCTGAAACATTTGTTGTAAATAATTCATTTTCAGGCTTGTTCGCTCTGCCATTATACTCGGGCCTTTCACGTGCAGACCAGGTTTTGTATTGTCCAATTGGCATGCTTAGCAAAGTCTATTCCCAAAAGGTCATGTGGGTTGGGTTCTTACATACTGTCACAATCCAAACTGTTGTCTTTGGTATCAGGAGCTTGTGTTTTCTCCAGCACCCAAAGGAAAGAGGAAAGTTGTTGTATCAACTAACATTGCAGAGACGTCATTGACGTTAGAGGTAGCATGTCTGCTTTCTTGAAGAATCTTTCTAAAACATGATGGGTAACATGGCATGAAAATGGTGTTTTACACTCTCTCCATATATGTGAATTATGCAGGGGGTTGTCTATGTCGTGGATAGTGGATTTTCAAAGCAGCGTTTCTACAATCCGGTATCTTGCCAATGCTTTTGTGTGTACTTATGATACCCTGGAGTACTTGGGGTGCATGCTTTAAAGATTTGGGGATTCAGTTTGATTTGTTCATCGCAGAAATCAAAATTGGGATTTCACTGAATCAGGGATAACTATGGCTCACTTGGTTGACATGCTGGCATTGGAGGTGCTTGGGAAGGATGACTCTTGTTACTGGACTGAATCACCCAGAACCAAGTATGAGGTGATTCGGGCTCATCCAAATCTTTTAAACATGCTTGGCCCAATTTTTAGTCGGAGGATTGTCATGAAAATCTGTGGAGGCTGGTGATGCTTAGCTGTTGTCCCAACAGACAGTTTCTTCTTTCTTGATTTATTGCCAATTGCCAACTGAAAATGCAGCTGCCAAACTGTGTCATTCTTTATTTGATGTTCTCCCCTGATTTTCCTTGTGAAATAAAGCTTCCACATTGTATAATTTGTTCCCTTTTCTCACTATTTAGATTTCTGATATCGAAAACCTGGTAGTGGCTCCTATTTCCAGAGCATCTGCAAGACAAAGGGCTGGAAGAGCTGGAAGAGTCCGACCTGGGAAATGCTATAGGTAATAGTTGTTTGCTGGTTTTCACAACCTGTGTCAACTAATGAACATCCATTACACCTATTGCTCAAAATCTCTAGTACCTGAATCATTACTGGAGTTTCAGAAATTCTGCTTTGCACTATGCAGCAAACTTATATAGAAGGCAAGAGAGGGAAAAATAGAAAAATGTTTGTGACAAGGGTAATTAAATGTTCCAATGAAGCTTAGAACTAGTAAACACATTTTTCCTAGTGGGCTCTCGAAAGTGGCATTTCTGCTATTGATGATTCCTAGTCGTCAAGGACCATGGCCTTTTTTTTTTTTTTTTTGAGATTGTAGAGTAGATTATCTAATTTACACTGGAGGTTGCACTAGATGCTGCATGTAATTATCTTCATTTTATCTTGTGTTATAAATTCCAGGGGATGGTTTTATAAGCCTTGATGTTCTTATAACAATTGATCTTGTATGTATATAGCAGGTTATATACTGAAGAATATTTTATCAAGGAAATGGCAGCAGAAGGGATTCCAGAAATGCAACGATCAAACCTTGTTTCCTGTGTAATTCAAGTACGTGATTCCTCCCAAATTGTTTTTGTAGTCACTAACTCATTATCCTTTGGCATAATTTTTTTGTGTCCTTGACAGATTGATCTGATTTTGATGGATTCTGCATTCATTATCCTTTCGCATAATTTTTCTTGTGTGCTTGATGAACAATCTTTAAGCATCATCTCTAGTATTCTTTATGCTTCTGATTTGTTTGCTATTTTGATATAACCACTGATTCATTGAAAGAAATTTGAAGTCAACTATAAGGCATCTATACAAGTTGTTAAACTAACAGTATTATTTGTTAGCTAATTTGGTTTTTTTACACATTGAATGAACACTAAAAATATGGCCATTTAAAAATAATCGTCTTTATTGTAAATTGTTTCCCACCTATGTGGGCTCAATTGTTTGGATCCTGTTGCACCACGATTTATGATCATGAGTTATGTTTTCATATTTTGTTTAATTACTTGTATTCACTTTTTTTTTTTTTTTTAAAAAAAAATCTTCCTTTCATTTTATTATTGTATTCTATTTGAATAAACTCAGTTCTCCTAAGTGGTATTATTTTAGACCTGCATTTAACATGCTCAAACTACTTCGATCTACTTTCCCTCATTTTATTACCGATTGGCTTTACTTTTAGATTATCGTATTTCTAATCTTATATTTTCTTATTTGTTACTCATCCACCTTAATATTCTCATTTTTGCTACACTCATTCTATGTGTATATTATTCTTTAACTGCCCAACATTTTACCTTGTATAACATAGCTAGTCTAATCTTTGTCTTACAAGTTTTCCTTCTAATTTAACTAGAACTTGATAGTCACATAAAATTCTTGAAGCACTCCACAATTTCTTCCATCCCACTTGGATTCTATTCATAATGTTTTTCTCGATTGCTGTACTTTCTTAAACTATTGATTATAGATGCCGAAATTGATTTTTTTTTGTACTAGATTTGAAATCTTAATTGTACCTCATTTGGGTGCTCGTTATTATTGAAGTTGCATTTCATATATTCAGTTTTTGTTTAACTAATCTAAAACCTTTTGATTCTAAAACATCTTTTCATTTGTTTAATTTCAAGTTTACTCTTTTTTCATCTATTTGAACTATATCATTTGTAAATGACATGCATCAAGGTACTTTTGTAAATGTCTAGTAATTTTATTTATAATTAAAGTAAAAGGGTAAAGGCTTTAGTTTGAGTCTTGTTGCAAACTTATTTCAATTGGAAGATCACTTGTATCTCTGCTCCTGGTCCTTACATTTGTTATAATTGCCTTATACATATCTTTAATAATGTCAATATATCTACTAATAATTTTTTTTCTCTTCTAGCACCTTACATATTAATTTTTTTGGAATATTAGATGTTTTTCTAAACCAATAAAAATCACGTATTGTTATTTTTCTTCTTTCTGCATTTTTTCAAATAGTTGTCCAAGTAAGAAGATGACTTCAGTGGTTGATCTCTCTGATATAAAACAAAATTAATTTTTGGAACACATTTGCTCCTCATTTTATTCAATTACTTTTTCTCATAGCTTTATTTTATGATCCATTAGTTTTATTCCATGATAATTTGCGCAAATTTGAATTTCTCCCTGATTTTTTTTATAGACTGTTTATTTAAAAACAAAGTTAAAAAATGAAAGTACGTACCATCTCATTTAACTGTTATTTTCCACAAAAAATTAACTCATGATGTTGTGTTTTCCTCAACAGTGACTAATGGCTGAACTGGATAATGTTTTATCACAAAATCTATTGTATTATCTTAACTTTTCTCCTGTTTGTCATCAAACATTTCCTACTAAAAATTTATGAACGATGGCTCTTTTTTTGGTTTTGGAGGTGATATTTCTCCGCTTAATATGCACATTCCTGAATCTTCTGCTGTATCGCAACAGTTGAAGGCATTAGGTATTGATAACATCTTAGGCTTTGATTGGCTGGCACCTCCAGCTCCAGAGGCAATGATTAGAGCACTTGAGGTTCTTTTCTCACTTGGTATTCTTGATGAAGCTGCCAAACTTACATCACCAACAGGCTTTCAGGTTGCTGAGATTCCATTAGTAAGTTCCATGGTTCTCATTTTCTTTTTGTATTAATTCACTCAGTTCTGGTTTTTGTTAGAGCTTTTCTATTTTCTGCTTGCAAGTCAATAAATACTTTGATGATAGAGTATTACATGGAATGCTGAATTCAAGTGAAGATCATACCTCTCTTAAACTTCCTGTTGTATTGTCAAGAAGGAAATGGATTATAATTTTTTCTACACCGCGATGAGTCTTGGATATATGATGCAGGGGGGATAATTTTTTATGATCCCATAGCATCAAACTACCAAAGCCATAGCTTCAATATCTTGCTTTACTAATATTATGCATGCCGATAATTTTGTTTGTGAATTGCAATTTCTGGATTCCTTAATAAAAACACTTGAATCAGTCATCCACCAAAATGTGAATGGCAGGAAATAGAAATACTAAATTGTCACTGGCACGCATGCATGTTCTTTGATGGAATGCTTAACAATCAATGGTTCTGACATTTGGGCTGTCCATTATTGATGTTGGCTATTAAAATATCTGCTTACTATATGTACACCCTTCAGTTTTACCTTTTCTTGTTATTCTAGAGTTCCAACACTCTGTTGGAGAATTCTTGAACTGGAACAGTTTTTTATTTGGATTGCTAATGCAGGTGTAAGCTGAGTAAACGTGGTACCATGGAAGTTTAGTTATTGCCCTGGTTGCGACTTTTTTTTTTTCCCGGTCATCATGCTGTTTTTCTGAACTAGTATGTTGTCTTATAGAAGAGAGCTGCAGATTCTCTTGAAGAATTTGACTTTATCCTCCCCCACATCTTTGTTGCCAAGTGTCTGTTGTTATTACGCTTTAAAAGTTCGTATGAATTTTTGGATCTTATGATCAACATGGTGCACTGTGCACCATGTTTACTTTCAATGCCCGATGAAGGTTTGCTAAGCTTACCATAGCTGCTCTACTTTGTCGATAGTGGTTGTTCAATCTGTCGCCTATAAGTTCATGTCAAGATAACTTTTTTGTTCTCTAGGACCCAATGATCTCAAAAATGATATTGTCAGCACATGTCCTCGGATGTACAGAGGAGATAATTACTATTGCTGCAGTTCTCTCTGTTCAGGTAACTATTGTGCATATGCCATCATGATTCGGTTTTTTTTTCCGCATATTTGATGTGGTAGACAATCTATCAGCCATGTTCAGAAGTGGCGATGTGGAGTTCATAATATCTGGTGTAAGTGTCCATTTTAGAAGAAGTCTTGATGATACAATCAATCAGTCATTTTCACAAGTGGCAATGTGAAATTCATAATATCCGGTTAGCATCCATTTAATAGAAAATTTATCAATCAAATATAATTTATTGTCTTTTGACAAAAGGTTAGTTGTTGCTGTTTTGGTACCTCCACCCATTTATGTTCAGCTTTTGTTATTTCTTACCTCCACCCATTTATGCGCTGGCCTATCTATTAGAGGATTCAATTAACTGACCTCCCAAATTCAATTGCATTATGACTCATGAAACTGGCAAAACTGCATAAGGCTAGCTAATGCGCACCCTACTCATTATGTTTTATTGTATTGCTGATATTTTATCAGTTTTGCATCTATTCTTTTGAATTTCCAGCAACCATGATTTTTTTTGTTGCAGTCTATCTGGGTTTCTAGCAGAGGGGCACAAAAGGAGTTTGATGAAGTGAAACTGAGATTTGCTGTTGCTGAGGTTATTAAATGAAAAACTTAGTTCATTGCCATTATCATCTGCATCCTAATCATCACTGTGATCTGCTATCTACTTAGTGCTATTTTTCCCTTTCGTGATTTGGAGTGCTCAATTTGAACAAACTCTTTTTGTATCTGGAGTACATCTTCTTCTTGATTTTTATTCCTTCTCATTACATGCCACAAGTCCTCATGCCATCTACATTAAATCAGAGGAAGCAATGTTTTTTTATGCTAAGGGCTCCAGGTACCAGCTGTGTGGGATAAACAATTTAATTTGCCCACAGATGTGCAGTCATCTTTTACTATATGTCAAAATATGTCATGCATGCACTACAAACTAGCAATTCTTCCTGTTTCCAGTGTCGTGTTTTCCTTGCCTCCAATGCCTTTATGTGCCATGTGATAATCCGGAACATGCATAAAGCATGTTTTACATCTTCACAAATACATGAGCCACCTTTATGACATTTTTCCATCAAGACCAGTATCTTTCAAAAAAAATGAAGCTAAACATTTTTTGTTATCAAGTCAATTCTTTAAAGAGATTATTAGATTAGTATTTAGGAAGTCCTCTATAGCTCAAAATTTTCAGTTACATCCATTTAAACCTCTTGGCAATATGCAGGGTGATCATGTGACTTATCTGAATGTGTACAAAGGCTTCCTTCAGTATGGAAAATCTTCACAATGGTGTTACAAAAACTTCATAAATTACCATGCAATGGTGAGTGCCTCTTTCTTTGGCTTTCGTCTTGGAGAAGAAATGGCTATCTCATCATTTTATTTTGGGAACCCAATTTCTACAGTTGATCTCTGTAGCATAGGTGTCCTTTCTTCCGAAGTGCCTATTCCATGCAATTTATGGTTCTATGATGATAATGCTAACATAATGCCTTGAACAGAAGAAGGTCGTTGATATTAGAGAACAACTCAAAAAACTAGGACGACGGCTGGGCCTGGTCATGAAGTCATGTGAAGGTGATACACTGGTGAGTTTTAAACCTTTGCCATTCACTAGTGGGCATTCATTTTTTTAATTTTTAATTTTTTTAAATCATACTATTTCAAACAGAGTTGACACATTCTGATTTCAGGTAGTAAGGAAGGCAATTACTGCTGGATTTTTTGCAAATGCTTGTCGCTTGGAAGTAAGTGGACCATCACATATTCATATGAAAACTTCTTCTTCTTCTTTTTTGCAGTGATACGTTTATTCACACACACCCTCTTTTGGCAAAGAAGAAAATGTTTTGACAGTATAGCAGAGGTTAATGTTTGGTGAAATACAGTGGCGACTTTCTTTCCTGTTTGAACTTGCTCTTGATGATGTGCAGAAATAATATTTTCTGGTGCCATGTTGCTCTTCATGCCAAGACCGCTATTGGTTGGGACAATTTTATATACGTATAGATATAGGACTTTGCTTCTATGTAACTGGGTTACTAGAACTGATTTCGTGTAACCCCTTCCATTTTTAAAGATGTTGATTATTGATGCAAAATTCAATCCATTTATTATATTTAATATAATTTGTTAGTTAGGAGAAGAAGTTTCATCCAAATCAAATATGTGCATGGGCTTCATTTGCTCAAAAACAGATATATTTATGTGTAAATTAGGAACAATGCTTAGATTCATTCACAAATGTATTGGAATTTAATAATACTTTATAGAATCATTTATCCATATGGTACTGATATTTTAAATAGTTTAAATGTTGAAAATACTACTTAAAAGTTGATATTTAGTATTAAATTACTTTATTACGTTGATTTTACACATTTATAGATGAAGTCCATATATAGTGATAGTCAACAAATGAAAGGATTTCCATGATAATATAAACGATGTTAAATACAATAGATAAAGTGAATTTTTCATTCGACTATTAAGATATTAAAAATAGAATGAGTTAGAAAAGGGATTTCATATAAGCATTCCTATATATATAAACCTTGGAGAGGATTGAATCCTCTAGACTCGTGGAAGTTGTTGTAGAAATCATTTCTTGCCCAAGTCCTTTAGTCTGATCTACCAGACTTGGTTTCGGATTTGCAGGCATTCAGCTGTATATGATGTTAACATATATTACTTCTTCCTAGGTTTTTTGTGTTGTTTTAGCGGGAAACCTAGATGAATGTTGGATTATCAATAAGCTTTCAAACATATTGTTGCTGAGTACATTTTGAATTCTTGATAATGGTGACTATTACGAATGCTGATAATTTATTGTCTTCCCTTTGTATAACACCTGTGGATATTTTATCTTATGAAAGATCTTATCTTTGTCATAATGCGTCTATATATTTGTGTGTTTGGTCATCAATGTTAGTTTAACTGACCAAAAATGATTAATTGATAAAGGCATATAGTCAAGGTGGGAAGTACAAAACAATCCGGAGTAATCAAGAAGTATATATCCATCCATCATCAGTACTATTCAGGTTAGTGAACTGAAAAATCTCTGTTCAAGTGGTATATTTTCTGTTTCATTTTAGTTTGTACTGATGAGAAACTGAAAATGTGAAAATTTTCTTTGCCTACTGAAATGATCAGTCTTAGACATGTTGACATCCATTTTCAAGATTCAAACTGATGATTGTGTGTGTACGTTTTTTTTTTTTTTTTTTGAATTAGTGGTTTAAAACCTGCATTACATTGATCCCAAGGATTAAAATCATTAAAATGCCAATCTTTCTGTTGAAGATGCAAAAAAGGAAAATAAAAAAGTTTCAGAAAAGAGTAGAAGGAAACTAGGAAAGGATTGGAAAAACTTATGAGTTCCTCTTGTTTCCGTGCATTGATTACTAGTTGATCTGTGCCTTTAAGATAGATTTTTTTCCGTCGACATGTGGTCCATGTGATGGCTGTGTTCTGATCACATCTGCCAAGTTAAATCATTCATAAGCTCATTGGTTAGTATTATCTCAATGTAGGAACTAGTGTAATAATTCTTCATTCAGTGCAATGGTTGTTACATGAATGTTTCTTTTTTTGCAGAGTTAATCCAAAATGGGTGATCTATAATACACTTGTCTCCACCGATAAACATTATATGCGCAATGTAATTGCCATTGACCCGTCATGTTTATTAGAGGCAGCGCCCCACTTCTATCAACAGCAAAAGGCAGCACACTGAACTCATTTGACACCAAGATATTGAATTTCTCAGAAAGCCGTTCTACAGAATGTGCCATTGATGCGATGCTGTTTATAATGCAGAATGCCCAGCTCTAGAGTATTGAACCAGGATCAGGATTGGCTGGGGTATTGGCCTTCTCTCTGCAAGTTTGCTAAAGCATGTGCCTTTCCTGGATAGTGGATATCCACAAGCCTTAAATTTCTTCAATGGAATATACAATATCTAAAAGGCTATTGCAGAGCTGAACTTGAACGTATTTTTTTTCCTCTCTGGAGGACAACCGGGCACTTGCAAACCAAAATATTTAGGCTGATGCAGCACCAACAACAAAGATGAAGGCAGGCAGTGTAGCATGGTGATTTTGGTTTTGTTGTTTGGTGGGGGGGAGGGTGGGGCGCGAGGTGGGGTGGTGGGGGGCACTTGATTATGTATTATGAATTAGGATGCTCTTGTTAAATTGGTTGTTGTAACTCTTTAATAGTCACATGGGTGGGACTTGATTATGTATTATGAATTACGATGCTCTTGTTAAATTGGTTGTTGTAACTCTTCAATAGCCACATGTGACACGAAGAACAGTTAGCTGCGGGTTTGTTGCATCTTAACAATTTGGATGCAGATGGCCTTAATTGTCTCAACTGTAGGAGGAAGCTGATAAAGGTAACGACAATTACTTTATGGCCTCTCTGTATGTAGAGGAGTGATTCTATTAGCCCGGGCTAAGTAAATGGCCCATTTAGCCCACCTCAAAAAATCTATTTACAATAATTTTTTTTTACTTTTTTTTTCATGTACTTGTTTATCTAAGTGTATTTAATATATAGACCAAGTTTTACCATTTTTGAATATGTTTATCTATTTTTTTGAGATTTTCAAACATCTATGTGTATATATGCATTTAAAATACCCTTATTTTCAAAAATTTTAAAAAAATATATGCACATTTCCAAAAATGGTAAAACTTGGTCTATATGTTAAATATACTTAGATAAACAAGTGTATGAAGAAAAAAACAAAAAAAAGTTGTTTTAAATAGGTTTTTTGAGGTGGGCTAAGTGAGCTATTTACTTAGCCCGGGCTAATAGAATCACTCCTCCTATATGTATTACACATATTATATACATTGTTTAAAAAATTTAGCAGTCATAGATTCACTCTCAAAAATGATTTTTTCTATAAAATAGAAGTTTTCAATGAAAACTCTGTAGTACCATGATGAAACAACATGTAATAAATGAATAAATGATTGGGATGTGGGGAAAAGTTTAGAGTAAAAAACAAAGGGCTGCATGGATCACTGCTCTAAAATAAATAGCTCAGATTTTGGGGGGAAAAAGTTAAAGATTAAGGGGCAGCATGGAGGCTGCAATGCAGCCCTGCTGCATTGAATAACTGCTCTTGTATTATTATATATAACCGGGCATGCATATGTGTCAGTCACAGTGGTGGATTAGTTCTGCTCCCTTTTTTTGTTTTTTTGCTAAAATTTATTCGTTTCTTGGCCATCTTCCCTTGACCGTTGAATTTCTATGATGTTTAAAAATTTAAATTACGGAGGTAAAGACACGAGGACCATGTGGTTGGTGGTAGCAACTTCTGTCGGCCGATGAATCCAGTAAACAGCAAACCAACGTGGAAAATGGATAAATGGAAGACATTTTTTCTTTTTTCTTTTTCCTCACTGAAAAGTTGAAAACAGCACTAAAGAGAAAATTTGTACCTGTCAAAATCGATAAACGATGCTTCGGAGAGAGAGAGAGAGAGAGAGAGAGAGAGAGAAGTAAGAAAAGCATTAAAAAATATGTTAAAAATAAAATTTTATGTTATTAGAAAATGATGTTAATGCCAATCCTGAAACGAGCAAAATAAAAATACGCAAAATGTAGGCTTTTACATCGTTTGTCTAAAGGCTAAACACACCTATAACACCCCGAAGACTAGACAAATTGAAATAAAGTTAAAATGATGATGTCGAGATCATGATGGTGAAATAAGAAAAATAAAGTTAATTAATTTAGTTACTGAAGTAATGGCTTGTAGACTTTTAGTGTTGAACCATTTTGGTTTTTGATCATAAACAAAACTTCAAAAATGCTAAATTTTGGTTTTTGAATTAAATATATAAGCCCATATAAAAATGAAAAAAAAAAAAAGAGAGAGAGAGAGGGATTAAGACAGCGCTCAAGTAACGACCGGCTGTACTTGATCGCTACCCTTCAAGAAAATGTAATAAGAAAACTACTAGATGATAAAATGAAAAACGGATAGACTTGAGTAGTTTAGTTATCTAAAATAGAGAATAGAAATGGCTTTATTGAGAGAGAAAAAACGATAGAAAAGAAAACAAGAAGCAAAATAATTGAAAAATATATTAAAAAAGACATGAAATTAACTACGTAACTCAAGATGAACAAGAATGGATGTCAGATGAAAAAAGTATTGTCGTGTATTAAAAAAATAAGAAAAATTATATGAGAATTGAAAAACGTTATATCAGAAATCTCATCCAAATTGTGAACATTTTTAGGAAATATGCATCAATGCCCTAACTAATTAAATTAAACTTGATCACTTGTTAAAAATGTTTATTTAACTAAAAATGTAAATGCGGTTATCACATTAAAATTTCGGTAGACCGCAAAATGAAATTGCTTAAAACATTTTAAAGGCAAAGGTTTTTAAGATTTCTTATATTACCACTCACATTATCCTAAATATATATATATTTTAATTCTTGCTCAATGGACGTCAACTGAACTGTGTATCTATAAGAAACATTGCTTCTGAAACAACTTCACAACCAATCGAAGATACATCGCACAAATGCCGAGAACTAAAACAACTGGATTATGCCCATTTGGCTTAAGGCAAAGATTGATTAACGATTTAGTGTTAAGTGATTTAAACATCAAACATTCTCAAGCCACCGGATTCAGAATAAAAGTAGATTTGTGGCCGCCCACATATCCGAGTCCTAATCATTTTAGATTGGTTTGATTAGTCCAAAACACATATTTTTTGTTTTTTCAAAATTTATTTATAAAACCAATAATTTAGTTAGATTTAATAAGTAAATCAAGTTTTATTATTTTTGAAGACGTATATATTTATTTTAAACTTTTAAATACAAGGGTTGACTTAACCCTTATCTAGGAGTGCAACTTGGCACCTGTTTGGTCTGAGCTCACCCGACCCGACCTGGTTTCAAAATTAAATTTGTGTTTTATTTTTGAAATTTTTTTTACCAATTAAACCCGATTTTAGCCTAACCCAAGAAAGCCCGAAACCAATACCACGTTTGCATTAACTCGATACCAAAACCGACCCTGGTTAGAACCTGATATTCCTCATAATTTATTAAAATAATTATATTTATGCGTGCATTGAGTATTTCAACTATAATTGTGATAAAAGTTATTCCATATAATCATAACATAATTAAACTATAAAACATTTGTTCTAAAGCTTAGATGTTGTATACATTTGTCCATAAAGGTTGAATATATTACATCTACATTAATTTTATTTGTAAATAATTATAAATATACTACCTCTCTAAAATTATTACATATATGCTAATTAACTATGAGATACATAAGTTTTCATTTCATTAAAATTTAGATAGTGATTTTATATAATCTAATTTATTTTTCTTATCTCGATTGTTATGTAAATTCATTACGTTCATTGTATTTAGAATTATCTTTTAATTAAAAATCAATTTTTATCAAAACTAAAGATATTATAGGTCATATAAATATATTCACTTGTAAATTATTCATGTGCGAATGCGATAGTGTTTAAAAAATTTCCATTGGTTTAAGAGTGGCCTGAATTTCAACCCGAAATTAAGACCGAAATCAATACGATCCCGAATCGAATCCGGATTCTAATATTAAATTTTGGGTTTTTGTTTACCCGATACAACTCGACCCGGTTGCACCCTTACCTTTATGTTTAAAAATTCAAAAATAAATGCATACACATTTTAAAAATATTAAAATTTAATTTATAGATTAAAAAGATCTCAATTAAAAATTTTGTAAAAATATTTTTAGAAAATAAAAATATGTGTTTTGGACAGGTCTGAAACAATGTCCAAACTACTAAAATAGCTACTGGTGTGTAAATGGGGAAACTAAAGAAATTATCTTAACGCCAGCTCGGCAGTATGCTGGTATCGTTGGTCTAGATAGAGATGATAGCTATCATTAATGTCATATCTTCCATCATTACAAAACCCAATTTCATGTGATTTTAATGATCCCACTAAATCACACCCAGGGAGGAAAAAAAAAAGAGAGAGAGAGAGATCCAACTAAACTTTGCCTATACGGGCTGCCGTAAAGGATCGGATCCGTTACTTATTTATCCGATCCGATCTAAGTCATTGATTATATTTGTTTCTCTACTGATGGCTTTTTTTTTTTAATTTTTTTTTTTATGATAATAGATTAAAAAATAAATTAAAACTTCCAAATTGAAATAATATTCGGTATATCTGCTAGGTATGAGGAAGGAAGCGTGGTGATTGGATTAGATCCCAGCAAACCGTCATGTGGTTTATATAACATTTCTGATGGTAGTATTTTTTAATGTAAGCTGGTGGTGATGTGGTGTATTAAATCACGGTAGTAAAGTATGGAATGTGGATCTGTTCAGGCACCACACCTTTCGAATGATATACTTTAATTTGCTTAACCCACTATCCTAAGAATGCTTAGTTAAACAAAGCTGGAAGGAATTATATTCTCTAACTTTAAATTTTGGACGGCTGAGGGACTGCTTGGACAGTAGGGAATGGTGTCCGTACCAGCATAAATAAAAAAATATGATAATAGATAAGATGAGTAGCTAAGAAGTGATACATGTATATTTTAATATTTTTTTTGAAATTTTTTTAATAAAACTATTATCCAGGTATATCTAATCTATAACTTAAGTTTTATTAATTTCGAAATTGTGTATATATTTTTTGAACTTTTAAACACGGTCGTTTTAGTCATTTTATAGCGAAAATGACTAAAATATCCCTAGTTCTAAAAATAAAAATATATACATATCTTCAAAAATTATAAAACTTGATTTATAAATTAAATATACTTAGATTACTAGTTTTATACAAAATTTAAAATAAGAAAAAAAGTTTTTTTTTCCTAGGCTAAGAAGTGGTTTTCCGATCATTACTAATGAGATTCAGGGAGTGGAATGGGAAATCACATAAAATTACAGTTAAGCATCTTCCCTGATAAGCGGTGCAAGACCCGCAAGATCCAGGAAAGGGCACAATCCAGCAATTGTTTTTTGAATTTTTTTTTTTCTACAGAACTCTTAATCTTGGTGTATTTAACTTATGCATTACATTTTATCATTTTTAAAAATTTGGACATATATTTTTTATTTTTAAAAAAGTGTATTTTAGTGATTTAAAAGTACTGAAACCCCCTATTTTCAAAAAATATATATATATATACATATTTTCAAAAATGATAAATTTGGTTTGTGGATTAAATATATCAAGATTAAGAATTGTATAAAAAAAAAATTTCAGAAAAAATTTAAAAATGAAAGTTCTACCCGGATGCAATGCATCCGTTGCATGGAAGTATTCTCCTTTTTAAATGTAATTTATTTATCCAATACCGACAACGTTTTATGATATATCTTAGTTTACTGACAACGATGTAAAACTATATGAAAAGAAAGACCATAATATATGGATTGCTCTCTTGAATAAATAAATTATCTAAAACAATAATAATTTCTAATTAAAAATTATTTAGCTCGTGACAATTAGATAAGATCCTAATGATCTATCATGCACACCAACCTACTCACTTTTCCTACCAACCCTTTTTTACTTGATTCCGTGCACACAGGTGTACACCTAGATGTAAATATTTATTTATAAAAATTTTATATAAATATTAATCTAAATGTATTTAATATGTAAACCCATTTTTATTATTTTTGCATCAAGCCTAAGCACACTCGGGTGCATAAGATCACTGCACCCCACCCATTTAAACTTATTGCCAGCTACCACCGGTTTAGCTTTTTCTATTTTACAATAAGACACCTGCTTTTGATAATCCGACGACTGATGAAAAATAATTCTAGGAGAAGATCAGAAGAATAACTTCAGGATAGTGGTGATGAGACCCTCCACTCAACTCCAAATGTTGAGCCTCTTACCCCGAGCACCCTTAAGTTAGAGAACAATAAAAAAAAGGGGCAATTAAAAGGATAGGTAGTTCATCTCATAATTATTTAACATTTCAATGAAATGAGCAGTAATTTAATCATTAAAATATGCTACAGTTTCAAAGATACACGTTGCGCGGAAGTATTTCCTATTAATAAAGCGTCCTAATCCCATACGATCCATGGGTAGTTAAAATTTTTTAGGTTAATTTCAAATATACTCACAACATTTGCCTTTAATTACAAATATACTCATTAAGTTTAAAAAGTTTTACCTATATCCATTAAGTATTTCATTAATTATAAATATATCCAATATAATAATTAAAAACTTTTAATAATTTTAAAATTTCAAAATATCCTCAATTGATTTAGCATTTAATGTCATTGGTGCCTGTAGCACCCGCTGGGAGCGCTACGATGGGCTCGGAATGGGTTTTCCGGGCCTTAGAGATGTGGATCGTGTTGAAAAGTGACGTGGGCTTGGATTTCCTGCATTCACATGGGGTAAAATGAGTTAGGCCTCATAGTTTTTAGAAAAACAGGCATATGGGCGTTTTCTCGTGATTTCGGCAGCATAACGGCTAAGACAAGACGTTAGCTCAAACGTGCACACAAGAAAGCAAAGAAAATGGAGTCGCCACCGATCTTTAAAGGGAGATCGGCCCCTATTTAAAGAAATAAGGCACTAGTAATACAGAATCTGGGTTCCGGCCTTCAAGTTGAAGCAAATATGGGGAAATCTGCCAACCCGAGGCAGTTTACACAGCGTAAAGGGGGAAAATAAAAGGGTTTAAGAGAACGGGAGAGATGGAAAGAGGAAAATGGGAAGAGAGGCGTGGAGCGCGTAGAGCATGGAAGCCGGGATGCCGGGGGCGTTGCTGCAGACTCCCGTCCTCCCCTTGGGATGCCTCTCTTCAAGTGTGTGTAATGAGAGGGAGAGCTCCTCCTTTTATAGATGGTGGAGTGGGCTTTGGGCTCCCTTGAGGTCATGGACTTGGTCCATGGGCTTGGGCTTAAGTGGGATCATGGACTTGGTCCATGGACTTGGTCTTGAGTTGGGGTCATGGGCTTTAGGCCTCTTGAATGGTTTTGGACTTGGTCCATAAGCTTGGCTTGGTGGGCTAGAGCTTGGCTTAGCCCATGGCTTTTGGGTGGGCCGTTGTAAGAGCCCAGAGGTGTAGGGAAGCCTGCTTCCGAGGCTTTAGTGGGCTAGAGCTTGGCTAAGCCCGTTTGTTTTGTCTGGTGGGCTGCTTTGTGGAGCCCGTTGAGGTGGCCTGTAGGAGCTTCGCTCTTTGTGGGCCGGATTTGGTTTGTTGAAAAGCCTGCTTCGAGGCTTGGTGGAGCTTCGCTCCGTGGGTTGAGTGCGGGAGGGCCCGCTTGGTTGTCTTGAATTTCCTTTTGTCTTGAATTTGTTTGGGCTTGAAATCCATTTCAATTTATCCATATTTGGGCCCAATGGTAGGGTGTCAACAGCTGCCCCCCTTTGCCAGAGGCGTCTTGACGGTGAATGGCAAAGTAACCGACATCCTGTTGTCCTTGAGTGATTTTTCAAGTCTTTTGGGTCCTTTTTGTAATTCCTGTAATCTTGCAGTGCCTTTCTGTGAAACGTATCTCGAAGGCGGCCCTTTTGCAAAATTCCCGTTGGTCCTGTTTTGAAAGATCGGAAGTCCTGCCGGGCCTCCTTGCATTTTTCCTCAAGCGGGGCTTTTTGCTAATTCGTGGAGGTCACGGGGGGGGGGGGGATTTCCGCAAAATCTCCGGTTCCTAGGGTTGGTTGCGGGCCCCTCCCTGTTGGTTCGTCGCTCTTCCTTCTCCCTTGTTGACGTCGCTGCCGTCGCCGCTGCTGCTGCCGTCGAAGAGCTGCTAGGGTCGCTATCGTCGTCATCGCTGCTGCTGCCGTCGCCGTTTGCAGGTGTTGCCGCCGTCGCCTCTGCTGCCGTTGCTGCTGCTGCCGTCGCCGCTGCTGCTGCCGTCAAAGAGCTGCTAGGGTTGCCGCCGTCGTCATCGCTGCTGCCGTCGTCATCGTTGCTGCTGCCGTTGCCGCTGCTGCTGCCGTCGAAGAGCTGCTAGGGTTGCCGCCGTCGTCATCGCTGCTGCCGTCGTCATCGCTGCTGCTTACCTCCGGTGAGCTCTTTTTCTTTTTTTTCTTTTTTTTTTTTGATCTTCTGCTTGCTTTCTGTAGTTCGCTTATGCCAAGAATTCATCTTCTGATGTGTTGATTTGTCATTGTCAGTATTTTTTTAAGTGTTTTCAACAGACTTGCTCTAGAAAGGCATTTTCTCTTCCTATTTGCTCGGGCAATTGCCTTCCTTTCTGCTGGTTCTCCCTTGCCTTGCTGCTTTGTGAAAATGCTTTGATGTCGTTTCCAACACTAGAAGAAATTGCTAGGAGATCCCTTCCCATCATAGTTGAGGTGGTAGGTGGAAGTGGTTGCTCCCATCATTAAAATTTGATGTAGGCGTTTGCTTTCGCATTCCTTGTGGTGGGCCTATTGCTGGAATAAGGGATAGCCTTGTGTATGTCTTTATCTTTCGTCATATGTGCGGGTGTCCTTCATGCGTGACTGCTTGCCTGCTGCCTTTTTGGATTGAAGTATTTCGTAGGCTGGTTTCTTGATGCCGTCGCCATGGTGTCTTCTCTTTTGTGCGTGTTGATCATTCCATTGTTTCATGTTGCTTGTGTTTGCCCGGGGTAGCTACCTCTTTCGGTTGTGTGATAGCCTTTCGGTATTGCTTGGGTGGCTTCGACCTCTATCATAACCTCTCTTCTTTGGCGAACATGCCTATCGAAATCCCGGATGATGTAGCATGAGAAGGCAAGAAGACTTCATCTTCAACGGCTAGAGCTTCGGCCGCGGGAACCTCCTCGGCCGGTCGCCACAAGGCTTCGGGTGGCGACATTCTTGCTCGGGCTAGGGCTATTGGTGGGACGCCTTGAAGACTTTTCTTCATCTTTTCTCCTTTTTGGCCAACTTGTATTTTTGTAAATCTGAAGCTTGGATGCCCATTTTTTTTTTTTGTTAAGCCATGTGAATACCGGCTCATTTTTGGAGGATGTGTCCGTATGATTTGTTGCTTTCGCAGGGCATAGATCTTGTAAAATCTTTGTTCTTGACGTCCCTTGTAATGCTTTGATCACTTGTAGGCCATTTGGCCATTGAGAATTCTGCATAGGAGTGCTGTAAAATTTTTTATATATATAGACCTAAAAACTTTTTAGGTCTACGAGCATGTTTCCAGCAGCAGCAGTTCTGCACTTGTGATTTGCATTTGATTTCCCGAGAGATGCATAAAAGCGACTTCTGGATGTTCCTCTTGCCTTGCTGCCGCATCATTACTTCAATGGTGAGCCCTTTTATGCATAGAACTTCTTGACATGGTCCGAACTTATGATTTCGGCCTTTCCGTTGTCTTCGGGTTTTGAGATGGCTAACGCTCCGTTTGATAAAACTTTGGCTATAACCCACGGACCTTCCCAATTAGGCCTAAACTTGCCTCTTTTATCCGCGGGGTGGACAAGTAGGATCCTTTTCATGACGAGGTCACCCTCTTGAAAGTTCTTAGCTCTTACCGATCGGTTATAAGCCCGTGCCATTCGCCGTTGATATGCTTGGGTGTGGTGAAGAGCTTGAATTCTCTTTTCATCAAGCAGATCCAGTTGGGATTGACGTGTTTGCATCCATTCTTCCATCTCCATTTCACTTTCCTTCAAGATCCTCCAAGTTGGAATCTCTACTTCAATGGGTAGGACCGCTTCCATGCCGTAAGTCAAGGCATAGGGTGAGAACCCCGTAGCTCTCCGGATAGAGGTTCGGTATGCCCACAAGGCATATGACAACTTTTCTGCCCAATCTCGGTAGTTCTCCACCATTTTGCCAAGGATCTTGATTAAGGTCTTGTTTGCGGCTTCTACGGCTCCGTTGGCTTGAGGACGGTAGGGACTTGACTTGTGGTGTTGGATTTTGTATTGAGCTAGGAAGTCTTGAACTTTCTTACTGACGAAGACCGTTCCATTGTCACTAATGATTGCTTGCGGAAGCCCGAACCTTGATAGGATGTTCCCTTTGATGAAGCGTATGACTTGTGCCGCATTGATAGTTGGGAAGGACGTTGCTTCAACCCATTTAGTGAAATATTCTATTGCCACCAATATGTATTCATGACCGCCAATGGATTTAGGGGCTATCTTCCCGATTATATCTATTCCCCAAGTTGAGAAGGGCCATGGGGTAGATAAGTAATGCAAGTCCGTTGCGGGTGAGTGTATCAAGTTCCCGTGCTCTTGGCATTTGAAACATCTCCTCACATACTCCGAGCAATCTTTTTCCATTGAGATCCAATAGTATCCTTGGCGCATTATCTTTTTTGCCATCATGATCCCATTCATATGTGCTCCGCAGTCCCCATCATGAATTTGGGTCATGACTTCCTTTGCTTCTTGCCGGTTAACACACCGTAGTAGCATTTGGTTGTGAGACCGTTTGTACAATGTTGCCCCCTGTATTATGTAGGTAGAGGCTAGTCTCTTGATGGTTCTTCTTTCCGCAAGTGTGATATGATCATCGAATGCTTAGTGCTCCAAGAACTGTCTTATGTCATGATACCACGGCTTTTCTTCCTCTTGAGTTTCTTCGGCTTCGGCCGTCACTTACAAGCAATATGCGGGTTGTTGAGATGTTTGCACTGTGATTTCTTGAGTTCCCTTCCCATATGGTATTTCAACCATGGATGCCAAGGTTGCTAGTGCATCCGTCCATTGGTTTTGAGCCCGTGGCGCATAGGTGAAAGTGACTTCTTCGAATGAGTAAACCAAGTGAGTTAATGCCGTGTGGTAAGGCTTTAGCTTTTCATCTCGGGTTTCCCATTCTCCATTTGCTTGGTTGATTACCAACTGCGAATCTCCATAGATTTGAAGTTTTCTTGCCCCCAGCTTGTAGGCTTCCCGCACTCCGGCTAGGCAAGCTTCATATCTTGTTTGTGCATGGGAAAACCAATCTTCTTGATATCATGATTGGGGCTTGGTTGGGGGAGCATAGGACCACACCTATTCCGTTACCCGAAGCGTTCCATGCGCCATCAAAGTATAAGGTCCAAGCATCATTTTCTTCGTCTTGCTCTACAAGTAGTATTTCCTCGTCCGGGAAGTCTTCTTGTAGCGGTTGGTAGTCCGGAAGCGCTTGTGCGGCTAGGTAGTCCGCTACCACTTGTCCCTTGACGGCTTTTCTTGTGACATATATTATATCAAACTCCGTGAGGAGCAATTGCCACCGAGCTAGCTTCCCCGTCAACACAGTCTTTTGACAAAGATACTTCAACGGATCCATCTTAGAGATAAGCAATACGGTGCGGGACATGATATATTGCCTTAGCTTTTGCACGGCCCATACAAGAGATAAGCATGCCTTTTCAATTTCCGGATACTTGACTTCCGTCGGGGTATATTTTTTGCTTAGATAGTATATGGCTTGCTCCTTCCGTCCCGATTCATCCGGTTGTCCAAGCACCGCTCCCAATGCCGTGGAAGTAACCGAGAGATACAACAACAAGGGACCTTCCGCTTTAGGCGGCACCAAGATTGGAGGGTTAACCAAGTAGGCTTCGATTTTGTCAAAGGCAATTTGGCAATCTTCGTTCCATTCTTTGGGAGTGTCTTTCCTTAGCAATTTGAAAATGGGTTCACAAGTGGATGCTAGTCGGGTTATGAACCGGCTAATGTATTGTAATTTGCCCAAGAATCCTCTTATTTCTTTTTCGGTTGCGGGAGGCGGCATGCTTAGTATTGCCTTGACTTTTGCTGGGTCCACCTCAATTCCTTTTCCACTAACGATGAATCCGAGCAAGCGCCCCTTTTGAGCTCCAAAGACACATTTTTGCGGGTTGAGCCTTAGTTGAAATTTCTCCATCCGGTTGAATAGTTTTTCCAAGTCTCTTAGATGCTCTCCAAAAGTGCAAGACCGGACTATCATGTCGTCCACATAGACCTCCATTTCTTTGCCCATCATGTCATGGAAGATGGCCGTCATGGTACGTTGATATGTACCTCCGGCATTTTTCAAACCGAATGGCATCACTTTGTAGCAAAATGTCCCCCAAGGAGTGATGAAGGATGTCTTTTCTCTATCTTCTTCGGCGATTTTGATTTGATTATACCCGGAGAACCCATCCATGAAGGAGAACCATGTATGGCCTGCCGTGTTGTCGATTAGAGTATCGATGTGAGGTAGTGAGAAGTCATCTTTCGGGCTAGCCTTGTTGAGATCTCTATAGTCAATGCACACTCGGACCTTTCCATCCTTCTTAGGCACGGGAACAACATTAGCTAGTCATTGCGGGTAGTGAGATACTACCAAGAATCCAGCATTGTATTGCTTGATCACTTCATCCCTTATCTTGGGTATCCATTCCGGTTTAAGTCTCCTTAATTTTTGCTTTACCGGCTTGACACCGGCCTTTATTGGGAGTTGATGAGTAATGAGATTTTCGTCAAGTTCGGGCATGTCTTCGTAGGAAAAGGCAAAGTTGACTAGCCGAGGCTTGAGAAAAGCGAGCATTTGGTTTCTTTCTTCGGCGGATAAGTTCTTTCCAATACGAAGACATTTGGATAGTTCCGGGGTTCCCAAATTGACGATCTCGTAGTCCAAAGCTGCGTCTTTGTTTTCATGTCTTTCTATGTTGCCGCGCAGCTCCTCATCAACTCCACGATCTTCTGAGATTTCTAGCAACTCGTGGGACCAGCGAATGCTGGCCCACATATCCGGCTCCGTTTGCTTCTTTTTCTTTTGAATGGGTACCGGATGCATGATATGACTGCTAGAGCCGGGTTTCGAGCAAGTTGGTATCGCATACTAATTTTTGGCTTGTCCTTGCATAATGGCGTTTTTTTTTCATGCCGGTCATCATGAGCTATCATTAAAACTTCTTGGATCGCCAATGCTTCGGGTAGTATGTGCCCCGCACTTATGAATCGAGTTGCCTTGTTCGACTTCTTGAACTGATCCTCCTCGGGTCTATATCCAAGACCCCATTTGTTGTTCTTTTGTTGAGGGTTGAGTAACACCGTCTTTCCTCGGTATTTGATGTTGAACCTTGTTGTTTGCCTTTCGGCCGGGGGTATGACATAGTGGAATGGAAGCCTTTGCTTTGAAGGGATGTGATGGACTTCATGCATGTCATCCATCTTGAAAGGGAGAGGATCCGAAGATTCATACACTTCAATTAGTGGAACTTCATGACAGTTTTCAAATTCCACCGGGATGATGATCTCGGGGTCGGCTTCGATGACCACTAGCTTTCCCGCCGATATGTACTTGAGCTTTTGATGGAGAGAGGACGGGATGACTCCGGTTTGGTGCAACCAAGGTCTTCCTAATAACATGTTGAAAGACGCGGGGATGTCCAAGACTTGAAATGGAATGACCATGGTGTCGGGTCCCACTTGGATTTCTATGTCTAGCTCACCCAATACCGTCTTTTGAGAGTTATCAAAGGCTCTTACATGGTAGTCGCTTGGTCTCATTTGATCCGTCGGGATTCCAAGCCTTTTGATGGTTCGCAATGGGCAAACGTTAAGACTTGCGCCGTTGTCAATGGTTACCAAGGGGATCTTCAAGCCTTTGTATCCAACCGTGATGCTTAGGGAGTGTCCATGGTTGCGTCCTTCCACGGGAAGCTCCTCATCGGTGAATGTGATGGCGTTAGGGGCCATTATTTGCCCGATCATGTGAGCCATCGCATCGGGAGTCACTTCCGTGGTTATGTGAGCCTCGCTTAGCACTTTAGTGAAAGCCTCTCTATGCTGTGTTGATGTGCATAACAGTTCCCATATGGATATTTGAGCCGGCAAGGACTTGAGTTGTGAAGCCACGTCATATGGCGGTTCCTTCTCCGGGTTGGTGATCACGTTGCGGGCCGGTTCCCGTCGATAGACTCGGCCATTAGGGTAGATGTTGCCTATCTCCGAGCATTGAGGATACTCCCACGGGACCTTGTGCGAGTCATATGTTGGCTTTGGCTTGGCCGTTAGTACCACGGGTTCTTGATGAGGAGGAGCAATCTTCAAGTTGTTCACGCCCGGCAATATGAGGTAGTCTTGGCCATGCGCTTCTTGAGGTTTACGGACATTCCGAGGAGCGGCTCCTTGTAGTGTGATGGTTTCTTGCTTAGCCCGTTGTAGAGTGATCATATAGGCTTCATGACTCGGCTTTGCGGGTTCCCTTGCAACTTCTATGAAGTTTATGTTCGTTGCATTGGGATTCCTCGGTTCATGCATAGGTAGGGGATTTTGGATCACATCCTCATGGGAGTTTGATGAAATTTTGATTTTTCCATCATCTATTAAGTCTTGGATGACATGTTTGAGGGTAAAACATCTCTCGGTGGTGTGGCCTCTCCCTTGGTGATAGGCACAAAACTCATTTTCACGGTAGTTCTTAGGAAGGGGATTAGGTGGAGGTTTTGGAGTTAGAGGTGCAAGCATATTCTTTTGGATGAGAATGTTGAGAACGTCGGTGTATGACTGGGCGAGAGGTGTAAAATCTCTGTATGCTTTTCTTTGAAAAGGCTTGGGGGTGGTGTCTATGGCGTTTACATCCGGGTTCTTCGAGGAATTACCATTTTTTGGTTCTTGCTTCCTTCGAGTTGCGTTCCCTTGGTAAGGCCATGGAGAGATGGTGCCATGTCTAATTCCCGCCTCCACTTGGTCCCCGACTTGGAGAAGTTGAGTGAAGTTGACGTAGGGGTGAGAAATGAGGTAACCCGAGATGCTCGGGTGTGCGGAGTTGATGATGATAGAGATTTGCTCATCCAAAGGCAACGGGCTCTTCATTTTTGCCGCTAATGCCCGCCATCTAGCAATGTACTCGGAGAATGTTTCGTCCCCTTTTTGCTTGAGCGCTTCGAGGTCGGCCCTTTTTGGAGCCATGTTTAGTTTGTAGGAGAAGCGGTCCATGAAAGCCAAAGAGAGTTGTTCCCATGTTTTGATCAACCGGCAATCCAACGATATGTACCATTCCAAGGCGTCCTTCTTTAGGCTATGTTGGAATAGCCTTATCAAAACTTCTTCGCTTTTCACCAAAGGGTATAGGATGCCGCAAAAGGCCTTGAGATGAGCCCTCGGGCATGAGTCTCCTTCGTATGCAGGTAAAGCCGGGATTTCGAACTTCTCCGGCAACTTGGTATCGGGGAACGGGCATAAGTCTTCGATCTTGGCCGAAGGTAGGCCCTCCCCTTGATGTTGTCGGATTCGATCCTCTATTTCTTTTAATTGGTTTTGGAGTTGGTTCTTGAGGTCTTGGATTTCATTACGGCCTTGTTCTAAGACCAACTCCTCTTCTTTGTAGTGATCATTGCGAGATTTGCGGGAGGATGGTTGAGGTCCACCGTCTTGCTCTGGAATCCGGGATTTATGGGAAAATGGTTGAGGTCCACCGTCTTGCTCCGGATTCGGGTTTTGTGAACAAAATGGTGGTGTAGCCGTGCTCTGACCGCCTATAAGAGGTTGCCCCATGTTTGACAGGACTTCTTCTAGCTTTTGCATCCTCTTGTCCATTGCCACCATGTAGGCTTCGATGGACTGCTTGAACTGGTGATCCCGGTCTTCATGATGTGAGGATTGCTCGGACTCCATCCTAGCCGCTCTTGATCTGGTAACCACGGGGCTTCGATCCACGGTTGATTGGTTTTGCCCCCGAGCTATGGTGAAGAACCTGAGTAATCAATAAAAATGAGATTAGTACTTGTAAGCAAATAATAAGGAGATCAACCTTTGGATGGATGCTTGGAGGTTCGAGTCCTTTTGTGTGTTCTTTTTTTTTTGTAGATTTTATTTATTTTAAGTTCCACGCGTGAGAATGTTCAAGGTCCACGGGTTCGGGTTTGCCTGAGGCGTCTCTGGAGAAGTGACCAGTTCGCTTGAAGCGTGTCTGGAAGAGGACCAGTTCTCCTGAAGCGTGTCTGGAAGAATGACCAGTTCGCTTGAAGAGTGTCTGGAGAAAGACCAGTTCGCTTGAAGCGTGTCTGGAAGCGTGACCAGAAAACACTCAGGTTATGGAAAAGAAGTGATTTTTATGTCGGCTTTTTACTTAGCGTTAACCGGTTGCATCCCTACTGGAAGGTGTTCCTTTTGGCTCGTTTTAGGTGCTTGGACAGTCACAAAGCGATATCTAACAGTTCCTCACGAGTTCTGTCCGGTTTTTGAGCTGGACGCCTCTGGACCTAAAAACTTTTTAGGTTTCTGCGTGATTTGGGCAGAAACTTCAGAAACTCGCTGCCGGAAGACGGAAATGCATCTGCAACTCGCTGTTCAGCGAGGAAAATGCTCCGATTCTTCAGATTCTGACCCCCTTGCGCCGATGTGAACTTGCAATGCCGTCCCCAGTGGAGTCGCCAAGCTGTAGCACCCGCCGGGAGCGCTACGATGGGCTCGGAATGGGTTTCCCGGGCCTTAGAGATGTGGATCGTGTTGAAAAGTGACGTGGGCTTGGATTTCCTGCATTCTCATGGAGTAAAATGAGTTAGGCCTCATAGTTTTTAGAAAAACAGGCATATGGGCGTTTTCTCGTGATTTCGGCAGCATAACGGCTAAGACAAGACGTTAGCTCAAACGTGCACACAAGAAAGCAAAGAAAATGGAGTCGCCACCGATCTTTAAAGGGAGATCGGCCCCTATTTAAAGAAATAAGGCACTAGTAATACAGAATCTGGGTTCCGGCCTTCAAGTTGAAGCAAATATGGGGAAATCTGCCAACCCGAGGCGGTTTACACAGCGTAAAGGGGGAAAATAAAAGGGTTTAAGAGAACGGGAGAGATGGAAAGAGGAAAATGGGAAGAGAGGCGTGGAGCGCGTAGAGCATGGAAGCCGGGATGCCGGGGGCGTTGCTGCAGACTCCCGTCCTCCCCTTGGGATGCCTCTCTTCAAGTGTGTGTAATGAGAGGGAGAGCTCCTCCTTTTATAGATGGTGGAGTGGGCTTTGGGCTCCCTTGAGGTCATGGACTTGGTCCATGGGCTTGGGCTTAAGTGGGATCTTGGACTTGGTCCATGGACTTGGTCTTGAGTTGGGGTCATGGGCTTTGGGCCTCTTGAATGGTTTTGGACTTGGTCCATAAGCTTGGCTTGGTGGGCTAGAGCTTGGCTTAGCCCATGGCTTTTGGGTGGGCCGTTGTAAGAGCCCAGAGGTGTAGGGAAGCCTGCTTCCGAGGCTTTAGTGGGCTAGAGCTTGGCTAAGCCCGTTTGTTTTGTCTGGTGGGCTGCTTTGTGGAGCCCGTTGAGGTGGCCTGTAGGAGCTTCGCTCTTTGTGGGCCGGATTTGGTTTGTTGAAAAGCCTGCTTCGAGGCTTGGTGGAGCTTCGCTCCGTGGGTTGAGTGCGGGAGGGCCCGCTTGGTTGTCTTGAATTTCCTTTTGTCTTGAATTTGTTTGGGCTTGAAATCCATTTCAATTTATCCATATTTGGGCCCAATGGTAGGGTGTCAACAGTGCCATATTTAGACGATTAAAATTCATTATGTCTAACTTCTTTCTTAAGTTGGATAAATTTTCATCACACCGTTTAACTTCTGTCATAGCTAAGCAACAATTATTATTAAATAATATGATTAACTTCAAACATACCCACTACATTTGCCCTTAATTACAAATATATATATACACTAAGTTTAAAAACTTTCACATATATCTACTGAGTATAGACGAAATTTCATCCATACTTATCTCACCACGCACAATTAAAAATCGTCGTTATTAATTATATGAAATGTCCAAAATGCCCCTTATTCTTTAATAATAATAGTCGCTCAACTATGACAGAAGTTGAATAATATGATGGAAATACATATGTGAGAGAAAAGCTCAACAGAATGAGTTTTAACAGTTTGTATATTATACCAATCATAATGAATGTTACATCCATCTCAGAAATTTTGAGATTTTAAAATTATTAAACATTCATAACTGTCATATTGCGTATGTTTGAAACTAATAAAATACTTAGTGGGCATATGTGAAAATTTTTAAACTTAGCGGGTATATTTTTAATTAAGAGAAAATATTGTAGGTATATTTGAAATTAATCCTCGGTAATAAGAGTATTTTAGATATTTCGTATGATGAATAACGGTTATTTTTAATTGTGCTTGACCAAATAGGTATGAATGAAATTTTAACCATATTTAGTGGGTATATATGAAAGCTTTCAAACTTAGTATGTACATTTATAATTAATGACAAATGTAGTGGATATATTTAAAATTAACCCGAATTTTTTTTAATAGATGCGCATATCTCATCTTCATTACACCTTTATGAAATTCGATATTTTAAAGAAGTTCTAGTATTTTTATTTTTAAAAAAGAGGCCGGTGTATGCATGCATTTTTATTAAAAAAAATTGAAAACTTGCTAAATTTTACCAGATGCGATCCAAGTAGGGCCTCCCCATCTAAAAATAATAATTTTTTTATCCACCGAAAATCAGGGCGGTAGTGGTCCCAGATTTACAGGCGGCCGCATGGGACCGGGACCTGACTTATAAAAATATTATTAAAATATGCCCTTTTTGTAAAAAATATAAAAAATCCAAACACACCAGACAGTTGCCGCGTGACATATACCGGAGTCGGGCCGGGCCGGGCCGGGCCGAAGGCCTCGAAAGTCAGCCACCTGATCTCCTCCTGATCAAGCCGTGATTATTCATCAACGGACAAATCAACGGGAGAATGAAAATCATATACGTACGTAGCAGATGCTTTTTTGTCGTTTCTCATGTGGCACGTGTGGTGCCGTTCACGTGGCTTTAAAATATCTGCGGACGGCCTGATTTTATTTTATTTATTTATTTATTTCAGAGCCTTGATTTTCATGGAGCGGCATGTGCGAATGGGACTCAGCCACTCGTCCATGTCCATATCGCATTTATTCGCTAGTTTGCATTGTATCTGTTTGATTAGTTAAGCAGCAAACTGGCATTTGAACTTGGCTGTTTTCGGGGCTTGATTTTCCTTCTTTTCTCCCTTCCTTTTCTCTGCACGCTTGTCCTTTTTCAGATTACTCCACATGCACTCCTTTATCGAGAAGGATGATACAATGTACTTTTTATTTATTCTTGTATTGCAATTCTAGCTTTAAAATTGTAAATTTAACAATATTACTAATAAAGTACTTATGAATATATTTTACCAAGAAAAAATAAATTTCTCATGTTGAGACTCAAAATCAGGACTCCTACATTTGCCGCAAGACATCGCATTAGTCACATAATGGTAGAAAATATAAAAATTTTAATTAGTAATTAATAAAAGAAAAAATATTTCTAGTCTACTTCCAAAATTTGACATTTTGTACATATATATATATATATTTAATCAACCAACTTCATTTAAAGCTTGGTGGTTCGCCAAGATAATAAAAGTATTTTTAGTCAAGCGAAATAATATTTATATGGCACAACACTCTTGAAAAAAGATGGAGAGGTAAAAAAAAATGAATCTAGAAAAAAGGATCTCAAATAGAAAAACATTATTTAAACTTGTATCGATTATTTTGATATAAGATGAAATGTGAAGTGAGATATAAGATGAGATAAGGTTAAGGTGAGATGAGGTGAGGTGGGGCAAAGGAACGAAAAGATCATGTCGTATTCTTATCCTATCCTCTTTCTCTCCAAGTGGGCAACCATTATTTATTATATTGAAAATAAAACGAAAATAGAGGAAAATAAAAAATTCAACTTTATTAATTACACAACAATTATATATTTTTATTTTTATCCTCCTACTTGAGTAACTTCTCATTTTACTTTATATATTCTCACCTTATCCCATCTATTCTCATTCTATTTCATTCTCACTATTATGAAAAGATTCAAGTGTGTCTTAAATGGGATCGATGAATGGAATGAGAATATAATAATATATATTTTATATTTTAAACATTGATAGTTGTATTGTCTTGACAATGACAAGGAATCACATCCCAACCCTCGTGCCAGCACCGTAACCTTAGAAGGTTCTGATCTCCAAAACTCAGCGTGCCGACTGCGGGACTCAGATTCACATGAAGGTCGGTCATTTAATCTTCGCGCGTACATTGCGTGTCACGGCCGGGATCCACAGCGCAAAGCTACTCCTTCGGAGTGTCATGTATCTGTTAAATATGAAAATTTCCTACTTCGGGCGTTATCGAAACTCGCAAGCAGGGACCACTGTTACAATCTCATCGGCTATTCTCCGCTCTCTCTCTCTCTCTGGCCTCTCCCTTACTCCACGCCACGCTGCGGAAAAGGCCGAAAATGGCGAGACCACTGTTTCCCGTGCTCCTCCTCTCCCTTCTTTCCGCCCGAGCTCAGGGCCGTCTGAATCCGATCACGGACACCTTCTCCGTCCATCTGATATCGGACGGCGTCCGTCACGTGGGCCCACCGTCTTTGCTGCTGCTGGAGCGGCTGTCTTCCAACTCCACCGGGGCATGCGAGCAGACGTATGGCTTCCTGCCTTGCACCACCACTGTTTTCGGCAATCTCTTCCTCGTCCTCGTCTATGGCTGCCTCATGTTCCTCGCTGCCAAGGCCCTCTCCACCGGCAGCGAACTCCTGCTCGAGCTTCTCGGCCCCGGCCTCGTCGGCGGCCTTTTCCTTCCCATACTTGGCGCGCTTCCAGACGCACTTCTCATCCTCGGTACCAATACTCTTTCTCTGTAAAAATACGAAAATCGACGGCTTTCATTTCGAAATGCTGGAGTCTATGACTCCAAATTCCGCTATTTGCGGGTCTAATGGAGTTTTTTGTCGTCGAGATCGCACCGTTGGTTGGGTGGCGGTCGATCGGATTGGCTGGATGAACGTTTTGAGTGATCTCTCTGTGGCGGCAGGGGCCATTGGGTGGATGGTTCTGATTGATTCCATGTGTCTGCTGTCCACTTCATGTTGCCACCTGTCTTCATTCTTTGGATTCTCCAAGCAGAAAAAAATATGTGGAATGCTGAAATTCGTGCTAGTCAACCAATTTACGAAGTAATCCATCCCATTGTTGTTTGGTGAGCAAAGAAGAACAGATGTCGCAAGCTTGAAGTTTGATTAGCTTATGTTCGTGGCACTTTATGCTTATTACCGAAGCAAAAGAATGAATTCTCGATTCAGTGTGGAATCAAAATTCTTCTACGATACTTTCTTACATTTTTCAGATTTTTACAAATATCTGGATTATGTCATAGTTCTTGCGTGGTGTTTTCTCTGGCTTGGGTTGGCTGGATCAGGATGACCGTGCGTCCAAAATCTAGCATTTAGCTAGTTTTACCATATGCTCATATTGTGTATTCTTCATTTTCTTTACTCTTGCAGTTTCTGGACTTTCTGGAAGTACACAGACTGCTCAGCATCAGGTTTTGATTGGGATGGGCCTACTCGCTGGATCAACAGTAATGCTTCTCACCTTATTGTGGGGTTCATGTGTGGTTCTTGGAAAGTGTGATCTTTCCGATAATTTGACTTCAATAGATGCGCAGGATACAAAGCGTTTCAGCCTAACTGGTATATTCTCTTTCTGTGTTGTAACTTTGTTCCTTAATACATCAGACCGTTTGGCATCTGGTAGAAGGAGGGAAAATTTTTCTCACTTTTTCTTACGGACTTGTTGATATGATGTAACACTTCATCTTAGATACTTTTTGATATAATTTAACCTTTTATCTACCTAACTATTTTACTTTTTCTATCGTTACCTCTATATGCAAATTATTTTTTTCATGTTTTTTTATACGACTACCTTATCTATTCCATATTTATTTTATTCATTCCTAAACATAACTCCTATTATATCACATCGTACTCTTGGTTTTTCAAAATTTTCCCATTTCTTTAAAACCTCTTAACAAACAGACCCAAAGAAGATTTTACAGTTGCTCTGGTGATCCTTTTATCTGAAACTAACCTGAGATCATTTTACCAATTTGGCTAATAACTTTCCAATGAGAAACAGCCTACCAGCGTCATTCTACCATCATATATGTTAGTATTGGGGGAATTGAATGAGTCATTTTTTGTCCAAGAAGGGTACATGGACATCTTGGTTTAGCGACTCAGGGCAGTGATCTGATGGCTTAGTGTTGGATGGAGGCTATCTTGAAGAACTCTAGATGCTCTACAAGTGGAACTATCCGAACTGTTTAATCGCAGCTCTTTGCGTTCCAGGTCTTCACTGTATACATTTCTCAGATGTGATTTGTTGGCCATTGGTAAAAAGATTTCAAATCCTAGAGTCTAAAATCTCTACAGGTGAAAGTACCTGACCCTCTGAGCTCTGTTTCCTCCAGGCCTTCACAGTAGTTTCTCGAATTTGAGTTTGTTGGTAAGTGATAGAAATATTTTAATCTCCACTGGCCCATAGACTTAAGTAATTCTGTTGTTCACTGGTCTGAATGTCTTCTTTTGGATCTTTATGCATGAGAGTTGTCTGCTTCATGCTGTTGGATTGTTGGCCCCCTCTTATGTTATATTGTGTGGTGATTCAATTCTTTCTGAATAACTTAAATTTTATTTGTTTTTTTTTAAAAATCAGATCCTTTCCTTGAATGAGAATGTAAATATTTCAAATTCTTTTTATCTGCAGGATCTGGTGTCACAACTGATGAGGAAACTAGTCATGCTGCCAAGATTATGACAATATCTATTATCCCATTTATCATTGTGCAGTTGCCGCTAGTTTTCCATTTGCAATCAGCAAGACGTTTGGGAGTGTTGATTTCTCTCATTGTTTCTGTTGCATTTTTAATTTCTTACTGCTTGTATCAGGTATGCTGTATGCTATTGTATCATTTCATGAAACTAATGATATGTTTGCGTTGGATGATGTATGAATGTATTGAACTTAGCCCGTCAAAGGACTCAACCTGACGTTTCTTCCATTTGAATCAGACAGTGAATAAATTTTTTTTTTCTTTAAAAATCTTCCATCTATTTTCTAAAACCACAAGTGATGTAGATGTTTGCATGATCATCAAATTTAGAAATTGGACGTAGTATCAAACCTTCCAGAACAGTAGGAAGAATTCATAATTTAACTGATGTCTCAAAGGATTAATTTTTGAACTCCACCAGTAGTGCAATCACCAATTCGTGTTGAACTTTCATAATTTGACTAGGATGTGCTTCAGTGAAAATTGTTGTGATATATCATGTTTGAGCTGTTCATTTGGTTTGTGATATTTGTCGTGACCAAATTCAATTTTTAACCAGTGTCAGATATCTGAATTTCATTACTTAAGTTATATGAGCAGTAATTCGATATTCACGCCAAACATGGAGGCTCTAGGCTTACCCTTGGTTTTTAATTTAAAAATATTTTTTTCTTAAATTTAAACCATTTATTATATTTATCCATATGTATTTACATATGATTCAAAAAACTATATGTATTGTAAACTTCTATATCCTATACATGTTATACATTTTTTAAAAAATTTAATAGTCATATATTTAGAACTCGGTCCTATGCACCTGGGTGTATTGAGGCTCAATGCACTTGAGTGTACTTCACTCTTTTTTTTAAAAAAAAATTTTGAAAGTTTTTTTACATAACTATTAATAAATTACTAAAAATGCTTCTATTTTTAAAAATCTGAAAAAATATTTAAAATGGTAAAAATTGATACACATGTTAAATACACTTAGATTAACAGTTGTGTAAAAAAAAAAGTTCATAATTTTTTTTAAAAAAATGGGTGTATGCACCCAGGTGGGTATATTGAGCCTCAATGCACCTGGGTGCATAGGACTACCTTCTTATGTATTCACTCTCAAAAGATGCTATTTCTTACAAGATATAAGTTCTCGAAGGAAACTATTTTTTGGTAGCATGATAAAAACAAAATGTGTTAAATATGATAAATGGTTTGGATTTTTTTGAAAATTTTAAAATTATGGTAGAGTGTGTTTTGATAACCAAGAAAAAGATAAATTTTTTCCATAACTTTTTCACAAACTTTCCATTTAACTACCCTACTCTACAATTATTTTTTCACATCTTTCTGTATAACTACCATTTTATTTTAACTTTATTTACATTACTCCTAACCATTACCCTCTTATATCACATCATTATCTTATTTCAAAAGCTTCTACTCCAATTTTTTATTTCTAAATTTTTTTTTCTAGGTTACCAAACACGCCTATAGTGTTTGGCAAGCACGAAAAGAAATTTTTTTTTTCCCCATATTTTCCTCTCACTTTCCCATAATTATCTCACATTATAATCATTTCTTCACATCTTTCCATACAAGCATTCTATTTATTTCAGCTTTATTTCCTTTACTCTTTATCATTATCCCTGTCATATCCCATCATTACCCTGTATATTTCAAAAATTTCCCATTTTTTTCCTTCTTCCCTAATGCACCCTAAAAAACAAAGGGAGCATGGTGCCTCAATGCTGACCATAAGTATTGAATCATTAGTCATTATAAGTAGTTATATTTCCCTCGTCTTTTCTACATGGCTGTGGTGAGAAATGATATTAATGGCTTTCCTCTGGGTTTATTTCCAGGTTTTTCAGCCCTGGATTCAGCGAAGAAGACTAGAATATACAAAACTTAAGCATGTCATTTCAGGATTTCTGAGACATGTGCACAGAGATGCCTTAGGAAGGCTTCTGAGACCAGATGGTCAGCCTGATACGGAAGTCATAAAGAAGTTAGTTTCTACCATTAATTCCATTAAAAATTAGGCAAAATAGGTCTTTCTTTATCATAAAATTGCTCCCTGTTGTAATTTCAGACTTTTCGAGAGAATTGATTTGGACAAGAATGGCAAAGTATCCGTTCGTGAGCTGACAGCTCTGGTCATTGGCATTGAGTTTGACGAGATAAATTTAGATACAGATGAAGCTGTTATGAAGGTGATGGAAGAGTTTGATACATCACGAGATGATCATATTGATGAAACTGAATTTGTGAAAGGGATTGAAAAATGGCTTAATGAGGCTAAGCGTTCTGTCCCTTATGCAACTGATACAAGCTTTGTTCATCGCTTCCACCAGGTGAGTTGTCAGATTTTCATTGCATGGATTACATTATTAGCTGTAGGCACGAGTCATGATGTGAATCTTATAGTATCTTCAAAACGCTTTTGCAGAGGACCAAGGAAGAACGTGATTCGCTAGTTGATCAGAGTGAAGTCGAAGGGCACATTGACAATCCGACTAAGGTTTATGCTAAAGCGATATCACTGTTGCTTCTGGGAGCTGCTATTGCAGCTGCATTTGCAGACCCTCTCGTTGATGCTGTTACTGGTTTCTCTGATGCTACAAGCATACCCACTTTCTTCATCTCATTTATTGCAATGCCATTGGCCACCAATTCTAGTGAAGCTGTCTCGGCAATCATTTTTGCCTCCAGAAAGAAGAAAAGGACAACATCTTTGACCTTCTCTGAGGTCTGCCTCTTTCCCCTTTTTTTCTAATTCCTTTTTTTCTTAATTAAAAAAAATCTACTTGAATGCTATTTAATGCTTTTTCCAAGAACTTGATCCAGTTGTTGGGATCGGCAAATTGCATTTTGCTCAAAATGGAGTCTATCTGTAATTTTTATGGATTTGATTTCCATGGAAAATTTCATTTCCCAAGGATTGATTTCACATGCACTTTGAACGACAATTTTACCTTTTTTTTTGGTTTATAACTATATTTTTTTTACTATTACCTCCAATTTATTTTTATCTGATTCACTGTTATGGTTGATAGTATCCTTTTGTTGTTGATGTTTTTCCTTTTTTACATTCAATTCACTCCAAATAAGTCCACCCTACTTCTTAATATTCTGGCAGATGAAAACTAATACCCAAATGATAGTTTCTGTGTGGGCTGTAGATATAGCAGCCACAACCTGTTTTCTAATTGATGGTAACAGTCGGAGTTGAGTATGCCTGAAATTGCGGTAAACTGTCGTTTCACATCCATATTGTTGTTGTCTGTTGAGGATGAATCAATGATTGGCTTACATGTCAAGGATGTGCACTTACACGAGGCTTTTATGTTCTGCACATGGACACAATTGATGATCATAGTGCCCACCCAACATAAATCCCATATGGATGAGAGGCTTGGAGTGTATCTGGTTTATGTGTCTGAGAGAAGTCTTTCATCATATCATGTGTCCACATCTCATTATCATTATCATCATAAGCCATTTCCCCACCTAAGTGGGGTCAGCTACATGGATTATTCACGCCATTATGAACAATCAATAATTAAGTTTTCAATAATCTTTATTATTATTTTTTTACGTCTTATTTAATTACTTTCATCCATTTTTATTTTTTTTTGGTCTTCTATTGGCTTTACTTTTAGATTATCTAGAGTTACTTCATTTTTAAGTCTATCTTTTCTTTTTTGGTCACCCATAAACCTTAACATTTTCATTTCTGCTATACTCATTTTATGTGCATATTGTTATCACCTCATTCTTGTCATTTTTCTTGAAAAAGGCATTTATAAAATCCATTCCCTACTGGTCTGACTATTAAAGTCAAGCCTTGGAAGACTGCCTTGACTTCAGGAAACTGCAGGCTGCAATTCTCTGTTTCCATAAGAAAGTTTTCAAACGTCAAATGCATTTGATAGCTGTTCATTGTGCTTTATGAGATCAATGTTCACAAAGTTGTATGAACTGTTTTCTAATTTGTGCAGATCTATGGTGGAGTAACCATGAATAACATTCTTTGTTTGGCGGTCTTTTTGGCACTGGTTTACATTCGGCACTTGACATGGGACTTCTCCTCTGAAGTGCTCGTCATTCTAATTGTGTGCATTGTGATGGGTCTCTTCACAAGCTTCCGCACCACGTTCCCACTCTGGACATGTGCAGTGGCCTTTGTATTATACCCACTTTCATTGGTGCTGGTTTATGTTCTTGATTACATCTTCGGGTGGTCATAGACTTATTTTGGACCTCCAGAAGTAGAGAGAGGATAGAGATGTACTGAATTCACGGCTTTTTCCATTAGGTGAGGTTGGCCTGCCTTGGTTTCTCTCTGTTTTTAGAATGCAAAAGCTTTGTGGTGGTAGCCTCAGGGTGATTGGGGCAGAAATATGTTATTAGAGACAGCTTCTATTGTGCATGTTACTTATCATATGCAGCTGTTTTAGATTTCAGAGTCACTTGGATCCCTCTCTGTCTCATAGCTCAATCCTTACATCTCTTGCCCGAGGGCCTCCCTAGAATTTTCTTTAATCCTTACGTCTCTTACCTGAAGGCCTACCTTCTAGATTTTTTTTTTATTGGTATTTAAATACGCTCGTCACAGGAGGACGACAGTAAATCCCTACAGCCGCACGTGGCAGGGTTTGATACCGGGTGGATGCAATGGATTGGATGCCGATGTCCCCGGACCACCAGGGCGCTGGCCCGGTGGAAACTCCTTTACTATTATTATTTTTTTCCTTATTCTTTTCTTGCAGCATGTAAAGCCCTCACATTACACACTAGTGCAAATGTCTGGCCGCTGGCTTGCGTGCGGAGTAGCGTGCTTTCAGGGCAACGATGGCCTTCACCCAAACATCTTCAAGGTTCTATCAAATGGATGGTTTGGATTGTGGTCATAAATTAAGGCAACGACTTGGATAATAATATCTCGGCATATTGCGCGGGCGCACATCATTTACGATCCGTCGGAGATGTCCATTTTTCGAAAATAGGTTAAAATGACCATATTACTGAGAGTTTAAAATTTAAAATGTGTATCTCCAAACATGCTGAAACTTGATTTGTGGATAATATTTTATTAAAAAAACTAACAAATATTTATGAAAAGCGGGTATTTGTATATTGCTCCCTGATAATATTTTCAATGCAGAATTAAGAAACTACTAAATTAGTAGAATTATGTAACCGGACTATAGTTTATTTCAAGGGACGCAAGCTTATTCATAATTTCAAGACGTTCAAATGAGAATAGTTTCAATTGGTTTCAAATTATTTGAAATAAATATTTAGAAACTGAAAAATTCCATAAAATACTTTCAAGCAATTCGATACGTTATAGAACTTTAGTTTAAAATGACTTCGTTTTGAAAGAGGGAAAAAATAGAGTAGGGTGAAAATTTGTGGAATGGGTATGAGCGGTAAACTATTCTAATTCCCTTCCTGTTTTCATGACTTTCAATCTGTTAAACTGTTGTCCAAAATTCTAAACCTGTTCACTAATCTCCCACTGCACATCTCAAGCAGTACTCGTCGATCGAGTAGATAGTTTTAAGATCCGATGCGAAGATGGCGAAAACAAAAGAGCATGTCTGAAAGGTGTGTAATATACTCTGTATATAGTTGGCGGAGAGAGTAAAATGGCCAGATACTTCGTAAAACGATACAATTATTGGAGCCCCCATCTCCAACATGTGGGACTAGGACACTTTAGAACAGACTACAAAAATAAAAGCAAGATTCAACTTGCCAATTCAAATATTCCTTTACATGATTTCTCCAACTCCCCCGTCTTTTCCAGCACTTTCAAAACGACGGTGGAAAGGCAGCCCACAGTCCCTCCGGACCCACCTGTCAAAAAATGAATCCCGAACACGATGCACACTGCGTACGTCACGCACAAGTCCAGCCAAGTAACGAGACGGCCATCAGGAAGGTGGGCCATCTTCTCTCACTCTTCTTCATCCCTCTTCTTCATCCCTCTTCTTCATCCAAAAGCTTTGAATGATTTATGAAATATGATCATCTAAATCATCAAAAGCATAATATACCTTTTCTTATCATTCAAAAGCAACTCACTTTTTTTTTATTAGTTCGTATTGAGATCATTGTCTCTACTCATATTACACTGTTGGAGATAAATTTTTTAAAAAGAGACAATAAGTTCTCAAATATCAACGAAAAATCATACACTCCCAAATGTTAATGGAGACAATTACAAAAATAGGAATTCAATACCAGATATACACTAATAGAGGGAGGTGTTAAAAACATCTCTCTTGATTATATAAATATATAATTATGTTCTTTCAACTAAGAAGTGGCTTTCGTGTTAATTTTTAAATGACCATGTCAATTTATATCATTTTAATCTATTTTTGTCAATTTAATTGCTTGCATTTGGTATTTTTAAGATACAATAGCTAAAAAAAAAAATTATATTTTGAGCCATCTACAGGTTGAGATGAACAAAATATACTCTTGTTAATTAGTGACGGCCATATCATTTTTCACGCGCCCGTTGGTCCTGCTAGCCCTCCCACTGCCTCGTGAGCGTTAGTGACAGGCAGAAGCGCACGTTAGTCTCTCCAACGGTAACCTGCGCACCTCCTTCGAGATCTGCTGGTTTCCTCCGCAGAGCTACTCCCAATCAAAGAAAAACAAAAAAAGGGAAAAAATCCGAGCAACTCCCCTACCCCTCCCATCCCATCCCATTTCTTCCTTACCTTTACTTTCCACCCATTGAGATTCGTCTTTTGGTTTTTTCCCACTCTCAAAAATCTCCCAATAAAAATGGCAGAAAGGCTCCAATATTTTGTCCCATTCTTCTTCCTCGTCACCTTGTCTCTGCTGCCGATTCCTTCAGCGGTGGCAGCGACGGTCACGAGGAGATCGGCCCTTCAGCTGTGGTGCGTGGCGAAGAACAACGCGGAGGACGCGGCGCTGCAGTCGGCGCTGGACTGGGCGTGCGGGGCCGGACGGGCCGATTGCAGCGCCCTCCAGCCCGGCGGGCCCTGCTTCGAGCCGCGGGACGTCCAGTCCTACGCTTCTTATGCTTTCAACGACTACTTCCTCAAGAACGGTTTCGCCAGACAGAACTGCGACTTCGCCGGCGCTGCCGCACTCACAGCTTTGAATCCTAGTAAAAATTCGATCCCTTTCTCTCTCTCTCTCTCTCTCTCTCTCTCGTTCTCCTCCCTAATCTCTATAGACTTTCAATCTTCTGCCCTGCCAACTCATCTCTGGTGTGCTGTCCATCTCAAAGCCGGAATCTGATCGCCTTGTGTTTGTTTGTTTGTCAGGTCATGGAAATTGCACTTTTCAGCCCAGGTGCGTTTCCCTTGAGTGGGCTGGGCCTGGTCTGGGTCCAGGCCCCCATACTCTTGATGTCCAAAATCCAAGTGTGGAATGAAATATTGCGTAGCTTAGTGTGACATTATGTACCAATTTTTAGCGTTGTAATTCTGAATTTTTTCCGACATTCTTGGTATTGCTGGCTGATATGATGATGAATGGACTCGTGCAGCGGTTCTTCTGCTACAAATGGGAGCTTTGTGGGGCTCACTCCTTCTGGAGCAGACGACATAAGCGGCGGTTGCCGGCATCGGCAGGTTGCAATATTCGCGTGGGCTTTGCTTTTACTTCTTCTGCCTCTTAACATGTTACTGAAAACCCAATAGCAATTGACAGTTAGTTCTTTATTTATCTTTTCCCCCTCTTAGTTGTTACTTCTCATCGGTTTAGGTTATGCTGCTATTCTTCGGAAGGTTTTTGTTTAGGATGGAAATTGTAAGATGTGATCAGTAGTACTGATGTTGGCGCTGTTTTGAGTGTGCTTTCAGAAATTTTCTTATCGTTCTACTACAGACCTTAGAGATTCAAGGACTTCCCTCTTGAGTCTTGAGTAGGCTGCTTCAATTCCCATTCTTGGTATGATTCATTTAAAGGTCTTTACTGTTGTAATCTGGAGCTTGTAAAACAACAATTCATGCATTTCCTTTTTCCAAAACTTTCCTCTTTAGACCTTGTAATGACGATTCATTGACAAGTCCACATGCAGCAATAGTTGAATGTAAATGGTATTGATATTTGATTGGATTACAAACATTTTATTCCGTGGATATAATAAAACATGCTATAATAATTGTATCGATACAATATCAACAGAAACAAAATCACCAATCACCAATCTTTTCTGATATACAGTCTATAATAATAACCTGTAGAGATCGAAAATAATAACAGAAACGCATTTTGTATCCAACTGGTTTCTTGACACCCAATCTATCGAGCAGTGGTGCAAAATTCCATCTACGAAAATCCGAGCAATCAAGGCACGATGGGTGTTCACCGAATCAGCAGTTTCACATCTCAAGCACCCGTCATCCGTTGGATTGTAATTGTAAGAGAGGTAGCAGCCGGCTGCACTGCAAAGAAAGCAAAAGCAAAAGCAAAAGAGCATCTCTCTCCGTAACTAGCACAGGCTTCAATTCACTCACTGCCTCTCAAGGTCTTCCCCCTCATGATCAGTTCGTCTACCTGACTGCATCCTCCTCTCCGATCTGTCCCTGCTGAGAATCCTCCTGAACGAGCTCAGCCGCGAAACCGACCCAGACCCGCCTGCTTTCGACGACTGATCCACAGCGTTGTCGGCCGACGTGCCCTCCAAATCCATAGACATGGAGCGATCCAACGGCGGAGCTGATGCAGCGAACGCCGCCGGCTCATGCGCTTGGGGCTCCGCCCCAGTTCGGCAAATGGGACAAGTGGAGTGGGAGCTGAGCCACATGTCAATGCACTGCGCGTGGAATACGTGCTTGCAATTGGGCAGACTTCTCGCCGTCTCTTCTTCCTCCAAAGCGCTCAAACAGACGGCACACTCAGCGCCGTTCTCGTTCGGTGCATCGGCCTTCTTGAATAAGAATGTGGGGAGGGTGGCGATGACGGAGGGGTCGAGCCCTGTCTTGGGTGGCTGGTGGACTTGGGTTCGGGCGGGGTTGGCTGGCGTGTTTAGGTGGTGAACAAGCGCACGGCGTCGAGCTCGGCGGCCCAAGATGCATCTGGCATAGACTACGAGGAAGAATATGAGGAGGAGAACGAAGAAGAGGGAGAAGAAGGAAATGAGCATGACCTTGCTGCTCACGAATCGGTGTTGGGGATGATGATGGGATTCATCGTCGTCGCCCATTGTGGTGTTTGAGCTGCAGCACCCCGGGGATGGATGGGATAGGCAAATGGACTACGGGTGGAGTTTTGCGCCTGAAATGAAGGAAGAAATATCACAGAACCCGGATTTTCGCATTGACTTGGGAACGTAGAGACGACTTACAAATAAATAAAATATAAAAAAAACACAAAAAAATAATTGAAAATGAAATAACAATTTGATGGACCTATTTTATACCGGCAAAAAAATATTTTTGATAAGTTTTTCATAAATATTCAACCTCACGTAGATGGGTTAATATATTAAATGTTATACTTTTAAATTTTTGTTGCGTACATTTTTGTACTCGTTGGGGCATTTATTTATGCCTTTTTTTTTTTTTTTGAAAATCATATTGTATTGTTCTTTTGGATTAACCATGCTAGTAACGGATGAAAATTCCAATCCAAGGACAGGTAAACCATGAGGGATGCTGGACTTGGACTTGGGGGCCGGGTTAGGTGTTAGCCGGCAAGGACGTATACGCATGAGGCAAGATGGAATCCTACATTTCGCTTAAGGCGGCGGCTCTGGGTCGGTGGCTTGACAACCCCCCTTTTTAAAATCTTCATAATGGGCAGAAAATTTACAACATTTATTATATTTAACATTATTTATAATATTCTAATTTTTTTTAATTTTTTAATTTTATTGTGTATAGATCTTATCTATAAATATGTAAAATTGATATAATAAAAAGGTTGAATATTAAAATATCAATTTTAAAATAGTTTTTTCAAGATCTAAACTATCTAAAATATTAATAATATATAGATAAATAATCCTATAAAGCATTGTTACATTCTAATATATATGTGAATGGATCTATGTAATTTTTTATAATTTACACATTAATGCACCTATTTTTGAGCAAATGTGACATATCCATATATTGGATTGGGATGAAAATTGGTCTTTTAGCTAAGAAAATAGTGTAAAATACAATAAATAGATTAGATTTCCCATCGAGGATCAATATTTTAAAAATAAAAAGAGTTTTAGAAAATCACTTTTATAAAATTCGATTTCATAAAAGTATTGGGTCTATTTCAGTAGCATGGCCCTTCCACGTGTACTGCAAAGACTTTTTATTTTTTCCGCCGTGCAAGACCCTCCAACTCCGTTTCTGAGATTGCGATCTTGTGGTCACGAAAGTGATTCAAGACCACTTCAAACTTGTGTTTTGATAGGGTTGGGGTGTGTTTTGCATTCTGGTACCTTTTAAGTATTTGATGATTAAGTTTCATATTTTCAGTAGACGGGTTAAAATTTTTAGGAAATATATAATTTTAGTCCTTTCACTATGATAAAATCCTGACACTGTTAATGCTCAAAATGACCAAAATGCGTTCTATTAACCTTTATTCAAATCTTTGTTGAACTACCTTATTTGGCTAAAATTTTTTGGAACTCTTGCTGGAAAAAAAAAATATTTTAAGTTTTAACTAAAAATATTTATGGAAATACGAACTATGAAGAGGGCATTTTTTTTGTCGTTTCAAGTTAAAAATTTGACTGTGTTAAGGTGTTCATGTTAGTGGCGAGGCCAAAACTGTATATTTTTAAAAATTAAAGTAATTAGCTGCAAATATAAAATTTAAGAATTAAAATTTATCACTTGTGGGTTGCCCGAATGGTAACGACGTTGAAATGAAGGGGTAGGGATGTCGATGTCGCTTTCGAAACCCTTCTCTGGCATAAAAGCATTTGTCTCCTTTTGGATGATTATATAAATTCTTGATCTTGATTGTAGGATTAAAAAACAAGATATGACATAAGTGTACGGAAATAAAAAGATTAAAATTATCTTTCTCAGAATTTTGAGGGACCTTACAATTGAAAAAAAAAAAAAAAAAAAAGAAGTCTAAAGAACCCATATGCAAATTTCCCTTTCAATAGACCGGTTCAATTACGGAACCAAGACTAGCATTTCAGTCATGATCATAACACTTGAGATTTTGTCAATGACCAAGACTCGTATTTAATTTGAATGATAGCAACAACACCTGAATTTTTTGTTTTTTGTTTTTTGTTTTTTTTTTAAAAAGCATTTCCTTGACTTTGTATTTGCCGCGTAGCCCATCAATCCAATACCTTACCCAGTCCCAAGTGATCAACAGGTGACCACAAAAAATTAGGAGATCCATAATTCAGATGGGCCTATATACACCCAAAAATCAACTAGACAAAAAGGACCATTTGCTTTTGAGCCGTAGTCCATTTTTTTTTTTTTTTTTTTTTTGGCCTATTTACATTTCTCTCAATTGATATTACAATTAACGTTTTAGACATTCTTATAAATTTTTTTAATATAGAGATATCATACTGTACCTATTAACTTTGGGAGACTTATGCTGATCAAATTATAAATGAGAATGGCGAAGATGGCTCAAAGAAAGTACATGTAACCGGGGAGCGCAATTCAGTGCACCCGGGTGCATTCAGCCTCAACGCACCCGGGTGCACTGCACCTATTTTTTTTTATTTTTTTTTGAAATTTTTTTCATGAAGCTGTTAATATAGGTTTATTTAACATATGTATCAATTTTTACTATTTTTGGAGATTTTTAGATATTTTTTTTAGATTTTTAAAAATCAGTGGCATTTTTCGTAATTTTAAATTACCGAAAATGCCACTGATTTTTAAAAATCTAAAAAAAATATCTAAAAGTCTTCAAAAATAGTAAAAATTGATAAATATGTTAAATAAACCTAGATTAACCATTGTATATAAAAATTTTCAAAAAAAAATAAAAAAAAATAGGTGCAGTGCACCCGGGTGCGTTGAGGCTGAATGCACCCGGGTGCACTGAATTGCGCTCCTACAGGAGTCCCACCTAAGAGAAACAACCACGTATATATATTACATTAGAGTAACCACATGGATTATAAAATTTTAAATATTTTCTCAGTTATAAAATCATAATCAAGATTTGACCCAATCTACACTTATAAATTTTGCGTGTTCCTCCCAGCACGGATCCAACATTTTCTGACTTCTTAAAAATTTCCTAATATCACCATAAAAGCCTGCAGCAGGTTATGCGGTGCAACATGTGGCTCTTCCTTTCTTAATTTCACGGTGATCCGTTCATCTGTTGAGCATTTGTCAAGTTGTAAATCAAATGAATATTGATGATCTCTAAGCCATCATCCATCTCAACGGTTCAGATTGGCGGATAAAAGTCCTACATTTAAGGTGAGGAATCCGCTCATTCTCGACTTGTGGTGGTAAACTAACTACCAGGCAACGGCTAATGAAATACAAATTTTAAGGGCGGGCCTCTGCGACTCCTTTCGCTTTCCACTGAGTCCTTACAATATAAAATTGGAAACGTAGTCAGTGGCTTCTCTTTCTCTCTCAGCCTGCGGTAATTGAAATGCATTTCCCTCTAGAACCTGCATTTTCCACTGTCAGAGATATGAAAAAAAAGGGGGGGAAAGAGAGATGAAAAAAATAATTAATACAAGTTAAATAAATTTGATAATAAAAATGATTGATGATTGAAAATATAATTAATTAATGGCGAGAAAAATCTCCAGGCAAACGTCACACCATATACCTAAGCTACTAAGCATTAGTATCATGTTTAGCAATTCAAAATTTTTTTCCTCCTTTTCATCCATTTAATTGAGGGAACATTCATCTCTTCAATATAACAGGCGGAGTTTTTGCATTCGGGTGTGTTTGGTAATGAATAAAACTTTCGATGAAAATTTTTAAAGAATAAAAATTGTCAAATGATGTGATATTATATAGGTAATGATGAGGAGTAAAAATAATAAATTTAAAATAAATAGGTTAGTTGTATTGGTAGTTGTGTAGAAATGATTGAAAAGTATGATTGTTGCATAGAAAGATATGTAAAAAAATAATTAAAAAAAGAGTAGTTATGGAGAGTGAAAAGTTTTAGATTGAAAAGTTTTAATTTGACAACTTTTGCAAATTGCTAAACACACCCTTCATGTCTATAAGTTTTAGTCGAAAGTGAAGCATTTCATATATAAATTCGTATCAATACCTATGAAATTTATCTAAATTGCATGTGTATCACATAAGGTTGAAAAATGATTAAAAAATGCCTTCACGAACAAATAAAATTATAAAATGCAAAACAATATCTTTAAAATATTTAAAAATGAAAAATCTTTTCTCATACACATACTATTCAAGGATAAATGCATTGTTTATTGTAATACCAACATGCAAGGGTTCTATATGTATCACCGGTTATTTTGTCTCATATTTAGGGGGTGTTTATTAAAACTAAAAAAATTCGAATCGAAATTTTTCTCTCTTTACAACTATCCTATTTTTTTAATTATTTATGTGCTTATTCAATCATTTATAACAACTATTGGTACATCTAATCTATCTATTTCGATTTTATTATTTTTACTTATCATTGTTACCTTCGTTATATTACATCGTTTTTTCTCATTTCGGAAAGTTTTATAATAAAAAATTTTCATCAAAAGTTTTATCACTTTTTTTTCTTTTTTTTATTCACAAAATTTTATAACTTCAGAGACACATTCTTACAAATTTTATATAACTGATCATCAACAAAAATTAAACGTTTGGATGAAGGAACGGAAAAAGTATTACTTACTTTTCATCGTGCAGACTGACTGCATGCATGCGACAGTGACGTACATGCGTACATCTTCGTGGTCCAGATCCGTCTGTCTCGAAGAAGGCAACACATTGACCTGGCTAGCACTGTCACTGGCATCGGTCGAGGATTAATAATGCTTCATTCAAATAGAGGTGGCCCACCAAATGAATGGTCCCGATCATTCTCCTAACAAGCAACCTGTGCTGCAAGCTTCCCCACGAATACAATACACATAGCCCCGCCGCAAGCAGGCATGCATGTAAAAAGGAAAATTCCTGCACTTGCAGTGCGGGTGGTCCTTCGCTGCTCCTTGCAAACGAAGACAGAGGAAAAAGCGTGAGCATCACGTGCCTTTATTTCATTTAGCCCCACTTGGACTTCGGTGCAAGCAACCTGTTCACACCAGAGGACCCCACTGGATCGCATTCCATGCCTTCCCATTTTTTAATGCTGTTCACACAGAAAGTGCAATTGAGTGGGTTGTTGAGAGCTTAGAAAGGATGAGAATTTTGGACGAAAGTATATTGAGAATGAGAAGGGTATATTGGAATTAGGAGAAGTAGGATTGAAAATAAAAAAAGTAAATTGTTATTTTTTTGGAATAGGAAAGATTTTTTTAAAAGATAGAAGACTTTATTTCAGCATCATCCCATACTATACTATGAACAATCCCTAAAAAAACTAAAATCCTGCTTCTGTATGCCAATGCCATATATAGTGACTTAAGGGTCTATTTGTAAAACAATTCAACTTTGTAAGTTTTTATAATTGAGATATTTACGGAATATATGCTCTCTAGGTTAATGTTGAAACATGTGAACTAATGAAGCTTGAAAAAAAAAAAATGAACAGTTGAAAGTTAGAATTATAGATTAAAAAAAGCAACTTCATTAATGCTTTCTTTTAAGTTTTAACCCAGATAATTTCATATTTGTTTATTTTAAATGATGACCCCATAGCTAACTGGATCGATCTAGCTATTCTGTGAACATTTAATGACTTACAGGATCTATTTTGCAAATATTCAAATCATAAAGATTATTTTGCAACTATTCGAAGTTAGGTGTTTTATGTTGCAAATACTTGCTCTAAGTTGTGCTTAACAGTAGAGTGTATTGAAGTATATATAACATTATTCGTATTAATGGAACTACTTTCTGGCGATATTTTTTAATCATTACCCATGTTCTCAGTCGTAGTCTATTTTTATTAAGTTTATTTTTTATTTTCCTAATACAACATGTTTTAAATACATTCTACTTTCAAGTAACCCTGCTCTAAGTCACCATCTAAGCAAAAGAGGAGTTGTCATATGATCATATATTGAAAGGAACTAATCACTCATTGTTTAGGTGTATTTAAAATCACTTAAACAGGACAAAACCTTCTAAACAACATAGCTACCAGCTCGCTTTTCAAGATTTTAAAAATCGATCAGAAAAATATATAATAAATTCATATTGATGCAAGTTGTGGCTCTAAGAAAAACACTGTGTAACAATTTTAATGCAGTACAAAAAAGGTTTTGTAGCATACAACGTCAAAAGTAGTTTATTTGCTGCATAAAATATTATGTGTTACATACAACATTTTCGTTACGTATAAATGAAAGAAGTGATCTTGTTAATCCGGGCTAAGCAAATGTCTTGTTTAGCTCACCTTAAAAAATTCATTCACAATACTTTGTTTTTGTTTTTTTCCTCATACGCTTGTTGATCTAAGTATATTTAACATATAAAGCAACTTTTACTATTTTTGGATATATGTATATTTTTTTTGAGATTTTAAATATAGGAATATTTTAAATACATATATACACATGGATGTTTAAAAATCTCTAAAAATATATAAATATATCAAAAAATGGTAAAACTTGATTTATATATTAAATACACTTAAATAAACAAATGTATAGAGAAAAACAAAAAAATATTATAAATGAGTTTTTTGAGGTGAATTAAACGAGATATTTGCTTAACTTGGACTAACAGTATCATTCTTCTATAAATATTATATGCAACTAACTATTAAAATAGTTTTTGTTGCATGATAACCCGTTGTTACATATACGCATATCCACAATGCTATTGGTCACATATATGCAATTTTTCAATCACGAGCAACAAATTTATTCTTCATTTGCTTCTCAACAAGGGAGTCATCTTCTCTCCTCTTTTTCTCCTCAAGCTTAGTAGAAGAGTTCTTAACTTAGTAGCTTCTAAGAATTCGTCAAATCCAACAATTTTTTTTTTAGGAAATGTAAAGATTAATTCATTAAAACCAAACTGTCCTTGTACAAGGATTCAGAGATACATTGAGAGGTTAGGAAACCTAAACATATTTTGAGATGTGGGCTACTTGATTATCTTCTCTATTTAGATGGGAGTAAGAAATTTCAGCAAACTATAGTTTTGCTCATCTTATTTCCTCAAGATGAATTTCAGACTTGATAAAGTGGAACTCCCCTTTGAAAGCCAGTCGATCATAATCTTGCCATTTTCACTTTTTGGAAACCCATCTCTTTCACCATGCTACTCTTCGTAAAATAGTTTTGGCCTTCATCCACAAGGGTTTGGTTGCACCCTATAATTTTCGTGTTTTAGCAACTATGAATGAACCATTTTCATCCCTTATCACAGCTCTAATCTCCATCATTTAATTCCTCAAATCGCAATCAACATCTATATTCATCTTAAATCATCCTTCTGTTTGGGCTTTTCATCTTAAAGTACTAGCTAATTCATCACATGCTTTGTTATGCAGTAGTCGAGCAGCATAGAGTTGGTTTAAGTAGGCTAGACCTCACTCCTCCATATCCAACCTATAAAAATTCCTCCATGCATTCTCTAAGTTCGTCTCCATCAACAACTTGTTTCTAATAAACCACAGTCTCCATTCTATTACTAGGAACAACGTTAAAGAATACAAATTTCTACCCGTTGAGAGCTTAATGAGGATATCTCAGACACCATTTATATTAATCTGAAATAGAGTTTTCAGCCGTGAGAGCTTCAAAATTGATTTGAATGAGACACATGTCCAAAAGAAGTCGTCTACATCTTCCTCTTTGTTCCTACAAAAGAAGCAAGTTGGGTTAGAATTAATCCCTGCTTTTGCAAGTTTAGTCAATAACTTTGTACACAACTGCTAGTAAAAGATATCGGTCTTTTGGGGTAGTTTAATTTTCTATATTGCCTTCAAGCAACTCTCACTGCCCCCGCCTCCATCATTGTCCAACAATCCATCTTCTTCCATCCTGCTTGCATGAGCTAATCTATATGAAAATTTTATCTTGAATTTTCCATCTGCCTCAAATTCCCAATAAATATTATCTTTCTTCTCATTCCTTGGGAAAGGGACATCTGATTCCACCCAACTTCACTAATCACCTGAATAATCATATCAGCCTTCCATGCCAATTAATAAAGTTAGACACTTTGATGTCATCAAGTATTTCCTAAGGAAGAAGACCAAAATTTTCCATCTATCTAAAAAAAACTAATTTTCCTTCCTAATCTCACTCTCCATTTGAACCGCTTTTGGATAATTTCCCTTGTTGATGTTGTGCTTTTCCATATATTAGAATAGCTATTAGGATTCTTATTAGGATTCTTCTTGAAGAATTTTTCAAGTGATGGACACTGGTTCATTTGGCAACGCCAAAGCCAGTCGTCAATATCAAATTGGAGTAATAACCCCACACTTGCCATAAATAGGGGTGCAACTTGGGTCAAGTAGGTTTGGTTCAAGGTTGACTTTACTTTTACCATATTCTCACAAAATTTTACTCTTCCTTATTTTAGATTAGGTCGATTTTATGCTGATTTTAACTATTTGTTAAGGTTAACTTGATTCCTATTTCAATTCTTTCAAATAGTTTTTATATTATATTTGAAAATTATAATTTTATTAAAAATCTTACTTAAAATTGATAATAAAGATTATAATAATATGATTTTGAAATACATTTATTAAATCTACTAAATAATAAATAAATTAAACAAGTTTATCATATAAAGAATATATTTATATCTTTCAATATAAAAGATATTTCAAAAAATATATATTAAACATATATTAGTAATTCGAGTCAGTTCTAGTTTTTCGAACTTTGAACCTATCCTACCTTATAGGTATAAAAATAGGAACATACGCTACCCATTTTAGGATACTCAATAGATCGACCCACAGGTACCTTACCTGAGTCGCACCTCTAGCCATAAACATGTGCTCATTCACTCATCGATATTCCAACTTGTAGGTCATGGGATTGTCATCCAGGTTCAACAGGAGAAGTTGGAACTCTTTTCGCATGACATATCTTCGACAAATTCCCTTTAAATTCCTTCTAGTAATGATGCTTCATTCTTCGTATATGAGTTTCTTTAACACATTCTCCTTAGTTGTTGTTTTTCCCTTATGCTTCCAATTGGACAAAGAAGATGAAGATGTGATGAAAACAAAGAAACGAGAAGAAGAAAAGATAGAGGGCTCCAAATGAAAATGATAAAGAAGGAAAGTCAAAGGGCTAGAAAGGATAAGTAAGAATACTGAAAATACAAGAGTCCAAGCCTCACAACCCCTCGGTTCTTAAGAGCACTGTGATCACCAGTTTAATTTAAATTAACCGAAACACATTAAAGCTACCACTATACGAGTGATAGTGTAGAATAATGGTGAGTCGGGTCGAATCCACAGAGAGGCTATATATTTTGAATTATTTTAAGCAAAAATAAAAGAGAAAAGTGAAAGAGGGTGCAGAGAAGAAAAAGAAAGAAATTAGGGAGAAAGGAGAAGAAATTCGAGAGAGAAGAAAGAAGAGAGAGAAAGCATATAAATAAGAGAGAGAAAGAGACAGAGAAAGGAAAGAAGAAATTGCAAATAATTAAATCTAAACTAGGACAGTAATTAAAAGACTACAGAAATTAATCTACGAAAGCAGGAATGAAAATTGCATTAAATGTAATCTAAGAATTACAATGCATAAAGCGATAAATCTATGCTAAATATTACAAATCTAAAATTAACAACTACAAAGCATTAAAGAAAAACTATAATTAACAGAAATTTACTTACCCCAATTCTTGCTTGAAAACCACTCTTTTTGATGAGCAATACAAGCTCTTAAATTTTTCCCACTTGGCAAGGGTCCCAACTCAATGGGTCCCACTTCAAGTGATGGGAGAGAGAGTTGTGTGTTGGGATGAGTGGAGGGGCCCTCCTTTTATAGAGTGTGTGAGGGGCCCTCCCTCTAACGTTGAATCCGATGTGGGACTCCCATTCTAGCAGCTACTGTAGCTTCTTGTTGCCTGTTTCTTGTTGTTGCATGAACTTGGCCGTTCGATTTCTTCCTACCCGAAGCCTTGGAATGGTCGTGCTTGACTGCTGCCAGTTCAGATGAAGAATGGGATTTAGGCCGCATAGAGTGGTCTGGAGCACAGATTCGTCGGAGGACTGAAAAGGGCTGGGGCGTGGGCTTTTGATGGTCCCATGGCTGGTTGTTGCCGTTGCGGTTTGGGATGCGTGGTTACTTGGCATAGAGAAGACAAGCTGCTCTGAGATCTGGCTTGTAATCGTCCACGGCTACTGCTGAAAACCGGCAAGTGTAGGGACTACCAACGATGCTGCCGAATTTGTCGCAACGAGATTCGGTTTTGAAAGGGGCTGCAGGAGACTGGATTCGGTGGTTCCATGGCTGGCCGAAATTTGGGTTTTCCAATTGGAGCCCGATTTTCATTGCTGCCGAAATTTGCAGAGATGGCGTGCTTGCTTGCCCGACCGGCTGTTTGCTTGGCGTGGGGAAGACGGAGACGAGGAGACGATCAGGCCGAAGCTTTGAGGTGGGTTTCCTGCTGCATTTGAGCTTGCTGTTACCGAAGATCGGGACGGAGAAGATGCTGCCGCTGCTGGATTTTTAATGGATGATGGCTGCTTTCCATTGCCATTGCCATTGCCGTTGCTTGGGATTGATTGTATTTCGGGCCGGCGAATTTGCTGCTTCATGGCTGGGATTTTGTTCTGATTTCGGTGTTGCTGAAATGGTTTCCCGGTTGGGGCTTTGGCCGGATTTGGGGAAGATGGTGTAGATAAGCAAGGGGCTGCCGTTTTTGATGGAGAAGGCTGCCTATTCAATTGATTTGGGATTTCTCGCAATGGATTGCTGCATCGAATTCCAAAGGAGCTTGCTGCTCAAATTTTCATGGCCGTGCTTCCATTCTACCGATTTGGGGAAGATGGAGTACCGAAAATGGTAGTCCGGCGGTGTTTTGCTTCCGTGCGCATGCGGAAAATAAAATCGTGAATTTAAATATTTGTTTTCTGTTAAAATGATTTTAATAAACCCACATAGACTTTTTAATTTACTTTTGAGCCCTTTTTGAGTTTATTTTATTTTATCTTAAGATTTTATAACAGTTTACCCATATTTCAAAGTGAGCTTATTTAATCCCTTTTTGCTTGTCTAATTATTTTTATAATTTCATATTTTCCAAAGTATTGCAAAAATGACCCGTTTTATATTAAAATTAAAGATTCTACCAAAAATATGATTTTCATAAAATTTCGCTTAAAACATGCATTTAATTATCATTTTAATATTTAACAACGTGAATTTAATATAAAATTAAAGGAAAATTTTTAGACTTATCACACCCCCCAACTTAAACATTGCCAGTCCCTTAGTAATGAAAATAGTTTAATATATTATTCCCCCTTTTTTTTTTTTTTTTTTTTTTAAATCATAGTGTACTACTAATTTTTTTATAAAAATCTAAGTGCATTGCTAATAATGATAGTAAGCTTTATAAGTAAATTTCTTTAGTGAACATGAGTAAAAATATTTCATGATGCATAAAAGAGTATATAGCACGTATGTATGTGTATTAATGAACGAATGGGCATTAGTTAAATAAATTATTTTCAGCTTATCCAAGCTAAGCAACAGTCATATCAAAATTATGATAGTGACAGTTAATATATCTTCTTTTTTTTCATTATTTTTTTTTTTCTCCCCTCACCATATTTCAGGGTATCTAGGGATTTTTTTTTTTTTTTTTAACATGTTTTTCTTCCCCTCACCATATTTCAGGGTATCTGGGTATTTAAAAAAAAAAAAAAAATTTTTTTTTTTTTCTCTCCCCTCACCATATTTCAGGATATCTGGGGTTTTATATTTTTTTTTTCTATTTTTTTTTTATATTCTCCCCTCACCATATTTCAGGGTATCTAGGGATTTTTTTTTTTTTTTTTTTTTTAACTAACAGCTATCAATTGCAATGATATTAATTGTTACTTGTTCGGATGAGAGAGAAAAAACTATATTATCATGGTACCCACAAGGTTTATTGACGTGTAAATGCAATCAGTGCTAATAAAATTTTGAAAACACCATGAAAATATTTTTACAAATATAACTAAATACAGTTTGTTTCTTCACTTAATATCAAGCATAGCAAGTGTACTTTGATTTATCTCCCTATATATATATTAATTATTATTATTATTTTAATATTTTTGTATATATATATATATATTTTCAAGTTAAACCAATCAGACCCCCCCACTTACATATTGATATATTTTATGAAAATAAGATAGCAGGGAAGGAGACAACCTGGGGTGTCATTTTGTAATTGAATAATGCATCAGTATTCTCCTGCAAAATGTTCTTTTCCTGCAAAAAAAAGAAACAAACATATATGGAAAATTTTCACTTAATTCTATATTAAATTCATACCGTTAAGTATTAAAACGTTAATTAAATGCATGTTTTAAGTGGAATTTCATGAAAATCATATTTTTAATAGAATATTTGATTTTGCTATAAAAATGGGTCATTTTGCAATATTCTTGAAAATATAAAATTATGACTCAATTTTAATGTTGAAATGTGTATTAGTTTATTAATATAATTTGGGCAAATCTACGAAATCATTTAATTAGAAAAATCATAATTATATAATTACAATTATATTTTAAAATATGGGTACAAAGTATTTCATTATATAATTTTTAGATAAAATGAATTAACTGCAAAAGAAAAATTATATAATTAAAAAGAAATTAAAAATTATATTAAGAATATTTACGAGATTATTTAGCCGGACTAATTATTATTATTATTATTTTTTTTCGTTTGCTGCATTTGTATCACCACAGGTACAGCGCCGGAGCACCATTTCTGGTGCTCCATCTTCCCCAAACCAACAGCAGCACCGTACCCATCGCCTTCTCCATCTTCCATTCACGATTTTAGCACCAATCCAAGCAATAGCAGATCGACAACCATCTGGCCGGACAAAATCAGCAGCACATCTAGAAATTTCGGCCATGATTCAGCCATGAATTTTGAAATCCAGCAGGCAAGCCGTCAACCAGAAAAATTGAACGGCAGCCATTAGCATCCAGGCGTACCTTGGGGAGACGGCCACGAAGCAAGCAAACATGCCAGCCTTAGATTTGCAGCCCTTTCAAAATTCGAAAGCAGCATCAATGAGCACGACCAAGGCATGGGCAGGCACCGTTCCCACAGCCACACCCTTCATTTAAGCTTCAGTGCAAAACCGAGCACTAATTCTCTAGGCCAACCCCGATCCAATGCAGCAAACCGTGAATAGCAAGCAGCCATCGCCCAAATTTAATTTATGCCGGCCATGAACCAGAAATTTCAGCTGGCCTGAAATCCAATCAATCCCAAGCACCAATTTCCACCGAGCAGAAATTGCCCTGCATTCCCGCGAAATTAATCTGCAGCATCTCCATTTTCCAGCTACAAAAAGCCATGGAATCCACCTGCTCAAAAATCCTGCCAGCCCTCTTCTTCAGCTACGGCAACACCAACAGCAAACTGCCTAGCTGCAGGCATCGTCCCCTTTCAATTCCTCCATTTCGGCAGCCATGATTCAACATTCTTCCCATCGATTTCGGCCAAAAATTGCCCAAACCCAAATCCTCCATGGCAGCGAGCAGCAGAAACCCACCGCCTCCTCTCTGCAATCCAGCCCCAAATCCATCCAAGCCAGCGAGATCGACAGAGCACGGCCTGAATGGCAAAGTTAACCTTACCAGCTTAGCCTCTGACAATGGGAATTCTGCTGTTGAAATTGTTTGATTCAACATTTGACTGCTTGGGTTGAATTCGAGCTCACTGAAATCCTCACCAAGTGTTTCTACTGCTTCTCGTTTTGTTGTGTTCAAAGCATAGTTGTTTGCTAGTTTCTATTCCTGGGCTTGCGGAACTACAATGGGGGTGGCATGACTTGCGAGAAAGCTCTGTTCTTTTTCTACGGGAGATGAGCGGACATGAGTAGGCTGTCATTCCGACCTCATCCTCTCGACATTCACAAGAAGCTTCCAATTGTCAAATCAATAAAGGATTTTGAGGATGAAGATTGGCTTGAAGAGTTCAACACGGAAGGGATGGGAATTCTTCTGTTTGACGTCAATCGGCGGCCATGGAAATTCAACGCCCGATGCCCGCTCATTCTCTCCGCTGGAACCAGCAGCAGTGGTGACTTTGGAGGCAACACAACGAGTATATTGGAAAGGAGAATCCCACATCGATTTTTCCAAAGGAGGGAGGGCCCCTCCCTCAACTATAAAATGAGGGTCCCCCTTGCCTTGAAAGACACAACTCTCTCTCCCATCACTTGAAGTGGGACCCATTGAGGTGGGACCTTTGCCAAGTGAGAAAAACTCCAAAGGCTTGGATTGCTCTTCAAAAAGAGTGGTTTTTCAAGAATTGGGGTAAGTAAATTTCTGTTAATTATAGTTTTTTCTTTAATGCTTTGTAGTTATTAATTTTAGATTTGTAATATTTAGCATAGATTTATCGCTTTATGCATTGTAATTCTTAGATTACATTTAATGCAATTTTCATTCCTGCTTTCGTAGATTAATTTCTGTAGTCTTTTAATTACTGTCCTAGTTTAGATTTAATTTTTAGTTATTTGCAATTTCTTCTTTCCTTTCTCTGTCTCTTTCTCTCTCTTATTTATATGCTTTCTCTCTCTTCTTTCTTCTCTCTCTAATTTCTTCTCCTTTCTCCCTAATTTCTTTCTTCTCTGCACCCTCTTTCACTTTTCTCTTTTATTTTTGCTTAAAATAATTCAAAATATATAGCCTCTCTGTGGATTCGACCCGACTCACCATTATTCTACACTATCACTCGTATAGTGGTAGCTTTAATGTATTTCGGTTAATTTAAATTAAACTGGTGATCACAGTGCTCTTAACGACAAGCACTTGGTACGCATCAAGCACTTCATTGTTCGTTAGTCTATTTTGCCATTTTGATTATTGTATCTTGAAATCTATGATGTTGAAATAGTGAAATGATTAAATTCCCACTTGAAATTTGTGCAAATCTAACTTTTGCAAGTTTAAAGAAAAATCTCACAATGTCACATTTGCAAGTAATAAATGATGTGGATTATTATCACTTAGTCTTACTTCTTAATTACTATTCGACTCTAAGTCTCTATCAAGCATATCTTGAGCCTTGATCATGTTTGATACTTGTCATGTGGTTATTAAAGTGGCGTCTAATGCCCTCATGCACCCCAAATCAAAGCCCGCATTGTTCCTCCCAACATGCATCGACTATGTTAATCTAATACTGCTGCTATCTTATGTTGCATGCATTAGTAGTGCCTCATCAAAGTTTTAGACTAAGCCATCTTATCTAATAGATCACATAAGAAAAGCTTTGAAATGCTAAAGATTCTCATTATTATCATAACATACCCTATGTCTAGATCTCTTAATATGGCTACCTTTTTCGAGATCAAACTTGTTTAAGTGAAGGCCTACAAGTCTCTGTCCACTGCATCTACAACTATTATGTGTGTCTTGTATTCTACTTATTTTAGTCGTATAAATTTGAGATTGCATATTGGTTTTACATAAGAGCCTATAGAAATTCTATTTATAAGCATATCAGTTAGAGATTCCATAGAGCCTTGCCTTGGGAGGTATCCTGTTAGGGGTGTGAGAGAGATAGTTATCAGACTGTTCTTGGTTTGGATGTATACGAAGCATCTAAAGAACGAGTGTCATTCATTCTTATATGTATCTCTATAATTGTTTATCATAGTGGATTGCTATATTTTTTTAAATAGTTTTTCCTTGTTTGGTTTGAAGGATTTTTCAAATAAATCTTAGTGTTTCTTGCATGTGATTTTATTATTGTTTATTTGATCTTATTTTATTGTATGTACTTTCACTGTAGTCCATATCAACCCGAATCACGTTTCCTAATAATAAATCAAGAGAGAGACCCCAATCATGTTTCCTAACAATAAATCAAGAACTCTCTCTCTTGGATCTTTATTCACCTCTTATCTTTCTTCTCTCTCTTTATACTCTGTAAGACTCGAGACATCTCCCTCTACCAAAGCTAATTAATGGACAACTTCTACTTATATATTCTTATTAGTAGAATCCCTAACTGCAGAATCTCTTTTTCCACATAAAAGATTTTTTTAATCTCGTTCTCTTATTAGCCCTCGGCAATTCGAACAGGCTTCATTTGCAACTGAGGACATTTCTGCCCTCATAACTTGTATTTTTATCATCCAATCATAATATTTTATGAACTCCATAGTAAAAATGACACTATCTCTGTCTCTTAAAATAAATATTGAAAATTAGATATGTACCATATTTCCTGGTTGGCGTCAATAATATTGAGAAGTAATCAAAAGAAGAACATTAGCTTGCAAAATATTGTTATGCATTCAGGTTCCGTACAAGTTCATGCATCAACTTATTTGGCGCCGCGTACTATAGTGATCTCAATAGCACCTCTATTTAAAATAATAACAATAATAATAATTACAAAGTCGCTTGCATGTCGTATTTCGTACTAAGTGAGCAGCACATCTTCTTTCTCTCTTTCACATTTTTCATTTTTCTATTAGCAGTGATGCATATTAAACAGAAACGTGGTCCCCCAACCGTGCACGAAACGTGGTCCCCCGACCGTGCACGTACTTATATAATATATTGGACGAACTACCAAAATAAAATAATAATAATAATAATAAATTAGATAAATTTTGGGCATATTTAACAAGCTTTGATTTGCGGCGACTTGCGGACAGCTTAACAGCCAAAGCATGGGGCCTTCAACCTTCGCGCATGGCCGTCTTCTAATTTCCTTTGTTGGCAAGGGATTGGGGAGCGGGGCGGGGCCCGTGTTTGGAGGGACGTTTGGAAATAAGGGGAAGGGGTGGGAAATGTGCAAGGGAAATGATGTGGGCACGGATTTCAAGATACCTCATTAACTCATCAATTATCGAATTTTTTCACTTTTACCTCTATATTTTAATTATTTTCCCTATCAACTATTTTTCAACAAACCTATTTATTCTAACTTCACCCCTATCATTTCATATCAATCACACAATTTTTAAAATATTTCATTTTCTACTCTCACCAAATACCACATTTTCCACAAACGTCCCCTCTGGATTTACGGGAAGGACGCGCCCTCCTCTTCAAAGTTCAAACCAAATCATATATATGGGCCCCGCATTTTATCCCTCTGCCTAAGAAAGGAGGAGAGCAGTTGCCGGAGGGGGAATGGACTATGCCAGCGATCCACCACCCGCCATGGATGCGGACCATGCGGTTTACATCATTACATATGTCCCAATGTGTCGTTGTGACTGGGTTTGTATCTTATAGGGTGTAATGTCTGGGAACGGCACCTCCATGAGTCCACTGACTGGAAGCCAACTGTACTTCCTCAAGGATACAAAATTCTTAAATAAAACTTGGAAGGTGAGAAATAAACATGTGCAATGAGAATGAAAAAACTTATATTAAAAATTATGGGTGCACATCAGGCGGATTTTATTTCGGCTCAAATACAGTATCTATGCCATTTCTGTATATTTCGGTACCTCATACCAGCCCTATCCTAAAAATTCAGGTCTGGGCTGGGTCAGGACCGGGCCAAACCAAGCTAAAAATAAAATTCAAATATCAAAAGCTTGGCCATTTTAGGTTTTGAAATAGCCTACTTTTTTAAGTTAATTTTTAAATCTTTCCTTTCATCTATGAGGAAACATTTTTATTAATTTATTAGATTACACCTACAATTAATTTTATTCTCATTCTTTTCAAAATTTTCAAATTATTTAATTACTTATAATCTAATTTAATTTTTAAAATATGTCTTATAATACTTAGATGTAAGTTTGATATAAATGAGTCTTTAGACTAAACGCATATTGGAAAAAATTTATTATATATGTTTAATAATAATTTTATGAAACATAAATTTATTCACACTAAAATAAATTCTATTGTTTAAATCTTAAATTAGTAAATCTTATGGAGATCGTTTACACTTTTGAATATTAATAGCATGTTTACGTGTATAAAATTTCCATTAGATATTGTTGCTTTCATTTATAAATGTCTTCCTGTCTTGGTCCAACAATATGCTTTTATGTGGGTTTTACTAACGGGCAGGTTTATCCTTGCTCATTACTATTTTGTTCAATATTAGGTTAAAACTAGGCAAAAATTTAATGCAGGTTTTTTCTAAGAAATCAAGTTTTTTTACGAGTCAAAGAGGTCTATGTCTAGCAAAACTCACCCTGTGTGCAACCATAGTAGCAAGAGATTATACATGGGACCCAACCGAACCTTTCATTCCTACCAACACTAATAGGTTTTGAAGTTAAATTGGTAGTGCCGGGTTCAATTGGTAAGAACTTTTAGGTTTAGGTTGAACTCGCTGCCAAACCTTGTTTCATGAGTTTTTTCAAATTAATCCATAAAAATATATTTTAAAATAATAATTATATGGAGAACATTTCCTTGATAAATTAAATGTTTAAAATTTTAAATAATTTTATGAAGAGCATTTTTGTAATAAATTTAAACTATAAATTTTAAAGTAATTATATAGGGAACATTTTTATGATAAATTTTAAAATAATTACATGGAGAATATTTCTACAATAAATTTTAAAATAACAACATTTAGAAAGTTTTTACAATAAATTTAAAAATGGCAAGTAGGAAAATGCTAAAATGAAATATGACAAAGTTTTCTCCATTTGTTTGGATACTCGTTAGGGGTGCACGTCAGGCGGGTTTTATCCAACCTAACCCGGATGCTTACGTAATCCTATATTCTTAGGACCAAATTAGTCTGTATCAACTCTTTTTATTGAATTCCGAACTGAGTTAAAATAAACACACAGGAGTTCCGTAGCTTGGGAACTCAAGACTCGATTGATTCAAATAAATTCCATAGATATGTAAGGTTAAAAAGATTAAAAAGGTTAAAAATGTAATGGTCAAAATAGTTGTGATTTTAAATAATTAATATGTACTATATTACACAGCCCTAAAAACCCAGAGAAAGGATGTATTTTTAGGGCTAAGGTGGTTACGATAAATCACAAAATTGATAAAGAATTTCAAATTTTGCATTTTTTTTGTTTTTAAATAATTAATATGTATTATAAACATATCTGCACGTGGGAGTTCAGTGGCTTGGGAACTCAAGACTGGATTGACTCAAATAAATTCCATAGATATATAAGGTTAAAAATGCAGTGTTTAGAATAGTTGTGATTTAAATAATTAATATGTACTATATTATACAGCCTTGCGAACCTAGAGAAAGGATGTATTTTTAGGGTTAAAGCGGTTACGGGTAAGGCAGGTCTGAACCGACAACCGAGTTAAAATTATAAAGGGGTTTTTCACACAAATTAATAAAATAAGAAAGTTCTGTGAGATAATAATTAGAAAGATAATTTTATTTAAAAATTAAAAATATATAAAGAAGATAAATAATTTCTTTTTATTTTATTTTTTATACGAATTTTTTAAGGCATTTGTATTAAGAAATTTATCTTTCATTTTTTTATTATTTTAAGTTATTTGTAATAAAAATTAGATATGTATATATAATTGGAGTCTGTTGAAACACCAAATTCACGTTTCCTCTTTTTTTTTTGAGAGAAAATTCACGTTTCCTCTTTAGTTGTTCTATATTTGTATTTTTTTCGTTTGGATTCAAATTCAAGAAAAAAAATTCTTACCTTATGTTATGCATGCAGTTCCAGGCCGGGTTTTCAAGAGGGTCGGTCCGGTTTTCCTGAACCCGGTACTAATCAGTTTCGGGCCGAGTAAATCCCCGTAACAATGAGCACTGAGTACTTTTTCAAAAATCCGAAACCAGGTCTTTACTAGTGCCGGACTGAGTCGGGAAAAACACGCCCGGTGTGCACCCCTATTAAAAATATGAAAAATATATTGAAAATTTAAAAAGTTATCTTGAATTGAAAAAACTATCTTGAGAATAAAAATATAAATTTCATTCCAGTTAATTACACTCACTAGACGTTTGTTGTCGTAACACATTCATAGCCCTCGTCGCTTTCGAAATAAGTTAATTATTATAAAATCGTTATAAAAGCTTTTTTCATAAGCATAAATTGGTAATAGTCTAAGTATTTTAATGGTGCCAACACTACTACATCTTTATGATAGTTGTTTATATATTTTATTGTTAATAAAATCTAACCTTAATTCTAAGCCTATTTGAGTAAATGGGATTCAATTTGGAATTCATGAGTTTTCATTTAAGTTAAAAGTAACATATTTAAAATTTTATATAAATATATAATAACAATAAATCATATAAGCAAAAGTAATAATATATAGTCTAACTAAATTTTAAAAAAACATAATAATAAATAATAATTTTTAGGAAAAAATTAAAGAATTTTTGTAAATATACCTACAAAATTTGTTCAATATTGCATCCGTGTACATAAACTTGCTAAAATTGCAAATACGTCCATAAAGTTTTCATAAAATTACAACTATATCATTTCCATTAGGATATCATTAGAATTTTCAGTAAAATGACAATAATGTCTTTTTAAGTCAAGTGATACATTTGCAATTTTTAAAATGTTGTAAGCATATTTGCAAAAAATCTAAAATAATATATAAAATAATGAAATACCAAATATATTTATAATATTGAAAAACTTGCAAGTTTACACTTTTTTTTTGAAATAAATATGTTTACTTATGACAAGTTTATCACTTGAGTTAAAGGACATTACCATCATTTTATAAAAAATTCCAATGATGTCCTAATGGAAAGAATACATTTACAATTTCATGCAAATTTTTTAAGCATATTTACAATTTCAATAAACTTAGATATACAAATACAATATTGGTCAATGTGCATATTTTTATAAAAATTTTAAAAATTAATCTTTTAAAATAAGATAAGTGAAGGAAACTAATAAAAGTAAAAGTAAATAATATAAATACAAAAGAAAATTAATTTAATTTATCTATATTTCAACATGAAGACCTTTTATTTGAACATAAATATAAATAATGTAAAATACATAAATAAAAAATATTTTTTAGGTGTTATATACACTATATTTTTAATATTAAATATAAATAGAAGAAATTGGGCTTAGAGTTAAGTTCGTTTGAACATTGACACTATTTGCAAATTGAATTTCTCCAGTTTAATTTCTTCAGGCTAATGTTACTTAAAAAACAAATTTAATACTGAATTTTCTCGGATTTAGACTTAAATCTACCTAAGTTATATCCTTTAATGAAAAGAAGTAAGCAAATGAAAATTAGAAAAATTAAAGTAGGGTAATTTCATCCAAATATAAAAATTATAGATGACAATCTTGTTACGGGGACAGGGTTGGATCTTTAAAAGGATGAATTTAAAGGATTGGCTATTTTCTAAACTTGGAGGATTAATTATGAAAAGCTCCACTTTCTTTGGGTGCATTAGGAAACACCTTAATCAAATGTAGCTTTTACCTGCTAAAAATGACATGTAGTCCTTCTACCCTATGTAAATTGAAGGCTATTATTATCATTAATTTTTAATTTACGACTGAAGGTTATTATCATTTTTTTGAAAATTTACAGCTTACTAGTGAAGATTGTTAAGTTCTTAAAGATATTGGCGGGTAGAGGGTGCATGTAGGAAAGCATGAAATAATTTTCTCAACAAAACACGTTTACATGGTCCCGTAGCTCAGTTGGTTAGAGCGCTGGTCTTATGAGCCGGAGGTCGCGAGTTCAAGCCTCGCCGGGACCATGCATTCGATTTTTGTAAAATTCCAATTTTAATATTTCTAATTTGCTTTATTGCTTTCTTTCTTAAAAAAAAAATTATTCCAGTTTTATATCATTTCATACTGTCCTTGTGTCAATATTCAATTTTTGCCTACTCTACAAAATTCAACTTTTTTTGTGTTTCACTTTAGATTTTTAGTGGAGTTTTAGTATGTGCCCGTATTAATTTTTTTGATTTTATACACTTATCTCAATCTGTATTGTAATCAAGCCCCTTGAGATGTTCTTACAATATATCTACACCAAACAATCAGTTAACTAACAGTATATCATTTTTTCATTCTATTTTTCTTACAATATCACTTGTGGACACTCTCATTGCCTTTGCAAGGGAGATACCGCCACCACACACTATCACCACGACATATCATGTATTATATATATATATATATATGAGATCCGATCCTGTGCAGTCCGCTATAAAATGGACCCCACACATATTAGATTGTAATGAAATTTTATACACTTATTTATCCATATATAAATCATGCTTTAGACGATTTATATATTGAAAAAACCACTTTAAACTTGATATTTACATTAAACTATTTTATTACGTTGATTTTGCATCATTTTAAGATGGGAACTACACACATGTTGGATTTGGATGGAAATTGGTATGCTAATAAAGTAAACAATTCTAAATACAATGGGTGGGGTGGATTTTCTATTTATGATCAAATGGAGCCTACAGTGCATGCGACTGCACGGTCGCACCACACTGGATTATTTCCATATATATATTGTTGCTAAGACGAATCAATCCAGGAAATGAGAGAAGTATCATTACCACTGAGGTATTTGATTATGAATAACATTCAATTTCTATGTATTTCGCTTCAGAAAGTTTATCTTACTTTTTCCATATGTTTATTTTTTAAAATTTACCTTTATTTCACAATTTTCTCTCTCTTAAAGCAATTTTCGACTTACAATGCAGTGAGTTGTCTTCCCTTTACTTTTCCACACTTTATCAGAAAATGGTGGTTTCCAAAGAAGACTAAACAAGCTTTTTTTCCTTTGACCAGGATTCCCCCATGCATGCATTTGAAAATCAAGAGACATACATCGTATATTAGTGTCGAATTACTTCATGCCTTGCAAGACCAACCTGAACATAATTTTATACAGATATTTTTATTCCAGTTTCAATATATTTCTATATTATTTTTAGTGACAATAATCTACCATTTCAGAAAGGTTTTCCTCACCTCTTTCATTTTCCAATTTTTAAACTCAACTTCAGAAAGATTTTCTTATATTTTTAAAAAGTACTACTATTACTATTTTCACCTCAACAAAGTTTGTAATTTCTTAAAGCAAATTTCCACTTACAATATTGCAAGGATTTAACTTTCTTTTTTCATCTTACCTAGAAATGGTGGGTTTTGAACCTTTTTCGAACATACAGCGTTGCATGATTCTTCCCCAGCATTTGAAAACCCTCATGCCTTGCAAGATCGACTTATAAGTCTATCATTGTTGTAATTATTACAATTTTCACCCAGCATCAGCTATTGATGGAGATTCATTTCTAGACGTTATTATTTTGCCGTGTTTTCCCCGTACTTTGTCACCACCCATCTCCCAATTAATTTCACTGTCAATGTCATTTATTTTGTCTTTATATCATCTCTATCCATCTTCTCCCATTTTTTTAACGCGTTGTTGCGTCATTTTTCACCTTCAGATTGAATTGGCATCCTTCCACAGCATGGTGAATTGGTGATCCAGACCATTGACCTGATGTCTGATGGTCCCTGCATTTATGAGGAGGGAGAGGAGGTTGATAGACAAACATCCATTTTTGGCTTTCTTCTAGCTGAGTATCTCTATCTCCTCCACCAAGCAAATGAATGCTTGGATCCTGAGGTTGACTGCCCCTTAAGAAGAGCCCACCTTCCCATCTAATTATTTTCTAGCCAAATTCCGTATACCTAATCATATACCCCATCGGAAGGACACCAAATTCAAATCATGTCACATCCATGGTGGATTACAGCATTCCAACGGCCTGGATTAGTCATAATATCACTCCACCTGAATGAAGTAGAAGGTGGAGTACAGTGTCTGGGTAGTCTGCTTGGAAATACAGCGACTGGAACGAGGTACCATTCCTATGTCGCCCTTGCTTACGCCCTACAGCACAAATGATTGTTTTTCTTATAGTGAAATAAGCCCACTTTTGCAGATTCGACTTGGGAAAAGTAGAAGAAGGGGGGCCATCGTCATCAAAGGTGGGGCACTGTTTGTTGGCGTGTCGCTTTGGCCTTGGTTATGGGTCGGAAATCAGCAACCAACCCCACAGCTGCGAATGAGTTGGGAAGGAAGCGTCGGTTGGGAGAGTTGGGAGATGAGACAGTACCATCATCGTCATAGTTCACCACCATTAAGAGCAAGTTGAAATATTCTATGTTTTAAAGATTGGATCAAAATTACAAAGACCCACATGGCTGGTTGCATATTGTCAACTCCATCTATAATATATATATATATATATATATATTGTCTGTCAGCTAATCTTATCATTAGAGTGTCTTCACTTGGCCATAAAAGTCCAAGGAACGGGGAAATTGTAATTAATGATTTTTTAAATAAATTTTTTATTGATATTATATTTTTAGTGTACTGGTTTTACTTTTACATATATGTATTTAAACTTATCTATTTTTATCAATTTGACGTCTAATTTTCAGCAATACCAAATTAAAATGCAAACTGACATGGATGAAGCTTTTTTTAAAAATTGAAAGATGAGGTGTGAATTAGGTTTATTGTGTATATGTCAAATCTTCTTCAACTGCATGAAAAATAATTAGTGCCCTTCAATCAGTTAATAAGGCTGTAATTTGATAAAATAGAAATTTTTTTTTTTTTTTTTTCATCAAATCCTCGGAAAATTCAACCGGCATTCGGCAGTTACTGCTGTTACTTTGTTTCATTTTTAGCAATGGTAACCCCACGCGGTTCACCACCATTTCAGGAAGGAAAGGTGAAACTAATACCGGAGTCCATACTCAAGTCTTCCTAGAAGAGAAAATCACGCTGCAGCTGGGCCATGGCAATCGACAATCCTTTCTTTCACTCATCCCCTCTCTCCCCCTCTCCCCTCAAGACTTCCACAGACCATTCTCCTGAAAAAATAAAATCCAAAGCCCACCATCTTCCCAAAATATCCTCTTCTGATTCTCTCCTGCTCTCTTCTCTTATCCTTTCAGGTATGTAAGGAATCCCAGCTCTCTCCTTCCTTGCTATTCTTTTTTAAAAGATATCATCTTTCTCTCTTCTTTTTTTTTCCTCCTGTTCTCCTTCTGTATTCAGATAGATAAACAGAACAACAGAGAATTCTGTGTAAACCGAAAAGAAGGAAGAAAATTTGAATTGCTATTCGCCAAACCCCAAAAAAATGTGGACAGAAAATGTGGAAGATTTCTCCTATCCTTCTACTTTCAATGTTATTAAATTGCCTACGTACATGATCAGATGGAGATGTTTTCATGCATAGGGCGTTAGAGAGGACGGTGGGCAAACCGAAACAGGAGTAGCCGATGTTCTTTGGATTCTTAGAAAAAAACGAAACGAAGAAGCTAAGAGTTATCTCTCTTCTTCCGGTTTCTATCCGCTGAGATGTGGATAATAGTTCATTTTTGTTATCCCAAGTCTCCTTCTTTTTGATCTGTTACACAGATTTGTCGTGGGTGTTGTAGGATTTGTCTGCTAATTCTTATTTGTCAGTTGGAATTTATCTTTTCTCTCTCTTTCTTTTTGCATTTTTATCTCTGAGATGAGCTTTTGCTTCGATGTCCTTCAACTGAAAAAAAAAAAAAAGCAATTTCAACAGGCCGGTGATTGAGAGTATTCATCCACATGTTTTTTTTGTGGATGGACCACCCTCACAAAACCTTATCCACTTGCTTGATGGATCCTTGCTGGATGGTTCCATGCCATTTGGCTAAAATAGATGGTAATATTGTCTCTTTGTGGCCCACATGTGACTTTCCCGTGGTGAGTGGTGACAAGTTCATGTTGTGATCGACCATTTGGAGATTCAATAATTGTATATCATGTCATGCATTTGATTTGTATGCAGCATGCATTCACGGGATAGCAAAATCTCTCGTTTCTGTGTTTGATCCATTTCCCTTTTCTTATAGCATTCATTAACAGGCAGAGATTGTTTCCCTTTGCTGCTGCCATATTTTCTTAATTTCCAAAAAATGTTATTTGCAACACAATTCGGTTCAGTGCTTCATTGTCTAATTGTCAGTTTATAAAAATGATGGTTATTGTTACCTGACAACTGAAATGCATTCAATCTGAAATTCAACCCTTGTAGACATGAATCTGTGGACTACAATTTTTCAAGCTAGGTGGGGGGTTCAGTTAGGGTAAGTTTCCGAAATTCAATTTGAAAGCCCCGACTCCTAGTTATTGGAAATTAGTCATCATCTTGGTTATTATGAATATGCAAGCTTTGTATGATATTAATGTCAAGAATGTGAGGCTCATCATTAAGAATGTGAACAACTTGAGTTTATAGGCATTCTAGCTACTTCATCATTAGAAATGAGGCTCTTCTGTCTGCATGTGAACTAGCCTTTGTGTATCTGTGTGGATACTTATTCTCAGAGAGAGAGGTCATCAACGGGAATGGAAAACTTGTGTCAGGTTTTAGCTGGATGGTGCAAAACTAGCAAGCATCTAGTTGAAGAGAATGGGTTCTGGTGACTGGTTCAAGACAATAATCAGCAAAAAGAAGCCAAAGGAAGACAGATCAAAGCAGGTGAAATTGCCTTTTACTTCTCACTGTGCAGTTGCATTAGTTGCATTTTCAGCAATGCAAATCAGCTATATATTTTTCTTTCAGTTGAGTATGCCTTATTTAACTGACAAAAGGCGGATTCGTTGCTAGCGTTGTCCATTTAATCAATGGAGTGATGCGTCATGTACACTTCCTAGGACTTAGCTCTTCAAGAGATTCTGTTCTAGTTTTAATTCAAAGAGCTCTTTTTGGTAATGATGACAGAGCTACACAGCTTCATTTGCCGTACTAGTACCTGAGGCTATAACCAAATAAAATTCAGGATTCCCCCAAGAATAGTCACCTCCACAGGACCCCAGCATAGTCACCTCCACAGGAAAAAAACAGTGAGCAATAACCAGTTGTTGTCAGCTAAAATGGAGTAACGAACCCATTGCCTTAGTCATTTCTATTAATTGAATTTATTCATCCAACTATTGTCATTGTTTCAAAAAACCTTATTCATCGCTGTTGGTTTGCCGTCTGATAAATAATAGATTGTACTGCAGGCTTTCAAGTTTTGTGTTCTGCTGAGTTTGCATGGTTTTTTTGCCAACAGTTTTTTATTGTTTAAGTTTCACATGTGTAGGTTACTTCAACTGCTGAAAAATCAAATGGTTCCAAGGGCACAAATGGATCCAAGGGGAAGCAGTGGTCACAAAAACAATTAATCAAATTTCAAAATGGCGCTACCAAAAGAAATCCTAGGCTTCGTGGAATGTCAATTGAAGAGATAGCAGCAATTCGAATCCAAACTGCATATAGGGGCCATAAGGTTTGTAAGATTAACCAAGATAATCTTTCCAAAGCCTCTATCATTCTAAATGGTTGTTTGATTTGCAAATCCTTTTTTTGAAGACTCAAATCCCTCATTGAGAAGGTTATTAATGCTATAGTTGAATAATTTCTTCTTGTGGAAATGAACCCTACTGCTTGTAAATTTTGAAGATATGTTTGCAGTAGCTGATTGTATCTTTAACATGGCAGGCAAGGAGAGCTCTACGTTGTTTGAAAGGGGTAGTAAGACTACAAGTCCTGACTCAAGGTCATACAGTCAACAAGCAAGCATCAACGACCTTAAGCTATCTCAAAGCCTGGAGCAAAGTACAGTCCCAGATAAGAGCCCGTCGGATCTGTATGGTAACAGAAGGCAGAATCCGTCAAAAGAAGCATGAGAATCAGTTGAAACTTGAGGCCAAGCTACATGAGCTAGAGGTATGAATGATTACTACTACTGTTGTGTGTTCAACCATTTGTGAGGAGTCTGTGATCCTCATGAAGCTACTGCATATGCCACCTTTCTTGACAGCAAATTCCCATGCAATAACTGTTTGTCAGTCTTAGCAGGTCGAATGGTGTGGTGGCTCTGAGACAATGGAGGAAATTCTGGCTAGGATACAACAGAGGGAAGAAGCTGCAGTTAAGCGTGAACGTGCCATGGCGTATGCCTTTTCCCATCAGGTGCTGTAATGTCGTTTGGGAGCTATATGCCAGTAACATGCTTAATTCTTCAGCTTTTCTTGCTATTGTTGCAATTCAGTTCCATTTAGTCAAGCTTCCAACCACAATCTAAATTTCCGTGTTAAGAAGGAAGTATATGATATCAATTTCATTGTTTGCAGTGGCGCGCCAATCCCAATCAGGGTTTGGGCCATGTCACTTATGACTTCAGCAAAGGATGGGGTTGGAGCTGGATGGAACGCTGGATTGCTGCACGCCCATGGGAGAGCAGACTTCCCATTCAGTCTAGCCCAAACAAAAGCAAGCAAGGAAGCAAGGGAAGTAAGACTGTGAGCCCCTCGGCAGCCACACGGGTCACCACGCCTGTAAAAACCCCTTCCTCTAATGGGAAATCAAATGCCCGAGCCACTGACTTGCCAAAGGTGAAGAGATTGTCTGCTGAGAAGGAGAAACCTGCTACACAAGAGGCAAAGACGAAAGTAGCAGTAAGCCCATCTCCAAAAAGTGTTGAAACAAACACTAAACAAGAACAGGCTGTCTCGTCATGATACTGTGGGAGAGAATTCAATGATGCGCTGATACTTTTAGGACAAATTGCTATTTAGATGCCAGTTGCCCATGTAATGTAAAGCCAAGATTGTGATTGGAAGAGGGGTGTTTCTTTCACAGAAGTGTTTGGTCATTTTCCCATTATTGGATATGCATGTAGAAATGTTGGTGTGAAGAAAGAGGGAGAGTTTGATGGGAGTGTGAAGAATAAAAGAACAGGCCCGTCGAGGAAGCAGCCTGACTAGATAAACATGCCTATTTATAATGTAAATTTTGCAAATGATTTGTCCATTTCTTTCCTCACAAAGTGTGTTTGACTCTTTCGAGAGTTATGTCTTAATTCATGATGTCATGATGTTTGTGGGGTAAGCTCCACGAAGTGGGACGAATATAGCTCAGTAGCTTGACAGTCTTACATACAACCTTAGATGGAGAATGCACGAAAGAATTCGTGGTGAGAATTCTTAACATCTTATTCTGTTGAGCAGAATCATGTCATGGGACACCTGTCTGTTAATTCTCAAGTTTTCCACAGCAGAGTATAGGACCACAATGGTCCTGATTCCTTATCACAGAACTACTTGAGAAATGAGATGCTATATAGTTAATAGTTGTCATTCCTACAATATGCTAGTTTTACTGTAGTCGTCAAAGAGAGATGGTTTCGCAGGGCTCAGGATCAACCACGTGTTAGGATGTACATTGCTTATATGGGTGGGTGAATTCCCTCCGGGTTGTATTAATGATATCAGAGCCAGCCACCATGCCATTTTGCATGAACCAGCAGCTGTCACGCGTGCTATGGTTATAGAATCAATGGAAGCTTCAAGAAGACAGCAATTTATGACAACTGCAACTGTAGCTTTGGACGGTTTTTGGCAACATCTGGATACTGACTGACTTGACCTGAGGAACTAGATTTTTCCTGCAAAATGATGTTAGGCTCAGTTCTTCGATATTTTAGTCGAACAAGTGCCCAAGCGGTTCAAACTTTGATCCTTAATTTAGCAAGCAAACTGAAAAGTTCGGTTGAGTTCATCCAGGTCATGTCTGTGACTGCTGCTATGTCTGATCTTCACGAACTTGAAAATTCATATGTTGAGCTAAAGACAATGTTTCGACAGGACAATACAAAGACAACAATAGCTCATGAATCATTTCGTGTTTTTGAAAGTCAAAATCTGGCGCTATGATCTTGCGAAGAAAAAGTTGAAATATAACTCATGATAAGTTAAAAGGCACCATCAATAAGTAGGATTGGGCAATTAATGCACATGATACACATGAAGCAATTGCAAGTTTGCGACAGTCGTGGTCTCCAAGAAGAACAGTTAGCATCCAAGGATTCACGTCATGCAACAACTGACAAAAATTACTAAACTGGATTCAGTTTTTCGATGTACAAATCCGGCTTCAACGACTTCATAGACTCCAGAATACTAACATGATCAAAAACCAAACACTTCTTTAATCTTGGTCTTTCGAATGAGCAAGTTGGATTACCCAATTTGCGCTGATATTAAACCACAAAATGCTAGCAAAATCACATACCGGTGGAAACCCAACTCAAAAATGTAGGGGATATCTCATAAACAAAGTGGCAAAGCAGCAAAACAGAGAAATAATCCCCCTAAAGCGTATGATCTATTTTATTATCATACTCAGCTGAACACTTCATAGAATTTCTCGATGACAAGTAAACCAGAATCAATTGATTCCAATGGGTCCTTTCTTAGGCGGTGTCTTAAGCAGTTTGGAATTACAGTGGCAATATCCTCAGCTGTCACTTTGTCTCTTCCCTTCAGAGCAGCCAATGCCTTTGCAGCCCTGTTTGTCACAATATCCCCTCTCAATCCATCGACATTGAGCTCAGCACACACCTTAGAGATCTTGACACGGAGGTCATGGTCAATCTGAACAGAAGAAAGAGAGTTCCTAGCTGAAGCAATTTGCTGCTGGAGCTTCTCTTGTTCCGACTTGTAAGAATCCCGGAACTCCTTTGGATTTCGATCAAACCCTGCCCGCTCCTCCACAATCTTTACTCTCAGTTCTGCATCTCTCACTGTCCCTACCTGTGCATGCATACCAAACCTGTCCAGAAGCTGTGGCCTCAGTTCACCTTCTTCTGGGTTTCCAGATCCAATGAGGATGAAACGAGCAGGATGTGAAATTGAGATTCCCTCTCTTTCAACTGTATTCCATCCAGAAGCAGCAGAATCTAGAAGCACATCAACCAGGTGATCATCCAAGAGATTAACCTCATCAACATAAAGAATCCCCCGATTAGCTTTAGCAAGCAGGCCAGGCTCAAATGCCTTGACACCCTCTGTGAGTGCCTTCTCAATATCAATGGTTCCACAGACACGGTCCTCAGTTGCTCCAAGTGGCAAATCAACCATTGTAATCTTAGTTGTGACAACTGGCAATTTATCACCACCTGAGATTCGTTCTCTGACCTCCGTGCCCATAGATTCTGGATCTTCAGGATCAGAATTGAAGGGATCGCCAGCAACCACTTTAATTTCAGGAAGCAAGTCCACTAAAGACCTGACAGTGGTGGACTTCCCAGTACCACGGTCACCCATGATCATGACACCTCCAATCTTTGGATCAATGACATTTAGGAGGAGGCACAGTTTCATCTCATCCTGTCCGACAATGGCTGAAAATGGATATACAGGACGCTGGCTATCTTTGGCAGCAAGTCTCTGTGCCTGAAATGATAAAATATCACAAAAGCTGATTGCCATTGACTGAAACACAAAACTACATTGATGATTATAACAAAAAAATAAGAAATTTTTTTTGACAATTGTCAATTCAATGAAGACTTCATCATCCAAAAAGAAAGAACGTAAAGAAATGAAGCGGATGGGCCATCCCCCCATGCACTGGACATACGCCAGTTGATCCAGAGTCATAACGGTTCATTCAATTGCCCTGGCAGCAGTGGATTCCAACCCAGGATCCAAGACTCCAAACAGTGGAAAATCAGTTTGCAAGACTAGGCAATGGACGAATTATAGCATACACATAGCCAGTCCGAGCCGTTGAAATGCTGGTCGAATACCATTGCAGGATGGTCAATGGTGGCCATCAACAGATCGAGAAGCCTTTCTTCTAAAATTTGCTACGATTTGGTCAGTGTGGAGTCACTAGTTAACTGCAATTTCACCACATTTGGTATCCTAACTAAAATTGCACTGAATGGACTAAATTTCAAAAGTTCAAGTGCCAAAGAGAAATGAAAACACGAAGAAGAGGCAAGAAACTCCCATACCTGCTCGTCGGCGCTGACCTCGGTAGCGACGTTGGTGACGGAGACACACAAGCGAGATCTGCTCTTCTTGCCCCAGATTCCAAACCCTTCGTTTAAATTCCTCGCCCGATTAAAGCCTGGGGAAATTCTAAAACACTCTTGGTTGATGGCTGCTGATGTTTGGAAGAAATTCGAAAACGCAGGGAGATGGGAAAGAAAGGAGTAAGTGGAGCTTAGTGTTTGGGCTTGGAATTTACCTGAAGTGAGTAGAGGAGAAATTGCGTGTTTTGGGAATCTTCTGGAAGCCAAGACGTTGGCTGCCGAAAAAGAAGAAGGACATCCCAGCAATCCTGCCATTGCCGCAGCTTTCAGTGCAGCCGATGCTTGGAAAAAAAAATGGTTGCTTCTTCTCCCGCTTCGTACCTGCGTTTTTTATGGCGTTGGATGCTGATAAGAGGATAAGTTGTCCGATTCTCCCCGAAATGGATTGCTCCTGTTTCACTTTCCTCGAGTTCGCACTTCGCACGTGTTTTCAACGCTTGAGATGAGGCGGCAGAATTATTCAGGAAGTTTTTATTTCCAGCCATTTCTTTTTGTTTCCGTCAGAGTAACGCTGTATTTCTTAGCTCTTTTAATCTCAAACAGGGTGAAATTTGCAGCCTCTTTTTTTTTCAAAATTTAAATTTTTTTTAAATATCCAGGGTATCCATCATATTTTTCTCTTTAAGTATCTATATGATATAAAAAAATTCAATTAAATTTTTGCATAATCTACAGAAAACGAAATTTTATGAAATTATCTATAACTATATTTTTAATAATTATAAATTAAAAAATTTGAATTAATTTAATTTTATATTTATGTTAAATAAATAATTTTAAATACAATGCATGACTTGAATTTTTAAAAAAGAATATTAGAGAACCCAAAAGATTGTAGCATGCTCTTGGTTTAACCGGAGAAAAGTTCCATTTTTAATTATTAGCAACTTCACTGGGATGCCCACACATTCATAAAAATGGCATCGATAATCACTTATTTTGCCCTAAATTTTAAATACGATGTCTTTAAATTTTATTAAATAACATCGGAAAATGTTTTAAAATGATAACATTGGCCTTGTCATTTCTTTTACAAGAGACGGTGTATACTGGAGCTGTTGAATCAACTTTTATTTTATCTTTTTATCTTTTTGTTGAATTTTTTATAATATTTAATTAGATTAACTTATTTTTACTTCTAGTGGGATAGTCAACGTCAGTTTTAACGATATTATCGTATTTGAAATTAAGGGAGTATTTTTCAACTTAAAATTGTCGTATTTGAAATTAAGGGAGTGTTTATTTACTCTAAAAAATTTCAACTTAAAATTGTTCAATCTAAAATTTTTCACTAATCACAGTTATCATATTTTTTTAATTATTTCTTCATTTTTTTTGTATTATACAATTACACGTATATTTAAATAATATATTTTAACTTTATTCTCTTCACTTTTCATCATTACTTATATTATATCACATCAATTTTTCATATTTTAAAAATTTTTACACCAGAAAATTATCATCAAAAGTTTTTTATTTCTCAAACACATCCTAAAGGTAAAATATGTGATTGTTTACACTATTTTTATACATATATAGTCATATATGTAAATATGAATATAAATTGTAATGATATTTGAAATTATTCTTCGTTTTTTTGCTATTACTTTTCATCAACAAACACTCTTGAAAAACAAAGTGTATCAATTACATGAAATCCAATTCATAATATAAACCATTTTTTTAATAGTAACATAAAGCTATCCTTAAATTAAACACTCAAATGATTTAAGATATAAATGCTAGCATTGATTTGGCCTCTAAAAAAATTCATAAGCTTTTATTTTAGTCTGCATGCAATGAAAAATTTGAATTAAAAAAAAAAAAGAAAGAATTCGGTAGAAGAATTTTCAAAATAAATAAGTTAACAACAAGATATCATAGGGCAATGATGTAACATGGCAAATATAATGATCAGTGTAAAGTGAACTGAAATAAATAGGCTTGTTGTAAAAAAAAAAAAAAAAAAAAAAGTAGGAAAAAGTTACTACTAATGTGTAGCCAAGCTAGATAGAGCTTTAGCCCTTGTTAGGGTGTGTTACTTGGGTCCAGTAGATCTAATTTGAGGGGGATTTTATCATTATTTTACTTTAAAAAACTTTAACCATACCTTTTTTAGGTCGAGTTGATTTTAAGTTAACTTTGTTCTGTTTTTTAAAATCGGGTCGGTTCCATTTAGATTTCAAATTGATTCTTTAAAATAATATTTATACTATATTTAAAAGATATAATTTTATTACAAGTCTTTTTTAAAAACATACAATCAAAATGATGAAGGGGTGAAGATGGAGGAAGGGCATTGCTGGTTGACGAAGGTTTACTGCTAGGCGATTTGACTGCTGATTGCTTAGGAGATGGCTTGCGTCTGGATTTTGAGCTCACCGAATTTACCACTTCTTTATGTTTGTCATTGTTGTTGCCGTCAGTGATTAGTCATCGGGCATAAGGAGGATGAGGCTAGTAGTAGAGGCAACTACTGGATTTTGCTAAATCGAACGAGATGATGGCGAGCATCGATCTGCGGTCTCTTCCTTGGCTGCAAACAACGGTGAGGTAGCGGGTGTGAGGCTCGTAGAAGAAGTCCTTTTTTGACAGCCTTCATCAAATTCAGTAATTAGTGAACCACCATTGCTGCCAATCTGCCACTTCAACACTGCATCCTCTGCAATTCTGGCATCCCTTTCAGGTCTGATCGATAACACTACACCTTATGTAGCCTTAATCTAGCAGCAACACATAATAGCACTGATGAAGGAAACGCTGTTGGCCTAGAGCTTTTAACCGACAGCTAGTGCAACATTAGGGGTTGCGAAGACCATGTCTCTGGTGGCAGGCGGAACAAGGATGACTAGTTCACATATTTGGTTGAGGCAGAGGCACACTATGATCGGAGAGGACCGAATCTAGTCGTTGGACTGGAGGCAATATCTGCTATCATGCGTTGCTATTGGATTTTGCAAAAGAGTGCTTCGATCATCGTAGGCTTGGAGAGAATGTCCACTCGAGGCAGCGAATCTGGATAGGGTAGTGACGACTGGATTCGATGGATGCAAGATCTTTTCATTGACGACGGAGATGAAGAGGATGGAAGGCGCGATTTATGCCATACCGTCCGATTCATGGGTTTCCATTGGCGAACAAAGGACTGCCAGTGTCAAATCGTGAGATGGAAACCATGAAACTTGCAATTTTGGAAGGGAGATGGAGCACCCATGTGCTGCTCCGGCAGTGTATATCGGATATGAGATTTACAATTTTAATGGTTGCCAACGGGGAAAAAACAAAGTCGTGGAAGGAATGAAGGAGAGGAAAATGCAGAAGCCATGGCTGCCCTTCTCCAGAATAGCAGTCTCCTTTATTTTTGAGCAACATCTCCTTTACAAAAATTTAGCTAGTGTCAACCTTATGAAATTCGACGATGGAACCAGCTACTGCCTGCCCTCCAAACATAGTACCCAATTGGTATTCTGGTTGTGCATTTCCTAGGCAAGACGCCAATGGCCACGTAACAAGTAGCGCCAAACGAATTTGAGTAGAAGGGGCAAAAAGGTTATGTCTACATGTAACTGACAACCGTTTATGTTCTTGCTGTTTTTAAAAATCAAACTGTACAATAGATTTAAAATATAATTTTGACCATTGATAATAAAAATTATAAAAATTAAATTAAATTATATTAATTAATAAAAATATAATTGAAGTATAATTTTAGATAAATAATACAAATGATGGAATTTATAGAATCCGAAATGTTGTATATGTTTTTTAACTAGATAAGTGTAAACAAAGTCTTCGTGTGCTACTAAATTATATTATATTATTTTTAGGAATAATTCCTCTTATACCTATAACAATTGCACATAATTCCTAATATACTCCCAACATTTCATAAATTCTTTTTATATTCATAACACTTCATCCTAAATTCCTCTCATACTCACACAATTAAAACTACTGTTATCTATCCTATTGAAAAGACGATTTTACTCATTTAAAATTTCTGAATTGAAATAATTTAACATTAACATGACTCAATTGATGGTAGTAAATTATTAATACGACATGTTAAATAACTTGAAAGTCATATTAAGGTTAATTTATTTTAGTTAGAAAAATTTTAAAATGGAAAAATTGTCTTTTTAATGGGATAGATAACAGTGGTTTTAACGGCGTGGATATGGAAGTAATTAGAAAAAAATTTAAAAGGGCAAAATTATCTTTTCAATAAGATAGATAACAGTTATTTTAACGGCATGGATATGAGTGAAATTTAAGATAAAATATTATAAGTATAAAAAAAATTTATGAAATGTCGTAAGTATATTAGAAATTATATGCAATTGTTATGGGTATAAGAGGAATTATTTCTTATTTTTATACGATAAATTTGTATCTTTTATGATATTACTTATTTAATATTAGATTAACATATGATTTGTACGAATTTTATTGCTAGCGGTTAAAATAATACTTTAAATATAATGTAAGGTTGGATTTTTGAAAATGAACTAAAAAGTATAATTTTTAAAAGAGCTCTTGCTAGTTCTCACGGAAGTGCGTCTCCAAATGTTGTGCGTACACCGGTATTAGAAAAACTACAAGCACGATGGATTTATAATTTATTTTGAGTACAAAAGCTCCTCGCCAACCACGGATGGTAACACAACATCACAGCAGGGATTGTTTTCCACTCAACAACTCCATTTCTTCTTTGAAAGCCGGCACTGCTGCTGCCGGCAAAGACACCAACACCTTAAACCCCTCCATACCCCCCTCATTCGCCGACGAACAGGGCAAGAAAAAACAGGGCTCTGCACTCCCAAGTAACCTCCACGACAAGGGCTGAACGGAGATCGGACCTCCACATCCAAAATCCACGCCCGAATGCCCCAGGTGCCTCCAGTCAGTGAAGCCGCTCACGTGTGCACCCGCCGTAATCCCCTCCGCGTAGTGAATTTCCTGGAAATCGACGAACGAGCGAACATACTCGTCCGTGATTTGCCGTTTGCTCTTCTTGATCATCTCCGCCACGACCCAAACGGGCATCTCCATCAGCTCTGCCGCAGTCATCTGCACGTACATGGGGACGCAGCCGTTGCCCCAGTAGCCTGCAGGCAATGCCGGCTTCACCTGCTTCCTTATGTTCGTAGAGTAGGCAAACTTCACTTTCTCTTTGCCTCCTATGCCTGCGGCCTTGACTCTGTTTATCAAGCAACAGAGAAGAACAGAGGATTAGAGACAAGGCTACCTATGCCCCCTGCGCCTTTTCTCACTCATGGCTTACCTGGCCCGCCAGATAAACGCGCCTAAAGCTTCGAAGGTCGTGAAGCTAAGGCCTGATTCTTCCATCAGCCGTCTCTTCAATCGCTCTACGCAAGCGTTCCTCACGTGGTAGCACTCCCGCGTGATCAGATGCGCCGGGACCGGGTATGGCGTAGATTGCCTGTCCAAGCTCAGGAATTCGTGGAAGGGAAACTCCACCCGTGGCGGGTTTCTCGGCCTGAGCAGAAGAGCTCGGTCCCACACCGGCTCCTCGGACAGCTCGGCGCCGCCGCTCGCGAAGGCGGCCACGGCGCTCAGGAACTGCGTCGCGCCAAGTCCATCACAGAGGGAGTGATGAACGCACATGCCCAGGCTGAAGCCCCCGCAGGCGAAGACTGTGATCTGCAGCATGAGCGGGTGGATAAGCTCCTCTCCCGAGTGCGGATCCGGCACTAGCTGTTCGACGTCGACTGAGCCGGATCCGTCGAGGTAGTTGAGGGATGCGAGGGTCTGGTCAGCGGTGGCCCGGATGAAGGTCACTCCTTGTCCGCCGGGAAACAAAAGCTCTAGGCGGTCGTCTGAGGAGCGAGGGCGGAGAGTGCCGGCGAGGGGGTAGTAGTGAACGAGGGCCTTGGAGACGGCGTGGGAGATGAGATGGACGGGATTGTCAGGGCCGGGATTTGCGTAGACGCGGAGCGTGCGGACGGTGACGTGCACGTTCCGATCATTGTCGAGGTGGGAGAGAGCGAGGACAAGGCCTTCATCAGGGTGTTGGAACAGTGGGGAGCGTGATGGGTGGATGAAGATCGTCTCTAAAACCGTTGCCTCCATTCTCTGCCTGGCCCTTCCAAGCCTTGGAGCGATTTTGTGCAGGGCTTTAATGGAACATGTGCAACAGGCAAGAAGGTGTGAGTAGACGTGGAGCTTCAAGCGCCGCTACCTGAACTTGATTACCTAACTTCTTTTTCGGCCTGCCAGGAGAAGAATTGATTTTTAAGGATTAAAAGGCTTGAATGAGATGAGAATACCAGATGTCAACTGGCGAATGTGAAAAGTTGTATTCGAAATATTTAAAAATTTTATTAAAAATTAAAAAAGATGTTGTAAGAATTGAAAAAAAATATATATCTTAGTAATGTAGGTGCATATTGAGATAATGATGAAAATTTATTATTATGTGTTGAAAATGAAAAATATATATATCGTGTTTGAAAAAATTGTATTAAAAATAAAAAAGTAAATAGTTATTTTTTGAGAATGAAGAAAGTGTTCCTCAGAGTGAGAAATTTCATTTCATACTAACTTCATTTCATTCCATCTAAGCAGAGAACTCCTAAATAATGGCGTAGCAAGAAATAATGAATTTGATTGCGAAAAAAATAATATTTAAAATGAAAAAAATGTCCAGTTGTGTGTTTGTACTTTATACATAATAAAATCTTTTTAAATAAAAAGTTTTAATTAAAATTTTTATTCTCCATAATCATTCTATTTTTAATTATTTATTCACATATTCTTCTATGGTTGTCATACTTTTCAATTATTTATACATAACTATCCATACAACTAATTTATTTATTTTCACTGTTTATTATTATTATTTATATCATATTATATTAATTTTTCTTATTTTAAAATTTTTATACTAAGAGCGTGTTTGGTATGTTATAAAACTTTTGGATGAAAATTTTTTTATTGTAAAAGTTATTAAATTAATAAAAAATTATGTAATATGAGAAAGATAATGATGTAGAGTAAAGAGAATAAAATTAAAATATATAAGTTAGTTGTTTAGAAATAATTTAAAAATAAGACAGTTACATTGAAAAATGCAAAAAATTGATTAAAAAACATTGTAGCTATGGAAAGTGAAAAATTTTAAGTCAATATTTTTTTTCTTCATTGTCAAACACACACTAAAATTTTTTCATCCTATGTGACTTCCCAAACACAAGCACGAGAAATGAAAAATGACACACACACACATATATATATAATGATCCAGTAGCATTCCATCCTGAAGTTTCTGAAAACGTTAAGAGTTGGTTATTGCATACTCTGGTAGAGGGTGACAGTTGATATAAAAACTTAATGACATGTTTGATTTTTGGATTGAATTTGTATCTACAATGATAATGTAATGATATGTTTTAAAAATGAGTAAAGCTGTATTGGGAATGGGTAAAGTTAGACTAAAAATTGAAAAAATTATATTGAAAATTGAAAAGTTATCTTGAGAATTGTGATACAAATTCAATTAAAGAATCTTGTGTAACTTGAAATATGTCTTAAAAGAATTAGTGCAATGGCTAGCCTAAGCTCTTAACCTATCGATTTCAAGGGTAAGCTTGATAAGTAGCATATATAGGATTAAATAGGATAGTACGTACCGATTTTAAGAGCACATTTAGTAACTGGTGCATGTGGTACTGGGTAATATGGTAATATGGTATGAACCAACAAATGATTTTATAGTCTTATAATCTTTCATTTTTATGATATTTATCATCTTTTATATTTTAGTCTTTACCTCGTTCCAACTTGAGACGTGATTTAGGCCTTAGTTAGCTCGGCTAAAAAATATTTTTTTTTTCATTTTTTATAAACATATAAAACTAGGTGTATTTAACCTATAAACCAAGTTTTGTCATTTTTTGATAATTTTAAGTATTTTTTCGGATTTTTAAACACAATAGCATTTTATAAATTTCTACTTCAGAAATTTAGGAAATTGCTGTTGTATTTAAAATTTAAAAAAAAATACTTAAAATTATCTAAAAATGGAAAAATTCAGTTTACAAGTTAAATACAAATAACTTTATATGTTCACGAAAAAATAAAAAAATACATATTTTTGACTGGCCTAAGTAAATCACGGGTCCTAATTTGTTGCACCCGGGAGCAGGCAGCGCTCGCTGCTCCCAGGTGCATATACTTATTTTTTTATTTTTTTTGAAATTTTTTTATAACATTATTAATTTATGTGTATTTAACATGTGTATAAATTTTTACTATTTTTGGAGTATTTTAGAATTTATTTTTTATTTTTGAAAATCAGTGGATACACATGTTAAATACATATAAATTAACCTTTTTATAAAAAAAATTTCAAAAATAAATAAAAATAAATAAATACATGCACCCGGGAGCAGGGAGCGCTGCCTGCTCCCCCGAGTGCGGACAAATCAGGCCCTGTAAATCACACCGCTTCCAAACTTCACCCGGACTTCCTCGGGTTCCGATCTCCTGCACCCGGGAGCAAGCAGCGTTGCCTGCTCCGGGTGCACATGCCTATTTTTTTATTTTTTTTAAAATTTTTTTTCTAAAAAGGTTAATATAGGTATATTTAACATGTATATAAATTTTTACTATTTTTGGAGTATTTTAAATATTTATTTTTTATTTTTGAAAATCAGTAACATTTTAGGTAATTTAAATTACTAAAATGCCACTCATTTTCAAAAATCAAAAATAAATATCTAAAAATCTAATATTACGCCGATCGGCGCCACCTGTCAGTACCGGACCGTACGCGAGGCACCCCACACACGCTTGAACACTTGCGAGCTTCAAGTCACGCCCGTACGAGCTATATAAGGAGCGGATGCTCAACTTCTCTCGTTCCATCCCGCCGTCGGTGCGAGCTCCGAGTCCCGCCCATACGAGCTATATAAGGAGCGAATGCTCGACGTCTCTCGCTCCTGAAGCTGCCAAACCTCTTGCAGTCTTGCTCGTTTTATTCATCAAAAAAGTTCTCACTCTCATATCTCTACCCGTGAGAAGATGAAAATTACTGTTGTTCTTTCCTTTTCTACTGGATTTTTCGCTTTGTCGTTGGTCTTTACTGCTTTTTCTGTGCTGACTCAGATTTGCAAATCGATAACTGTCTAGTGTAGCATAAAAATTCGCTGAGTCAATTTGGCAGTAAATCGTAATCTCTGATAGAATAACAGGCCAGCTCTTGTATGTCGATATAAGATGATCTTTTGACAAACCTGTTGGTATATCTCAGATGGCAGAATCTCAGAAGGAAACTTCTTCAGCTCTTCATTCCAAGAAGAAAAGTTCTGTACCGCGTACGATTTTCTGTCCCTTGAATTCCAGGAATATCGTCTTGCACTGTCTGCTATTCCTTCCGGCCATTAGGCTTTTCCTCCGGCGGCTGCAAACGTCATAGTTGAAGTGATCTGTTAAAAGTTAAACCTAGAAAGGAGAAAAGAGTCTATAATATTTTCACTTCCTTTCACTTATTGATGTTTGAGTGAATTGGTGTTCGTTTGCATGGAATTTATGTTTATCATTGGATGATATCATCAGATAAATCCAATGTTGAATGGACGGTATTCGAAAATCCATCTCTTGTTTTCCATGACGTGCAAAAAACATTAACTGATAGTGTACGTTTTAAAACAAAAGAAAGAATCTAATGCCTTAACTTGTGGCACCGACCAATTTTAGAATGGCATAAACTTTCATGTGGAAAAGCTTACCTGAGTACCGTTCTAGCGCTCTGTTTTGCCACATGCTAGAAAATTGAAGTCATTGATAATGTAAACAAAATGGCTAAAGAAGAAAAGAAAGAAAGAAAATACCGTTCATTGAGTTAGCACATAACATTATAAACTGAGTTCCATTCTCCCTGGTCAATTTGGTTGTAATATTCAGAGATATGATATCTGCAATAAAAAAAATTCCTTCCAGAAAATAAATAAGGGTAAAAGAGAAGACGTGATAGAAGATCCGGAAACGTTGTGTTCATATTCTGAATTTCTTGTTTTATAGTCCTTAGTCTTCACGAGACTTGCAAATTTCTTTTTTCATATTGTTTTTTGTTTTCCCCATCAATTCTTGAGCATTTGATGGCTTCTAGTTTTTGTCTGAAACAGAAGATGAAATTGGAGGAGATTTTTTTAGCTCCTGGAAATCAAAGGCAATTGATAAGGATCCATTTGACTTAGACTGCGAGTCAGTTCCAAAGAGCAGGAAAAATGCGTTCAGCTTTGGGAAAATGTAAGTGATCCAACATTCTCAGCACTGTTTAGTTAGGTTCACATAACTATTGATGAAACATGAGATAAAAGAAAATTAGTTTCCATTCCCTATTGAATTTGCTCTAGGATGAAATTTTGAACTTAGGATTTCCTGTGTTTCAGTGCACATTCTTTTAGTGTTTGTTCAGTACTTTCAGGATTAAAAATAGCCATGTTTTTCTTCAGGGATATGGATTTTGCGCTCAGTGGGGACTTCGACAAAATATCTTCCTTCAATATGGACATGACTGACCTGGATTTCTCTAGCCCACCCAGAAAGTCTGAGAAACTGAAGGAAAACTCAAGAAAAGAATGTCTTTTAGGAAAAAAGGAAGGAAAGCAAGATCCATTCAACTTCAACTTTGATTTCAATGAGTAGGTGTATCATTATACATAAGGCAGCAAAATCAATTTTTTCCCTTGGCAATTGAGTGGAACCTTAATTTTTTGCTGGGTGCATTGTCGATTACGATTAAAACTATCCAGTGACTTTTGGCGAATGATTTTAGCACCATTAGGTGGTTTGATCTTTTACTTGTTCTCCTGTTTGAGGTACAGATTGGATGGCTTTGACTTGGACTCAAGCTTGCTGAAAGCAGATGAGAAATCTGAGAAAGCTCCAGTCTGTAAAGCAGTTGATTCAGCAATCAAACCTACAACAAGTAACTCATCTACAAGCATGGGTTCCTTTGGAGTGGGTGTCATTAAGAAACTACAAACAATAGACAGTGGAGCAACAGCAAAGCTTGACAATCTTGTCAGGGGCCAGGCTGATATTGATGTTTCAAATCATGGAGCTCCTCATCCTGAGAATTCTGGAAATCAAGATGCATCTCCTGTTGTATCAAACTCTTTGGAGAAACAAACAGGAATGTTCACAAAAAACGTTGGTGGAGAATACAATGAAGCTCGATATCATAGAGAACAGTCATATACGGGAAGTTTTATGGAACCGCATGCTCAACATGCGACGCAAGACACATCTGTTCAATCAGTTTCTGCTGAAGATACAATGCATGGACCAGATCCAAAGTTACAAATGGGGTCTGGTTCTGTGAATGCAGATGCACATACTAATCCATGGGGTGATCCAGTGGTTAGCACCAAACCAGTCTCCAGCTCACAATCCCAGAATTCCAGTTCTGCGAAATCATATAACTCAAAGGTTTCAATTCCAATAGAAAAAATAAAAACAAAGAAATCTGACAAGGAGTTTGAGAAAGACTCAGAGAGCCAGGAGGATGTTTCCAGGGAGAATTCAGCAGTGAAAGAATCAACCCATGGCCATGCCAAAACAGTCACTGAAGATGCAACAAGTGAGACCATCTCAAAGAAACAACATGGATTGAAGGCCATAGGGGAAAAATCAACTGTAAATGTTCTGATATCCTCACTTCATAGGTATGATGAAGTCAAAGGCCATAGCGGAAAAAATCAACTGTAAATGTTCTCATATCATCATTTCATAGGTATGACGAAGTCATAGAAGATCATTCTGGTGTCTTTTTTTTTTTATTTTTTATGTCGAGGTTTTTACATTGTTGGTGTTCCAGTATCATACTTTAAGAAACAGCTATACTGGCTCACAAATTACAGTCTTCATGTCTTGTAAGTAAAGGAATTCTTGCTAGTATGTTCTAATTTCTTTTATGCAAATAGTTCTGATCAGAAACTCCCAACGAGAATATGCTTCACGTATGTTCTTCATTAGAAAATTTTCTCCTTTCTAATCAGAATGCTCCGGTTAGGACATTGATGCATTTCATTCATTAATTGGCTAGTGTAAGCACGACCCTTAGATCATGCTTGTGGTTCCAATATTATGCTTGTCATTCCAATACAATCTGCCCTGACATCTTGCTAACTGCTCAATGGCTGCTTTGGCTGTATCCCTCCAAATAAATGCCAAGTCCATGAGTTCTTTGATTCGTAAATTAAACTTGTTTAACTTTGTCATTATTAAATTGATTCAGGGAATCTGGGATCAATAAGTTTCTACCTTTGAAAGAAAAAGAAACTAATGCTATCAGCTCTAAGTATTTTAGAAAACCCGAAGATGTCAGATCTCAGTTCTCTCCACCACCAGCTATAAAGAAGATTTATGCAATCTCTGACAGAAGAATAGATGGCCCGCACATATGGCCCACTGATAATAAGAGGTAGTCTCCTATTTTAGTCCCAGTTTCAAGAATGGATATCTGTATTGGATGAGGCTTTTAAATTTAATTGCTTAACTCTGTACAGGCATGAACTGAAGAACAGTCAAGGACAGGCCACAATTCAGAAGTCCAATACTTTAAAGTCATTAAATGAACCTGTCATGAAAGGTTTATCTGTGATAGTGGGGAGTAAAACAAATGTGAAAGATTCTGACATATCTCTGTAAGCAATCTTTATATGGAGTGGCATTGTTTCTGTATGGTGGTGGCATTTAAGCACATGCCAAAAAACTATTCTAATGTGATACTTTTGTATTAATAGATTCTAATAATCATCTTGTACTTGAAAAGGCCTGACATAATTTTCTTGCAGTTCTCAAGTTTGCCCTACCAGCTTAGCTGCACATGTGATTCCATCTGGAACCCCAAAGATTGCCAACCGCAAACTATTATTATCAAGCATCACACCTGTAAAAAAGTCCAATGCCTCTAGTGACAAGAAAATGTTTGAAAATGCTAACATGAAGATTTCAAGGTATCTTTTGCTCTATTTATCTGTCATTCTTTTTCATTGTGAATGTGGCGTTATGTAGTTATGTAATCACATATGCTTAATAAAGGTTATTGAACAGGGAGCCTTTGAAGTCCATTGGTCAACACGAAACAATTTCAGTGAAGGTTTCCGAGCAAATTATGGGAACCGACATGAACATGACATGCAAGATGCTCCATTCTCTGAATTCAAATAAACTTACTCTGTTGAGCCCATCTTTGAAGCGAAAATCCTTTGAGGTGAATGGTCCATTTTCCCTCCCCTTTTCTCCAAAGTCTGGAAATTTCTCGAAAGTTTGATAGGAAGTTGCAGAAAATTTGCCATTTCTACCTATTTTAAGTGCAGCTCCGCTTCTATGTAACCAAGTTATAAAGAAGTGGTTCCATGTAAACCCTTTCATTTTTTTTTATTTTTTTTTATGAAAGTAACCCTTTCATTTTTAATATCTTCATGCTTGATGGGAAATCCATTTCATTCATTGTATTTAACATTATTTGTTTAACTAGGAGATTAAGTTTCATCCAAAGCAAATAAACGCATGAGCTACATTTGCTGAAAAAAATATATATTTATGTTAAATTATGAAAAATGCTTAGATTTATTTACATATATATTAGAATATACTAATACTTTATAGAATGATTTATTCATATAATAATGATATTTTTGATGGTTTAGATGTTGAAAATACAATTTTAAAATTAATTTTTGGTATTAAACCATTTTATTACATTGATTTTACCCATTTGTAAATGGAGTGCATGCACAGTGATATTAGAAAAATGAAAGAGTTTTCACGACAACATAAATGATGCAAAATGAAATGGAGTGGATTTTTCATCAAGTATTAAGATATTAAAAATAGAAGGCATTACGCAGAGTAGAGGTTTCATAGAAGGAAAGCCAAAACACGAATATCTTATCAAAATGTATTGTTTTTATTAATTTCTGAGATTGCATCCAAACTGTGATGCTCTCAAGGCATTAAGAGAAAATAAATAAAAAGACTGAAATTGCATTGATATCTTAAACATTCCAAGTTATTCAGGATAGAAAAGGGAATAAGGTAGATCTCAGACATAACATTACTGAAGTTTTAGAAAAATGTCTGCCACACCTTCTTAAAAAGCAGATAAGCTGCTGCTTGTAATACGTTAACTATAATCAAGCAGCTCTTCTGAGCAAGTATCCCTAAAATTCGAATTAAGAATTTTTTTTTTCCTGAGCTGAAGCCAATATTCCTCTTTAATTTTCCACTGCCATCATTCTTTATGGTTTTTATGGAAGCTTTCTTTGAGAAGTTTTCCCATTCATAGGTTTTGTTTAGCTAAGCTTTCATCGTAAGATAACTGTCGCAAAAGATGTATCTGAGAAGCAAAGATTTTCAATTTTTTCATGCATTATGACCTATGCTTAAGCATATAAAAAACCAAAATCTTCTTTGTAAGTCCCTAGGCAAATTGCATCATCTACATGCAGATTCTCTCTGTGACGTGATTTCCTTCCAGTTTAGTTTTTTCAAACTTTTTCTTTTTTTTATTTGACAGACACAATCTTATAGGACATTTTTTTTTTTCTGTATGTGATTATTGCATTTTGATTCGTTGCTTCCCTGAAGCCATATGCTCAGTTGCTGGTCTATTTTAGGGAGCAAATGCAGATCCATCCACCCTGAGTCCGTCAAAGCGTGCAACTGAATCTCCTATAGAAAGCAGGTCCATTAATACTATCCATTCTAATCTCAGGTGTTATATATTCAAGAATTCTTTTTGTATATGGATGCTGCTGTCTTGTCAAAATATGCAGGAATGAATTGGATTATCCCCAGAGAACCGATGATAAAAGGGTAAGTTTATTGACAGTGTTTATATTAGATGACATTTTAATAGTAGTCTTGCATCTTGTTTGACTGGGTCTTCGTGAAAAAGAAAAATTCTTTTTTACTTTCTCCTTTTACATTGAGCTCTGGAATGGCTAATAATCTGGATTGACATTACACTGATTACATAGATATTTGCTAGGACCAGGCAACTTCTACCCCCGATTGCCCTATAGAGACAACTATGACTGATTTGGAAGTACCACTACTAATGCAGAGTGATGGGAATGTAGAAAAGGCTGAAGCCTGTGCAAAGGAACTTGATGATGTAAGTGGGTTACTGATGGCATATTATTTCTATTTAGATGCAAGATCAACTCAATTCATAATTATTAATTTCAAAGTCGAAGATATCGAAATTTTAATTTTGATCTTCTGGCAATTGCATTTGGGGTTGCATTTCAAACTACAGTTTTGTTACCCAAACTGCCAGATGCATGAATGTGAACTGATGGATACTTGCTAATGCAATTCCACGGAATCATCATTACCTTTTGTTATCTTTTCCTCACTGAACTGATTTCTCGTACCCCATGTATGGGGATAGAGTTCCATCCTCTTAATAACTATGTCCCAGCATATGGAAACAACTAAGGATTGCCAATTTATTATTACCCAGGTTCAGTTTGCACTAGGGTTTGTTGGTGTTATTACCCAGGTTCAGTTTCCATTCAATTTAAGACGTGAATAAATGATTAAAAAATAGGGTAGAAGTGGAGGGAAAAAAACTTGTTGTTGTTGTTGTTGTTGTTTACCAAATGCTTCACTGGTTGTTCCATCTTGTGTGAAGCACTCATCTGCACGCTATGAGCAGAAAAAGGCTAAAACAGTCCTGCCAAAAGATATGTCATGGTGTTATCCATCAACAATGGGATCCAAGAAAGGCATTTGCGCATCATTGAACCAACAACCCACATTTATGAAACTGTGTATTTGTCGTCATCTTTGCAGATATGCAACACACTTAGGAAGAAACACGATGAAGCAAAGGAGCTTTTGGTTCGTGCTTTGGTAAACAACAACCAGCTGCTGATGCTGAATCATCCTATATTTGATGAAAATATATCCTTCTCTGTTTCATTCTCTGTGAAGTTCTTCTGGGCCACTGCTGTTTTTCTGGAATTTGAGAGAATGGAGACTAGATCAATTAAGAAATGCGAAAAGTGCTTCTACAAATCTCTAACAAGATCGGATGCAAATTGATTGAGATTTTCGCGGTAGCATTTTTGACATTCTGCAGGTAGTTATTGGCACTTTAATACCTCGGCCAAAATGTTGCCTTGCTTTCTTTCACTTCAAATACATCCGAAAAATCCAGATGTATGCCTCGAGCGTGTTGTCAGGGGATCGTGAACCTTAAGTGGCCCGCCCCTTTTGTTGGGACGATGATGCACGTAAGGATGATATTGGTATGTTCTCCTTTCCACGCCTTTCATTGTGGATCAATTCTGGTGGTCCAATCTCTGCTATTGAAGTGTAAGTGACAAAAAACTGTTGGAGAAGTCGGTCTATTCTGTTGCTTCCTACTGTTGACATCATTTGGAAGACTCGGTTTTGATTTTCCACACAATACTTGGGGAATTATTCCTACCATTGTTCAGATCATTTGAAACATTTCACTTTTTTTCTTAATTCTCTCTCTCTCTCTTCCCCCCATTTTTTTTAGGAATGATGCCTAGGTGCAAATAGCACTTGTATTCCATGGGTGTGTTTGTTTGAGCCCAAAATATGTCAACTAAAACTCTTCAACCCAAAACTTTTCACTCTCCATAGCTACTCTATTTTTTAATTATTTTTTCACATTTTTCTATACAAACTACCCTACTTTTCAATCATTTATATACAACTACCCATACAACTAACCTATTTATTTTAACTTTATTCTTTTTACTCATCATCATTACTCCTATTATATCACATCATTTTCTATCAATTTGGCAACTTCTATTCCAAAAAATTTTCATCAAAAATTTTACTTCCAGCCAAACACATCTCATACTTCCATCCAAGTTAGGCAAATGCGCATGCTCACATGGTTGGGTTTTTCATCCAACATAAACGCCGATTCAGGTTTTTCCATGGTACACATTAGTGTGTGCTTTACCCGTGGCCAAGAATATATTAGTGAATATCGATTTAGGAATATGGGGAAGTAAGTGTTCAATGTTGCTGGCCCACTTCGATGATTTTTTTGATAAAGGTGATTAAATTAAAAAAATCCAATCTTTTTTTTGTTTAAATTCATTTTTTATATCATTCGCGAAAAAATCATTTTGATTAGAGTTTTGGGTGGGCTGAATCTGCTTTAAAATATTTACAACTATAACTGAATTATGAAAATCACTTAGATCCATTTATAAATTGAATAGAATGTTATATTATTATTTTCATGTCGGTCTATTCATAAATTGATAAAATATTATAATATTTTATGAGATCATTTAACTATAGAGGAAAAATATTTTAGATAATACAAATGTTGAATTGAGAGCCTTAAAACAGATATATAAATTAAACAATTTTCTAATGTTGATTTTACGCTTTTTAACCTTTGTCAAATGGCACAAATGTAAATATTTGATTTGGATAAATTTTAGTTTTTTTAGTTAAACAAATGATTCTAAATGCAATGTGTATTGGATTTTGATTTCATGATTAAAGCAGGCAAAAATGAGGCAACAACAAAATCTTCTACATCATCAGTACTATAGAAGCCTTTTTGAAAAATATGTTATCACTTTCAGTAGCCGTGATATTATTTTTATTAGAAAAATTAAATGAGACTGTTAAAATCAACGAACTCTATAAAACTTCATCAGAATTTAAAGATAAATACAAAATATAAGTCAAAAACAAAACCACTTCAAACGCCAATGTTTTATAACTGATTAAGAAAATAAGAGATCCATATACAGAAATACGCATTGGATTTGGTATGATGCTAGAGCGTAAAAACTAAAGCATACATTTACAGAGGGATCAGATGCGTTGACAGAGAGATGGTTCACACGATGATTGGCCTGGATCTCGCTTACAGGCGTGGCATCCATGTGCGCTGCACCGGCCTTCAAGGCTTCGAATTTCTTATATAAGTGCAGTTTGTTCAAACCTGTGTTTGTGTCTCTGCGTGTATCGATTCCATTTCACAAACCGCTTCCAGAGCTCGAAAAGAAATTCATACCTTTCATTTCATAGCTGGAGGGAAGCTGAAAAAGCCTCTTCGATTTTTTTATTTTTGAAGAGAGCAGGTGCTTACTGTGGTACTGCCTACGAAAGATGAAAAAGCGAAGCGTTGAAATTTGTCTAACGCGCCAATGTATTTTGGCGCGGAGTGGCGTCGTAACGGAGGACACGTGGGTATGCAAGTTAGCCGAAAACGAGTTTAAAACAAAAAAAAACAAAAAAACAAAAACAAAAAAAAAAATTCTAACAAGTTAAAACAATTAAAAGATGTCTTTGGTAAAGAATAAAACTTTTGATGAAAAGTTTTGATGAATAAAAATTGTCAAATGATATGATATGATAGGGATAATGATGAGTAGTAAAGAGGATAAAGTTAAAATAGATAAATTAGTTGTGTGAGTAATTGTGTAGAAATAATTAAAAAATATGGCAGTTGTGCAGGAAAATTTAAAAAACAGTTAAAAAATATGATAGTTATAGAGGGTAAAAGTTTTAGATTAAAAAGTTTTAACTTGACATTTTTTATCAATTATCAAAAACACATCCAAAGTAAAACCGACACAAAATCCGGTGGAATTGAATGAACCCTCCATACCCCAAATGTCGTACTCTAATTGTAATTAGATTTACTAATACGTGAATGTAAAATGGTATCTTTGTTTCAATGGTTACATCAACCTTTTTTTAATCAGTATATATTTAAATTCATGTCAATTATATTTCAATCAAACTTTGAGACATTCTTACAACTTTAATATAGAGATAACATTTTTAGCCATCGATCCAAAGACACACACAAGCTCTTATATAAACCTTGGAGATAAAGTTCATATCTAATATAGGAAGACAAGGTTCCCTAAGGAGAAGCAATCATCACGGTGCACCTGGGTGCTTTAATCTATTTTTTAAAATTTTTAATTTTTTTATACAACTATTAATCTAAGTTATTTAACATGTATATCAATTTTTACTATTTTTAGAGTATTTTAGATATTTTTTATTTTTGAAAATCAGTGACATTTTAGTAATTTTAAATTAGGGTTAATTTCAAATATACCTACTACATGTAATTTTAAATTAGGGTTAATTACAAATATACTCACTAAGTTTGAAAACTTTCACGTATACTCACTAAGTATGAGTGAAATTTCAAATACACCCATTATGACAGTTATAAACGTTTCATAATTTTAAAATCTCAAAATACCTCTGATTAACCTAATATTTATTGTGATTTGCGCAATATCAAGACCGTTAAAACTCATTATGTTTAGTTTTTTCTTTCACATTAGATATGTTTCAATTATATTGTTCAACTTCTATTGTAGTTGAATGACTATTATTATTAAATAATAAGGGGCATTTTGAACATTTCATGTGATGAATAACGACGATTTTTAATTATGCCTGACGGAATGGATATATTTAAAATTCCACTCATACTTAGTGAGTATATGTGAAAGTTTTCAAACTCAGTAGGTATATTTGTAATTAAGGGTAAATGTAGTGGGTATATTTGAAATTAACCATTTAAATTACCTAAAATGTCATTGATTTTCAAAAATAAAAAATAAATATTTAAAATACTCCAAAAATGATAAAAATTGATACACATGTTAAATACACTTAGATTAATAATTGCGTAAAAAAAATAAAAAAATAGGTTAAATGCACTGGGATGCACATAGCCTTACCTGTCTAACGTTAGTCTGCAACGTGGTAGGCGACGGCGTTACCAACCAAGCATTACCTGGTTAGCAACCATTTGTTAGTTTTAACTTTGGGCTATGTCATAACCAACACGGGGGTGATATTTACTACCCCAAATTATTTATTTGTGACCCAATCAAGCCCTCAATTTAAGTAAAATTTATAATTCACTATATTAAAATAAGTATGACAAATGGTTCGTATCATTTTAATATATTAAAAGTATTAAAAAAAAAAAGATGGTTAGGTTAGGATTCAAAATTTTCATTATTAATCGGAAATTCCCATGGAATTTATTTTTCCCCCTCCATTCCTTTCCCTGAGAGTTTTATAATTCGATCGGTGTGCCCACTTGATGATTTCCCGCATTTGGCCCACAAATGAGCTCATGGATTTTTAATTTTTTTTTGCTGATGAAAAATGAGTTCGTAGTTTTGGAGCAAGGCGATCTGAATGTGTGCCAAACTGGCACATACCACATTGCCTCGGCATGAGTGCTTGGGTACCTTATATGATTGTGGCGCTTGAATCTGACATTCAACGTAGGCGAGCGGGAGCGTCATTGCTGGGACTAAAGCAAATGAGGTTCGCGTTTGCCAATTTTCGAATCTCCCTCTCGTTCCCGAGCCCAGCGTCCCACAATATTTTTCATGCATGCATGCCAAAATTTCAGATTTCATTCCCCTTGTCCCTTTTGAGATTTCTCAGCTTCTTCTCCCTCCACTTCCCAAAAATGAAAAATCCAAACCACCAAACACGCTCCCCCAACAAACTTCAAATCCCCCCTCCAAAAGCCACCCTCCGTTACAAATACTCTTCACCACTCCCTTCTCCACCCCACCCCGACCCAACTCTACAATCTCAATCTCTCTCTCTCTCTGTATCTAATCAATGGAGCTGCTCTCTTCTTTCCACGTCTGCGACAAAGAAAACCTCCCACCTTTGTTTTCTGCCAAGCGCCCCAAATCCCTTCCTACTGCTACACTCTCCAAACCAATCTTCCAGCACAACAGAATACGAATTCCACTTGCAGACATTACTTACCTCTTCCATCCATCCCCTGTCTCGCCTTCTACCTGTATCGGCATCTGGTTCGACTTTGATGGATCACATTCAATTCGTCTTCCTATGCTTGCCAATGCCTCAAATCCCCGCAAGAGAAAAGCCCCAGATGGTGAAGCTACCGCGGCGGCTCAGAGGCCTTGTGATCGGGCATCTTCGCTGAGGAAGGGGTTCAGATAATCTTCAGGCTGCTATTTTCGCAATATGTTCGATCAATGGATTGTTTTCCTTTTCCTTAAGGAGGTGGGGGACCTTTGATTTCTCCATTGTGCGGACTGGGGAGGAGGATTCTGGTTCGAGAAAGAGAAAATAGGTTAAATCGATACCGATACAATGTTAGATTTCCAATCTTCAAGGAATAGAAATATTATGATAAACTGATTCTCTATATAACAATAAAAGCTGTTATTGCTAATCATGATGTCTGATTCTGCTGATGAGCGGGGCCATCAATGGGTAATTCCTGATTGATTTGTGGGTCTTCTGCTGGTGAAATGTAGTGCTGATTAGTGAATTGGGGATTGGTGGCTGTTTCTTTGGGAATTGAAGTAGCAGCGATGTGTATTCGAATCGAAAAAATCACTCAGTTAATACGCAAAGTTCTTTTATTCCGAGGATACTTCTCACCAAGTAGGTCATTAGGAGGGGGCAGCAAGCCAGCAACTGAGGGTGGGGTAATCTATTTGCAATATACATTTTTTTACTCTTAATTATTATATTTGGAAGGATAGATGGGGCTTGAATGAGATGGAGAAATAGGATGAGAATGTAATGAAGTGTATTAAAAAAGCAATGAGATGGCTTGAATGAGATGGAGAAATAGCATGAGAATATAATAATGTATATTAAAAAAGCAATATTAAGAATGAAAAATCTCATATGGCACTCATTGCATTGAAGATCTTGGGATACTTTAGAATACCCATTATCATATCTTCTCCACGACATTTTTGAATAAAGTGAAAGTTAAATATCTCAGAAAGAGGAGGGAAGGTGGTGATACTGCTTATATACAGAGAGTTTGTTTGGGTAGTAATAAAATTTTTAGATGAAAAATTTTTAAAATGAAAAAATAATATGATATTATAGTGGTAATCACGAAGAGTTAACAAAATAAAATTAAAATAGATAGGTTAAATATATTGGTAGTTGTGAAGAAATAATTAAAAGTAACATAATTGTATATGAAAATATGAAGAGTAAATTAAAAAATAAGGTAATTGTTGAGAGTAAAAAATTTTATAGTAAAAAGTTTTAGTTTAAAAAAGTTTTAGATGTAAATAAACAAACACCCTTTTTTTTTATTAATAACAAACACACCTTGAGTAAATTTAAAATAGATAAATTTCAGAAAATACAACCAACCATATGGAAGTATAAAAAGATAAATTTTCATCCCAGTTTTATTTTTATATTGAATACGTTATGGGAAAAGCGTTTTTTTGACGTGTCACCCAAATTTAAATGATGCTAACACGGAGATAGGTATGTCATTGCCATTCGGATACCCAAACAAGGAGGGGAGGCATAAATTGAAGCAGCACGATGGTGCACGCGTATTTCAGTCTTTCGGATACTCAGCCTCGTCCTTTGGGCTTGCGACTTCATTACAACCCATTTCTGGTGGTAGATTTCGAAAATTTGCCGCCATGCCTTGGTGGCCTAATGGCCCATTTAGAAAAGTTTTTTTTTTTTTCCGGATTTTATAACTTGCTTGAAGATTAGAAAAACAAACGCTGAAAAAAGAAGGGTTTTATTATATGCAATGGGGTGCAGTTAAACTTAGTGCACCTGGATGCAAATAGTCATTAAAAAAAAAAAATTGAAATTTTTTTTATGCAACTGTTAATATAAGTGTATTTAACTTATATATCAATCTTTATCATTTTTGAAGATTTTTACAAATTTTTTTGAGTTTTTAAAAATTAGTGGCATTTTAGTAATTTAAAATTACTAAAAATACTATTGATTTTTTAAATTTTGAAAAAATCAAAAAATTTCTAACAATAGTAAAACTTAATATATATGTTACATACATTTATATTAACAATTTTATGAAAAAGTTTCAAAAAATAAAAAAGGGTGAAATACACCCATATGCACGTAATGAAAACACAAAAAAGAAGGCAACAAAACAAAATTACGTAACATGGTAGAAGTAGCTATTAAAAAATGAACATAAAGTATATAGATTTTTTTCGATAGAATCATGAGAAGTAAATAATTGAAAATAGAGATAGTAAAAAAAAAAAATTCGAAAGGGAAAAATAGAAGCGACGTTAGAAGGAAATAAATAAGTGCAAGCACAAGCCACTAATACGAGAGCCCACTAGAGCAAACGTCTAAAACGCTCGGAAAAATCCTGAAATGCATCAATATTTTGGCCGAGTTTGCCGATTAAAAGTGTGTATTCAGCATTTATTTTTACCGAAAAATGTTTCAATGCAACTGGATGCAATGAAAATTCAACGCAATCGGCTAGAAACTCTATTTTTTAAATATTTTTATAAACTCTTAATCTAGGTGTATTTAATTTGTAAACTAAATTTTACCATTTTTGAAAATGTGTATATCTATTTTTTTGATTTTTAAAAATAGGAGGATTTTAGTACTTTTTAAATGACTAAAATACCCCTATTTTCAAAAATAAAAAATATATAAGTTTTCAAAAATAAAGTTAAATACACTTGCTTTAAGAGTTTTATAAGAAAATTTCGAAAAAATATTAAAAAATAAAATTTCTAGCTGGATGCATTGAAACAAAACCCTATTTTACTAGCCCAGTGCCTTGGTCATCAGTTGGATACTTGAAAGAATCTTAATTAAGGTAGAAGAGCATGTATCCTATATGAACCATTTTGTGCGGGCATGTAACAAAGCAGCTTTTAGATAGGACATGAGATTAGGGGTGTTAATGGTTATGGTCAACCTGTCAACCCGCTCGTCTAACCCGTTTATAAATGGGTTTGGGTTGGAATTTTTGAATAAATGGGTTATGATCCGCCAATTAAATAAATAGATTAGGGTTAGGATTTTATAATTTGCCAACCCGTTCAGTAATTCGTTTAATTCATATAACCTGTTCAACCAGCTTAATTCGTTCAACCCATTTAACTCGCTTAATTCATTAAAGTTTTATATATATACATGTAAACCCCTTGGTTATTTTCTTTCTTTAAGTTTTCCTCCAGTCACCTAATTTTTATTTTTCTACGCTACCCTAATTCCATTTTTCCATTACTGCCCTATTTCCATTTCTCTTACGACGAAAATACTCTCTCATCTCTCCTTACGAGATCATTATCTACTAGAGTCTAGACTTTTAGGTTATTTGCTATACAATCCGTTAACAACCCATTAACCCGTTTATTAAATGGGTTGTAAATGGGTTAGAGTTGAGGTTTTTTAAATGGGCTAATAAACGAATTAAGGTTGATATATTTTAAATGAGTTAATAAACGAATTAGAGTTGAGATATTTTAAATGGGTTAGGATTAAGATTAGGCTCCAACCCGTCCAACCCGATCCGTTAACACCCCTACATGAGATGTAACAATGATATGATATTATGACCTATCAAAACCATACTCAAAAGAATTCTATCAGAACTCGACAAGCTTTCCAGGCCATCCTGTAATAGTATTCATGTGTTTTATGACTTGGCAAGATATTCTTTTTAGCTTTATCAGCACTTGACAAATTCCCGTCGTAAGTGATTAGTACTATACCCCCACTAACTGCATTTTCGATACCTTTCTATGGAGAATGTCACACCCGATGCATTGTTCTTGTTTGTTATGGGTTGACTGTGGAAGCCACCATCAGATGTCTACTGCGTAAAGATGATTTCATGACTCTATGTCCATAAGAGAATCTGAAATGCCCGTGGGCCTAAATGCATGGTACTTGTTTATTCTTTCCCTGACTTAGAATAATCTTAAATTACACTTTTTATTAGGTATAGCGGCTGGTCAATGCACCAGGGGCCAAAACAGTCAGCAAGCACTCACGCCGACTCATATGAAGATCATGTGAGTCCCACAACTTTGGATGTTTTCCACCTTTCCATCTCTTTCCTTTAAGCTCTCTCTCATTCTCTATGCATCTTTGTTGTCTTATACATGGGGTCAGTGAAACACCTTTGCCACCCTTCTAACCTGCCTTTTCCAGTAAGATGAAAAGTGAAAACTCCTCTACAAGTCTCCTTGGTCCTTACAAGTCCTTTGCTCAGTACAATTGATCCCCAAAGTAAGGTTGTGGAATTGTTTCTCTTATATATATATATATATATATAACATGTTGCTTCTCCTGGTCTACGATCCATGAAGGACCAGTAAGGAAAACTAGACAAGTCAGAAACGATGTTATTTCTATTAATCTAATCTTCTTGGGGGTTGGGGGGTTCACCAGTTGAACAAATAAACTAATCTTCAATACCAGAACGTCCTTCTGGCTGTTCATTTGTCTGTTGTCTACTTTGTGAAGTAAGTAGTTTTGGCTAAATAATCTATTCATTGGAGGCCATGTAATTGAAAGCTTCGATAATTCCCCCAACAATGTGCATCCTTGTGAAAAGAAAATATATGGGCTTTCATTTTTGCAGAATGGTGTCTCTAGTGCTGCAATCTATACCACTGTCAATGAATAATCCTCTATTCGCAATATGTTAGCCAAACATAGATAGTTCATTAGAAAACAAAGTGGTTTAATTTGTTGCGGAATGGCCGAAAAGTAATCCATTTGCATGTTCCCTCATTTTTAAATCTTCGCCACCAAAGGCTTCACATTTGTCATTGACTAATTCACAGGGAAATATTATGTTACAGTGTTTTTTTTTTTTTTTTTTTTTTTTTTTGAAAAAAAAAATATTCGTTGATAAGAACAACCACTATACCACATAACAATCTCCCTAAAATCTAGTAAGTGTGTTTGTCATTGTTGCTTAAAGGAAGAAACAAATCACTAGCTGTCAAAAGCTGCTGCTTTAGGTACTCTCAGCATTTTATATGTTTATGCGGTTAGTCCTGCTGTTTCTGTTATATTCTTAAAACGACTCAGGAACATATTGCCTACAGAAAACTTTTTGGTACATAGAAACATGAGAGCATAACAGCTTTTGATGCCTAACTCTAATGCAAAATCCAAGAATAATCAAACAGAGGAGCTGTTCTCACAACCATGCAGAAATGAAAGATTGATCAAATTTATAATTCTTCCATCAGGATGACATAGCATAGATTAAGTTTTATGAGTGTAGTAAACGGTTGCATAAGTAGAACAGAAGCTTTCTCTCTCTCTTTGCATTTGGTTTCTAAATTGACTAAAACATTTTTTGTACTGTTGGCCGCCACCTAGTGATCGAAATATGCTTTTGTGCGTAATCCAGTACCCAAATGAAAACCAAGAGAAAAACGTAACACATAAGAACACTTGCATTTTCATCATTTTGAATGAGCCTTTCTAAAAGCTGAGGTACAGGGAGATTTGAACATGATGGGTTTGATTTATGTAGGTAATGGTAATTCCAGAGCCACTGAAATATACAGTTGATCACAGACCACCTTTCTTTTAAATTAGTTAATTAGCGGGATATCCAGCCACTATCTTATTTTCTGTGCAGATAGTAGTTGTCTATTGCTATTCAATTGATCTGGAACCAAAGCCTTTGTACACAATACTCTGGTGTTGTCTCTTCCTGTTACTAATCTTTTGAAGTGTTTTACCTGTTTGATCGTACATATTCAAGAAAGGATAAGCAAAACCTCATGCCCTAGGTTTAAGGCTTCAGCAGTAAGCTGGCGTTTGCTTGGCACTTCCAATCGCTATCAAAAACTACGACTACAATTTTGGAGTTGGAATTGGAGAAGAGAGTAGTGGTCCCCATGACTGTATCACGGTTCAGGCAAAGAAATTGAGGGATGGTGGATTGATCTTGAAGCTTTTCATGATCAGAGGTTGTGGCTGGGGTTTGGATTCTTGCTTAAGATAATTGGACGGATTTTGAAGGGTTTCAAGTCTTTTTGACTTTTGAGTTAAAAGAGTCTGCTTTCTACATGGTGTGGCTGGCATTTTCAGAAAATTATCAATAAAAAACTTCTCACCAGTTTTCACAATTATATTATTATTTAATCATTTATTCATATCATTCTATATAACCATGACGTTTTAAATCATTTCCCAATAATTATTCATATAACCATTCTATCTATTTTAACTTTATTCTCTTTATTCCGCATCATTTTCCAATCAAAACTTTTCATTCCACAACTACCATAATTTTTAATTATTTCTTTACGTTTTCTTATAAAACTACTCTATTTTCTAATTATTTTAACATAACTATCCATACAACTAACCTAGTTAATTTATCTTTATTCTCTTTACTTATTATTATTACTTTTATCATATCATATATTTTTTCTTATTTCAAAAATTTTTATACGAAACATTTTTCATTGAAAATTTTTATCAATTCTTAAACATAAGTAAGGTGACCTAAAAAGTTAATTCTTTAAAATGCTTACTTTCGAGTGATTAAGTTTTGTTCCCACTAGAAACTTTGACATGTTAGAAGTAAGGATATTAACTAAACAAAAAAATTTTCAAGTCATTCAAAATTTTTTTTCTTCTCCATAAACATTTTTATAATACGAAAAAGCATTTTAATTAGAGTTATATGTAACCCATCCAAATGCAAATGCACGAACCTCCTTAAAATGGTATTTATTAACATTATAAATTATAAACAATCAAGAGAATTTTCTAGATGCTGATTAAAACGTATTTTGAAATACAATGAGTGGCTTAGATCCAAACAGATTTTTTTAAAAAAATCAAAACCCAAAATGTTGAAATTTGCAACTAGTTTAATGAGATAAATTTTAATTTATTATATATTCATAAAAAATTAAAAATATGGAATAATATAAGTAAGCTCTGTTAGTGGTTTCTAAAATTTCCCACCGTACTAATATTTCTTTCAGAGGTGATTGAATGCACCTAGGTACATTTTAGTCTCAGGGCACCTGATTGTATTTGACTAATTTTTAAATTTTTAGAAATTTTGTATACAATTGTTAATATCAGTGTATTTAAAATGTGTATCAAGTTTTACCATTTTTAAAGGTTTATAGATATTTTTTTAGATTTTTTAAAATTAGTGACATATTTTGTAATTTAAAAATACTAAAATGCAATGAATCGAAAAAATTTACTACAATGCCATTGATTTTAAAATATCTAAAAAAATATCTACAAATCTCTAAAAATGAATAAAATGTGATACATATGTTAAATACACATACATTAATAGTTGTATGAGAAAATTTTCAAAAAAAAAAAAAAAAGAGTTTCTGCACTCGAGTGCACCACCCGGGTGGCCAGTAACATGACACATATTTCTTTATATGAAATACACAATATACTTTAGAAGACACGCACGTGGAAGCTTCGTTTAAGATATAAACTGTGCGGACTAATAGTAGGCATTGTCGTAAGTGGAATTATACTCACCTTCACTGCATGCCACGTACGCCCTTCCTGTGCTCTATCATCTTGGATTTTGTGACAAACCCACCCTAGTGGCATTAACATGTGCTCACACTGTTATCTTAGGATAGTGCAAGGACAGTTCTAACTCAGATCCCGAAATAAGTATCAAAAGAAGGTTGTTGACAGTGTGGATGGGATTGAGATGAAATGCGAATAAGATAAAATCTCTCATATTCTAAAAAGTATAAAATACTTTTCACATCACTAAACAATAATAACGTACTTTTCTTATTAACTGCTTTGAAGGGAACAATCTTGAAATACTGCAGCTTGCTAAATTTTTTCAATAGCATGTCAACATTGTGATGCTTTGTAGCATTGTCAGTGCATTCCACTTCAAAATCATAGCAAGAGTACTCTTGAAGTTAAAGGTTGGTAGAGTGATGCATGTACGAGAGTGTGGCTGAAATCTGGAATGAGGGTTTTCCTGGTGGGTGAAGCCAGGGCGAGAAGAAGGAGCGTTGTCGTTTTTTGAAGAAATTGGAGAAGAGGATGGTGTTTATTCTCCAAAGAGCATCTAGTCTATGAAATGACGATGGATAGATTAAGGGAACGAAATTGTGATATAGAGAGAGAGAGAGAGGAAGAAGGGAGTAATGTTTCAACGATTTTAAAGGGGGAACAGATTAATGCAGCTAATATTATACATATGATTGGTCCAATTAGCCCGAATTAAGTAAGTTACCTTAACAAACCTATTAAAATTTTTTTTTTTACTTTTTTCCCATAAACTTGTTAATATAGATGTATTTAATATATAAATAAAGTTTTATCATTTTTATATGTATATATTCTTTAGATTTTTTGATTGATAATACATACATTGTAACATATGATATTACAAATAAGCTCTTTCATGACCCTCACATCATAAAGGAAATTATTGTTGTAAATACCACGATCGCATAGACATTTATATAACAGCGCATTAATATTATCAAGGGAAACGAATTTTTGCGTCAATTAGGGGTTAAACCTACAACCTCACTATCACATACCACTATCACATGCCACTGGTCATGACTAACTGAGAAATCAACAAGTTAGTATATTCTTTAGATTTTTAAACATAATAGTATTTTAGTCATTTAAAAATCTTAAAAAATAAATACACATATCCAAAAATAGTAAATATTAGTTTATATGTTAAATATGCTTACATAAATAAGTGCATGAAGAAAAAGCAAAAAAAAAAAATGAATGGATATTTTGTGCTATTCCTCCAACACAATACATATTTCATATTAGAAAATAATGGCATAGTGGGGAATTTTTAGAAATATTTTAGAAACTACTTGTAGAGTTTATTTATATTATTCCATAATTTTCTAAATATTATATAAATTGAAAACTAACCCTTTAAAGTGGTTGCAAATTGCAAACTTTCGGGTTTAGAAGTTTTTTTTAAAAATTATTTACTTCCAAGCCACTGTTTTATTTCAAACTATATTTTACTCAAAACATAGAAAATCCTCTTGATTATTTTATAATTTCTAATGTTGACAAATATAATTTACATCCAAGCTACTAGAAAATCATATTGATTATTTGTAGTTGTTTTGTTGGCACTTCTAGTGATTATTGTATATGCCTTGTAAAGACTTATAAACTATGGTGCAATTTGGGTAGAGTATTTATGAATCGACCATTTGAGTATCCTAAAATAGGTATGGTGGGTTACAGGTGAAAAAATACCCCGTTCAATTAGGATAAAGTAGGTTTTAAGGTTCATGTACCTAGAACCAACTCGAATTATTAATATATATTTAATGAGGCACGCTTCTATGTAATCAGGTTACATAGAAGTGATTTCATATAACATCTTGTATTTTTTTTAAGGAAACCTTCTATTTTTAAAATTTTGATAATTGATACAAAGTCAATTCATTCATTGTATTTAGCATAATTTGTTTCGCTAAAAAATCAAGTTTTATCCAAATCCAATATATATATAAGCCACATTTACACAAAAATAAGTACATTCATGTGTAAATTAAGAAAAATGCTTAAATTCATTTTTATATGTATTAGAATGTAATAATACTTTATAGAATCATTTATTTAATTAGTAATGATATTTAAAACAGTTTAGATGTGGAAAATACTACTTAAATTTGATATTTAGTATTACATTATTTTGTTATGTTGATTTATGCACATTTATAGATGAGACTCATGTATAGTGATACTAAACAAATAAAAGGATTTATGTGATAATAGTAATAATATTAAACATAATAAATGGAGTGAATTTTTCATCAACCATTAATAAATTAAAATGACAAAAGTTACATAGAAGCAACCCTGATATATATAAATTTTATAAAATATCTTTTATAGTAAAAGACAAATATATTCTTTAAATATATATGAATTTTTTAATTTATCAATTGTTTAGTAAATTTTAATGAATGTAGACTAATCGAAACCGACCGACCTGGTCTTAAAAAATAAGGTAAAGTGTACTTAGAACTGACTTAACTTAAAATAAGATAAATTATGAAGTTTTGAAAATGAGATAAAAATAGAGCCAACCCAAACTAAACTAATTAACAGACCCGATGCAAGTTGCACTCGTGTTATGAACTCTTGATTGTTCTCGCCCACCTGCCACGACACAAAACTAATACTTTACTACGTGCCAGTTTACTGAAGACCAGGGAAAAAGAACAATCGTCAGCAGATACGAAAGACTTTTTCAATCGACAAGCTGTTAAAAGGCTTATTTAACGTCCGAAACTATTTTGAATCAATTTCCAACACTTCAAGGGGTTATCTTCAAGAGGTTAAAAGATGGTGCGAGCATGGATAAAATAATGAGTGCATAATAGAATAGGGTAATGCTTCAGATGTGTAGCTGGTAGTTTTTTTTATATGATGTATGGTTATTAGTTAATTACTTACACGGATGCTTTTATAAAACTTTCAATATCTAGGTAGTTGATAGCAAATCCACTTCATCTATTGTGTTTAGCATCACTTATATTATTATAGAAATCTTTCGTATGTCTAAAATTACTATATACGAGCCTCATCTACAAACATGCAAAATCAATTTAATAAAATAAATTAATGCTAATAATTAATTTTAAGTAGCATTTTTAACATCTAAATCATCTAAAGTATTATTATTACATGGATAAATGATTCTATAAAGTATTACCATATTTCAATATATATGTGAATAGATGTGAGCACTTTTCTTAATTTACACATAAATATACTTATTTTTTAGCAAATGTGACCTATGTACTTATTAGATTTAGATGAAACTTGACCTTATAGATGATGTTAAATACAATGAATGGATTAGATTCTCTATCAAACATCAAAATCTTAAAATTTGAGAATGTTATGTTAAACTGTTATACAGAAGCGAGTCCTTTTGGCACAAGTTTGGTATTTACTTTTATACATTATATGTCGGTAATGAATAATATTTTTTTTACTAAGAAATATTTTTAACATTGGGCAAATTGGTTTGTTATCATTCAATAATTTTTGTAGTTAAGACTAAGGGTGCAACTCAAGTTATTAGGTCAGGTGTGACGTTAAATGTACTTTTATTTTATTTTTAAAATTCCTTATCCTATGTTATTTTAAGGATTACTAATCATTTTAGACCGAGCTGTCATTTCAGACCACTCCAAAACACATTTTTTTAATTTTTTATTTTTTTACAAAACTGTTAATCTAGTTATATTTAATCTATAAGACAAATTTTATCAATTTTGGAGATGTATATATATTTATTTTGTATTTTTAAATACAATGATATTTTAGTCAATTTAAATTATTGAAATATGAATTAAATACCCCTATATTTAAAAATCCAAAAAGTATATATATATGCAGCTCCATATTTGGTAAAAATTAGTTTATAAATTAAATATAACTAAATTAACAGTTTTGTAAAAACTTTCAAAAAACCAAAAAATATGTTTTTGAACGAATCTAAAATGAGGACATTTTAGACCGATTTAAAATGATTATTTTAATATTTTAAGTTGGGTCCTACTTTATATTTTAAGATTGGATAAAATAGATATGTTGACAAATTTTTTTCTTTTTTTTTTTTCTTTTTTGAGGAAAGATATGTTGACAATTTCTGAGCTCTAATTAGACCGAACTGTGGAAATTTCACGCATCGATCTCACCCTTCCTTGAAAATGAAAAATGTGGAAATTTTTATTTTTAAAATTTTATTAAAATATATTAAAAATGAAAAAATATAAAAAATTAGCATATGAATTAAATACATTGGGCTCATGTAAAAGTGAAGAGAAATATACAAAATACACAAAAATACATCTGACTGCATTGAAACAGTTTCCTTTTGACAAACCCCGTGTAAAATGATCAATGAGCTATTTCCCTCCGTACAGCATAGATGGGAAAAGGAATTGGGAATTTGGACAACCTAATAAAGGTCCCGTTTTGAATTCCGTAATAGAATTTTCTCTCTCCATTAATTAGTAGCCATGATTTGTCCTCTTAATTATGAACCGCAATATATTTTCTATTATTACTTTTATGTTCCAACTTTTTTGTATTTTTTCATAGAAATAACACATCTACTTTATTTTTCTCTCGCTTTTGCAATTTTTTTTTTCCAGCAATTTTATACGGATTACCAAACGCACTAGTTTTCAACTGTCTATGGAATTTTTAGGCACTGGCATATCATAGGATGTCCTTGAACAATTCTGATCTGATACAGAAGAAATAATTTTTAAATTTAGGTGGGGTAAAGAAAACCAAACTATGAGTTCATTTCGACGGGTAGACCTGTCAGGATTAATCATCACAGTATTTTAAACAGTGTTGTCGAGCATGAAAGGTAATGATCATTTGCTAGCAAGGAAGGAAGGATCACACACTATAGCTGCGGAATATGGGTGCCATGCCAGAGGAAGTTAATATGGCATAGTGGCTAAACATGGATACCGAACATCACCACCATGAAACTCTCTTCTTAATCCTAATTCAGATTCATTTCTCATAATACTCCCAATAAAATAATGAGATGGTAGTGTTCTTTCTTCACCTTGGTTGTCATTTTCACATATGGTGTTTATCTAGAAGCACTAATTGGTCATATCAATTAAGCGGCCAAAACAGAATCCGGAGGCTTGAAATGAAGTGGGTTTTCTTGGGATGTGCTTAAAATGCCAAAATGCTGTAATTTGGACTCGCATATATCTAAAATTATCAACAATCGGTGTTTGAAAAGAAGCTAAATCAGAAGCTGGAACGTGTCTATGCTTGTTCTTGGATAATTTTTTTTTTTTTTTTTGCTTCTGACTTTCTCCCAAGATTGTGAAGTGGGTTGAAAAGTAGGTCTTGCAGTCAGATTTTGATGAGGATGTCGGAGTTGGCTGACATCCACGCGGAAAAAGTCAATGCCGGATGGATAGAATTCAGTGGGTTGGCGCCTCCTTGCCATTGTTTGTTGCAGATGCATAGTCAAAGAGGGAGGGGGAGATTTTGTTAAAAAAAAAGAAAAAAAAAAGAGAGAAAAAGAATTTAGACAACAAGCAAGGATAATGATGAATTCATATGGTGCTAAATCATGTGGATAGAGGCATGCTGAAAGCAAAGGACAAACCGTCGTTTGCCGTCCCTTTGCAACACTAAGGCCAGAGATGGCCACGAAAGAAGAGCTTTTGGAAATGCAGAACAAGACAAGCATTCTCCAAAGAAAATTTGGCAGGGTATGGACTTCCACTAACTAAGATGGAGCCCCATTAATCTTAATTTAAGATTGATGTGGCTCATGGCTGGGAGATCGTCTCTATAAATATTTAGTCATCATGTTCCATTCCTCCCTACCTCAGCTAACTAGTAGTTATCAGAAAGGCTCAAGAAAAAAAATGAGGAAAGCAGCAGCTCTTGTGTGCTTTGTTCTGCTCTTGTTTTTCACTTGGAGGGCAGAACGTCATCGCTTGGATCATATTTTCAAGTCGAGGGAGCTGATAGAATCGATTCAAAGGGCAGAAATGGGCAGTGCAATGCTTAAAGCTGGCCCCCGAGAACATGGAAGGGGAGCCAGCCAATTCAATGAGTCTAAGAGGCTCAGCCCCGGGGGACCTGACCCCAAACATCATTCGCTTCCAGAAAACTAGCTGGAGAGTCATCCAAATCAGTTCAGTTGCTCAGTCGAGCAGTTTTGGGTAGGCGAATTAGTCTCTCTCATTTCGTCTGATACGAATAATGCAATAGTCTGACGTTGCAGCCAGGAATAGTTGTATTAGGAACGGGAACAGTGAACTGAATGCGTGTATTTCCAGCTATGAAATGTTTCAGCTCTCTCTTATTTCTGATTGAGGTGCTGGTTACATGAAGGCATTACATCAAGATGTTTTGCTTCCTTATCAATGAATAAACATGCTCTCATTACACCTTCTCTCACTTGCCATTTTTTAAGAATTTTTTTATTTGCATTTTCTAAGATACATAATGACAAAGAAATTGTGAAGATGGCATGATTCTTCTCCTCCCATCTCAACTCTGTAGTCTACTAAAACATTAGTAGACAATAATTTTCTATAACGAACTTATATGATGCGGCTCATTTTAATGGACATTATAGAATACAAGACACCTTTTAAATTCAATCGCTTGTATTCCACAACTTGCCTACCAAGCATGCACAAGACCATATAGGACGTAGTACATGTTAAAAAAATGATTTCCATCGTAGGAGAAAGGTACATTTGTGCTAATATATAAAAGTTTCCTTCTTTTTGCTTTTTTATGTAAGACCATCTCACCACACTCAGTGCTATTCATTAGGAAAAGCGTAGATAAAATTGCTCATCTCTCGCTGAACAGTTAAAGCCAATGGGATTATAAGGGCATTACAACAGAGCAGCATAGATTGAAAAATGCAGCTCAATGCAGGATGCTTGTAAATCCCACAAAAATTCCAGAAAGCTCAAGTGATAAGATGATAAAGACATTGGCAGTTCCACTGAATCTGACTTCCAAAGACCACATCATGATAGTGTTGGTTTTTAGTTGGATGCATGAGCCTGAAATTTTGAGAGAATGGGTTCAAAAAAAATTTCATATCAGCCCACCCACCTTGTATGACCAGGTAATATGTTCGAAAGGAGAGGTAACAAGACCACTACCTCTACCCAACTTGGAACCCTAGACCTCCCCTACCTTAACATCATGTATTTACTCATGTCAACCACTTGATTATCTAAATTGATAGTATTTCTTTTCCCTTGTCTTGAATAATAAAGAGAAATAAGAATAGTAAGAATAGTTGAAAATAGGAAAAAAAATGGAATTTGTGACATTTCTGATGCCAGCAATATAGGAAATAATGTCAGTTTGACATAAAGTGATCAATAAGGTCAAAATAGACCAAGAAAAATAATTACTAAAAAATATTAAAAAATGAACATGGTTTAAGGTTAAATGGGAGTGCCCATGAAACTTCCTTTTTATGTAACCTTTCCATTTTTAAAATCTTGATAGTTGATGGAAATTCCACTCTATCAATTGTGTTTAACTTCATTTCTAGTATCTTGGAAACTTTTTATTTTTTAATCTCATTGTATATGGATTTCATCTATAAAAGTATAAAATTAACATGATAAAATTGTTCGATGTTAAAAAATCAACTTTAAAGTAGTTTTTTCTACATTTAAACTATGTAAAATATCAATAATATATGAATAAATGATCCTATAAATTATTATTACATTGTAATACATATGTGAATGGATCTAAGTATTTTTTCTAATTTACACATGAATATACCTATTTTCAAGCAAATGTGGCCTATGCACATATTGGATTTGGATGAAACTTGATCTCCTAGTTAAATAAATAATGTTAAATACAATGAATGGATTAGAATTTTCATCAAATGTCAAAATCTCAAAAATGGACAGGGTCACACGAAATCACTTCCATGTAACCCGGTTACTTAGAAGTGTGCCCAAAGGTTAAAATAGACTATGAAAAAATAATTCTTAAAATATAAAATGTGCATGGTTTATAAGAACTAATGGAAAATGGCATAGATTGTCCAAAATAAAGCCACTACACCACTGACTCTGGATGGCTGGCCTGCCAATATTTTTTGGGGCTATCAATTTTTTCCTAGGTGGCTTATGTGTAGTTTAGCACAGATAAACAAGTCCGTATAAAATAGCTCATTCATCTCACACGCAAAAAAAAAAAAAAAAGTCCTGAATAGATTACTAGCATAAGGACAATTATTGACGAACTTATCAGAATGTTTACTTTTTTCAAGAAATACGAATATTTAGGTTCGTTAGGCCTACATCTCGACGAACAAAAGATGGACCCATTTTGTGATCATCACCGTAGGATAGTGGCCTGCGTGCGTGTATCAACCGCATCCCACGAACAATTCTATTATTAGAAAATGGCAGCCATTGCGAAGGAAATGCCTACCGAGCACAGAGCCGCAAGGTTTAGATGTTCCACTACAAGCTGCAGCCGTCAGCACTGTCCAACCACGTAGATTTTGGACCATTTTCTCAATCCCCACATGCTTGCAATGTCTGGAGGACAAAGCAGCTGATCTGGCCAAGCTGCTCCATGCTAACATTTCCCTTTTATGTATTTATATTGGATTGTCTTGCCTAACTCCAACTCCATCCGGCTGCGAAAAGGAATTGCTTGACAAGAGGAATAATAATGAAAGAAAAGTAAGAAACGACGTTGTTTAAGGTTCTTAATATATGGATGGTGGAATGCAGTTGTAAGTGATTATAGTTTTGATGGGGACACAGGAAGGTCGTTCATAGGCTTTTGCCGATCTGTATCTGTGTCTTATGCTCCAGGAATACGTCGACCACTCAACACTCATGTCCCTTTCCAATGTATATGCTGACTGCATTGTGAAGTTTTGTCATCAAAGCATTACAAACGCGAAGTTTTTGGTGATTCTTCAGAAAAGTTTCGGCCACCATTAATTTGCCTCTCTCTGCAATATTGGCATTGTACTAAGTGCGTTGTACTGAGTGAAGAGACGTTGTATATCTTACAGAAACAGACAACCGCAGCGTTAAATATTGGCAGCAAAGAACAGTACCAACAAGATACTATACAATACAATATTCGATTTACACATTTTATTTTGATTTTTTCCTCGTAAGCATGTTCTATGAGGTGTATATGAATTAAATACACCTAATAGAATATGATTACGAAGAAAAAATTAAAATAAAATATGTAAATTGAATGTTGAACGGTAAGCTGATATATAATATATTGTATAGTATCATGACTTAGCAAAATATAACATATAACCCAAGCAATACACATCATTGTAATGATCTTAATTTCATTAACCTATTATTTGTCTTGAATTTTTTTAGCCAATTCTATTGTATCATGATGCAGTTTAAGCCAAACCCATTATTATATATATGGATAATATTCAGGTGCAACACTTCTGTATTGTGTTTTGAATTACAATTTACCTCGCTCATTGTATTTAGAATAATGTATTCTATTACCATATCAATTTTCATCCCAATCGGATATGTGTACGGACACTCTCTGAAAATGGTACAAATTTAACGTAATAAAGTAGTTTGATATGAATAACAACTTTAAAATAGTTTTTTTAACATATAAACCATTTGCTATAAAATTTATATATAGTTAAATAATTGTATAAAGTTTCATTGCATTATAATATATGTATGACACATTTTTGGGCAAATGTACCACTATTCTACCGCACCGAAACAACCTTAAAATTAATATTTCAAGGTTATGTAACTAGGTTACATAAAAGCGAAGTTATGTAACTCCTCTAAATTTTAAGATTTTGATCCTTAATGTAAAATCTATTTCATTCATTATATTTGACATTCTTTGTTTATTTAAGATATCAAGTTCCATCTCAATCAAATATGTTTATGGATCACATTTGTTGAAAATAGTATTATTCATATGTAAATTATGAAAAACGCTTTAATCTATTTACAGATGTGTTAGAATGTAATTATATTTTATTAGATCATTTATCCTTGTATAAATGATATTTTAGATGGTTTAGATTTTGAAACTACAACCTTAAAATTGATATTTAATATTAAACTATTTTATTATGTTGATTTTCAATGCGGTCATCCAAAGTGATATTGGACGAATAAAAGAATTTTCAAGATATTAGAAATAATATTAAATATAATTGATGGAGTAGATTTTTTATCAACCATGGAGATTTCTAAAATAGAAGGATTACGTAGAGAAAGGTTTAGTAAAAATTTTGGGAGACGTGCTCACGATTTCAAATTTATTGTCTTCGCTCTCAATCATATTGTTTATTATGAAATTAATTTTTAATAATATTTATGATGGGAATTTTCAAAATCTGTAAAACACCAAATTAATCTACTTGATGTAAGGAATATTGGAAATTAATTTCGTAATAAAAATTAATTTCGTGAATTCCCCCAGTTATGATAGAAACTAACAGCATTGGCATAGATGCAATGGTATTCATCACAATTTCATTAACCTGTTTTTTTGTCTTGAATTTGTTTATCCCATACCATAGTATCATGTATTCAGGATGCACTTTAACAAACATATTTTAGTAAGAATTTTATTAAAATATTTTAAAATGCAAATAACTCTTATTCTAATAAATGTCTCCTTAGAATTATTTGAAAGTCTATTAAATCCCATTTAAAATATTAAAATTAGTGAATTTTGATAAAATTACAATGTACCCTTTAAATTTTTTAACTGTAATTTCCTACATGATGGAGATCCAACAGTAGAAAACAAGTTAGATCGGTTCCTTTTTCAATCGGTTACTACCGCAACACCTGACAAGAAGAGGGATCATTTGTGGCTGTAGACCCAGATGTTTAAATTGATTATAGTAATTTCCATCACTGCTTGGGTAGATCCTTCCACTGCCATATCTGATTCCCTGTTGCTGAACCCGCACTTGGATTTTCTGTATTGTAACAAGTAGCTACATGATTCAAAGCCAGTGTACAATGCCTAACATGAATTTACAATTAGTTTTTTTAATAGTCACCACATGGAATCAAAAACCAAACTTCGTTCCATGACAAAATCTAGAATAAAATAAAAAACCTTATTGTGAGCGTGGACAAAAAGGATACTAAATAAATGATTCTTCATTCACACTAATGGGACAATTTTAGAACCTCTAGTTTCATATGAGCTTTAGAACGTTTGCTTTATCCATTTACAAGATTAGAGAAATGGACCCCCAAAAAAAAAAGTAAAGGGATGCGACTCTTCACTCTAATCAATAGTCAAGAACAAGAGAACTTTCCACTTTAGCAGGTGGCGTGGGCTATTTGAGTGTTCAATCTTGCCTGGAGGTGTCATTTTTCCCTGCATTCCATGACAAGGTTGAGAAAAGGCCTGTCACGGACTTGATGAATTCGGAATAGAACATGTGGTATCCAAACCCCATCAGACAAAAATGAAGTTTGGCTAATGTCCAATTTAATGAAGTTGTCTGCATCGTTGCAGGCCACCATGGAGATTGAAAGATCTAGCACGTCCTCCACAGTCCTCAATTCTCATTACTCCTCTGCGTACATGATGTGTATACTTATTTTGTTTTGTGCATTTTCGTTAGTAGGTAAGTTCTGTCAATTATCCAAACACAGCCATGACTGAATGAGAATGACTGATGGTGAGTTGTGACAAATTCAGATCAGGTCCCGAACATTTAATTCAAACGAATAGCTGTGAGTGTTCGTGGCCAATGACTTTCTGCTCTTGGTTCCAATCCCTTTGTGAACTGTGACCCACTAGAGATTCCGTACCCGTTTTGAATTATATGATGGTGCTGAAGAAATTGCACAGGGGCTTCTGGGGGTCCCAAATTTCGGATCCCAATTCTATGCACCCGGGTACATTTAGCCTCAATGCACCTGGGTGTACTACACCCATTTTTTTGAAATTTCTTTTTGAATTTTTTTTTACACAATGGTTAATCTAGGTTTATTTAACATATGTATCAATTTTTACTATTTTTGGAGACTTTTAGATATTTTTTTAAGATTTTTAAAAATCAGTGGCATTTTCGGTAATTTTAAATTACGAAAAATGCCACTGATTTTTAAAAATCTTAAAAAAATATCTAAAAATCTTAAAAAATAGTAAAAATTGACACATATGTTAAACAAACTTATATTAACAGATTCATGAAAAAAATTTCAAAAAAAAATAATAAAAAAATGGGTGTAGTACACCCAGGTGCATTGAGGCTGAATGCACCCGGGCGCACAGGATTGGGATCCCCAAATTTCTTCTAGTGGTTTCAACACTTGTATGATGTGATTCAACTCCTGAAAATGACAGCTCTGGCCAACGGATTGCCACATCCTAATGCCGAGCTCCATCTGACTCAGCCCATCCCCAGTCAACATGCCAAGTAGCATATATCCGATTTGCGTGGTTTTGCAAATCATGATTATGGCTAATAGTCCTGATAGTGTGGATTTCCCTAATAGCAATTGCCACAGGTTGATAACTTTGCAACCGGGGGTCATGGGTTCCAATCACCAGAAATAGCCTCTTTGTAAAACTAGTCATACGCACGGATACTCTTTCCCAAATCTCGCAGTGTGCGAAGCTATAGGCGCCAGGTCGGCGCTTTTCTAAAAATCCAACATGAGAATAGCCTCTGATTTATCTGGCACAGAAGGGATAGAGTTCCTCCACAGTTACATTAATTAGCACTAACCAAAAATTTCCTCCAGCTAATTAATCACGCACGTTAAGCTCCGCCAAACACATCCTAATTTTTTCCCTAGTGGTGGATGGCAACGAGGTTCCTGTTTATTTTATCATACTGATTCCATTTGAGATTATCCTAAACATTCTGACTTCTCCAAAAGAAGTATTTTTTACAACAAAAGCTTTAGTTAAAGATAATCCACTTTTTCTATCATTGGCTGTCAGCTGACATTGGACCAATAATCTAAACATTAAATAATTTTAATCATTTAATTATTCGATTTAAGTCTTCAACAGTGGATAGACCACGTCTACAGCGGTTTGATTATTCGTGACGGTGGAAATGCCAAACCGTCTCGTCACTAGGAAATTTTATCCCTTTGATCCTAATCCAAACTCACTTTCTCTAAGAACTATTGCTGGAAGGAATTTCTAAATCATTCTTTCTCAGTGCTAGTAACTGTAGTTTTTTGAACATTGACGAGAGGACTTCCACCATATGAGCAAGTTGTACTCGTATGAGTTATATACAGTGGATAATGCATCAGTCGGCACATGTTTAATGAAAATTTGATACTTTATTGGTCACAAAATAATCCAATCCGCAGTGCTCGTGAGGCTTATCTGGAAACACTCATCAGCCATGACGACCAATATTAGCAGATGCCAGGTGGACTTTCTACACCAACCCCAGGGATTACCATGACTGAGATATGACATGAGCTGGTCTTTTCGCCACATCCCAAGTTCAGAAAATCAATCTTATCTGTGATCCTGGAACCCCGCGCACAGCAGGAGCTTAATGCACTGGGCTGCCCTGCTCCTTTTCTTCTTTAATCTTATCCGTAATCTGCGACCTGCTGTAGCCTTGAATTGCTGATCAGCAAATCTGCTTTCGTCTATCTGAATTACCACCAACAACAGTAAAGGACGGCCATTACTCTTAAATTATTTTCCGATCATGTTCTGTGAGTCATCATTCAAACGCTTGACAACCTTCGACACCCAACTAGCAGCTAAGTGGACCATCTGCAATGCATTGCAATGAAATCCAATTTTCTTGAAAGGGGTTGGATCTAAACACCTCATTTGAAAGACTGAGAAAGAAAAGAGACCCAAAAAGCCTATGGATACAAACAAGTTAAGGGCTAGAGTTGCGGGGCAATCTTGGCGTATTGTGGGATAATGGATGGTCCATGGCCAACAGAAGCTTGCAGTTAAAGAATCATACATAAGACCTCCACTCACCTTCACTGTGATTATGACATGTGGGTTTGTCTCTTTGAGCTCGTGGGATGTATATATAAATCACATTCACCTCGGAGTTCAAAGCATCTGATCCACACACACTTTCGAGGTCTTAAGAAAATGATCAGAAACTCAAAAATTCCCGTGCTTCTCATCTTGCTTTTGGTCCTCAATATTGAGAAAGCAAGATCTCGACCTCTAGCTAATCATGATCAGCCTGTAATTAGTGCAATGAAGGTGAGGAGGAGTTCATCTGAAGGATTGGGTGAGGGAGGTAGCACAATGCTCAAGGTGGCCTCCTGGGGACGCGTGATTGAAGGCAACAATGAGTCTGAGTCTATGAGGGTCAGTCCTGGCGGGCCTAATCCTGAACATCATTAGAAATGAATTGCATTTCAAGCAGGGAAAATTTTCATGTCAACTTTCATGTTTTTTGGTTTTTCAAAGTACTAGTTCTTTAAAAATATAAAAATAATTCACTAGGTTTTTACGATTACAAGCATAGCTTAGATTTTCCAAAGAAAAGATAAAAATGCTCTTTCACCAGCTTCTCCTCCTCCAAGTCCAATACTAATGGAGGTGAATGCTTGATGGAGGATTGGAGAAGAAGCTGGTCAAGGCAATGCACGTTTATCTTTTCATGTTTCAGTTTATGTAACGCCCCAGGCCTAACAGTAAGGTATTGTCCACTTTGGGCCTCGGCCCGCACGGTTTTGCCCCTCTGGGTTCACGCGCATCCCGTCCTTCCCCAAAAGGCGCCTCACTGAGGTACCTGGCAGCCTCCACTTATAGCCCAGGCTCCCCCCCTCATCCTAACCGATGTGGGATATCACATTCACCCCCCCTTGAGGCTCCAGCGTCCCCGCTGGACACCATCGGCCGGAGGTCGGGAGTCGGCTCTGATACCATTTGTAACGCCCCAAGCCTAACAGTAAGGTATTGTCCGCTTTGGGCCTTGGCCCGCACGGTTTTGCCCCTTTGGGTTTATCTCGAAAACTTGTAGATTATTACAAGCTATAAAAGTTGTAGTCAATAATCTTTGTAAGAAAATGTGAGATTTTTGTCTTCAATTCTCTTGTACCTGTTGTCCTGTATCATGAACTACAATTCAGTGTGCCATGTGGTCTTGATGTAAGAACTTCATTGTACTTTCCTATATTTCTTCCACATTAGCCTTCTGTGTGCTGCGTAATCTTGTTTCTGAGATTTTTTTTTTTCGAAAAAAAGAAAGTTACAGTTAGAAAAAGAAAATTATGTAATGAGACACATTCATGACGGGTAAAGTATTGAAGTAGTCGTGGCTATTTAATAGGCCAATTTATACAAAATGAGACTCGCTTTCAAATTATATTTTTTTTTACCTACATTAATATTACAGGCATGGGATATGAAAACAACAGAAACAACTAACAAAATGAAATCGAATCGAGCTCTTATGTCATATTTTACAGGGTGAATTCCCTAGAAAACTAGTTTCTTTATACTGCCTTTTCCACTGAGATAATTAGAAAAACATTCCAAGCTTTTCAACAACTTATGTCAAAGTTCTTTTGAGGAAGGTTAAAACTGCAACTGTGGCAATGGAAACATGAATTTTCAAACCAGAATCTAAACAACTTTCAGTTTACTGTTTCATTTAAGTACGCCAAATGATCTTCTCAGTCCCGATTAGGGGTGTTAACGGATCGGGTTGAACGGGTTGGAGCCTAATCCTAATCCTAACCCAATTAATATATCTCAACCCTAATCCGTTTATTAACCCATTTAAAAAACTTCAACCCTAACCCATTTACAACCCATTTAATAAACGGGTTAATGGGTTGTTAACGGGTTGTGTTTGTTACTAATTTTCATTCTAAAAATCTTCAATAAAATCTGTAAATTTAAATAAATTAAATAATTTGAAGCTAACATACCTGAATTTAATTTATTTTAGCTTGAAAACATCAGCGCCAATCTCAAGTCATCTCTTTAATGTCAATTCCTATTATAAATATTATATATATATTATAATATATTATATTAAATGAGTTATACGGGTTGAACGGGTTGGACGAGTTAAATAAACGGGTTGGATGGGTTGACGGGTTGCGAAACCTAAACCCTAATCCGTTTATTTAATTAAATGGTTGAACGGGTTGGCGGATCATAACCCATTTATTCAAAAATCCCAACCCAAACCCATTTATTAACGGGTTGAACGAGCGGGTTAACGGGTTGACCATGACCATTAACACCCCTAGTCCCGATACGGATCCAAAAATATATTTTTTTGTTTTCTTTGAAATTTTTTTATAGACATGTTAATCTAGTTGTATTTAATTTCTAAATTAAAATTTACCATGTTTTGGATATATGTATATATTTATTTTGGGTTTTTATATACTCGGTACATACTAAAATATAATGCCTTTCACAATAAATAAGGAAACTGAACGTGGGACGCATTCGATGGAGATTAAAAAATTACGCACCCATGTAAAAGATGCTGCTGTAGGGCCACTCATTAATTATCAAAACCAGTTACAGATTTAGAGAGTTTGGAGTGATAAAAGTTTAAGAGATTCTCCCTTACACCAAAGTCAGCTGAATAGTGTGATAGGAAATATAGGAAGAGCATTGCTAAGCATTTTACACCAAGTATCCACGTTTTCAATTTGTTGGAATAGACAAAGATAAAGCCATCTAGAGAAACAATGTGAACATGAAACTCAACTTATTTTCATTATTTCTTCTTTTCAAAAAAAAAAAAAAAAAAAGACGTCTGCTTATTTAATTAAGGGCTTCTGGCAAAGGACCATCAAATTTGAACCTTTTTTGCAGATTCGCCCCCAGCAATTACCTATGTTCAAAATAACTTTATCTTTGCCTTGTTATACATGGTCACTTTTTAACCAAAACGACAAAATTATAAACATTAAAGATAAAAGAGATGTTTTCTCAACCTTCGAGTGAACATTTCTTCTTGCCTAATAATCACCTATTTAACCATCTAGCTAAAAAAAAAAAGTTTACCTTATTTAATTACAATGAGTGATCATGGAAGACTAGACGTACAGTTATTTTGAAAAGGCGTTATGTTTCACAAGGGCTAATCTATTAAAAAGGTTCATAATAAGTTATTAGCAAAATTTATAGTTATAGATATAAAATGCATCATAGCAAAAGCATTGGGATCGTTTGCAAAACAATTCATGTAATTATTTATTTACTTTCTTTGTATTTTGACTTTATTCCTATTTTTATTTATTATATTTATGTTCATTTAAATATGCACTACAATAAAATCTTGAGACATTCTTAAAATTTTTAAAGAAAAATCACAAGCTCCACCTTATAATTTTTTGGAGGAAACAAGCCCCCACATGTTTTGGGGGCAAGATATCGAGTTATCTTGACCTACCCTATAAAAAACCTATGTCTAATCGAATTAAAGTGGCATGCAAAGAATTAGATTTCCATTACAACAGAAGTTATTATATGTAGATTTCTACTTGTTACTTTATTGAGTGCTGATCTTTTGTGACCGGTAGCAAACAACTCTTGGCCACTCTTTTGAACCATCCAATCAGGTGGCAAACATATTAGCCATTGGATGGATTTTTAAAAAGCAAAATGAACATTTCAGATTGGTTAGAAATGTCGTCATTTTAGGCTGGTTCAAAAAAATATTTTTTTATTTTTCAAATTTTTTTTGCAAAATAGTTAATCTAATTATGCTTAATCTATAAACCGATGTTTACCAATTTTGAAGATATATATTTTAGATTTTTAAACATAGGGATATTTTAGTCATGTTTCAATAATTTAAAATGACTAAAATACCCCTAGGTTTAAAAATCAAAAATAAATATATACACATCTCCAAAATTGATAACAATTGATTTATAGAATTATAGATTAAACATAATTAGAATAACAATTTTGTAAAAAAATATTAAAAAAATATGTGTTTTATACCTATTTGAAATGATAAGGCATCTTTTAAAAATTCAAGGTGCAAACAAGAGTATTTAATGCAGTGGAAATTTTACAGCCAACCCTCTATCAGCCCGTGCGTCTCCTCTCGCACTGAAGTCTCTCTCTTTTCTTTCCTTCTCAGTTGCCCATGCTTTCCTCTCCCCATCTCACGCTGCCCATGTCCATTGTTTTAAGAACCATTAATCTAACTTGCATCTTAGCTTGGGGACACAAAAAATTAAATTTCCATTTTCTCATATGACACAATTTTGATCCAAGCACAGGAAATTGACCAATATCAACCATTGAATTCCCATCTCTTTTTATAAGACTAACATTAGATACAGATGGAAAATCCAAAAAAAAAAAAAACATGGGATACAAATGGAATCGGTTGCGTACCAAACAACAATGATCACATCAAGGAGCTGTATGAAATCAGTAGCCTCCTAACAGAATTGATGCTTGGACTGAAAAAAGATTCAATATAATTTGATCCTCTTTAGATCAGTTTCATCTAAAAAACTCAATTCCAACGGCCACTAAATCCAACCAACATAACGGAAATGACAAAATGTTCATTCACAGCAGGTGCCATCTTGAAGCTCCCCTTTTAAGAGCTCCACATCGATAGCAAATAACTGATTCTAATGGCGTCCTCTCTTTCGCATCCCTCAGCAGCTTCTCATTCGGTTTATGCATCTTGTCCGGCTCCAACGCCACCTCATACGCTCGCTTCTCCTCCTTTGCTGCCTCCCACCACTTCTTCTTTCTCTCCGTCTACTGTTCTCCTTCATCGCAGCAGAGTAGGTTAGGTAGGTCAAGTATATGTGACTATTACAGCCAAACAAATATACATACAACCGTAACCAAAGGCATAGCCCGGTAGTACACATGCTGGCCTTGGTGCTGTTTAGTTAAGTTTCGAATTTTTTATTTGTTGTAAGCTTCACTGAGCTTTTTGCTCCCACGAGAATTCGATCCCGGGGTAAACGCGCACACTCCATCCATGTGCTATCACTGCAGTGCGTACAGGTACACTATGGTTCTTGTTAGGTTTGTCTTGTATTCTGCGGGAATTGAGATTACATATCCTGTGTAGTTCAGTTGTAAGAGAATAAAATTGCGTAAGAGCTTAGAGAAATTCTATTTACAGGTGGATTAGTTAGAGACTCAGTGGAACCTTGAGAGGTGTCCTGTTAGGACGCGAGAGAGAGGATTATCAGAGTGTTTTTATTCAGAATGTGTGTGAGGCATCCAGAGAATATGTGTGAGGTATTCTATATATATCTCTGTAATCTGTTTATTCTAGTGGATTGGTATCTCTCTTCTGTGGTTTTTTCCTTCTTATTTTTTTAATCTTATTTTAATATGTGTACTTCCACTGTGATTCGTGCAGATGTGATTGGTATCTACACGAATCACGTTACCTAACAGTTCTTAATCTTAATCAAGAACCTTTGTCTTCCATTTTAAAAGCATGATCTCCTATAACTAATGTTTGGTGAAAATCTGTTGCGTTAAATTAGGAAAAAAAAAATATACTTTCAGATGACTGAGTTTTAAACATATAGCTTTCAAAATAAAACTATAAAAAAATATTCATACAACCAATTTTTAATTTATACGAAGCAAAAAAGATAGCTACATTTATTAACATTTGTTTTATATAGCGCTCTTGTCTAATGCAATCATTGATGACGTGAATTTCTAAATACTGACGAATTTATTTTTTCTTATTATTTATGCTTTCATTCATTTAACGTTGTTTTATTTTTATTACATGATTTCTTTGGCCTTTTTCAATTCAACTAAACCAAGTGGAAAAGAAAATCAAAATGAACAGCTACAATTTATGTTGAACATATATACTTTTTTTTCCCAAATCGTTGACTCACAGAAAGACGGCATGATCATTTCAGACCGGATTGGTCCAAAAAATATATTCTTTATTTTTTAAAAGTTTTTGACAAAACTATTAATCTAGACATATTTGATCTATTAATCAAGTTTTATTATTTTTGGAAATCTATATATATTTATTTTGAATTTTTAAACATAGATTAGTTATGTTTTACTCATTTAAATGGCTAAAATAATCATGTATTTAAAAATTCAAAATAGATATATATTTTTTTAAAATAATAAAACTTGACGTATAGATTAAAATTATTCTTTGACCTGTCTGAAACGAGTCGAACGGGTCTGAAATGATCAAAGGTGTGTTTGGGAATGGATAAAACTTTTAATGAAAAGTTTTGAAGATAAAAAGTTGTCAAATGATGTGATATGATAGGGATAATGATGAGGAGTAAAGATAATAAAGTTAAAATAGATAGGTTAATTGTATAGGTAATTGTGTAGAAATGATTGAAAAGTAGGGTAGATACATATGAAAATGTGAAAAAATGATTAAAAAATATGATAATTATAGAGAGTGAAAAGTTTTAAATTGAAATGTTTTAAGTTGACATTTTTTCGTAATTGCCAAACACACTCCAAGTGAATAAAAGGCAACGTCAGTGCTGATAGGTTTTTTCACTTGTGCCGTTCATGGATGGTGGGTCAGGAGAAGCAAATGATGCCAAACGGCAACTTCATTTCCTCCACATGTTTATATTATTTCAGTGTATGAATAGATGAATAATTAATTAATTAATTAATCAGCTTATCATGATAAGAGCAATAGTTATACTTTGATTATATTGTGGTTCGAGGGAAGCAAATTAAATAATACAAAAAGGACCAACACTTTTCCTAGCTAGATTGATATTATTTTTACTGTATTAGTAGTTGATTAGTTAACTTAATAACAATATCCATGTATGTGGAAATGACATGCCAGGCTGAGAATTAATGCATGGGATGTGGTTTTTGTGTGGCTAGGCTAGCTGCCGTCCCATGGCCATGGCCATTGCCATGGTGGATTTCAAGGTCAACCCATGATAAAACAACTTCATTTTCTGTTGACTACCTCTCTCCCTCTCTCATTAGACAAAGCCACTAAGTGCAGCATTACCACATAATTCCTTATTGAATTATCCGCTAAGAGTCATCACTCGATTAGGTGGGCTTTATAGTAGTAGTTCGATCATATGAAGTCAGCCTATTAACTCCCTTTCCCTTTTTTTTTTTTTACTTTTTTGTTTTTTCACAAAACTATCATTCTACGTACATACATAAATATATATACATATATATATTATTTTTTGTCTTTTTTTAAAAATGACTACAATATTTCTGATATTCAAGATATAAAAAATAAATATATAAAGCTCTAAAAATTATCAAAACTTGATATATTGATTAAATATACTTAGATTACCAGTCTTGCAAAAAAAAAAAAAATTTAAATAGGCAAATGTAGTGCATCGTAAAGGGGTTTGCTGAGCATAAATAAGATATTATAGAGGAACTGAGATTTGTGCTTGTGAATTAAGTCCGAAGAACTGTTTGCCCAGGTCATAAGACATCCTTTTTACTCATTTTCGTTTTAAATCTCAGCGCGTACCACATGTTTGGGCTTGTTTATCCATCCTATTTCAAGTGCTATTTAATAATTACATGTTACTGATTTTCTAACCTCAGTTAAATTTATTCCATTAACTCCTTGTTTTTATCCAATGCAAACCTCCTGCTAATTAATTATCCATTCTTCAGATTAAAACGTTTTTCGAGTAATATTCAGGGTTTTTTCTTCTGGAAAATATTGAGGGTTTTGAGGGACTCCAATTTCATTGTGCTGAGATAGATGGAAATAAAAGAGTTAAATAATAGCCGAAAAGAGAGATGTAGATCAGTTAGGAGAATCGGCATGTTATAATTAGCTATAAAACGATTAAAGATAAAAACGAAGAATAATTTATAAAAGATAGATAACACATCTATGGATGGGAGTGGTTTCTTACAAATGTTTGCATGTGGTGATCTATATTATTTAAAAAAAAAAGAATTTCATCTGCACCATATAAAATATAGACTAATATGTAGATACGCTATAAGAAAATGCGAAATGATTGGGAATGAGGAAATTACATGAGAAGAAATTGTTGGTGATGAGGAGATTACGGGTAATTTTTGACATCGTAATTAAATATATTTCGATGAATATTATGAAAATTTTGAATACTAAAAAATTATATGGGAAGAAAAAGGAAAGCGACCACTGATATAAATCACTGCATGCAAGCCTTTGTAGGAAATCGTTCCCTTCATCTGTTATTACGTGTGTCTATATATATATATATATGGGAACCGATCATGTGCAGTCCGCTGTAAAATGGACCCCACACATATTAGATTATATTGAAACTTTATACACTCATTTATCCATATATAAATCATACTTTAGACGGTTTAGATGTTGAAAAAACCACTTTAAACTTGATATTTACATTAAACTATTTTATTACGTTGATTTTGCACCATTTTAAGATGGAGACTACACACATGTTGGATTTGGATGAAAATTGGTATGGTAATAAAGTGAACAATTCTAAATACAATGGGTGGGGTGGATTTATGAGAAATGATCAGGTGGGGCCCACAGTGCATGAACTGCACGGTGCAGTCGCATGCACCGGATCATTTCCCTATATATATATATATATATATATGTGTGTGTGTGGGTGTGTGACTGTGTGTTGCATTTTCATCCTATTTTTACCTCTTTTAAAACTTAAATATGACGAGGAAAACGAAAAATAGAAATATACATGATGCTATAGAGAGTTAGGAAGAACAACAGATCAGCAGCGAAACTATTTGAGTAAGGCTTCTTCTATTTATCGAAAGAAAAGAGAAGAATCGCGGTCAGAAATCAACTCTCAGAAAATGCTGAGCCCACTCCGCAGCAGAATTTCCTTCCATGAACCATGATCGAGCTACTGGGCTGGGCTCATTTCTATTGCACCCACCCAATCAACGAATGCTTTCATCCTTGCAACGGAAAATTCCTTCTTCCTTCTTCAATCATCCGTCGCCCTCGTTTTCCCCGTCTATCCCCTTCCGTTTCCGCCATTGCCCTTCTCAAGCTCCGCCATTGCCCAAATCCGCTTGGCAGTCTCACGTCTCTCTTGTCCTCGAAGCATGCTTGAGAACGCCATCCGCGGATTCAGCCAGATCCCTTCACGCCATTGCTGTCACCACTGGCTTCCTCACGTCCATCTTCCTGGGCAACAACCTGCTCAGTCTGTATGCTGCGGTCTGCGAACTACCGTCCGCGCGCCACCTGTTCGACAAATTGCCCGAACGAAACGCGGTGTCTTTTAACTCCATGATTGCAGCGTATGGTAGGCAGGGGGATGAGATGGAAGCTTGGAAGCTCTTTTTGGAGATGATGGCCTCCGGTTTGAGGCCGACCCAGTTTACTGTTGGCAGCATTTTGTCTTCCTATTCATCTCGAGATGTTCCTTGTGTCGGAATTCAGTTGCATACGTTGGCTCTGAAGACTGGCTTGTTTTGCGTGGATGCTTTCTCTGGAACCGCATTGCTGGTGTTCTTTGCCAGGCACGGAAGACTGGATGATGCGCTTAAGGTCTTCAAGGAAATGGGTAATAAAAATTTGGTGACATGGAATGCAATGATTGCGGGATTTGCACAGAATGGCTTTGTCGAACAGTCACTTCTGTTGTTCTGTGAGCTGCTTAGAAAGGATTTCCATCTTTCGGAATTTTCTTTTATGGGTGTAATTTCAGTGTCTCATTGGGTGGTTGATTTTGAAATAGGGGAGCAAATACATGGATTGGTCATTAAAAATGGCATGTGTTATCATGTCGCACTAGCTAATGCTTTCATTGATATGTACGCTAGATGCTTTGATGTATCCATAGCAGAGAAAATGTTTAATGAAATACCTATTCGGGATGTTGTTTCTTGGAATACGATGGTTTGTGCATTTGCCAAGAGTGAGAAACCAGAGAAAGCTTTAGAAATCTTCTTGGGAATGCTGAAGGATGGTGTCTTCCCTAACTCAACTACATTTGCAACCATTGCTAATTCCTGTGCCATCTCAAAGAAGTTGGATTATGGCAAATGCATACATGCAAAAAGCATTAAGAACAATCTCGTATCAGATGTTTTTGTGGGAAGTGCATTAGTTGACCTCTATGCAAAATTTGATGTAGGAAATGCGTTCATGTTGTTCAGTGAGCTACCAAACAGAAACGTGGTTTCCTGGAATGCTTTAATTTTGGGTTGCTTAAGAGAGGATTTCTGTTGTCCAGTTTCTTTGCTGAAAGAAATGCTGCATTTGGGATTTCGACCTGATGGATCTTCATTTTCTATGCTGACCAAATCATGTTCACTCCTGGTGTTGCAGCAACTTCATTCGCTGATAATAAAAATGGGATATGCAATAAACGAGTATGTGGCAAGCTCTGCTATTGTGTCGTATGCTGATTTTGGTCTCATTTCTGATGCCCTGAGTGTTGTGGAAACTGTGATTCCACCAACATCGACCATCCTGACAAATGTAGTTGCAGGAATTTACAATTCAACTGGCCAGTACCTAGATGCCAAAAGGTTAATCTATCAATTGGAAGAACCTGATGTCGTATCGTGGAACACTGTAATTGAAGCTTGTGCTCGCAATGGGGATTATGGTGAGGCAATCAATCTATTCAGACACATGCAGACTACTCAAGTTGATCCTGATAAATGCACATATGCCAGCCTCTTAAGCATATGTTCAAAGATCTGCAACCTGGCCCTCGGAAGTGCATTGCATGGGCTCATTGTCAAAAATAATCCCAGGTGCTGTGATACACTCATATGCAACATGTTAGTTGATATGTATGCGAAGTGTGGAAACCTGGAGAACTCCATCAATGTCTTTGATGAGATTATACATAAAAACCTGTTCTCCTGGACCACTCTGATTTCTGGTATTGGGCTTCATGGGCAACCCCATCAAGCACTTAAAAGGTTCAGAGAAATGGAATTTCAGGGTATCAAACCAGATAAGATTGCTCTAATTGCAGTTCTTGCAGCTTGTAGACGTGGTGGGCTGGTAGAAGATGGGATTGAATTGTTTGAGCAAATGAAGAGTACCTATGGAATTGAACCAGAAATGGATCATTATGTCTGCATGGTGGATCTGCTGTGTCGGAACAACCATGTGAAGGAAGCAGAGCAATTGATAAGCAGCATGCCTTTCCAACCAAATGCCCTCCTATGGCGAACTTTCCTTGACAGTTGCAGTAGAAACTGCCAAAATTAAAAATACGAGGCAGAGTTGATAGGAAGTTTTACATCGAATCTGTCCCATGGAATAGCTACCTTATGAGATTCAAATGAATGATATACTTCTCAGCTTCTCAGAATTTTTAATCCCTTGGAAGTTGAGGCTTCTATCTTGCCAGTATTGCAGCTAGCCTATGCTATTTCCATTGCACCAGGAAAAAAACAAACAAAACAAACCAACATGGTGCACCCTTGGGCCTTGAACGTTGCCGAGATGAATGAATGCAGTTGTGCACCCTTAGAAATGTTAGAATTTTTAAGTGCTTTCAACTACTTGCTGGTGATCACTTTTCTCTTGCAAGTGTTTTCAACTGCTGCTTGCTGGCTATAACTTGCGTCTTGAAAGTGCTTACTGCTTTCTTGTGATCACTTTCTCTTATAGATGCTTTCAACTACTACTTTCTGGTGATCAGTTTCTGTCCTTTCAACTTGGATTTGGCAGGCGCCATCAGTTAATACCAAGCACATCCTTGGGTCCATGAGAAAAATGGAAGACCATCTTCTGTCACTGCATCCTTGTTGACCTGATGAGGAATTCGGAAGGGCATGGAACTGAGATTTTTTTTTTTTTTTGTCAATCAGAGATGTTTCTGCGTACACACGTCAACGAGTGTTTCCACAAGGGGATTCACCCTCCTATCATAGTCTCAGGCCTGTGAATTATGAGATTGGTCTGGGACCCTCCCTCATATCTGTAACTTACTAACTCATAGTACAGTTTTTTTTTTTTTTCCCATTTTTCCAAGTTGAGTGCTCATTGATTTGCACTTAACTATCTCATCATTAATTTTTTAAAAATTTCTGTAAACGCCTGAATTTGAGAACCTTTTATTGGCTCAACAGCACTATAATGGAAAGAACAGCTACTTTGTGCTGGTCATATGAGTCATGACCACAGCAACTGCAATTCACCTTTGCATTGAGAGAGATCCAGTTCACAAGTAGGCATGCCAAGGACCTGTCTCAGCCCCAGTTCAACACTAGGCCTAAGATGTAAGTCAAATCCTTCTATATGGTACTTATGCCAAACTCAACACGGCTCTCATAACCATCTAGATCATCGTTTACATGATAAATTCCATTGCATTCATCCTCTGTTGATTAACCACCCTTGCTTCAGTGATCATTTTCTTTTCTTTATTTCCCCTCATCTTTTGAATCGTTATATAGTTTTACTCACTGCAACTGGTGAGAAGTGTGAAATCTAGTAATCTATGGGAAAACAATCTAATTTCAGATGTTGGGGGACCTAAAGTTTGGATCATCTCCAAGACGAAGAAGATTTATGAGTCATCCTCCATCCATAATATGGTCCACTACCTGAAGAACATCTTGAATGATCTAAGCTTTTGGGCGATCCTAGCTATTGCTTGAACCAGGCAAGCTTTGCACGTGATGATGACTTGATAGTGAGAAGGATCCCACAATTCCTACGTTGCATTTCGATGGGGCACAGCGCACTGGCTGATGATGGATGCCGAAAAACTGAAGTGTCTCTTGGTAAAAGAAGACCTTCACTTCTTCATGAGGCTAATTAATTACTAGTCCACGGCCTGGAACAAAAACGACAAAGCGACATGCATGCCTGGCTGATTATGAAATGTACTGTATTATCGCTTTCTGTTTGTTGTTTTAATTTAAAACTGTTTATGCACTGCCTTATCAAACATTTTAATTTTCATTTAGTGTTACTCACCTTAGATAACAAGGCAATTGACGGAAGACAAATCTTAGAAAATAGTAACAAGGCCAATGCTTCTACCTAACTTCAATTCTCGAACCTTTCGCCCTACGCGCACTTAACTCGCTCACATCAACCTCTTGGTAAATTTGAAACGTTAACATGCATTAATTGAATTCAGCCACTGTCTAATCAACCCATTAATTTGTAGAGATGGGTTAACCCTACAAATGAAACGAATATGACAAAAATAATTATTCGCCCGCGCACAAAACTCATTGAATTTTAGGTTACCAGCTAATTCGGCGAGGGTAAGGATTCATTAGAAAAAGGAAAGACATTATTATTTATAACGATATATAGAAATATATAAATATCTATGTATACAAGATATAGAGATTCCTGCCTAAAAAATTCAACATATTTGTCTGTAATATATTTTTCAAAAAACAAAAACATATTTGTCTATAATTTATTTTTCAAAAAAAAAAAAACATACTTGTCTGTAATCTTGTGTGGTTCTGGGATAAAGATGGGATTGAGAAAGAACCATCAACTTTCAAAAGAGATGATCAGGCTTTGTAGTTTTCAACAATATACAATGGGATTGTGCATGCATGTAATGCAATGCAAAAAGCTGCCGTATATGTTGGATCACATACGTGCGGTGCCATACAAAGGAAATATCGATAAATGCAAATACCGACAAATCAAAAGATTCATCAAAACACTCCCTAATATTTATTGGGATAATGGAATGCGCATAAGATAAAGCATTGGGTTGGACATACAGCCATGCCCAGATGACACGACAATACACAGAAGTGGATCAAAACGAACCCCACTACCATTTTTTTTAAAATCACACAATCATCCAAAACAAATTCAACGTCTTCCTGCCACACAAGATCCCTTTTCCGCCTATAAATTTCAGCCTCTTATCACATTCCAAACTCCCCCACCTGCTTGCTAATTAAGGTTTGATAATCATAGAGAGTTAAGAGGGATGGGGTGCTGTTCAAGGGTGGGAATTAAAATGTTGTTATTGCTGATCTTGGTGAGCCACATAGAAATGCTAGATGCGCGCCAGGTTCCAGCTGAAGGACTTTCGAGCATGCGAGCGGTGATATCAATGGCTGGGCCAGCCATTGATGATGCAATGACTGCTGTTGGACGCAGAAGAAGCATGAGGGCCATGGTGGGTAATGAGGATGTGATGAAGAGGACCGTGCCTGGGGGCCCTGACCCCCAACACCATGACAATCCACCTGCATTTCAATGACTGTGTGTCTGCATGACAAAACCTCTGCCTGGATGCTCTCCATGCATGAGTATTAGCACCAGATCGACTACGTAGTTGAATTCGTGGTTCAGAGTCTTTAGATTTTACAGCTAGAGTGAGCTGCATGACAATGAACATGCGTGTTGTGCATGTTAGTGTCTTTGTCCATGCATGGGATGGGTTGGAAAGATTTATGTTTCCACTTTCCAACGAGACATGCTATGTATTTCTTTTTGGTCAAATGGCTTACTTGTTGGTATCAAACAGCATCTCTTCCTGTTTTCTCTCTCCCTCTTCTTTTATTTTCCTCTTTTCCCCTTATATATATATATATTTTTTGTAAGTAACCGAGTACAAGTATTCTAATTATCAGAAAAATATTTTCCTTCTTAATCATTTCAATGCCACTCGATGGTTGTAGATGCATCAGCGTTTAGGTTTATTTCAATGCCTTATACCAGAAACCCGGAAAAGCTAGTTAAAAAGCTAGCAATGTTTGGAAAGGATCGGTTGCATGATCCAACGGCCAATTAAATTAATCACGCTGACCAGTGTCATCCTCAACGTGAGACCCATACCATAAAATATTAAAAAGCCAGAGAAAAGTTCTTTACCTTTTAAAAGAAGGCGTGAGGCTAATTGTATAATACATATTTCTGAACTGCATTTGGAGGAATCATCAGCTGGAGACACGGATAGCTTGCAACGATACGCGAGCATTTTGTTTGAAGTAAAATAGGATAAAAGCAGCTATCTGGCATCTGCTCAATCCTCATCGTAAGTAATATTTACATATAAATTAACTACCTGGAACTTATCTCTGAGAGATAATTGAAGATTTCAATGGGCTAACCTCATTTTGGAACACCTTGATTATAGTTAAATTATAATCCAACAAGTCATCATATGATTTGGCATCCTAATTTGCTATGGCATGGTGCAAAAAAAATTTCGCTTAGAATATTCTTCAGTAGGCTACTTAGAAAATATGCATAATCATATGTAAATATAAAATATTTAAATCTATACATATTAGAATACTAAAATGCGCTAGAGAATCATTTATCCACTAGCAAAAATATTTTAGATAGTTTAGAATTTAGATGTTGAAGATATAGATTTGCAGTACTTGATAAATAAATTTGACAATTTTATTACATTAATCTTACGCATTTATTACAGTGATAAAGAAATTCAATCTACTAATTGGAGCTTGATTTTAAACATTATAGTGTATTTTAGGCTAAAATACATTATTTTTATAATTAACTATATTCATAAATTTTTCTATATAAATATGTTTTTCTAAGTGTATTTAATTCATGTACCAAATTTTAACATTTTATAATACTTTTAGATTTTTATTCTTATTTTTTAAAAAATTAAGCTTTTAAGGAATGAAAAATGACTTAAATGCCCCTAAAGTTGATGATTTTTAAAAAATCAAAAATAAATATATAGAAATATTATAAAATAGCAAAATTTAGTATAGGAATTAAATTCACTACTTAATAAAACGTGCCAATGAAGAAAAAATAAAAATATATAACTAATTATCAAAATACTTAAATGATGTATTTTAGTCAAAAATACGTCATGATGTATATAATCAGGTTCTCTATTAATTATGTCCAATACAATCTATTTAACCTAGATACAAAAAACATTTTGATCGGAATCTTATAAGAGTCATGCTTATGAGAAAATTACAAAAATGTACAAATTTTGAAAATCACTTGAATCGGTTAGATATAATACTAGAATGTTATAAAATTATATACGGTCACTATTTTAGATGACAAATAGTTTAGCAAGTTTTGTATAATTTACAATTTGTGGAATATTTTTACTAAATAAAATTTTTTAACAAGTTAAAATCAACTCTAAAGTCATTTCTATTTGAGGAATGATTCAATATTTATATAAGAATGTAAGTCTTCATACTTACCCTTTATTTTTAAATTTTAAAATATTTTTTGAAAAATCTAAATCAGTTATCATGTTACTACATATATATTAATTTATGATCCTAAAAACTATTTTGGAAAATTTTATATGTTGTATTTATACTATATATTTTTTAAAATTTTTAATAGTTATACATTCACATTCAAAAGACACTATTTTTTACAAGATATAGGTTTTCAATTATTTTTAGTGTCATGATAAAATAATGTATCAAAGATGATTAATAATTTAGATTTTCGATGTATTTGAAAAGCGATAAAACTTTCGATGAAAAATTTTGACGTAAAAGTTGTTTAAATGTTAAAAAATAATGTGATATGATATGGGTAATAATGAAGAATAAAGAAAATAAAGTTAAAATAAATTAATCAAATATACAGATAGTTGTAGAAAAGATTTAAAATAAGGTAATTGTATAAGAATAAGTGAAAAAATAATTAAAAATAAGATAATTATAGAGAATGAAAAGTTTTAGTTTGAAAATTTTTTGATATTAACAAACACCTCCTTTTAAATAATATATTTCAAAATTTAAAAAATTAAGAATAAGTATGGAGGTTTCCATGATTACATAAGTATTGAATAGTTACTCATTTTATTTTTTATCTATACGAATCTTTAATTGAAACGATTTTTTGTTCATAACTATATTTATAATAATAAAACTAAAGAAGCAACATGGGTATAGCCCGGTTGGCACCAATTGCGGGCGTTGTCCGCACTGGCTTAGAATCAATTCCAAGCGGGAGCAATGTCTTTCATGTAAGAGTTGTATGTCCTGAGGGAAAGCTATGTTAGAAAATGAGATCGTGTAAGTAAGACTCCAAATTGAACAACAAATATTAATTTTAATAAAACTACAGAATAAATTTTATTATCTATAGTCACCCCAAATATAGCAATTGACTTGGGGGTACATCATGCACCATTGAGTTGCTTTCTAATAAGTGTATTGTTTTTATTTTTGGGAAACGTTAGGGGTGCAGTTGGTTGTTCTACCACCATAGTTAGATTGTTGTTAGCTATAAATAAAACCCAGACCCATTATAAAATTAAAATCTCGCAGATCATATAATTTTTTTTATTGGTATAGTTTATATTTAACTCAACTTATATTAAAATCAAGTTCTAAAATAATTCTTATAGTATTCAAGAGGAAGATAATAAACTCTCAAATATTAAATGGGAAGATCACATGCATCCCAAAATATTAAATGGGAAGAACACATGCTTCCCAAAATATTAAATGGGAAGATCACATGCTTCCCAAACTATGAAAGGGACACTGCCCTTACCTGATTTCGAAATCAAGACTCAGCTAATGGGACATTGTCCCTGACCACCTAGCTAGCCGTACATAGTTCACCGATCATATAATTTGACATCATTTATTTGACAATAGTAACAAAAACCATCCCAACCATGTTCTTGGAGGTGATATATTGACTTAAAAATGCATGTGTTCACGTATAAGTTATAAAAAAAATGTTTAAATTTATATATTAATGCATTAGAATATAATAATACTTTATATAGTCATTTTCTATGTAAGAATAACGTTTTAAATGGTTTAAATGTTAAAATGCAATTTTAAAACTAATATTTAAATCAAACTATATTTGTTATGTTAAATTTACTCTATTTGCAGAAAGAGCCTATAGACATCTGACTTGGATGAAACTTCGTGTGTTACTGAAATAAATGATTCTAAATATAGTGAGTGGATTAGATTTTAATTTTATTCTTAATGTGAGGCCCTTTATTTTTATTTACTAGATAGTTGACATTATTGACCCCACTTTTATTCCTATTCTCATTTTTTATCCTTTGTTACTCTTTTTTTTTTTCTTTGCTCCTATTTTCACTGGAAACAAACTTGCAATATATATTCCAGAGCGGTCTATATAAATTTGCTATCAAACTTGCAACATTGGCATCTATGGCTGGTTTGGTAAACCTAAGCCGGAATGGGCTACGAATAGCTGTGATAGCTTGAAAGAAATTTTAACCAATCAGTGCTAGTGGTTATCCATCAGGTTACCAGCATAAACAATAGCTGATGTACAATGAACGCCATCCGTCGCCACCATTTCAAAATGGCTCCAATTGATATCTATTTAACAATTTCCAGATTGTGGGGCAGATTTGAACAAGGAATGTTTCAATGCAACTTGCAAAACCTACTTTTAAAAAAAAAATTAATTTTTTTATAAAATTGTTAATCTAAGCATATTTAATGTATGTATTAAGTTTTACCATTTTTGGAAATATATATACATATTTTTATAAATGTACATATATTTTTCTTGATGTTTTAAAAATAAAGATATCTTAGTCATTTGAAAATTACTAACCCCCCCTTTTAAAAAATCAAAAAAATATATGTTTATATTTTCAAAAATAGTAAAACTTGATTTCTAGACTAAATACCCCTAGATTAACAATTTTATAAAAAAAAAATTAAAAACTTTTTAAAAAGTGAATTTTGCACCTAATGCGTTGAAACATTCCTCGATTTGAACAGCCCCGAGTATTTCACTTCTCAGATGAACAACAGCAATTCAATCAGGCAAGGTCTCCATCAATGTGATGTTTCCAGTCCATGCTCCTTTCAAACTGCAAAAACTTGGAAGTCTTGAACAGAACACGTATTTGCCGGAAACGAGCCAATTTTGACGATTTTAACTTGACAGAGATTCCGGGAATTTGGACAGCATGCAGTACCACATGCCAAACACGCACAACAAGGAGGCAACCATGCTGAATCTGATAAGTAAGACCCAATTAAGAAACGAGTGCAACGAGAACCTCTTTAAATTATTTTCTTTCATAAAAGATGAAACCAAAAACCATTACAACTGAGTTAAGTTAATATAAGTTTTTAACGGGCAATTCACTTCCTGAAACATTTGAGGGGGTCATGGGGGTCTATGTCATGCAGTGATGGGAGGTCGATGGGCAGAGTGTCTGGGCTTATTCCCCACCTTCCGAGTGCTTCTGCTACCTCCTCAAATACAATTCTGTTCCCCCTTGGAGTCAGGTGCAAACCATCGCTACAATTAAATTCGAAACAGCATTAGTTATTTAGTTTAGGAAGGTCAAGGAGAAAGGATAGTTAAGTCCTATTGGCATACTGTAGCTACTTTGTGCTGGCCTTTTTAAGTTTTCACTTGGGCAGTGCATGATCATGAACAGTGGATGTGAATAGCATCTAATTTTGAACTGTCAAAAGCTCCAACTAAGTACTAACCCTTCAAAATTACCAGTGCTTTCACCATGAATGGTTTAAACTGCAGTACATCAAGTGTTTGGTGTTTGCAGGGAGGAAAAAGCGTGAAAAAAAAAAATGTACCTCAGGAAAGCCTTCTCCCAATCGGGAAATTGTTGCATTTTGGTCCAAAGATCCACCACTGGGCATCCTGATTCGTTACTAACAGAGACGCAAGCCTTTGCATAAGCCCCCGCAGACTCATTTGTCCTTTCTGGAAGACCGTCATGGTTGTCTCCGAAAGGATGCCTGTATCGGAGTGAAAGCACGCCAGATTTGAAAATTTTCAGAAGACATAATTTGTTGAATAGACTGAATTGTCAGTTCAATGTCAAGACTGGTCCCACTGTCCAGGGAAACAGCTTCAATGGAATTTCCCCTCACAGTCAAAACACAATTGAGTGGGAGAAACTACAATTGCCAAAACATATCAGGTAGGTATCTACTTTAAATCTACAACTGTCCAAAAATTCAGCTATGGTTGGATGAGAAGAGAGAAAGAAACAGACAAGAAAATCAAGTTGTAGGTAAAAAAAAATTGTTGATAGGATCAACATAAAATCTTAGTCGGCAGAACGTCTTCCATAGAAAACAGCAAATTGACAATTTTCAGAACACAATCCCCACTCCATCAATTGGTAATTTCCATTATCTGGTCGGCAAAATCTTTAGGCCATAACTAGGATTGGCACCATGTTATTAGCAGTTTTAATTTATCCAAACAAGAAAGAATACAGCCCATGATTAGAGATTAAAGCATGCAAATGTAACACCCACACTCAGATTAGAATGTTATTACAAGGGTACATGTATGGTTTCCTTTTTTGGAACCCACAATCATGGGCTGTGCTTTCTATCAAATTAGCAATTCTATTTACTGAATCGATCCACTGGATTCAAGCATACTAGCTAACAGGTCATGGCAAGTAGCAGCGGATTGACCCATTTTGTAAGCTTTCAAATAACGTGACCCATCTCATGCAGTCAGCCTTAGATCAAGAGATTTTTGTCCGACCGGAAAACTTCTGTTTTTAAGAACATTTTTATATAGAAGCGGGCCCCGCAGTCTTTCACCCAGCACAAGTTGTTACTTCTTTATGGATTTGATTGATACTTTTTATTTTGATTTTTTAAAGATTAAAAAAAAGGGTAAAAGATCTAGGTGCGGCCATATGGATTAAAAAAAGCTTTAAATAGGATAGAAAAAACGATTTTCCCGTCCGGTTTATGGGCACCGTATAATATCGCATTCCATTAAATAATTCCGATCAACAAAGTTGATGATTATGACTGCCAACAGCACACGCATAACACGATAAAGCGACCACCAACTCATTGAAACCCTAGTTAATTTTCTTTCCCCATTTCATAGATAATAAATCCAGCACGCAAACCTTATGAACAAAGTTGTGCAAAGGCCAAAGGGTAAGAGCAAGAAGAATTACAGGAGCCTCCCTTCTTCATCAATAGGGGGTGGAGTGATAAGAATTACGAGCGTAGAGGCCCACCGCTTCTGAATCCAACAAATAGAAACAACAGTGAGAAACTGCTCCCATGATGCTTCAATAATAATAATTTTTGTTATTATTCTTGGTGAATAGTACTAGTAATAATTTTTTACAACTTAAAAACAAAACTCCTAGGTTTCTTTTGGATTCATGCTACATTTATCTGGATTATGACAGTGCAAACAGCCAAAGGTGCAACTTATCCAAAGTGATAATGCCCACGTAGGCTGAAATTTAATCAAACTAAGGGGTGCCTCTGCAATTTCGACCATAGCTTAAAGAAAATTGGAAAAAAAAAAAAATTCTTTGTTCCGCACTTGTGCTAATCACCAAGCATGCGGGAAAGGGATTGGCGCGCGCTACGTAGCACGCCGTACCCGCCTATTCCGCTTTTCGTATGCAGAGGTCACAGGACCACAGTAATACACTAATACGCGAGTCAACGTCTTCCTCATGCAAAAAAGTTACTATTGCTGCTGCGGAGCCATGGCGGAAGCGGATGAGAACAGGCCCAGGCCTAGTCTTGCTTTTTCGAGGACTTCTCCGTTTTTATTTCTTCTGCGTATCTTTTCCAAAGCAAAAGCAACTTCACCTATCGGGGGAAAAAAAAAAAAAGCAACTTCCGCATCGCACCTAGTACCGTACAGGCTTTGCCTATTTCCAGGGAACAGGTTAGGCTAAGGCCCGTTCTAATCCGCTTCGGGCCATCGCCACATAGGCGGCACGCTCACTTACACTAAACAATTTGGTCAAATCTAGGCCGCCCATCTATCCATCGAACTGATTCCGAAGACCATGGCCATCAGATGGGATCAGACCACCGATTGAACAATCCGCACGGTCGAATACGATTATCCATTTCAGATCGAGATGGCCGCAATCAGCCACGTACGGAAGCTGGACGGCTTCTATTGCACGGTTGAGTTTTTTTTTTTTCCGGATCTAAAAAGGGAAAAACAATTCGGAGCCGTTTTGGATCTGAAATTCTCCAATACGCCGTGTTGCACTCCCAACTAGCGCGCAGGTGAAAAATACCTTGATGTAGGAGACGATGACGTGGAGATTGCGCTCATATTCATGGAGGGGAACGTGCTGGAAGGCGCCGCTCCTGTCTGCAAGACAAGCGTCGTTGGCGCCGAAGAAGACCGTCACCGCCAGAGGCGCTGCTGCTGCTTCCTTATCTCCTACTTCGAATACCCTCTCCATCACTTCCAATGCCCATCTGCTGTTATACCCGCTGTAGCCTCGCAGCACCACATCAGCCTGCAAAACCCCACAAACTCAAGCAGCAGGTGCATGCGGCTAAACCAGAGAAGAGAAAAGAAGAGGAGGACAGACATACGGTGCGAGAGAAATGGCTCGCGAGAGCGGAGCCCCAGCCGCCTTGGTCGAAGGAGCTTTCTGTGATGGAGTCTCCGAAAAGAAGGATTTTTGGACGCATCTCGTCTTCTCGAATGAGAAATCTCGGAGCATGCAGCTGCAGCAGAGAGGAGGGGCGAGAAGCTTCCTGTCCTGGCTGCAAATAAATGCTGTCTCGCCAAATAATTGCAGTAAAAGCTGGTAATTAAAATAATTTTTTTTTTTTTTTGAAAAAAAAAAAAAAGGCACCATCGAGGAGTGGGTGGCCGAAGAAAAAGATGAAGGCTGCACAAGGGGGCCTCCTGATTTTAACCAGATCAGAATTCCGAATCTCGTACGTCGCTTACACCAGCCCCAAATTTCATCCGGTGGGGCCCACGCTCCGTAAACGAGCATGAGGTTCTCGGAAGTGTGTTGTCATGCTGTTGCTGACGGACACGAATTATTATACGACAGCGTGCGTCCGTTGCTTATCTACTATTCCAGCGCCCGAAGCAAGTTGCTTTCCGCATGCAGCCAATTGCATGGATCCTCGTTTCTCATGCAAGAATAACCCCACGGTTCCCACCCAATGTTCTCTGTCTGGGTGGATTTTTTGGATCAAATGCGGCTGTCCCTCTTCCTCTCTGATCTGGTAGGAACTCTAGCATTGCCAGATTGTCGTCATCGCGCGCAAGCGTACCATGCCGTGTACTCTGCACGAATATAAAATCCTTTTTTTTCCCGTTTTGGATAAAAGACGAGTATACAATCTTGCTAGGCTTGCAGAGTTGCAAGTTGCAGCCCTTCCTGCACCCCGGGCGGGCATTGCCCCTTTTTGGAACGCTATTTTTTATTTATTTATTTCTTTTGGACCGTGTATTTTGGTGCTATAGCCGTTACCAAAGATGCAAAATCATGTGCAACCGGAAATTACTGAGATGCCCTATCCGCGCCTATTATTGTACCACATGTTTTATTACCAGCCACTCGCCCACCTTTCGAGTCTTGTGGCTGGCAAGCTGCAATGGGTTTGCTAACCGTTGCAGTGCGTAGCCGCCCCACCGAGCCGTCTTTTTATTTTCAGTTTTATTTTTCCTTATACCTGTCAACGGCAGAGAAATTGAATAGTAGTTTAAAATAAGTAGGGCGTACAAGTAGAGTAGCTCATTATCTTCCTACCTATAATAAGATAGTTAAATTAGGATAAGTAAATTTCAAAGTCTAAGTACTCGGAATTAATCTAAATTAATAATATATATTCAATATATTATTATATGATATATTATATATTTAAAGATACAAAATATATCTTTTAAAATATAAAAAATTTATTGAATTTGTCTATCATTTAGGCCGTTTAATTATAGCAATTTAGAATATTATTATTACTATATTCATCATAGTATTACAAAATTTATAGTAGAATTATAATGTTCAAATATAGTAAAAATGACCTTTTTAAATAATCAATTTGGAATCAAAATCAGAACCAATCTAATCTTAAAAAAATAAAATAGGAATTAAAATGGACCTTAAACTGACTCCACTAAATATAGGACAGGATATGAATTTTTCAAAATAAGATAAGCTTAAAGTACACCGTAAATCGGACATATGCAACTCGGTCCCGCCAAACCCAAGTTGCGGCAGTGTTTAAGCTACCTTTGTTTTAGCCCGAGACCGATTTCAGACTTGTTTGGTTTTGAGTTGAGGAGAACCCGAACACTATGTGCCTGAACCCGATTTCAATATTTATATATTTTTTTAATACTCCGCATAAAACCCTTGTTTTCCAGCAACCTTAGCCCACACTCGACCATTCTTCCTCCTTAATCCTTACCACCATTCGTCAATAGCTGTCTCCCTCTCCGTTCATTCACCATTCGTCAGTGCATTACTACCTCTGTTCGTCGTTCGCCTAAAGCCAGCAACTGCCTCCCTCTTCATCCCACCACCGTTTGTCCTCCCTTAACTTTTTCCCCTATCGTCGTTTGTTAAAATCCTAGAGCCAGCTAGCCAGCAGCTGCCAATTCATCTGTCGACATTTGCATTTGGTTACAAGGGCATTTGCATTCGGCAACTTTTCTTCTCTAGCTCCGGCGAAAGGTGCAACAGATGCGTTGGGTTCTATCTTCTTCTCCAGCTCCGTTTGTCCTCCCCGAACTTATCCCTGCCGTCGTTTGTTGAAATCCTAGATTCATCCATCGTCATCTGCATCTGGTGACAAGGGCATCTGCATTCGACGACTCTTCTTCTTTAACTCCGGCGAAAGGTACGACAGGTGTGTCTGCTTCTATCTTCTTCTCCAGCTTGGGCGTATCTTCCAGATGCTTTATCTTTTTAAATCCATGAGAAACTAATTCCTTTTGCAGACAGCACCATGGCAAGCCACAACAAGCAACAACCCTCTGATCCTCCCTTTTGTTGGAATTTATACTAAGTAATAGTCATCCCATTTATTCGTTTGACGTTCAATTGCTTGCAATTCCAAAAATCTATGTCATACTGTCATTGTCTATCTTTGTGTTGATATGCATTAGTCAACATATTAATTTAATTTGTATTTATGTTATACGAGCAAAACTATTTGTATTGATGTTCTCCCATTCTTATTGTCCAATAATAAATTGTCATTTGAGACTTCTTAAGTGATAGATTTATGATTAAATAAATATAGAATGAATAGCAAATATATGTTGACAGGAGAACATCAACTTGAAATTCAACCTTAAACTCAACCCAAGACCGAATTGGGAAAATAAAATTAAAGTTGAGGTTTTAGAAATGTAGTTAGGGTTAGGGTCGAGGTTTTAAAAATAGGATTAGGGCTAGGATTTATATAAACCCAAGTTTTATGAGCCCGAGTTGCATCTGTACAAACTACATCAAAGCGCACTAGGGGGTGTACCTATAATTTTCAAATTAGGGCATTTTTATCATCCACAATAAAGAAGTTTTTAGATTACGTTTGGAAACATATACTAGAAAATAGAAAAAGATAAAGAAGGAAATTTTCTGAAATTTGCGATAATTATGTAGAGTAACGATTAAGTTGAAATAGGTAAAATAATTCTGAGAAGAAATTGTTAAGATATATGATTAAAATAGAAAAGGAAAGTGCGTGAAATTTATAAAATCATTAGGATATGAGAAAACAAGTTTCCTCTCTCTTTTTTTACATACCTTACCAAACTAGCCCTCAAGGTTTAACACAATTTTATATTACTTTTGATTTTTAACTACTTTTGTTGACAAGTAGTTGTTTATAATGTCAAAAATTACTTTGCTTATAAGTGTATATGTTTAAGAATTTTAATATTTTTTAGTTTGAATTTATAAATATTAAAAATTAGTATAAATAAAAAATTCTTGTATTTAAAATTTTAATACTTTTAGAGTGAATACGCTACAATTAAATTGTAAAATAAATATATAATACACAATATTTTCATATATGTGATTTTTATATCATAAACATTAACAACTGACATAAATGGTTCAGGGGATGTTTGACAGTAGGATTCTGAGATGCGGTAGAAAATGAAAAATAAAATATTTTAGGGACGGTGTGATTGATATGAAATGATAAAGGTGAATTTGAAATAAATAAAATTGTTAGAGTGTATTTGGAAGGAAAAATTATTGTAATATAAATTTTTAAAAAATAAAAAGAATGTTTGGTATCCTCCATGCGTCGGATTCCACGGCATGGTGTTGGTGCATTATTCCAATCACAAGCTTTCTCTGGTGCATATAACACGTGCCGCATCGTTAGAAACTCATTAACCGGAACGGAATCTCTTATTCTGAAAAATTATTTTTTCGTTTTTAGAATGTAACCATTAATTATTTTTTTCTATCAACTACTATCCAACATACCTATTTATTCTAATTTTATCTTTATCGTTTTATGTCAATCACACAATTTTTCAAAATATTTCATTTTTTATTCCCACCTCATTCCACAATTTTCACAAAATTCAAATTGCCAAGCGCCCGTAGAATCCATCAATCCAAGAGAAATTGCACTCGGGCGTTGCACTTCATGAGCCAGCCATTCAATTTCGGTAGGTGGATAATCGGGAATGATTTCTTACACCCAGTTGCATTTAATCGATTTTTTTATTTTTAAAATTTTTTATACAACTATTAATTTAAATATATTTAATATGTGTATCAATTTTTAACATTTTTGAAGACTTTTAATTTTTTTATTTTTAAAAATCAATTTTTCTAAAAATGTCACTGATTTTCAAAAATAAAAAATCTAAAAATCTTTAAAAATAGTAAAACTTGATAAACATGTTAAATATATTTAAATTAACTGTTGTATAAAAATTTAAAAAGAAATTAAAACAATAGGTTTAAGCATCTGGTGCACTTTACCAGGGTCTGTGGAGAATGGACTCATGAAAAGAACATCCTCTTAGAAGATGCACGATTTGCGCATCGGACAATAGATGTCTGCTATCATGCCTTTGCTACCAATGTAGCACGACGCTGGGATCATTTTCGAATAGAGTAAGCTGATCAATTCTTCAACAGAGATGGATGATACAGATCGCGTCTAATTCATGGGCTTCACGTGCTGAATGCATTGGATTGTGCAAGCAAAAGCCACAAAGACATGCATTTCACTGGTTAGGGATCCGATGGCAAGCATCTCTCTCAGAGTTATGCTGTGAGGCAATTGATTTGTGCTGTTCTAAAAAATGTCCGGTAATTGATATTTTTGTGAGATTGTGGAACATGAGAGGAAATAAGAAACAAAATATTTTAAAAATTGTAATAGAAAATGACAGGAGTAACGTAATAATAAATAAGTTTGATGAAGATGGTTAGTAAAAAAAATAATTGAAATGTAGAGGTAAAAATTGAAAATATAATTATTAATTGATGGGGTTATTGGCTTAGGACCCATCCCATGCACTGCACTTAACAAAATATTCCATAAAATTCCTACCAACCCATTGATTTGTAAGCCCCTCAAATCTTAAAAGGAGATAATGCAATCAAATAAATAAACAAAAGGACTTGTCCTTCTCGACTTTATCTACATACTAATCAAAGGGAATATTTCGAAAACAATAAAATTTAATGTAAAAGTTATTTAATTAAGAAAAAATAATGTGATATGATAAGGATAAATAATAACAACAAATAAAGAGATTAAAATAGATTGACTAATTGTATAGGTAGTTATGTAGAAATAATTAAAAATAGAATAATTATATATGATGATGAAATAAAATAGTCACAGATGATGAAATATTTTAGATGGATAAGTTTTGATATGAAGCAAACATACTAAAAATTTCAAAGGTCCAACTTATGAGCCTATACTAGTATTTTGAAACAGGGCAGGCAGGCGGTAGGTATACAGCGGCAAATTCTACTGCAGCATTTGTTTTGAAGAACGAAATGAGGCTTTGTGGTACATGTGATGAGACAGCAAAACGGACCACCATCGATGATCTCGTCGCCCACTTTGAAGCCTCTGCTATTGCAAGTCCGAGAAAATGACATAAAGAAGAAAGTAAAAAAGGTGTTCCAGGCGTGGTGCAGCTCCGTTTATAAGTGGCACGCGCCATCGATGCATGTCCTCAAAAATGCAGCAGCGCCCACATCAACTCATTGAGGCCGGTCTACTTCAACCTCTCATGTTCGTTTCCAATCATGTTCATCCTCCAATATAAGGCTTACTCGATAGTCGAAAGGCTGCAAAACTCCGCCGCTCAGATCGGTTTGGATTGGGTTGATTTCCATCCGTTTCTAATCCAAATTTCAAAAAAAAATTCACCCAAACAAAAATCATAATCTATTTTCTAAAATCTGAATCCAAACCAAATAAAATTTATATTCATATTAAAATTCACGTTAAACGGATTACATGTTTTAGTTGATAGTTCCGGTAATGCTTTGAATTTCCAACTTTTTATATATGTTATACATTAATTTCAGTAAATTTGTTAAATAATTTTCTTTTTAATAATAATTGTGGTTTCAAAAATGTTAAAAAGTATTATTCAATGTTATTAGTCACTACAAATATCATTTAATGGTCCGTAATTATATCGAGTTGCTATTTAAATAAAAGAAATATGAAAAAAGACAATACAATTTAAAAACACTTTAAATAAGATCTAAGTTCGTAGTTCATTAAAACTATAATTTAGTTATAGATTTTAAAGTTACTATAAGCATAAGATTATCGGTTTACATTGGAATTATTTGAGTTATTTAATATAGGATGTGTTTGTTTACTTTCAAAACTTTTCTAATTAAAAATTTTCAATCTAAAACTTTTCACTTTCCACAATTATTATATTTTTTAATTATTTCTTTACATCTTTCTATTAACTATTATACTTTTCAATTATTTCTACACAACTACTGATATAATAAATATATATTTTAAGTTTATTTTCTTTACTTTTCATCGTTACTCCTATCATATCACATCATTTTCTTTCATTTTAAAATTAAGTCAAAAATTTTTCATCCAAATTTTTTTTTACTTCCCAAGCACACTCTTAAACTATTTAAATTAATATTTTGAATGATTTAGATTATATAATTTAGTTTGAATTTTAGATTATTCAGTTTGGATTATAGTTAACTCAAACAAGACCTATTGTAATTTGGTTCAGTGCGGATTCATAATCCAAAATCCACATAATATCAACCTAAACTATTTAAATTTAGAGTAATTGTGTTAGTACCTAGGGCATCCGAACCTAGTTGCACCCTTGTAGAGACTAAGGGTGTGTTTATTTTAGCATAAAAATTTTTACTCTCTATAATTACTCTATTTTTAATTATGCATTTACATCTTCCTATAAAACTATCTTACTTTTTAATCATTTCTACACAACTATCCATATAACTAACCTATTTATTTTAACTTATTCTTTTTATTCTTTATCATTACTTTTATCATATTAGATGATTTTCTCATGTTCAAAAACTTTACACTAAAAATCTTTCATTCAAAAGTTTTATTACTTCCAAAACACAACATAAAGAAAATATATTAAGACATTTTATCATTTAGAAAAGTAGAAAGAAGAAGTCATCTTATAAGTTATACTATAACAACATATATTTTTTTCAATTTTTATTAGTAAGAAAAAATCTTTATTAGTAAGAAAATACATACGCAAGAAAAAAAAATTTTGCTTATGATGATCCTTTCATAGGCAATTTTTTTTTGCTTATATGAATATTTCGATAATCAAATCGAAGATTTCTTACCTAGACACATAAATCATAAACTATTGACAACTAAATTTTTCTTAATGGTTGCTATATGGAATATGCCATAAATTATTGACAACCAAATTTTAATCTTTTGCAAGAAATTTTTTTTGCCAAAAATTAAAATTTTTGTAGTGTTAAAAGAAAATTCGTTTTCCAAAAGAAGAAGATGGGCTAGGTATTAATTTATAATCTAATCAATTAAAATACAGCAGCAGCAATAAGCACATTTGGAAGATAAAAGGAAAAAAAAAAAAAGATTACCTTTGGGTGAAATGGGTCTAAAAACATACTTTTGGTTCACTTTGGATGAGGCAACGATGAAAGAGAGTCTTAAATTTTCAAAAATACTTTTTTTATTTTCAAAAAATAATAATATACTTTTTCATTGTCAATACAAAATTTCTAATTCCAATAGACATTTTTCCATTCTCAACACAATAATACTCTTTTCCGTCTCACATGTTCATTTTATCTTCATCCCCTTCAAGCTATAAAGAGAAACATGACTATACGACAATGCAAAAAATAATTAAAAAAAAAAAATCAAATGCTACATGGTTGTGAGAGAATTCTAGATTCTAGGTGATAAAGATGGGACAAGTCATTTAAATGTTGATCTACATGAAACAGATTGAATGCTAGTTTTCAATCAAGAAGATGTACGAACGAATAATGGTTCAAGGAGGTAAGGTCATTTTTTCAAAAAGAAAGATAGGGTCAATTGATATAAAGAAATTTAGGGAAGGGGAAAGATTCCAAGGCACTCATTTCGTTCCTACATTGCAACACTAGATAGGATCAAATCTTTACATCCACTGTTGAAATTGGGACTCGTTGTAGAAAACAACTGTGCTGTTTGTGAAATTATTCAACAAAGGAGATGTCGCTTGTTCTTTTTTAGTGGAGGATGATAGAAGTTTCTACGATACTAAGCTAATAACAAATAAAACCAAGTGGCCTGTTAATCTCAGATGATTAAAGCAAAATGCTAAGAAAAATGAGAGACAAGCAATCACTATTTTGTAGTATAAATCATGAGTCCTATTTTAATGCATCCGAGTGCAAAACTCGTTTTTACATTTTTTTGAATTTTTTTATAAAATTATTAATCTAAATATATTTAATTGAGGGGTGATTTTATACAGCCAGGTGCATGGGGGCAACCATGCGTCTGGCCAAAAAATATTTTTTTTTATTTTTTTATTTTTTTATAAATAAGTAGAGTCAGGTGTATTTAACATATAAACCAAGTTACCATTTTTGGATGCCTTTAAGGATTTTTTTATTTTTAAACACAATGACATTTTCATAATTTTTTGACTCAGAAATTACAAAAATGTCACTATGTTTAAAAATTAAAAAATACTTAAAAACATTAAAAAGGTTAAACTTAGTTTATTGGTCAAATATACTTAGCTCTGTATGTTTATAAAAAAATAAATTTGTTGGTTGGACGCATGGGGGTAGCCATGCGCCCGGTTGCACTCGAACACCCCTCTATTTATCTTACATATTAAGTTTATCATTTTTAGGGACGCGTATATATGTGTTTTTTATTTTAAATTTAAAAATATTCTAGTCATTTAAAAACAATATATTAATTAATAAAAGGAAAAATTTTAATATAAAATTTTTAAAATAAATAAGAAAATGATGTGATATAATAAAGGTAATGCATAGAGGAAATATAATTGAAATAGATATAGTAATTGTACGTAGAGATGTGGAAAAAATAATTATAAAGTGAAATAATTGTATAAAAAATCACGTGGAAAAGTAGATTTTTTCCCCCTCATCTTTTGGAAGAAGGGAGGGGAACAAGAGAAAAATATAAGAATAAAATTTCTCAACCAGGGGATGCCTTTTACGGAGGAGCCAGATACAGAAGTTATTACTAATGAAAGTCAGAAGAGAAGCCTCTGTGACGGTTTGTCGCCTGAGATCCATTGTATTTGTTCATGCTAGAATATTGCTGTTCGTTGTATTTCTTTGAGGATTTATGATTTATCTTGTTTGGAAATAAAATTTACCATTTTTGAAAAAAAAAGGGTTCAACTTAACTTAATCTCTAAGATAAGATTAACGTGAGTTGGGATCAAGTCAATCTGACCATATAATTTTTTTTTATCTTCAGTGATCCAAAATAATTACACAAGCTAAAAGCAGAAAAAAAAAGTGATTTGGAGGTTTGCCATTAATTTGAATGTGATTGTAAATACATAATCAAGACTTGGATGTGTTGTGAATTTCGACAATGTGAACGCAAATTTAATTAAATGTTAAATTAAGAATCTTGCCAGATACAAAATGTATTATTAAAATTAAAATTTGATACAATTACTATAAAATATTTATTTATAAAATTTTGATAAAATAACAAATTCGAATATATCAATTTTACTATTTAATCGAACTTGTCAACCCCATATCAGTCCCAACCGGCCAACCGTATTCACTCTGGCCTCTTGCATGCTCTCACCGACTCCATTATATTCATCGCTCTTTACACAAATTTTGACGAGATAATTTTTTCTTTACATTTATATTTTCAAGTTTTTTTAATAGTTTCCATACAACTTTCGTATTTATCCTTATTCTTTTTGCTTATAATTGTTGTTATAATTCATCATGTCGCCCTCTTTATTTTTTAGAATTCTTGCCTACTTTCTTCCCTTTTTTATTACCAAAAACATCCGTAAGCTATTTTTGTAATTTATTGACAAGCTTAACCTTGAAACCTATAAAAAGCAACAGAAAATTAGCAAATAGCAACCGGATTGGTCACAAAATTTGTTGCAGCGTCGAGGACAAAAAATCTGAGGATATATTCACTTATCCATCACCGTTGGACTTTCACAAACTATCATCAACGATTTTGGAGACAAATGCCTTGAGAGTCAATGCCAAAATGGTAAGGTGCCAAGTTGACATCGACGTGCGTGAGCATGTGCATGTGCATGTGCATGTGCATGTGCGAAACATGAGGTTCCAGTTCTGACATTCAAGCTTTGGAGCCCATCCACAACTTGGATGTAATAAAGATGTGAGGGAGGAAAATATTTTTGTGCTATGGAAAATAGAAAAGCTGCTAGAGAACTAAGAAAAATTATATAAAAAATTAGAAAAAATAAGATATTATATCCTGAGGATTGAAAAAGACTTTTTTTGGTCAACTGGGACTTTGTGTTCAACAGTTACGGGTGGGAGTTTGTTATTTCCGGTATAAATCGCAGAAGCTTATTTGTTGTCTCTAATGTGGACTATTGAGCTTTATTGTAACTGAGATGAAATAGAATATTTTACAACCAATTAAAAACAAAAGAAAAAAGACTTTTTTGGAAGAGATTCCATCGCATTTTAATCTCATCCAGGAACAGGCCAAAAAACCGTTGGGATTAGGTAATGCATTGCGTGCCATGCTAGAGAGGGCTACAACGGATACGTGATAGGTCCAACCACCCGAGCTCACCTGAAGAGAATGTGGTATTTTCGGGGAACCCAACGGCCCAACCCGTTTGTAGGGTAGTATCTGAAAATCTGAATGCAAAAGGCAGAGACATGCGTGACGTGTGGGTGCAGAGTTTTTGTGATGGGTTGAGACACAGATGAGGGCCCGCGTAGGTATCTGTGGAAAATCCCACCCTTCTTTTAGCCTGCCTTTCAGTTTCAGGACCATCCCAAGAGCGTGAAGGTGGGAGAGAAAAAGCAGAGCGGCGTACTCCGTTCGCAGGACGATAATGACTTTTGAACGTTATTTCTGGGTTTGGCTGGCCCATTAAGGATTTCGACCGTCCTTTGTGGCCTTGGAAACAAGTTGTATCACCTGAGGGACAATTTCCCTCCACACCCACCCCCCCCAGCCAACGACGGATAACCCACGAAATTCGAATTCGTAATTTCTTATTCAAGACTGCGAACGGTTGTTTTACTTTTAAAACATTGACGGTACGTTTAAATATTAATCTTTTATAGCAAACCATGAGATAGAAAGACGAAAAAAATCCTTTAAAAAAAAAAACCCTTTGATGTGACGCTTGTTTGTTCCAATAAATCTGCTTTAACTGATTTTTTACGCACTTCGTCGTTGTTTGCCTGATCTTCCCTGTTCTGGTTAAAATTCCCTCCTCCTTTTGATCCCCAGTTATAAATCCATTGCATCTCAAATACATATTTTTTCAGTCTACGCTCATGGACGTAAATCTAACAATGTATAAAATCCACGCATCTAACAATGTACGTCTAGGAGAGGAGACAGGGACGCTAGTTCAATGTACCCGGGTGTACTTCACCTATTTTTTTTATTTTTTTGAAAGTTTTTTCATGAAAATGTTAATTTAAGTGTATTTAACATGTGTATAAATTTTTACCATTTTTGAAGATTTTTAGATTTTTTTCGGATATTTTAAAATCAGTGGCATTTTTAGTGCCACTAATTTTAAAAAAAATCTAAAAATCTCTAAAAATAAATAAATTTATACACACGTTAAATATACTTAGATTAACGGCTGTGTAAAAAAAAAAATTAAAAATAAAAAAAATGAGTGAAGTACACCTTACCGCATTAACGCTCGATGCACCCTGGTGCATTCAACCAGCACCGGACATGACATTGATCCTCAAAATTGAAGAAAATCTCCTTACAGCATCAAACTCAAACAACCGGTAATGATGTTGTGAAGTTACCAACCACGCTACTTGCATGTTGGCAAAATTCCCTCATTTGTAGAGTGTGTTTATTAATGAGTAAAAGTTATCAAGTTAAAACTTTTCAATCTAAAATTTTAACTTTCAACAACTACCCTATTCTTTAATCATTTCTTCACATTTTTCTATACAACTGTCATATTTTTTAATCATTTTTACACAACTACCCACACAACTAACCTATCTATTTTAACTTTATCCTATTTACTCTTCGTCATTACCCCTATTATATCACATCATTTGACAACTTCTATTTTCTATAATTTTTCATCAAAAATTTTATTCATTCCCAAACACACCCGTAATTTTTTTGGGGCGATTATAATTTCTACCCATATTTACATATATGACTTATGACAACACATTTATATACAAAAAAAAAACAGCATAAATGATCACATATGTTTCGTCTAAGGCACCATTTAGAAATGCCAGTACGAAAGAAAGTGAAGGAAAAAATATTTTTGAATGATATAAAAAGTAATATGACATAGTAAGAGAAAATCATAAAAATTATGACAGTTGCGAGATAAACTAAAATAATACAATTATTTAATTAAAATGTCAAATTATTTTTTAGAAAAACGTGAAGTAAAAAATACTTCCTCACTCGTTGTTGTTACTAAACGGTGCCTAAATTTCGAATATGACAAATATGTTTTAATAGATAATATCGTAAAAATCTTAAAAGTGATAAAATTACTTTGGTCATTTTGAATATAAAAGTGGCGGCTAAGTTAGCTTTTATTTCGTGTTCTAGTGCATTTGGTGCATCTAGACTTTAATGCACTTAGTAGAATGGACCATTTTCTTTATTTTTTTATTTTTTAAATATATTTAACTTATAAATTTAGTAATGCATTTAAGTTATGATTTAAGTGTTACCATTTTTCGAAGACGTGTATTTTAAATATAGGGGTATTGTGGCTGTTTTAAAATTATAATAAATATAAGGTTATTGTGGCTGTTTTAAAATTTATAATAAATATATATTAAAAATGATAAAACTTAATGTATAGGTTAAATACACTAAGATTAATAAATTTACAAAAAAGAATAAAATAAATTTATGAAAAAGAAAAAAATTTGTTGGGTGCACCGAATACACCAAATCGGGACCATGCAATTTTATATCATTTTGTTGAATTTTTTAATAATATCTAATTGGAGCATCTTTTTTTGTTTTTTAAGGGTAATGTTATAGCTTTATATCATTTTTAAATGTAAGAATGAAAGTAATATTGTTAGTCTGAGCTAAGTAAATAACATAGTCAACACCCTTAAAAACTCCATTTAAAATATTTTTCTGCTTTTTTCTCATAAGCTTATTAATTTAGATATATCTAGCATATAAACTGAATATTTTTGGATGTGTATATATATTGAAATTTTTAGAAAAATAGGAGTATTTTAAAATTGTTAAAATAACATTTTTCTTTAAAAATCTCAAAAAAATGTATACATATTCAAAAATAGTAAAACTTGGTTTATATGCTAAATACACATAGATAAACATGTGTATGAAGAAAAATAAAAAAATACTTTAAATGAATTTTTAAAGTAAGCTAAATAAGTCATATTTCTCATTAAGTAGGGGTAAAATATGTGGTTATCCTTGTAATTTTTAAATTGTATAATCGTATTTATAAATATGAATATAAGTTACGATAATATTTGGAGTTAAACCTTTATTTTCGAGGGAGTTAGACTCATGCCAAAGAAAAAAAGAAAATAGAAAATGATTGTAAATGAAATTCTAGGTGATGTTTGAATATATTTAAAATCGATGCTTTAATTTGGGTATATCTAATTATAGGCGGTGAAGACTGGGAATTAATTATCAGAAAAATATGAATATATGAATACTACATTTGGATCACAAGATCAAAGTTCTTATACCTTCTCACATCAATAATAATAATAATAGTTTTTGTTGCTGTTGTCGTTAATGTTATCGCATCATCATAATATTATAAAAATAAAGTTGTTGAAAACCATATCTTCTTTAACGAGGCTTCCAAGAGGCGTTTGCAAAATAGGTTTTACGAGTTTGTACGATTATTACTGATTGTTTCTTTTTCATGTGAATTGCTGATTGTATCTTGCATGTTTATAAAATAAAATTTTCGAGTATAAAACGTTACAGCATGGAGCCTATAAATCTATGCGGAAGATTTAATCTGCAATTTTTTTTTTTTTTGCAGATTCATTAATATTCATCATTAAGTTATGCCAGTTAAAAGAAGTCTATTTTTAAATACGGCATTACATAAATGGGAGCACAAGTTTTACATTTTTTTTTCAAAACATGAGATCTAATTTCTAATTATGTACAATTATGGGGATTTATTTTTTAATAAAAACCAACTTCATTTTCTTTTACTGCCACATCAGTAAAATATAAATTATCCCTAATAAACAAAGTATCCAAAGCCTAGCAAGAAAGAAAGAGTACTTTAAGGGTTTGTTTTAAATTATATAATATTCTTGAATTGAATATGTATCGTCATTTTTAAGACTATTTTTTAATTCCTAAAACATTTTTTTAGTTTTCAACACTACTTTATTCATTACCGATACACATTATTACATTCTCCTGCTAGATACAAATAATATCCAAAAAAATCTTATATGATTGGCAACAGACCTTAAATATCTTAAAATAAGTAAGTAATTATTATTGAAATCATGCAATCAAACGCTTATATAGGAGGAAATATTTATACGAAACCTATATCCAGCACATCCCAATATTTAAAAAGCTAATACACAAATATTTGTTAATTATGCAGGCTGGCTAAGATCTAGAGAAAACAGTAGGTTTTGTTTTTTTTTTTGATAAGAACAGTAGGTCTTAAATATTCCGATCAGTTCCTTCGCCTTGAAAGTTTCCACGTCACGTATGAACAAGCTCGCTCGTGCAAAGCAGCAATGAGTAGCCTCTTTTCCGACTAAAAAGAAGAGAGCTGCTATTGCGAACCTTGCTCCCCGACATTTCAGGATTTCTCTCTCACTCGCGTCCGCGAAAGCGTTTCGTCGGTTGGCGTCGAAAAAACCCCAGAAACCATTTCTCACTCCAGACGCGAGAGAGAGAGAGAGCGCGCGCGAGACGCTGCAAAAATCCGAATCGAATCTGAATCCATCCCTCCCCTCAAAAGGTATCAAAACCCCTAAACCCTCCTTCATCTCTCTCTTGCTATCTATAAACCCTAACCGTCCCGATTAGGGTTTCTCTCCAAAACCCTAACTCTGCCCCTGTATCACCCGCTCTGGAATTAGGGCGGGAAAGTTAGGGTTTCTGTTTTCTTCCTTCTTCTCTGGTTTTCTTTTACATGTATGGCGTCGGGGCCTCTGGTTGGGGACGGCGGCGGCGGCAGCGGCGATGGTCCTTCTCGAGACAAGCAGCGATGGATGGAGAACAAGGTCTACAGGCGCAAATCCTTCAACAAGAACCGAGTCTTCGGCTCCGCTCCGTCATTGCAGCAGACCGAACCCGATCAGTTGCAGACCCAGCCGGCCTCGTCCCAAACCCTACTCCCTGCTGAGGAAGCTGTCCCTTCGAACGATCACAACCAAGGAGTGCAGGACCAACCGCCACCTCCACCGCCTCCACCGCCGCCACCTCTGCCGCCTCCGCCGCCTCCTACTTTGCAGCTCGCCGTTTCTGATGATTCCACGAGCCTGCCTGCAGCTGCCCCGGTTCGTGATCCACCTCCATTGTCAAATGGGTTTTTCTCTGAAGTATTTGACAACCGTGTGACCATCAATCTTGCTACACAGTCGAAGCAGGACCGCCAGGAGCTCCGCCAGCGGTTTATACGGGAGCTTGATCTGGTCCGTGCATTTGTTAGGAGGCTTGAGCCACATATGCCTCATGTATATTCCAATTCCCAGCTTCCTGCCAGTGATGCTGCTGACAATGGCTCTGTGGTTGCTGCTGCACCTAAGCGAGTGATCTCTGAAGCGTTGCCTATTGTGCCCCGTGAGTCACGCCCATTTCGCCCTCTGAGAGTGTCTGTCTTGCCGAGTTCAGATGTCATTGTTGAGAAGGAGAAGCGGACTCCTAAGGCCAACCAATTCTACAGGAATTCCGAGTTTTTACTTGGAAAAGATAGACTTCCACCACCAGACAGCAGCAAAAAGCCCAAGTCAAATGGGAAGGATTATAGCAGTGGTCCTCCAATTGATCGGCACCTGGCTCAGGCTTTCAAGCACTGTGCTAATTTGTTGTCAAAGCTGATGAAGCACAAGCATGGTTGGGTCTTCAACAGTCCAGTTGACGCGCAGAAGCTCGGGCTGCATGATTACTTCATCATCATCAGGCACCCAATGGACCTTGGCACTGTGAAAGCCCGCCTTAGTAAGAACTGGTACAAAACTCCACGGGAATTTGCTGAGGATGTTAGATTGACATTCAGGAATGCCATGACATATAATCCAGAGGGGCAGGATGTGCACATAATGGCTGAACAGCTGTCAGAGATATTTGAAGAACGGTGGGCTGTTATAGAGACAGAATACAATCACAGACCAAGGTTCGACTACTACGAAAGGGAACTGGCGCCGCCAGCACCCACCACACCCCGTGTTGTGAAGAAGCCTCTACTTCTACCTGCTCCTGAATTGACACGGACACTGGACCGGTCAGAGTCTACAACTCGAACAATTGATTCAAAGTCTGTTCCGTTGAGCTATACTCCAACAGGTCGTGTGGCAGTTCCAAAGAAACCAAAAGCAAAAGATCCAAACAAGAGAGACATGACATTTGAGGAGAAACAGAGGCTTAGCACAAATCTTGTGAACCTACCATCAGAGAAGCTTGACAATGTTGTGCAAATTATCAAGAAGCGGAACTCAGAACTCAGCCAGCATGATGATGAGATTGAAGTGGATATTGACAGCTTTGATGCTGAGACTTTGTGGGAGCTTGATAGATTTGTAACAAATTACAAGAAGAGCTTGAGTAAGAACAAGAGGAAGGCTGAACGTGCGATTCAAGCAAAAATGGAAGCTGGGAAAAATGGTCTCCAGGCAATGGTTGGTCCCCGAAATCCAGTTTCATATCAGCCCTCTTGTTATGCTTGGTATATTGTGCTTAATTTTCTATTTTGTTTTGAATGTTGCAGATCCCGGTGCCTATTCCAGCAGAGGTGGCAAAGGAAAGTAAGACAACAGGTAGTCATGTTGGGACCGTAAGAATGTTTGTGATTTACTTAGTCTTTAACTGCTTCTCGTGCTGTTCTTTTGACTTTCCTGTGGTTTGCTGCAGATGATAAGAACATGGCTTCATCACCTATCGAAGTAGAGAAGCCAGGAGAGAATGCTAGTAGATCAAGTAGTTCAAGCAGCTCGAGCAGTGACTCTGGATCCTCTTCTAGTGGTATTTTTTCCATTTGCAATTTCATTTACTGGGTGCAAATTATGGATGGTCTTAGATGTACTTCAACTTTGGATGTTATAATCAGTTGAATAAACCAGATGAAGATCTCCAAATTTTGATTATTTCAATGTTTAGTTATTATCATATTGAGGCATTGAATTAGAAATTGTTGCTATTATTATTTTATTGAAGACCTGTTATCATTATCACTTTTTAGCATTGCCTCTTGATTGGTTATCAGGGGGAAAAATATTCCTAGTAAAACATACAACGATTGAAATCACTGGGGCATCCAAAGCCTTTTTGATCATTTATGTATTGGAGTTATTGCAAACTTTTTACCCTATTTTGTATTGCGACTTTTCTCCTTCTCCTAAACTAGAATGGATTTCTCATACAACTAGGGTGCTTTACAGATTCAGACAGTGAAAGTTCATCTGGATCAGATGCAGGGCAATCACCAAGGACTTAAGGCCATTCTATCCAGGTAGGGAATTTGCTTCCTGTTATTTCTCTGTTTTTATGGTTTAAATGGATATGTACTTTGTTCATTTCTTACATCTGGGAGCTATCTTATTTCTGCTCATATCTTGCATGTATGATGGTGTGGTTGTTGTGTTGCGAGTTTTATACTTTTAATGTCCTTGTCACTAAACCTTTGTTGTTATTAACTCTAACAACTTTCGTTTTGAGGATCTCTTGAGCTTCCTTTCCGTTTGATGTCTTCATATTTAGGGGTGAAAACAAGGTCAAGTCAACCCCTACCCTGCCTTGATTTTGCATAGGGTTGGGGAAAAAATTGTGACCCAGTAGAGTAGGGCGAGTCATAATTTGAGACCTGTTCTTTAATTCTGGAGATGGCGTGGGTCAACTATGACTGGACCACCCTCGACCCTCTCTCATCTTATAAGATATAATTTATTTTTATAAACCATATGACTTGTTTATATATATGTGATTTTGTTGGATAGATATGTTTAATTTTATGACCTATTAATGTAAATATGGTTTATATAGATGTGTGTTTAACTTTATAATTTGTTTATGTAGATATATTTTTATTTCTTAATTGCATATATGTTGTTCAGGTTGTCTTCCACATGATTTATCAATGGGATAAAAAATATTATTAATGTTGTTTACACCTTTTAAGATGAATATTATTATTTTATAATTTAGTGGTTTTAATCGTAATTCAAAATTTTAGATCTATGCTATTTTTATTGAAGGTTGATACACATTTATCAAGGTCAAGTTGTAAATGAAATTATTAAAAAAAATTTACCACCACTTTGGCATGGTAATTGTGTTTTACTCCACTAAATAGTAAAATATCAAAGTCTTTAACCTTTAAATTTATTATAGATGTGACTTATGTTGATATACATATAAATTCTTAAAATTATCACCCATTTCGACCTGCTTTTTCAACACGACCCATGGTCCCAATACTGATCGAAATTAACTCGAAGTTTTTTTGAGACCTATTAAAAAAAAGTGAGGGTTGGATCGACTTTGTCTTGACCCCGTCTGAAAAGTAAGGTCAAATGGGATTTTTTAAAAGTAGGGTAATGATTGGGCACATCATAATTCGCCCCAGTCCACCTGGATCCACCCCTATTCATATTTATGAGTGAAGGCTAAATGAGGAGGACAAATTGGCTTAGATGTTTTTCTTAGCATGGTTGTGTTAGACATTGGTGTTTGACATGGGGCATAGTTCCACGTCAATGATCCTTAGTGATGCTCTGTCATGTCTACATGATCTTTTCATCAGTTATTTCTGACCTGGCCTGCCCACATTTGTTTTGGAGGTGAGACTTGGATCTGTGGAGGTTCCAGAAGATGTTGGTTTTGGTTCTTAGGGGTGGAAAAAATTGTGAATTTGTTGGCCTATTGAAGTTTGGCTTCTACCTATTTGAAGTCAAGTCTCCTTCTAATTGGAAGGAATATTTTTCCTTTCTTTCCTATTACCTTCAATTCTTTTCCTTTTTCTACATTTTCTTTTTAAATTTTTTATGCTGTTACAGTAGTGTATCTGTGACAGAGTATTGCTATTTGTCTCATCTTTTTACTTATCTTCAAATGCTCATTGCAAGTTAGAGCGCTTTTCTTCCTTTGAAACTTACCATCATTCTGATATACTTTTCTCGAGGTGCCTGTTCCCCATTTTTCTTTTCTACAAAATTTAGGAGTTGATGATTGACTTAAAAAGGAAAGAAAAGAACTTCTTTTCAAGTTGTTTCTAATGCTTTGTTTCTTCTTGTTTCCTGTCCCTAACTGCCTTCTGATCCGACAAAAAATTTCTTCCCTTTTGTGCGCAATCCTTAAATTAGTTTTTGCTTCATGGGTACCATGCTTGTTCCAGCTATAGCAAATGATGGGTCATATTGAATGTTTAGTGGAAAATTTTTAAACCTAGAATTTAGACATCCATTTACTGGTACATGGAAGCGTAAAGGATTTTCTATGATCCTGACTTTGTTGGTGAACTAGAAAGGACAAATTTCTTCATGTAGATAACTATAAAAATGTACCACAATCAGATCAAGGAATGGCAGCTTTACATATGGCATGGAATCTGTTGTGCACCTATTGCTTCATCCTGCTCTTTCTTGGCAGTTATTGTTACTTTTTCTTCAACATTTGGACTACAGGAAAAGTTAAGAGGAAGTGGGCTCTTGTAACCTTTGTAGTTATTCCTCACTACTTGTTGATGCTATGCTGGTAGGTCATGAAATGAGAAAACGAGGTCAATCCAAATTCTAGAATCAAAATCTCTGTTTGTTCTTCCGCTAGATGAAATTTTAGTAGGAAGATATAGCATCTCCTCAAAGGCATTACAGGCTGCCTTGAATAGTGTCATGTGTGACCAAATGACCAAATGTTATTGCCGTGTGCAGTGGCGAAATGTTTCACTTGATCTTGTATATTTCATCAACTAGTATTTAGACATCCATTCACATACACATGGAAGCATAAAGGATTTTCAAATGATCCTGGCTTTGTTGGTGAACTAGAAAGTACAAGTTTCTTCATGTAGATAACTAGAACGATGTACCACTATCAGATCAAGGAATGCCAGCTTTACGTACAGCATGAAATCTGTTGTGCACCTATTGCTTCATCCTGCTCTTCTTGGCAGTTATTATTACTTTTTCTTCAACATTAGTCTATAGGATAAGGTGAGAAGAAGTGGGCTTTGGTAACCTTTGTAGTTATGCGTCACTACTCGCTGTTGCTATCTTGGTTGGTTATGAAATGAGAAAACGAGGTAGATCGAGAAACTAGAATCAAGATCTCTGTCTGATCTTCCACTAGGTGAAATTTCAGTAGGAAGATGTAGCATCTCTTCAAAGGCATTACAGACTGCCTTGAATAGGAAGATGTAACTTTGTTTGTTTGCCGGGGGTATGCGGCAGGCAGGTTTTGTTAAATGACACATTTTCCATAAGAATATTAGTATTTGTTTTAAACTGTATGCTAGCTAGATAGTCTGCATTGTATTTTATATCTGTAGGTTAAGGGGCTGTTTACTGATTGCCATCCACTATTCCAGTTGCAAGTGTTGGTGGTTGGAAATAAAGGATTTTATATTGGCTGTTTGATTGCTGTGATCATCACATAGATCTTGGATATTACAGCAAAGTCTTACTTGATCAGGAGAACTGAATTCAAATATCAGCCCAAAAAATACCTTCACTCTTCATGACTTTCAAAAAGAGTGGACCTCATGCAATTGATTGAAACACCTATTTTTTTTTTTTTTTTTGTTGGAGTATTTTTACATTACATCTCAATTTATCTTATGGTCAAGCCCTAAGACGATTCTTATAAGTTTCAGTAGGGAGATCACAAGCTCCTAAATATCAATAGAGGAGATCACACGGTCCCAAATATTATAAGGGAGACAAAGCTCCTACCGGCTTTCAATCTTGGGTCTTTTTCCTAAGAGGGACTTCCCTTCTGTCACCTGCGCTAGTCACAAGTGGTCCACACCAATTTTGAAGCAGTCACATGTGCATCTTGGTATGGATGTTACATGTTGCTTATTGGATTGGATATCTTTGAATCTTTGTGGCTGAAAGTCCTTTAGCAATTATGTATGTCCATTATTTGGTTTCCCAGTTTTTAAGTTCCAACAGCAAGTGGGGGACTGGATTGTGATTGAAGTTTTGTGTTATTTTAAGGACAAGGATCTCCATCTTTTTGATGCTCCAATGGGAAAATATTAACTAATAATTGTAAGCATACAAAGTTACAAACATCTCCTGGTACGTGTCATTGGATTGTTGTTGTCCATACTAGCTCTTGCTGAAGATGATGGTGCATGTGAGATGTGGATCTCGCATAAGGTGGTGTTTTGGTGATATGGAGTTGTATCCGATGCAAATTTAAGAGTTTATTTGATATTCTAGTCAGGCAGGGATATAGGGATATTGATGGTTTTACATGCATAGGTTGTCTGTGTACATATGTTCAGGTAATAAAGGAGATCTCAAGGGAGGATCTCTGCAAGGGAGCCTTTCTTAACATGCATGCAACTAGCTGTTTAACTGGGCTAGAGTGGAAAATGAAACCTTCTGCTTATCATATAGCAAACTTAGATGCTGTTCCCCTCTAGGATTCCAAGAAATTTCTTCAGATCTAATCAGTGCGGGCACTGTTGTACAGTTGTAGAAATCCCCTTGGTGTAATTTTTACGGCGGTCTGTTTCCTTTGCTACCAGTGTCCTGTTTAGTATAATGAAATGCCAGACTAGATTACTAAAGTACTTTACATTGGTGAGAGGTGATTTTAATAGTCTCCCTAAGTTTGTGGGGGGTTTTACAATTTCCCCGCGTGCGGGGGTTTTATACAAAAGTTCCCCTAGTATGGGGGGTCTACAGAAAAAATTCCCCCTATGTTGTTAGGGTTGTGAATGTACTTAATTGTAATATCAGTTGTTATGTTGTGTGTGTGTGTGTATATGAGGACAATTGTGCTTCATTAATTGTCAATGCCTCAGATTTGGCTTCCGTTCTGCCTGTGCAGCACATTGAGTTCAGGCAGACAATAAGCAAAACCATAGTGGTCCTTTGTTGTCCAACTGTTTTTTTATTATTGTTATTGTTTTATAATTTGGAGATGCTGCTGACTTCGGGTAAAACTGCTAAAGTGAAACTAGGATTCTGCAAACAAAACTGCTATTTTAAATAAAATTTTGCAATCTTCAAATTATAGATAATTGGATGCATTTAGTATTAGAATATCACCATTTGTGTATTAATTGAGGTGCACCTGTGCTTTACACTAGGTTGCATGGACCTCTTATTATTATTTTTTTGGCACGTGTGGCCCAAGCATGAAGTTTGCATGTATATAGTTTTTACATTTTTTGATTTTATTTAATATCTTAAAATTTTCGAAAATAAAAAGTAGTCCATTTTCATGTGCTAAGCAATTTTATTAAAACCGGACCGGACCGGCCGGTCCAACCGGGAACCGGTCCCAATCCGGTTAAATAGGATATGGTTTGGTTCAAAACATATAAACCGTAAAAACCGTCGAACCGGCGGTTGGACCGCAATATACAGTCGGACCGGTTCGACCGGTTCGTTGAAAAAAAAAAAAAAACCAAGCACACGACACGACATCTTGACTGTTTTGGAAAACCAAGGGCACGGACCCACCCCTAGTCCCAGGTTTGCATTTTTAATAATTAATGTGCTGTTTACATAAAGACGCATACATCGGAGGGCTTGCGCGAATCCGAAAAAGTTGCCTGACGTTAATATAAATTTTTTTAATAATGTTTGAATAATATATTGCACATAACACTCAATTTATATTTGAAAATTTTTATAATATTGAAGTATAACATTTTATTAGTTTCTGGTTCCCGACTGAAAAATATCTATTCGCTACCCTAAATAAATTCTATATTTTTGAGAAAGTCTTCATTTTTATTTATCTTTTAACAATGTACGTTTAAATGTCATATAAGACAACTGTCAAACCTTCTTGGAAAAGAGACTCAGTTAACCTTTGGTAATTTTTTATTTTGAAATTTGTACCATTGTTATAAAATGATAAAAGTAAAGTTAGAAAAGTTAAAGAAAAAATGATTAGATTATAAGACGTTTTTAATAAAAAAATTTCACTCTCCGTAACTACCTTATTATAAAATTATTTCTTAATATTTTCTTATATAATTATCATATTTTTTAATTATTTTTACATACCTGTCCATATAACTAACTTATCTATTTTAACCTTATCCATAGATGCTATTAGATGCTGTTAAATGACGTTAGATGACGTTAGATGCTGTTATATGCTGTTAGATATCGTTAGATGCTGTTAGATAAGATAGATTTCATTAAATCCTATTATCTGGGTTTCAAATTCTGTAATTAAAGTATAATGACCTTATAAAAGGCTCAGAATCATATTATAAGTGTTAAATTAGGATTAACTTATCAATATATTTACTTAAAATTTAAAAATAATTTAATATTTATAACATCATAAATATGTCATGCTGACATCAACGGTTCGAACGGTTCGAACCAGACCAGTTCCTTTACCGGTTCAATTACCGGTTCGGTTCTGACAACATTGGTGCTAAGACATGAAAATGGGCTATTTTTTATTTAAATTTTTTTAAAAATATCAAATAAAAACAAAAATTGGTAAAATTTCATGTCTCAGATTTATTCGTGGGCCCACTTTTTTGTGCTAAAAAATCCAAAAAATAATAAAATGGATCCATGCTACTGTATGCGCTGGAGCGGGACTCTTGTAAGTATGCTTGATTGAACCCCTGTAAATTTCAAACTAGTTTAGAACCTTCTTTTGCAATTTGATACTGAATCTGTGGCTAAACGATGTTGTCTGGACATCCTCTGAAGAACTGCTTTACCTGTTTGAATTTCACGATTTTGAAGATCTGTTGTGATTACTTGAATTAAAGAAACCGAAGTTATCCAGATCCTCAAATCCTATGTTTTAGAGGACATTGATGAGCTTTCATTTGTTTATGGTGACAGATGATCAGTGTACAATAGATGATGACATGTGATTGGGGGTCTCTGACGATTCTTGTCAAGACTTTGCCTGGCAGCAGAGAATGGATGATGACGGTCCCTTTGGAAGCTCTGCAAGAAAGATTGTCATTCTGTCAGGAAAAGTCTTGCATTAGCCACGGAAGGCTTTGATTGTAATTATACTTGACGGTTTTGATTGGAACAGCACGAATGACAAGAGAAAAAAAGCATTTGATGGGGAACCCCTGTTCTTATTTTTTTTTTTGGGTCGTCTCACGTGAATTTGTATGTAATGTAGGATGTGGTAGGAAACGACTTGTTTGTCAAGCCTCCTCAATGTAGCCAATGTAAATCGCTAACTAATGCTGTTTATCACAGTTTTGAGATTTTTGCCTCCTCTCACCTCCTACGTTTTTTTTTTTTTTTTTCCTTCCAAAAACTTGTTTGCCTCTAGGTTTGCATCGAAGCCTATTGAATTTCACCTTAACTTATTCTTACCCAGAATCAGTGTGTCACATTCACACGTGGTGGTGAGGTCGGCGACTTATGAAATTGTAGTCTCTCCTACCATTCCTCTTTTCCACGCTCTGCAACTGCAAGTGGTTGCAAAATTCTCTTGATGATCACAGCCTGCTGCAAGCAAATCTAAAATCTAACTTTTTGGCGGCAGTGCGTTTCCAGTTTCATGGGAGAGAAGCTGACTGAGAATGCGTGCAATGACTTGTATATGTCAGTCTCTCCTCGAGCCCCAATTGGTAAGGATGTGCATGAGCCCTATCTTCAATTTTTTCTGTAAGCCGGTGGTGGATTTTTGCGGACAAGTTCTGCTGCTGTTTTCAACTAGTAAAATTTGCCTTGCTGACTTCCAATTTTGGCAACGCGTAATTGGTATTGATCGCATTGTAAAGAGTACCCACGGCTGATAAGAAAATGGGGGCCTCTTTGTGCAGGGGTTGGATGATCTCGAGTCCATGCATATTCTTGCAAATACTGGGGCTGATATTAGTTTTTTCGATCCAAGAGCTTATAGTAGTTTGAGTAGCGGACGTATTGATGTGATGTGATATCAGGCTTCCCACTCTGTAGGTGGGTGTGTTGATATGATGTAGTGGCGGCAATACTGGCAACAGTTAAAGAATGTGTTTGAGAATTGATAAAACTTCTTATGAAAAGTTCTAGAGAGTAGAAATTGTTAAATGATGTGATATGATAGGGGTAATGATGAGGAATAAATAGGATGATGAGGAATAAATATGATAAAGTTAAAATAGATAGGTTAGTTGTGTTGGTAGTTGTATAGAAATGATTGAAAAAGTAGGATAGTTGTATAGAAAAATGTGAAAAAATTATTAAAAAATAAGGTAGTTGTGGAGAGTGAAAAGTTTTAGATTGAAAAGTTTTAACTTACAACTTTCACTTATTACCAAACACGCTAAAAAAATGTCAAGTTAAAATTTTTCAATCTAAAATTTTTCACTCTCCACAACTGTTATATTTTTTAAATTATTTTTTCACATTTTTCTATATAATTACCCTAATTTTCAATCATTTTTACATAATTATCTTATCTATTTTAACTTTATCATCTTTACTAATTACTCACATAACTATCCTATCTATTTTAACTTTATCATCTTTACTACTCATCATTACTTTTATCATATCACATCATTTGACATCTTTTACTCTTAAAAACTTTTCATCAAAGTTTTACCCATTTCCAAACACACCGTTAAGTTGCATGAACTGAGTGGGAGAATGCACTCATTTTTCAATGCACCAAATGAACAGCTCTCTCCTTGAGTCTAGCTCACTTTTCAATATTTAAATATACGTGCCTCTCAAGTCCAGCTGCTCGTAAATCGGCTAAGGCGAACAAAATTATTTTTTTACTTTTTAATATTTTGTTCTTTTAATAGAAGTTTTGGCGTCACTTAAAGCTACGTTTGGTAACTCAATTCCATGGGGTGCGAAGGTAAATTGTGGAGGCATGGTTTTCAAAGCCAATAATTCCTCTAATGAATAATCATATCCTTCTACCTTTTTATCAGTATTCTAATCATTTTTCTTACTCAACTCACATTTAATAAACTTATTTATTTCAATTTTATCTTTATCATTTTTCATTATTCTCACAATTTTCAAAATATTCTATTTTATACTCCCTCACCTCATCTCACAATCTACGCGAAAGTCAAATTATAACAAATCCCTTTAGATCCTAGTTTATAATTTTTGAATTTTTAATTTTGAAAATAAAAAGGCATGAATACATGTGCGACACAATTACCTATTTTCTTTTTATTTTTAAAAATAAAAATACTAAAAATTCAAAACCTTACCCTTTCTTTTTTGATTTGAAAATATATCAGTTATTTATCATGTTTAACACATCTTGTTTTGCTCTGCTTTCATTAGAAATTTATAAAAATAATATCTTCTAGGAGTGAGTATATAATAGCTAAATGTTGTGAAAAATGTATAATAATATATAGTATATAAAAATTTTCAATATATGTAATTTTTTGGAATCATAAATAAATATGCTTAGAGAAACATGATAAGTGATTCAGATTTTAAAAAAGATTCTAAAATTAAAAACCAACAACGGTGAGTATGGAGTCTCCATTCTTTTGGGTAAGCACAGGGGTGCTAACGAATTGGGTTGAAACTTAATCCTAATTCTAACATCGTTTAAAATATCTTAATCTTAATTCGTTTATTAAACCATTTAAAAAATATAAACCATAACGTATTTACAACCCATTTAATAAACAGGTTGACTTATTAACGGATTGTGTATTCACAGAAAAAGATTATCCATATGTTAAAAGAATATACAAGGCAACAAAGGAGAAACTTAACAAGTATGTGAATAATACCTGTCAATGGCAAGTTGGACGGCGGCAATAACAACGACGACATTAAGAGGGTGGCCAAAGACTCCCAGATCCTAAAGTAAGAGCCTTAAATTAAAAAAAATCAAACACAATCAAACACAATTAGGGGAAGAAGAGGGAGGGAGGGAGGGAGGGAGGGGGGAGGGAGAGAGAGAGAGAGAGGTTTCTCTTACCTAGAAAGGAGTTCAGCCTTGGCTGGATGGCAGGGAGGGCGCGAGAAAAGAGATTCACAACAATAGACACCTAGGGACTCGTCGGCTTGTTGCAGGCACCCTATTCAAAGAGGAAGGGTTTTAACTAGAGCAGACATCGACTGCAACTAGTAGCAAAGTGGAGGAAGAAGATGGTCGACAGAGAAGAAGGTGGATAGATGACGGGCGACGAGAAGGGCAAGTGAGGCTGAAGGGAGACAATATTCAAGAGGCTAAAAGGTGTGCTTGAGATATTAGGGCCACCGAAATGAGAGGAATAGACTAGGAACACGCTTGACTAAAAGGGAGAGTAGGGCGCACAAGTGAGGGATAATAAGCGGAAACAAAAAATTAATAGGTTTAGAATTAAACATGCATCATGACAAATAATAATATTAAATGTGTTATATGAGTTGAACGGATTAAACAAGTTAAATGATTTACTAAATGGGTTGACAGGCTGTAAAATTTTAACCCTAATCCGTTTATTTAATTAAATGGTTGAACGGGTTAGATGATCATATACTATTTATTCAAAAATTTCAATATAAACTCATTTATAAAAGGGTTGGATGGGTAAATTGGTGGGTTGACCATTACCATTAACACCCCTAGGTAAGTATGAAGTCTCCGTTCTTCTTGTAATAATTGAATCTTTTATGTTTTGCAAATACTTTCAAAATTTCTAAACCTAAACTCTTTTGGAATTCCCAAAATTTTAGGTGACATCACATGCTATTTTGTAAAATTAGAAGGTTAATTCTACAAAAATGGTTAAAAAATTATACAAAAATAGAGAGGGATGTATGAAAAATGTGGGTGACTATTAGTAGCAAAGAAAATAAAGATTAAAGCAATGCTTGAAAATATATGTAATAATTGAAAAAATAAGGTTGTTTATGCATTTAAGATGTATAACATACTGAAAGGATGAAGAAAGCAATAAATAAATATATATAGAGGGAGGATTGTGTATACTATATTGCATATGTGCTTAACTTACAATATTTAGTTTTAATTTTAATTTTATTTATTTTTGATTTTTTCTTCATAAACAAATATTTCTAAGTGTATTTAATGTATATGCTAAGTTTTGCTATTTTATAGTACCTTGATATATTAATTTAAAAATCATCAATTTCCGAGACATTGAAGTCATTTTTCACACATTAAGAAACCTAATTTTTAAAAATAAAAAAATATATAAAGTATTGTAAAATGGTAAAACTTGGTATATCGATTAAATATATTTGAGAAAATATTTTTATGAAAATAAATAAAAATAATTAAAAATAAAATTTAAAAAATGAATATTCTAAGTATATGTACGACAGATTGTATATAATCATGCCTTATCTATCCATCTTTTTATCCATCAACAAATAGGTATTAGAATAGCCGGAGAAGTGGGAAATTCCCAGGAGACATAAATGAAAATTACTTCGGGAATAGGTGGAAAATGTTTCTGCGCCGTCGTGAAACTGTAAAGGGTATGTTAGTGCCTGCTAAAAGCATAAGCCCGAATTTCCTCCATCGAATAATTTGCGTTTTCAATCTTTTATCTGTGCGTATTTGCGTTTTGAATCCTTAAGTTTGTATATTAGTATTTAGACCATGTGAAATTTAATTTTTTGCATTTTAAATTCTTAATGCTAACAGCATTAAAATCCAGTAAAATACCCAAAATGCCCTTTGCGTTTTAAATCATATGAAGTCTAGTTTAAATTCATAGCACTTAGGGTACTTATGACATTTAAAAACACTGTTAAAATCTTGGTTTGCATATCAACATTTTAATTTTTATGAAATTTGGTTTAAAATGCAAATGATATTTTAGATATTTTATAAGATTTTAACGGCATGTTTTAACGCTGTTAGGGATTAGGATCTAAAACATAAAGAATCGAACTTCAAAAGATCTAAAATACTAACATGCAAACCTCACGGTTTAAAATATAAATACGTAAAGTTAAAGAGTTTAAAAATGCAAATTCTCCCGTTTGGCCTTCCTTTGGGCAGGCTGAGCTGTTTTCCCGTCTAAAAATTGTTCTGGGCACAAATTAGTTAGGTCTTTTTAGTGGTGGAAACGTCGACCGCACCCGAAACTTGCTGTCGGGATACCAAATGGGCACCGCCATAAAATGTAGTATGCGATCATCTTTTTTACCGCCAAAATTTTAATTCGACTGAGTTGGATCAAACACAACCAAGTTCTATATTAATTGCAGCAAAAAATTCTACTACCGTTTGCAGCCAATGACTACTTCGAATGTTTTTTGGTTGAATTAGAATTTTCGGTGCGGCATCGCTGAAATGGGCCCCACATGATCATGAAATCATGATCTACTCCACCCATTATATTTAGAATAATGTATTCTATTACCATACCAATTTTCATCCCAATCAGATATGTATATGGCCCCCATCTGAAAATGGTATAAATCCAACGTAATAAAATAGTTTGATGTAAATAACAACTTTAAAGTATCTTATTTGGATGAAAATTGGTATAATAATATAATACATTATTCTAAATACAATGGGTGGAGTAGATCATGATTTCATGATCATGTGGGGCCCATTTTTGGGCTACTGCACTGCTGTTCCGGTGCAGTGACGCTGCACCGGAACAGCTCTTATATATATATATATAGGATCCGATCCTGTGCAGTCGGACTGCACCGTAATTACGGTGCAATCCGCTGTAAAATGGACCCCATACATATTAGATTGTAATGAAACTTTATATAATCATTTATCCATATATAAATCATACTTTAGACGGTTTAGATGTTGAAAAAACCACTTTAAACTTGATATTTACATTAAACTATTTTATTACGTTGATTTTGCACCATTTTAAGATGGGGATTACACACATGTTGGATTTGGATGAAAATTGGTATGCAAATAAAGTAAACAATTCTAAATATAATGGGTGGAGTGGATTTTCTATTTATGATCAAGTAGGGCCCACAGTGCATGAACTGCACGGTGCAGTCGCATGCACTGGAATATTTCCCTATATATATATAACCAAATGCCGCCACTTAAAAGCAATGAATTATTTATGGCTAAATAATCAAATACAGCCAAGACTATCCAACGCAACCAAATAAATACTATATGTAGCCAAAAAAATTAATTTGTTGCAGGGGGGAGGCCTATTCGAGTTGTAATTGTCTACTCACTTTCAACTGTGGAACATTGCGTTCTTGAGCTGAGTTTGGAAAAGAGGGTTTTGTTGTCTCTGTGTGTAGTCTGAAAAATATACTTTTTGAAATGCCAATTTGGGTGGAATGACGTGCATTAATAATCCCCCAGCATTGCAATTGGTAGGACCATAAATAGGTGGTCCAGACTTACTTGCCATTATCAAGGATAGCTCATGTAATTAAGCGGTTCAAAGTTCAAACTAAATATTTCTGGGCGTTTTTGAATTTCTTAGAGGATGGCAGGGACGATTGAGACCAAACAAAAATGTCTGCGTCACTGTTGAGGTGCACAAATGATTGCGAGTTGAGTATTTGTTATACAAACCTGATCCGTTGAGTTAACACTAACGGATCTGTAATTGAATCTTAGCTAGCTAAGTCGATAGATATTCTGTTAACGCTATCTCATTTGATGCAAATGCAATCCTCCAAAATCTGTTTGTATTCACTGTCTAATTCTTCATAGCTTGTCGTCATTTCTTAAGCAAAACTCTATTCATGGTAGGGGAAATTGGTGGCAACCGCTACATCCCAATTCCTTACTGAGCACTCATATATGTTAAAACGTTGGAAGAGTGAGTTGTTCTTCGCAATGATGAATTTCTTTGTATTTACCAGGCCTTTAGTTGGAAAGGCAAAAGTAGCGGTAGTTGAAAATATAAATACTAATAAGAAGGACTCTATTTAATGCAACCCATGTGTTCATTCATCCTTTTACTTTCTTAATTTTTCACAATTTTTTTTAAAAAGATCTAAACAATTTATAACATTTATCAATGTGTATTTATTTATGATACCAAAACTCGCATATTTCAAGAGCTGTTTTGTATTAGATATTATTAGGTGTGTCTTGTATTCGACATATCTTAGTTAAGTGAGTCTTGAATTGCGCGTGAGTTATGTAAGTTATATATGAAAGTTATAAATAGACAAGTGGTCTATAGAATTTGGTATCATAAAGCAGAAAGGGTGGAGAGGGTCTTGGTGAGAGAGATTCTCTAAGAGAGGTAGATTATTGCTTATAATAGGAAAATTGTAATTGTTCGATAATTAATTAATCACTCTTTTCTTTGGTGGAGTAGACTTGAGCCGATCTATGTTATTCTATGTGTTCTGTGTAAGTGCTTGTAACGTGATCTCAACGCTTACATATATGTATTTTTAATTTAATAATTGTATATTCACTCACAAAACTCGTTAAGTTTAATATATGAATTTCCAATTAGCCGACTTGCAGTTAACTAAATTTTTTTAGAAGTACAGTTAATTGATTTGAATATATCTTCCAATTAGCATCATTTGATGCTTTTTCTAATAAATCAGAACTAGATTTTATTACTACTTGTTGACACCATTTTCTTTAACCATTTATCTTTTTACAAGCTTGATCTGACTATTCCGGTAAAGTTTTGCTCAGGCACCTTTTGATAAGAGGGGTAGAGAGGGAAGCAAATTTCTTACCTCATTTCATATATTTTTCAAGAAATAATTTGATATTTTAATTATTCAACTTCATTTTTTCATTTTTATCCTTATATTTCAATTGTTTTATCATATAATTATTTAATTTATTCCCATTTTATCCATATCCTATCACGTTTACTATCTGACTTCTCAAAAATCCAACTTAACATCTCTTCACAATTCACGTTACCAAACGGTCCTTTAATCACTTTGCTTTAATATGATCGAATATTATCACAACTGTTAATCACTTTGATTCCATATGTCCGAATATTATCATAATTTTGATCACTCCATCCAAATCAACGACGCTGATCAATTTAAGCATTGAACAAATAGATAAATACCGGCCTCATCATCTAGCTTTGATATGACTTATTGGGAATGGAAAGCCTAAGTGGGTGTATTTGACATTTCACGAGATATGTCAATCTAAAATAGTTTTTTTTTTTTTTACTTTCCAAACCTATCATATCTTCTAGTCAATTTTTTCAAATTTTCCTTTACAACCATCATTTTTTAAATTATTTCTCCACACCATCATTTTTATTTTGACTTTAATTTTTTTTAAAAATTTTCGTCATTACCTTTATCATATAACATTATTTCTCTCAATTTAAAAATTTTTACTTTAAAATCTTTTTGATAAGAAGTGAAATGCCAAACACACGGTAGATTGCAAAAAATGAACCATAATAAAAATAGAAACGTGGGAAAAAATAACTTCTTTGCTTTTAAAATGCTTATTACACAATGCACCAAGATCCGAAGCTCCATTTTTTAATATTTTTTTGAAATTTTTTTAATAAGATTGTTAATATAGTTGTATTTAATATATAAATCAAATTTTACTATTTTTGGATATGTGTATATATATATATTTTATTTTTTAAAAAAAGAGTACTTTAGCCATTTTTAAGTGACTAAAATACTTCTGTTTTTAAAAAATTGAAAATATATACTTATATACCTCCAAAATTTTTTTTATAAAACGTAATGCATAAGTTAAATACACTTAGGTTTAAAATCTTATAAAAAAAATTTCAACAAAAAAAGAAAAAAAGAAAGGGTTTTGGACGCTGATGCCATCATCACCTACTGTGATTTTACAATGCCGTGTGGCAAGTTTTTCCTTCTCCTCAGCAATTGGGTGAGCTCTTCATATATCCGGTCGACCTCCTCATCACTGCAGTCCCTTAGTCTATCAGGCCAAAAAACAGACGAAACCACCAACTATTTTATTGCGTTTTTGTACTTCCCCGCTTGTTGAATTGAGTCAATGAGCTAGGAGGGAGGCTTGCGTTGTTTCTTTGGTGTTGGGTTGCAGGATTCAGAGAGGGGGCTCTTTCCGCATGCTGCGGAGGTGGAGGCCCTTACAAATACAACTCCTCTGCTCCCTGCGGCACGCTTGCTGCAAAAGCCTGCAGCGATCCATCGCAGTATTGGAGTTGGGATGGCGCTCACCCAACTGAGGCCGCACATAGATTGCTTGCGGATGCCGCGATCAGCAAATTACCTGTATTTCCTCCTCCCACTCGCCATGTTTGTCACTAGCTATTCAGCTACTTCTACATCTTCAATATCATCCTGGTCTACGGAACTCTGATTTAGCTAGCCAAGTAATATGTGCTGCACTAAAAGGCCGAGATGTGTAGCTGGCTTCGTGGATTTCTACCATTAGTAACGTCCTTGTATCACTTTGGGGCGTAATGATTCTTCTTGCAATCTAGATAATTGGATTTTATAGCCTTAATTCCAACGTCTTCGAGGAGGCAGAAGAAATAATTACCTAAAAAATGATATGGGACAAAGGAAAATAACGGTAATCATGGTGGCGATACAAATAATTTAAGTGCATTTTCAATCGAAATGACGGAAATTAATCATAAACGACAGAAGTTAAACAAAATAAATGGTTTCTACTTTCACGGGAATGATCCACCGCAGTGAGCATCTATGAAGTCAAACTGCATTGGACCCACGCATATATATTTTTTGAAATTTCTTGTTTTAATGTTTTTATGGAAACTTTAATTTTAATGTTCTGAGCCCTACTTAGATAAATGTATATAAATTTCGAAGATTTTTTTGGCTAATCTATCTACATCGTTTTTATTTTTTTTTTCAAAATAAAAGACTTTGAAAAATAAAGAAGTAGATAGGGATTAGGCGAAAATTTTTGAAATTTTTTTTTTTAAAAAATATATGTCACATTTAGTTTGATGGTGTAAATGCTTCCATGTAGTTAACCACATGAGACCATTCCCACCATTCCCACTGAACAAAAAATGACGTTATTGAAGCGCTACTCTAAATTAAATACTTAATATTGTGTAGTTTGCAAGTGTTTCGAACATTTGTTAACATTGCAAATTTTCAAGGAGAGGTGAGATCGGAGTGAGTCGTATCAGGTTAAGATTTTTCAATCATAATTCTATATTCTTTAAAAAATTGTTGGACCGCTTTTTTTTATTGGCTCTGTACAGTATTGGTTTGATCATAACTTTTTTTCAGTAGGTCTCAGCAAACTTCAGATCAAATAAAAAAGGGAGGGTTAAATAAGATAATTTTAAGAATTTATACACTTTTGAACAAAAAGACACATTTATGCCAAATTTAACTATTGTATACTTCAATATTTTAGTAATTCACAAAAATAAACATTATTATTAGAATAAAAGATGAGTAAATATAGTGTAACTTTATGAAAATAGGTTAATGAAATATTGCATTTTAATAATATTTTTCTAAAATAATAGTTTTTTAACTAGTATTTCCAAAACACTAATTACACGTATGCACAAAAATTACATTTATATATGCAAATGACTATCATAAAATTTTTTTTAAAATGAAAATAAGATTTAAAAACATGCTTATAAATCTTAATAAATGAACATATGCGAGGCAGGTCGAGACATGGTCTATTTATCTAGACCTTATTCTTGAATTTGGACAAAAATTCTTGACATATTTTACTATTGGATCATAAAAGCATTAATTTTATTTGGTTAAAAATAGGTTAGGTTAGGAGAATGTCATGAGTTGACCCATCTTAACTAAAAAAACTCTTCTTTTTATGAATTTATTGGTCCAATGACGTAAACTCACCTTATATCATAACAAATTGTACATACATACAAAATATTTGTACATAAGAAGAGTTTTTTTAGTTTTTTTAGTTATATGTGGTCCCAAGTGTATATACTTTGTATACCAAAATTTACCAATTTTGAATTATTATAAATATTTTTCATAAATTTTTACAAATAGAAAATTTCGCCCCTGTTCACGTGGTAAAAGCCTAAGAGTGTGAGGCTAGTGAAAATTATTGATTTTTGAAAATTTATTAAAAACATATACAATAATTTTAAAATGGTAAATTCTGGCGTATAAAATATATACACTTCGGGCTCGCTTCTATGCGACCGGGTTACATAGAAGTGGTTTCATATAACCCTCTCAAATTTTAAGATTTTGATATTTGATGAAAAATCCAATCTGTTTATTATATTTAATATAATTTATTTAGTTATGAGACCAAGTTTCATTTAAATTCAATATATGCATAGGCCACATTTGCTCAAAAATAGGTTCATTGACATGTAAATTAGGAAAAATGCTTAGATTCATTTATATATGTATTGGAATGTAATAATACTTTATAAAATTACTTATCTATGTAGTAATGATATTTTAGATGGTTTAGATGTTGAAAAAACTACTCTAAAATTGATATTTTTAGCATTGAACTATTTTAATATATTGATTTTATACATTTATAGATGAGACCCATATATAGTGAAATTTAAAAAATAAAAGGATTTTCAAGATACTATAAATGATGCTAAATACAATGGATGAAATGAATTTTTCATAAACCATCAAAATTTTAAAAACAGAAAGGATTACATAGAAATCATAGAAGTATTCCCATATACACTTTAGCTCACATATAAATGGAAAAAAAATTCAAAAACTAAAAAAAAATTCTACCAACTTGGGATGTATCATATGCTATTGCTATCATGGCGAAAGAAAAAGACCCCTATTTTAAGGAAAATCTTAGTTAAACGCCCCTAAATTTTTGGTTTTTGCAAATAATGCTATTTTAGATACCTGATCTGTAGAGGTGCAACTTGGGTAGGGTAACCATTGGTATCGACCGACTCGACCTTAAATCGGATATAGGAAGGTAGAAATTATTACTCAACTCCCTAAATAGAGTAAAGGTAGGGTACACACGCTGAGTCACTGAACAGACTTGAATGTGTATTCACATGAGTACCCTAATTGTAAATAACTATAAATATATAAATAAATACATAATAGTTTATATCCCCCAATTCACCAATAAATTATTGTTGGTTTGATTTTCTTATTTTTTTTTATACATCATATAGGGTTTGTATTTGTAATGATAGATGATCATAATATGAACGTGAATGGTGATATTAATATGATTATTATATGGATAATGAGATTACAAAGAATATAGAAATAGATGTAAACAACAACAAAATGCAAATTAATTATAAACTACAAAGTCTAAAATGTAAATGAGTATTACTTTATATTATTTAAGATAATACAAAATATGTTTTTCACATGTTATCATTGGTTATTGTAGGAACTAATTTGGAACCGAAATCGAAACCGACTCTATAGGTAATGAGCAGGGTAGAGTAAGGTAGAGTATAGTAGGACTGATCTTGTAAGCGCATAGGATAGGGTAGACTTTTTGAAAATAGGGTACGGGTAGGGTAGGCTACTATCCATACCGAACTGACCCGAGTTGTACCCCTACTGATCTGTGCTATTGTGGCCGAGCCAACCTTCTAATGTGGAATCTGGACATATATCCCGGAAGGCAAAAACAATAAAGCAAAACTTCAGACTAGGGTTGCAACTTGGGTCAGTTTGGTTCGGGTAGTAGTCTACCCTGCACATACTTTGTTTCCAAAAAAAACTTCTATACCCTACCCGCTTACAGATTCAGTTCTTATTATACTTTACTCTACCCATTGCCCATAGGGTTGATTTTGGTTTCTGTTCCAAATTGGTTCTTATCATAACTAATGACGACATGTAAAAAAAATATTTTTTGTGTTGTTTTAGATAATATAAAGCAATTCATTTACATTTTAGACTTCAAAGTTTATAATTAATATTATTTTATTGTTGTTCGCATCTACTTCCACATTCTTTGTAGCCTTGTTATCCATATTAATTATCACATTTACATTATTATCTGTATTCATGTTATGATCATCTATCATTACAAATACAAATCTTATACAATTTATAAAAAATAAATAAGAAAATCAAACCAATAATAATTTATTAATGAATGGGGGATAAAATTATTATGCATTTATTTATATATATATATTTATAATTATTTACATACATGGGTACTCATTCAGGTCGGTTCTGGATACCTAGCATGTGTACCTTACTCTTACCCTATTGAGGGGGTTGGATAAGTATTTCTACCCTATTCATACCCATAAATAAATTTTTTTAGCCTACCCTACCTAATTTAGGGTCAGGTCAGTGGGTACCCATGGATACCTTACCCAAGTTATACCCTTACTTCAAGCATCTTTCGACACTGAGGCCTTGCCTTATTGGTAACATCATTTGCTGATTGTGCCGGGCAAGCTGTTTTCAAATCTTCATAACTGTAGTTTTCGTGTGTATATATATTCATTAGTGGTGTATCGTCTTCCTAAAAATTTATGTGAGAGCGTTCACTAGTTGATATTTTTAGAGTTATATTTGGATATTGTAAGAAAATATCAACGCCTTATTGTAATACTAAGTTGAGATGATGTAATATATGAATACCCATAAAAAAAGCTCCGGAGTGCTTCCAAACCACGTTAGGAACTTTATTACTTAGGCGTGCTTTCGTTGCTTTTCTCACGAGTTTCAACTTTCACCTTCATTTCAGTTATATCAGGACTTTTGGCAACACTTGATTGAGATGTGATAATATGAATTTTCTTTTTTTTTTCTGGAGAATTTTCAAATTACTCATGTATTTTACCCAAATTTTTTTTTATACCCATCGATTTTCAAATATTCCTTTCATAATCATGAATTTTACCCATTATTCCCTCATACCCATGCCATTATCAACCGTTTGCTACTATTTGAATTTTTCATTTTTTTTATGTATTTATATTAAGGGTGTATTTGAAAAGTGATAAAATTTTTTATGAATAGTTCTTAAAATGTGAGAAAATGATGTGATATGATAGAGATGATAATGATGAGTAAAAATATTAAAGTCAAAATAGATAAGTTAGATATATGATTAATTATATAGAAATGATTGAAAAGTAAAGTAGCTGTATAGAAAAAAGTAAAGAAATAATTAAAAAATAGATGAGGAATAATGGTAACAAAGTTTAAATAGATAAGTTAGACGTATTGTTAATTATATAAAAATGATTGAAAATTAGGATGGGTGCGTAGGAATAATTGATAAGGTCGGTAATTAGTGGTCTTGGGCCAGTTGATTGGGCTTATAAAGAGAGAGAAGGTCGTGGATGAAGGTGGGATTGTTTTTGGTGTTTTCTTTCATTCGTTCATTTCTTGCATTTCATTTCTGCAGAGGATAGTTAGATATAGTAGTCTGTGAGGAGCAACCATTGTAATTCAATAATTCTTTGAGTAAGATTCGTAGTTTCTGTAACTGATTTGGGATATGATGGAATGGTCACATAAAAGGTACAAGAGCCCTCAAGATCATCATGGAACTGCGAATTCTCCGATCGGCAATTTACGGAAGCAAGATGGAATTCGTTTCCAGGAGGTTGCTCTTCTTGCACATCTTATTATTCTATTTGGGTAGCACCCGCAATGACGTATTGGAAAACCACTGGGGGTGGTGCGACATCATCTTGGAGATCGTTAGCATCTTCTTGGTCGGGTGAAGGGCCGTCTTGGAGATCCACAGCAATCGCTTAGTCGGATGCTGGGCTGAGATCTCCACCAGACATGAATTTGTCGTGCCCAATTGAAAGCAGCAAGCGTGAGTGGCAAGACGACTCGATCTCTCCATCACAGATGAGTTTTAGCAACACCGGCACGTCATGGCGAAACAACAGCAAGGATGAAAGGGAGAGCCATCGTTTTGGGTCGACAATAGCCATGGGAGGTACACAAGCGTTAGAGGAGCGTATGGGGCACATGAAGCAAGCAGGTGAAGAAAGAGTGTTGGAACTCAAGCAGAGGCTGGGAAGTATGGAGATCGTGGTCAGGGATCTTGGGCGGGAGGTTCATGCTAATGCACAGGCGACGGAACGCAAGATGGAGGACTTGAAAATTAGTCTCCAAGTCGCGATCGCACAAGCGGTGCAACAGGCCGTCCAAGGGATCTCTAGCTCTAGCCAGTTACGAACCTTGATGCGAATAGAGATGGATCACAAGCCGATCCATAATGCATCGCCAAACTAGGGGCTGCCCAGTGAGGATCGTTTCACATCTGCAGCGGCTACGGATAAGCCTAAGCTAGTCGATCAGTCTAACAACACTATAAGCATGATCGAGGGTCTCTCAAACATCCAAGGGAAAAGCCGTCAGCATGTAATGCTGGAAACTGATGGGTCAGCCGACCAAAGATTACAACATCAAAAGCTTTAGTGGCAAGGGGTATTGCCGGCAGCGATGAGCTCATCGCTTTCGGCATCAGCAGAGATTGTACAAAGCGGTTGTGGCATGGGACGGAGCTATGTCTGGAGGGTGACGAAGAGTGATCTTGCTGCCTCTGTTTTCAAGACTGAAAAATGGGGAGGCAGAGGAGCGGAAGAATATGACATCCATGAACTGTTTGATAGAATATTTGAATGGGACCCCGGTGGATGGACTATGCGATGGCAACGGGAGGTCATCCTCACTTAGGATCCGGGATGATCTCTTCCTATCAGGATCGTGGGCATGGGAGGTTGGCGAGTATGGGACCCGGGTGGTCCAAACCGAAGTGGTTCAGCTGGAATTGGGGCATGGGTTGGGGCATGGGCACCTTCACTACCCTTTTGTTTTTTTGTCGCTCTGTTTGCAATTCTTCTGCTATCCGGTGCTATTTTTTGTGTTGGTCATCTGAAGATTTTTTTTGCCAAGCTAAGGGAGTTGGGATATGTCAGCAATGAGTATGTTGTTATGTGTCGAGAGCATTGGTTGTTGTTATATTTTGTGATGTCAATTTTTTTTCCTTTGTACCCAGTGTGATTGACCCACCTTGAGGGCAAGGTGAATTTTAAGGGGTGGGGAATGATAGGATTGGTATTAAGAGGATGTAGCAAGGGCAGTGTATGAAAGGAAGGTAACAGTGTATCAAAGGAATGCAAGAGGTGGGCATGCACCTGAGCTTATAAATATGCCTAGGGACCGGAGGGAGTGGGGATCGTTTTGGTGTTTTCCTTCATTCGTTTATTTCTGTAGAAGATAGTTAAATAGAGTAGTTTGTGAGGAGCAACCATTGTAATTCAATGATTCTTTGAGTAAACTCTGTAGTTTTTATAACAATGATATGATAGGATTGGTATTAAGAGGACGTAGGAAGGGCAGTGTATGAAAGGAGGTAATAGTGTATCAAAGGAATGCAGTAGGTGGGCCTGCGCCTGAGCTTATAAATATGCCTAGGGACCGGAGGGAGTGGGGATTGTTTTGGTGTTTTCCTTCATTCATTCATTCATTTCTTGCATTTCATTTCTGTAGAGGATAGTCAGATGGAGTAGTTTGTGAGGAGTAACCATTTTAATTCAATGATTCTTTCAGTAAAATTCGTAGTTTCTGTAACTAATTTGGGATATGATGGAATGGTCATATCAAAGGTATCGGAGCTCTGGTACCCTGCAAACTGATTCTCCTTCACCAAGATGGATCAGACAGCATCCACCTTCGCCGATCTATGATAGTCATCAGCTACATGGAAGGCAATTTCCCGGGCAGTGCAACACAGGGCCACACCTGGAATTCATGAACCCGTGGGGCACAGAGGCACCAGATCTGCCTTACCCACAGAGGTTCATGTCTCATCAACAAGACACGTGACCACAGTGGGAGATTCTTGGAGATTCTCTTCGATGGTCATCGGTAATGGAGGAGTTCCATGGTGATTCTTGGAGAACCGAGTGGGCAGCGACATTCAATTCTTGGAGGCACAGCTACAGCATCGGACATCTTAGGCAGAGCATTGCATGGGAAGAAAGTCGTAGATCGAAAAACATCCAAGATTTTTCACTCCTTCTTAGACCTCAAATCCACATGTCGTGGAGAAATCATCATGGAACAATGAATTTTCGTGTCAGCAATGCCCTCAAGCAGAATGGATTTCTTCCACATCCCATTATTCCAGTTGGGTAGCACCCTCAATGACATCGTCTTCTTTACAACAGAATCCTGAAGTCTTGTCTTGTGGCAATGCGGCAGGGCTGAACCAGAGGCGATTTCGAATGCAACAAATGAGGTGCTCGAGGACAGAATCCACCGCTTAAAATAGAAAAACAAAGACAGGGCGATTAGTGGGCTTGGATCAGTTGGTTGGGCTTAGAAATAGAGAGAAGGTTATGGATGGAGGGGGGATTGTTTTGGTGTTTTCTTTCATTCGTTCATTTCTTGCGTTTCATCTCCGTAGAGGATAGTTTGTGAGGAACAACCATTGTAATTCAATGATTCTTTGAGTAAAATTCGTAGTTTCTGTAATTGACTTGGGATATAATGGAATGGTCACATCAAAGAAGTGAAAAATAATTAAAAAATAAGGTAATTGCGGAACTTACGAGTTCTATAGCCAGTGGAGAATATTTTGGGTTTTTGCACCCCTATGCAGGCGGAGAATATAGCAAGAGAAAGCTAGCAAAAATGCACGTTGGTAGAGCTTACGCTGGAGAAGACAGCAACAGCAGCGATCAAAGATGATAGGGATTAAGGGTTTTTGAAGGACACGTTGATTGAGCCTTCGAGTGTGAAATTAGATCTGTCGGTAAAAATTCATATTCATTACGAGCATATAAGTTTTATAATATATAGAATATAATATATAGAATTCAAGAAGGATGGAAGAAATGACAAAGTGCGTCAGGAATTTTATATAACCATCGAGTTTCAATAAAACTAAAAGAAAAATTTTATAAGACCACGATTAGACTTGTTATGCTTTATGGTGCAGAATGTTAGGCAGTTAAAGAACAATATATACAAAAAATGAGCATAACAGAAATGAGAATATTAAGGTAGATGAGTAGTAAAATAAGAAAAGATAAAATTAGGAATGAAATAATTCAAAAAAACTTAAAAGTGAGACTGATTTGTGATAAAATGAGAGAAAATAGATTAAGATGGATTGATCATATTAAAAGGAGGCTTGAAGTAGCACCAGTTAGGAAAACAAAGTTTATCCAAGTAGAAGGTGATAGGAAAATGAGATGAAGACCACAAATAAATATGAATGAAAGTAATTAAATAAGATTTAAAAATGTTATAAATTATAAAAAATTTAGCATTAAAATTTATAGGCATTGGAGGAATATTTAAAAATTTATGGGAAAAATACAGGGGAAAAATACAGGGGTATATTTCCCTTCTTTTTTTTCTAGGCTGGGGCTGACTGCTGAGCAATCAATCTGGCCCCATTCCTTTCTCGGCTACAGGAGATAAAAGAGATGCAGGCCGGGGGTATCTCCACCTTTTCTTCTCAAATGGCACGTGTCTACTTCTTCCTCCTCCTCATCATTTCCCCCATCTTCTCCGCTGCCTGTTACACCTCCGTCTTCAGCTTCGGCGACTCCCTCATCGATACCGGCAACTACCTCCACATCGACAATTCCTCGCCCACCGGCCACCTCCCTTACGGCCAGACCTTCTTCCACCGTGGCACTGGCCGGAGCTGTGACGGACGTGTGGTCGTTGATTTCATCGGTATGTAATACATATATGCACCTTCTGCGCCGCAATTTTCACCTTCGCGAACTAATTCTGGGAGAGATGTTTTTGGTTCGTTTGTTTCTTTCTTGGAGAGCAGCTGAAGCATTGGGAATTCCGTTCCTCCCTCCGTATCTGGCGTTTTCGGATGCCCAACAACTGCGGCATGGGGCGAATTTCGCTGTGGGCGGGGCAACCGCGCTTCCTGCCCGCTTCTTCAAGGAACGGAAGATCGACGGGGTGACGCCCAATGTATCTTTTGGAGATCAGATTGAGTGGTTCTTGGGATTTTTGCCTTCTCTTTGTGCTACTCCTTCAGGTATAAATACCTAGCGTTCAAGCTATAATGCTCAACTCAGTCAAGATATGACGCCTGATACTCAGGCAAGCACTTGCAAAATTTCAGTGGGAATCTAAGACGACGGTTACCCTCACAAAAAGCTGTTCTGGTGATCGAGATTTCCACTCGAAGCTCGATGTTTCTAGTCGTCTACCAGGATTCAACTATAAGCTGTCCTGACTTAGAAGCCGGCTGATCTGTTCATATCTCTAGAAACATATATTTTTTATAAATATGATAATCTAGTTATATTTACTCTGTAAATCAAAATTTACCTTTTTTGGATGTGGGTATTTAAATCATTTTAAACACATTCAAAACTAATAAAACTTATCATATAGATTAAATATAAATAGATTAACATATTTGTAATTTTTTTTTTTAAAAAATATATTTTTGGACTGGTCTAAAATCGCCAAATTTCATACTAATTTGAAAAGATTGGTACTCAAGATAAAAAGGGGGCTTGGCTTGCTCTGTTTTTCACGAGGGAGGATTAGAGACGACTTGAGTGCAACTCGGGTCGGATTGTATTGGGTTTAGATAAACACTAAATCCTAATTCTAATTTTAGAATTTGAGTTTAGGTTGGACTGAGTTAGCATTAGTTTCGATCTTAGTTTTGTATTGAAATTCAGATTACTCTTAAATTAATAGAAGTTAAATCTACCTGTAGAAATATCAAATTCTTTGAACATTATTGCATTCACACCAATTAATTCTAAAATATACTTTTGATTATGATAACCTATTTATTTATAATTTACACAAATATATAACTTATGACATTTTTTATCATGATAAAATTTAGTCTTCTAATTAAAAAATAATGCTAAGTATAATTAATGTAATGAATTTTTCATCAGCAATCAAAATAATAAAATTAAATGAGATTACATAAAATAGTTATCCAAACAAGTTAATAAAAGTTTATTTATATATTTCATAGTTAATTGGTATGCATGCAATAATTTTAAAGAATTGATATATTTATAATTATTTACAAATTAAGTTAACGCAGATGCAAGAGATTTAACTTTGTATAGACAAATATAGATGACATGTAGGTTTTAGAATAAATTTTTTGTATTTAATTATGTTATAATTACATAGAAGTAATTTTATTATTATTATAGTTACAATGCAAAAAATACAAATTAATATAATTCTTTTAGCAATTTTGGTGGGGGAGGGGGGGGGGCATTGAGTTCAATTTGGTATCAAATTGATGTAAACCTGATATTGATTTTGGTTTCCGGAGTAAATCAAAACTCGATCTACGTTAAAAATTTTCAAAAAAGTAGAACCTATATCTGGTTTTTTTTCCTATGTCGGGTCAAGTCGGCTTGGATCAAATAGACACTAAGTTGCGCCCTTGGAGACAACTCTCTCCAACAGGTGAAGCTTTTAAAAAAATATATTAAGGGTATGTTTGAAAAATAATAGAACTTTTTAATTGTTAAAAAATGATAAAACTTTTGTGTAAAAAATGTTGAAATAGAAAAGAATGATATGATATAATAAGAGTAATAATGAAAAATAAAGAGAATAAAGTTAAAATAGATAGGTTAATTGTATAAGTTGTTGCGTAGAAATGATTAAAAGTTAAGATAATTGTACAAGAAGATGTGAAAAAATAATTAAAAAATAGAATAATTGGGAAGTATGAAAAATTTTAAATTGAAAAGCTTTAGTTGAAAATTTTATGCCTAAACAAACACACCCCAAATGTAATTTATTTTAAATATCTAAACTATTAATTTCATTAGTTAAAATTTGATACCATAATATAAAAATTGATCTTATATAATTTTTGAGTTGAAATAGTTCAGTGAATATTATAGTGTCCTTATTTTTTTTGTTTTAAGTATATTCTGTTGCGCTAAACATAACGGGGGGATTTGATTTGAAAAGCAAGTAATTAATCCCATTTCAAAATGATAAGTATAACTAATTACACACATATTCTATTTGTTTAATTTTTTCAATATGAAAAACCTGAACGGTATTTGATTACACATCACATCAGTCAAATTTAAAAGTGGTCTTTCCATCTAGACCGTTGCTATGTTTTTAACATGCTTTGGAATTGACCAGCATTAATGATGCACCAAAATTGAAATTAACGGGACCACAATATAGGTGGTCCACATTTGGTTGTCAGGATAGTGGCCATCAGTTCAAACTAAAATATTTTTGGATTTCAAACTAAATCTGTTTCTTCTTTGGCTATTGAACTTGCGTTGGGTGCAATCCGCAAAATCGGTTCGTTTCCACTCTCGAATTGTTCGTGAGTATATAGCTTGCTGCCGTGTCTTGAGGGGGAGTCTTTTCCTGGTGGGCGAGATTGGTGGGAACGACTACGCCGTACCATTCGCAAGTGGATGGAAGCTGGAAGAGATTCGAACTATCGTTCCCCAGGTGGTCGGCATCGTCACTTCGGCAGTGGATGTAAGCAGTACTAGAAAAGAAGATGATTTCTTTCTTTCTTTCTGCTGGTTATTCCATTCTCTGCATCCGCGAAGATTGATTTGGTTTGCTTGCTATTTGATGCTGTGCACTGCAGACATTGATCAAACATGGGGCTACAACACTCGTGGTCCCGGGCGTTCTACCGTTGGGCTGCTTTGCGGCGATGCTCACGATGGGAGAGAGCTCGAACAAGGAAGACTACGAAGCTACGACTGGTTGCCTGAAGAACTGGAATGAGATGGTCAAGTATCACAATCGACTATTGAAAATGGAGCTGAGTCGATTGAGAGAAATGCATCCTCATGCAAGCATCCTCTACTCCGATTATTACTATGCCGCCTGGCAAGCTTTTGCTTCTCCGCAGCGATTCGGTGCGCTGGCTAGCTCTTCACCTTCTTGATTCTCTCATTCCAATCTACTGGGCGATGGACAAACAGAGCACTCTGCAAAACCCAACTCACTAATTTGGATTCTCGCTCCAGGATTGGCAAGAGTGCGGAATGAGGTGTTATTGGGGTCTGAATTTCGTGGGTTTACTTTTGTTTGCATTGCAGGGTTTAAAGAGGGAGATCTGTCAGCGTGCTGTGGAGGAGGCGGCCATTACAATTACAACGCCTCTGCTCCATGTGGTTCACCCACCGCCCAAGTGTGCAGAGATCCGTCGGTGCATTGGAACTGGGATGGCGGACACCCAACCGAAGGTGGACAGAGATTGATTGCAGACGCTGTGATCAGCAAAATACATCCATTTCCTCCTAGCAACTGGCCACGACTATCATTTGCACCAGGCCTCAAATATTATCCTCGTTTTCCGCATTTCTGAGTGATCGTGTAGAGCACTGATGTATGTTGAAGCGTTGGGAGAGGCAGTTGTTCTTTTCATGGTTGAACTCCATCGTAATGAGTCTAATGAATAATGAAAAAAGAAGACAATGTGCCAGAAAAGTGAGGGGCCATTTGCAGATTCTGCCGTAGGTTTCTGAATTTGGCACTTTTGCCCATAACTTTGTTATTCGCAGCATATGGCTGCAAGTTGGGCCCTTTTTTCTTTTGATCGGTCTTCATTTTACAGACAGGGATTTGATCCCTGGATCAAAGGGCAACTGTGCCCAGTGAGTTTCCGCTACGCCATTGCACCGGATTCAATTTTCCCCGTTTCTTAAGCTTGTGAAAAGATAAAAATATCTGCCATTAGGGCCCTTCCCTGGTAGTAATAGTAGTGGCATTATTTGCTTAGTGCTGGTACCAGGTTCGGTATTTTTACAGTTTAGTCCTCCTTTAACGGGGGTTTTATAATTTTCTCCTTGTTTTAGAGGTTTATATTTTCCCCTCTGTGGTGTGAGTTTAGGAAAAGTTTCTCTCAATGGTGTGAGGGTATGAATGCACTCCATTCGGGAAAAAAGAAACAACCTTGCCAATAATGATAGATTTTTGTCCGGTCCGAAGAACCTTCTGAATATTCCCGTTTTGTATTAGTTTCATGTCTTGCAATACGGACAGGAAAGAGAGGAATGACTCATTCTATGAAAAAATACTAAATGCCCCATAACATAAGTAACTGTAAGTGAGAGCCAAATGAATCGAAAGATTCATGTTTGGTTCAGGTCATGGTATATGGAAATATCACGAAAAATTTAAAAAAAAAAAAAAGATGAAAATTCCCAAACATCTTTTTATGGAACAATAAATGCGTTGCTGTGCTTTGTGTCCGAAAAATAAGGAGAGGGGAAAAACGAAAAGTTAGAACATGTAGGTAATTATGGCATGAGAAACGAAGCGGGGAAAATGGGGAGTCAGGGATTCTTCCTCTGAAATGCATAGCTGGCTACGCAATACTTTTATCGGGCATCAAATTGCTTTTTTACATCACAACCGAATATCTCCATCAATACCATAAGAAAAAAAAGGGAATATCCTCATCAGAAACTAATTAATGATATTTTCTGTCGATCAATCGTCCATAGACTTAGGTGTGTTTGTTAAAAAATAAAACTTTTCAATTTTTATAATTATTCTATTTTTAATTTTTTTCACATATTTCTATACAAATTATTCTACTTTTAAATTATTTCTACGTAACTATCCATACAACTAACTTATCTCTTTTAAATCTATTATTTATATTCTTACCCCTATTATATTACGTCATTTTTTATCATTTTAAAAACTTTTATGCCAGAAGCTTTGCAACAAAAGTTTTATTACTTTCCAAAAAAAAAAAAAAAAAAAATCGCGCCATAGACAAGTAACATTTGTTGCCAAACGTGCATGAGCCTAAAATCTACTATGTTTTAATTTATCATGGATTCGTGCCTTTGGCTTTTACTATTATGATGATGGCCAAATTCTTACCTGTTTGTATTAACTTATTCTTAATTTCATTATACTTTATGAAATTTTCAAAAATTCTGAATGCACATGTATTTAGTTCAAAATTTCATTCATACATACTCTTATGTGAAATGATGAATATACCTACAGCCTAATTGTGAACTTACAAATAAAATCTCATTAAAATGATATATAATTCTATAATGGTAAAAATATGATTTATAGTTATAGAGGCTTGGTCAAAACCATCTCACACGTATCCTCACCTCATCTCTCACGTGTCCTCACCTCATCTCTCACGCTGCCACTATCTCCTAAAAGAATCGAACCTCACTAATAACCCACAAAATCTCCTAAAATCGGGAGATTACAACTACCAGCCTAATTGGCTTATAAAAAGAGTTCACACAAAAAAGGGCTAAAGACATCTATCACTACCACAACTCTACTTCTTCTTAAATTCTCCGGGATTCTTATCCATAAAACAATCCTACTTTTTTCCAACTACTAATGTTCCTAATCCTATTGGGAAATTATGGTCATAAATCACTTACACGTGTGAACGAAGCTTGAAATTCGTTTATACTCTTTTTCTTTCCCATGTATCTTCTCATTCTTCATTTTCCTTTTTTTCTCTACCATGGAGTACAACCAGTTTGTGTCTGACTTGGAGAATGTAGCACAAATGGGTGATGCACACCAAAGTGCAAAGGAGCCTCCGCTAGAACTACCTCTGGAGAAATGGACTCCAATGGCTCCATAATCAAAGAAGAGTTCCAAAGGTGTTGATAGCATTTCTAGTAGAAAGAGCAGACACAATTAATTCCCTCAATGCCGCATCAGGCAAATGGCCTTAGGACACAAATTCCAATACGAGAACCTATTGGCAACACTTTTTACCCCTTTTCCTCAATTCATTAATATTACTAGACGTTCACCTTTTGCTCCAGAAACCATCAATGGGCATCTCCCTCTCTCTTGGAAGTTCAAACTCATCCATGAAACTACATGAGTCATCATTCATCATCTAGGTACGAAATATATACCCCATTGATTACTTTGCAGATTCAATTTTCCCTTGTGTATAAAACGACCAAGGCCCCCTTAGTTTGTAAAACATCATTGAAGAGCTCATTACTTTATAAGATAAATAATTTCATCAAATACCTCATCAGACACAAACAGGATAGTTGCAAATTTGTAATTCCTATATGAGAAAAGCTGCTGTATTCTAATCTTTGCTGATGGATCTTTCTCGCGAGCACGTGGGCCAAACATCGAAATCTACGAGCACGTGGGCTGAAACATTAGAAACAGAGGAATGCATTCCTGTTTGTTCCGGTTACAATTCCGGTTTGTTTATATGCGGTCCGGTTTAAAGGGTAAAAAACGACTGAGATTAAATGCACAGCGTAAGCCCATGTGGAATTGTACTCAAAGACAGTCCATGTCAGGCTTCAATGCTTAGGAATTTTAATCGATGTTATTCAGGCATTAATTCATTATCCGAGGTGCACGCTAATTGCTACCTGTTGCTTGAGTACAACTTAAGTCCATTAGGTCCGATCTTGGGCCAACTATATTCTTATCTTATTTTTAAAAGAATTCTTTATGTACTTATGAATTTTACTCATAATTCTATTTATATCTATAAATTTTTAAAAATTCTTCTTATACCTATGAATGTTCATCCTAATTCTACATACTCACGCCGTTAGGGATCCGTTATTCAGTTGACTCTTTAAGAAATGAAGAATATGTTCATCCCTAATTATGATTTTATAGCTAAAAATTTATATTGTAATGAATTTTTAATAATTCTATAACTATAAAATCATATATTATTTAAATATAAATCTTTAACTTTAAGCAAAAAACCTTAAATTAGATTAAAGTTTGGTCATATTCGTCATTTATAAGGAGGCTAACAACCCATTTAATGGATTTCTAACTGTGTAGGTATAAGTGAAATTATGATGAAAATTCGTGGATATGAGAAGAATTTTTGAAAATTCAGGAGTATAAGTGAAATTGGGAATAAAATTCATGGATAGATAAGGAATTAGCCCAAACTCTTATCTTACCATATTTTAGGTTGGATCAGTTCTAAATATACCATACTTTATTTTTTAAGGTTAGGTCGGTTCTCATTCTAAATCGATTTTTTAAAATGATTTTTATATTATATTTGATAACTATAACTATATTACAAGTTTTACTTAAAAACTTGAAATCAAGATAATAGTAATATAGATTTTAAAAATACATTCCTTAAATTTAGTAAATATCGATAAATTAAACAAGTTTCTATATATATAAAGAATATATATCTTTCATTATAAAAGATATTTTATAAAATTTATATTAAACATATATTAATAATTCAAATCAGTTCTGGGCATACGGACATTAAATCTATTCTACTGTAGTTAAACTGGGTACTTTTTACATGGAACCTACTCTATCTTATAGATATAAAAATAAAAATTAATTCTATAAAAATAAAAATTTATGGAATAGGTATAAAATGTCAAGTTAAAATTTTTTACTCTTCGTAACTGCTATATTTTTAATTATTTTTTCATATTTTCCTATACAACAATCTTAATTTTCAATCATTTCTAGATGACAACTTTTACTTTCCAAAGTTTTTCATCAAAAATTTTATTTATTCCAAAACATACCCGTAATAAGTAAAACTAATGAATACCCTATCTAAATTGCACATCTACTCCTTGCGAGGGAGACACAGCTCCCGCCAAATACGCATTGCAATAAAATACCTGTATGCCGCATGAACCATTGGGAGTCGAACGCTTGCCTTCGCTGAAAGAGGGCGCTTGCATCATCACTAGGATGGACCCACCTCTAGTGCGCAACAACTTAACCATTTTCATTAATTTGAGCTCGAATTTTCTAATAATCTAATAATTTGCATTTTATTGATTTAAGTTATTCGTTATATAAATATAACGAATTATATTTGTATTTAGTTAATGTATCTCTGAAAAGATTCTATTAACCTTTTAAAAATATTTTAATAATTACGATAACAGATTTTAAACTTAACATATAATTTTGGGAGTTATGAATATAAAAATTTGTCCATATTAATTAATTAAAAATAATTAACTATTTATAACATTATAAATATGTAATGCTCACTTTGTTGGTTCAATCTAGTTTTTGTTAAACTAGTTAAATCGGTTTGAACTAACTAGTCTTTTCATCAGTTTCATCAGTTTCATTCTTCATTTTCCTTTCTTTCTCTGCCATAGAGTAAACCAGTTCGTGTCTGACTCGGAGAATGTCGCGCAAATGGGTGATGTGCAAAGAGGCGATGCACACCAAAGTGCAAAGGGGACTTCGCTAAAACTACCTCTGGAGAAATGGACTCCAGTGCCGCCATAACCAAAGAAGATTTCCGAGAGATGTTGATAGCATTGCTAGTAGAAAGGGCAGACACAATCAACTCCCTCAATGCCTTGTCAAGCAAATGGCCTTAGGACATAAATTTTAATGCAAGAACTTATTAGTAACACTTTTTTACTTCTTTGCCTTAATTCATTAGTATTACCAGATGTTCACCCTTTACTCCACAAACCATCAATGAGCGTCTCCCTTCTTTAGAAGTTCAAACTCATTGTCATGAGATCATATGAGTTGTCCTTTGTCATCCATGTATGAAAAATATATCCTATTGATCACTTCACATATTCAAATTTTCGTAAAACGCTATTAAGGACCTCATTGCTTCATTAGATAAATAATTTCATCAAATACCTCATCAGACAGGAACTGGGTAGTTGTAAATTTTTAATTCCTATATGAGAAAAGCTGCTGTATTCTAATCTTTGCTGATGGATCTTTCTCGCGAGCACGTGGGCCAAAACATCGAAATCTACGAGCACGTGGGCTGAAACATTAGAAACAGAGGAATGCATTCCTGTTTGTTCCGGTTACAATTCCGGTTTGTTTATATGCGGTCCGGTTTAAAGGGTAAAAAACGACTGAAATTAAATGCACAGCGTAAGCCCATGTGGAATTGTACTCAAAGAAAGTCCATGTCAGGCTTCAATGCTTAGGAATTTTAATCCATGTTATTCAGGCATTAATTCATTATCCGAGGTGCACGCTAATTGCTCTCTTTCTTGAGTACAACTTTGGTCGATAAGGTCCGATGCTGGGGTCAACTATATCCTTATCTTATTTTTAAAAGAATTCTTTATATATTTATGAATTTTACTCATAATTCTACTTATATCTATAAATTTTCAAAAATTCTTCTTAGTCTGTTGACTCTTTGAGAAATGAAAAATATGCCCACATCTAATTATGATTTTATAGTTAAAAAATTATATTATAATAAATTTTTAATAATTCTATAATTATAAAATCATATATTATTTTAATATGAATCTTTAATTTTAAGCGAAACAATGTTAAATTACATTAGAGTTTAGATATATTTGTCATTTTATAATGGGGCTAACAACCTATTTAATAGATTTATAACCGTGTAGGTATAAGTGGAATTAGAATAAAAATTCGTGGATACAAGATGAATTTTTGAAAATTTATGAACATAAATGAAATTAGGAATAAAATTCATGTATAAGTAAGGAATTTGGCTAAACTCCCATCCTTTCATATTTTAGTTTGGATCGGTTCTGAGTATAACATACTTTATTTTTTAAGGTCAAGTCGTGGTCCCTTATCAATTCTTTAAAATGGTTTTTGTTTTATATTTGAAAACTATAACTATATTATAAGTTTTACTTAAAAAATTAAAATCAAGATAATAGTAATATAATTTTTAAAATATATTCCTTAAATTTACTAAATAATTGATAAATTAAACAAGTTTATATATATATAAAGGATTTATATTTTTTATTATAAAAGATATTTTAAAAAAATTTATATTAAATATATATATTAATAATTCAGATCAGTTTTGGGCATCCGGACATTGGAACTACTCTAGTTTAATTAAATGGGGTACTTTTTACATGAAATCTACTCAATCTTATGAATATAAAAATAAAAACTTATTCTAGCCATTAGAACTCACGGATACCGTACCTAAATTGAACATCTACTCCTCGGGTCCGACCAAGGAGACACACAGCTCCCGCCAAGTACACATAGGAATAAAATACCTGGATGTCACGTGAAGCCATCGGGAGTCGAACGCTTGCCTTCGCTGAAAGAGGGTGCTTGCATTATCCCTAGCATGGACCCACCCCTAGTGAGTAACAACTTAGGGTGTGCTTAGATATTGTAGGAGTAGTGATGAAGAGTAAAGAGAATAAATTTAAAATAAATAAGTTAGTTGTATTGGTAGTTGTGTAGAAATGATTGAAAAGTAGGGTTGTTGTATAAAAAGATGAGTAAAAAATAATTAAAAAAGGAGTAGTTATGGATAGCGAAAAGTTTTAGATTGAAAATTTTTAACTTGATAACTTTTGCGAATTGCCAAACGCACTCTTGACTTTAATTTTCATTAATTTGAGCTCGAAAATTCTAATAATCTAATAATTTGCATTTTATTGATTTAGTTTATTCGTTATATAAATATAATGAATTATATTTGTATTTAGTTAATGTGTCTTTGAAAAGATTGTATTAACCTTTTAAAAATATTTTAATAATTACAATAATGGATTTTACATTTAACATATAATTTTGGGAGTTATGAATATAAAAATTTTCCCATATTAATTAATTAAAAATAATTAACTATTTTATAATATTATAAATATGTAATGCTCCCGTTATTGGTTCAATCTAGTTTTTGTTAAACTAGTTAAATCGGTTCGGACTAAACTAGTCTCTTCATCAGTTTCATCACCGATTTAGTTTGGAAAACATAGCGTAATTTTGAAAAGGGGAGAGTGCGACATGCTACAGCGATCACGAGAAAAAAGAATAAATATAAAATAAATAAAGTAATATACCAAAAATGTGAAAAATAATTGAACCAGAAAGGTAACAATAGATGGTCCAAAAAAGAAAGAAAGGTAACAATAGAAAAAGTAGAATAATTAAGAAAAGAAATTAATTTAAATAATATAAAATGTATGCAGAATCAAGTGGAAGCATCTCCCAAATGATGAGGGAGAGTCCGGGCAGAGCCATATATGAGCATATGACCTTAACGCCTTGCAATGCCGATTGCAAAGCAGAGCAAAATATATCTCTGCTTCGCCTTCCTCAATGGCAGGCTTCCACCTTACTCTCTTCTTCTTCATCACACTCCAGCTCTCTTTCACCATCTCCCTCATATTCTCCAGCGCCGATGCCGTCGTGGGCCATTACACCTCTTTCTTCAGCTTCGGCGACTCTCTCATCGACACTGGCAACCGTTTCTACATCGACGATTCCGATCCTATGGGCCGTTTCCCTTACGGTGTCAGCTTCTTCCACCGCCCCACTGGCCGATCCTCCGACGGACGTGTGGTGGTTGATTTCATCGGTATGCATGTCTCTCTGCTAATTCACGCATTCATTCATGCATGTGTTTTCTTTCTGCTCCCTGTATTGTAAGCTGCTCCTTTGTTTCCTGTTTGAGAGCAGCTGAGGCATTGGGACTTCCCTTCCTACCTCCGTATCTCGCATCACGTCCGGATAGCCAACAGCTTCGACATGGAACGAATTTCGCGGTTGCTGGTGCCACTGCGCTTCCTGCCGACTTCTTCATGGAACGAGAGATTGAAGGGATGCTGCCGAATATCTCTTTAGGAGATCAGATCGCGTGGTTCTTAGATCACCTGCCTTCTCTTTTTACCTCTCCTTCTGGTATGCAAGAGACCCTTTTCCTGGTGGGAGAGATCGGCGTCAACGACTACTGCATACCATCTGACAGCGGAATAAAGTTAGAAGAGATCCGGACATTTGTTCCCCAAGTCGTCAGCACCGTTGCTTGGGCAGTAGAGGTAAGCACTAAAAAAACCCAAATTCCTTCCTACTGCCTACTGGTGAATAAATCTTCTGAATCCACAAAAATATAGCTGGCTGTTTGATGGAATGAAATTGTGCAGACTCTGATCAAACATGGGGCCACATCACTAGTAGTGCCAGGCGTTATGCCGCTGGGCTGCTACGCAGATACGCTGACCACCTCGGAGAGCTCGAATAAAGAAGACTACGAACCCCAAACCGGTTGCCTCAAGAACTGGAATGAGCTGTGTCAGTATCATAATCGTCTGCTGAACATCGAGTTGAGTCGGTTGCGCGAAATGCATCCCCATGCCACCATTGCCTACGCTGATTACTACAATGCCGTCTTGCAAGTTTTCCCTTCTCCGCAGCAATTTGGTGAGCTAGCTACTCTTCTTGGACCTTCTCAGTTCTCTCGCTCGGGTCATCGTTTCAATTCGATTCATGGGGTTCTCTGTCATTGCATTGCAGGGTTCAGCAAGGGAGCTGTGACGGCATGTTGTGGAGGTGGAGGCCCTTACAACTACAACTCTTCTGCTCCTTGTGGCTCACCTGGGGCCCGAGCCTGCAGCGACCCGTCGGTGTATTGGAACTGGGATGGTGGTCACCCAACTGAGGGCGGACATAGATTGATCGCAGATGCTGTGATCACTAAAATCCCTTCATTTCCTCACAGCACCGGTCCAGGTTTTCCAATAGCATCACGCCCTGAATATATATCATCCTGAATGTTTTTTACGGAATTCCTGATTTAATGGTATGGATGTGCGAACCTTTACCTTATTAGTCAATTAGTTCTTGTATTAGCTTCTACTCCAAATGGAACAGTGTCTAGCCATCTCCACCTGTTAGTCTTTTTGCTGGAACTTCGTTGATTCAAGTTAACATCATGCTAGCTTGTGAATTCGCCATCGCTAGTTGTTTTCCATTTAAAATAAGTGTCCCTATAAGAAAAAGTTTATTTTTCGTAAGGGTTAATTTCAAATATTACCCTACCTTATACAAATATTCAAAGATATGACTACATATTTATAAAAACGACATAGATGATAATATATTTTACCCATAAATTCCAAGTATGACAATGCTGTTATGTTTTGATAGCGTTAAATTTTTTTAAAACGACAAAATTGCTTTTATCATTTCTTTTAAAGAGAATAGCGTGAGGGCATAGGAGTGGTTGAGTTCGCTTTGTTACTTTGTATTTTCATACTATTTTATTAGATTTTTTACAATATTTAATTAGAGCGACTTTGTTTTATTTTTAACAGGGACAATACTAACTTCACATCACATTTAATGTTATTGTTATATTTGGAATTAAAGGAAAAATATGTGGTAATATATGCAAATATGAGTATAAGTTGTAGTCATTTTTAAAACTAACTTATTTTACCAGCTCAAAAAAAATCACTTGTTTTATAAATGTGTGTTGGGTGTTGAGTTCTACTTAGATTTCACGCAAAGGGTGTGTTTTGGATAAAGTCTAAACTTTTCACACCAAAATTTTTCAATCTAAGGGCGCGTTTAGAAAGTGATAAAACTTCTTGATCAAAAGTTTTTAGTGTAAAAGTTGTTAAATTGATAGAAAATGATATCATATGATAGAGGTAATAATAAGGGTGCAAGCCGGGCCAGTTTTACCTAGCCCAGACCCTGTACCTTTACCATCACTATACATTCCGTTCCGGGACGAATCCAGTACCGAGCCCTATGCTACCAATTCCGGTTCGGGTTAGAGCAGGTCCGGGTCGGGTTAAAAATAATATTCCAAAAATAAAAAATTGACCAAGCTGGGTTTTGGAATAGCCTAATTCTTAAATCTTTCCTTTCATCTTTAAGGAAGAATTTTTTATTAATTTATTAGATTTGTTCACCTTCTTTTCTCAAATATCAAACACATCCATGGATGACATATGTTTTGTATTATCTAATGAGTTATAATCTAATGAAACCGAGGTGTATAGAGTCATGGACATGTTCCATTTACTTTTCTATTTTAAAAATTTATCTTTAAAATCTAAACTATTTATTATCTCTATTAATAGGTATTTTTGTTACAATTTTAAAATCACTTTAATTGAAAACTTGTATGTTTCAAAAATTCAAGACCTTTTGAGAGTTAATCTAAAATAATTAAAATTGAGAAAGAAATATCTAATATAAATAATATCTGTAATTTTTGGCATCATTGAAAAAATTCACATGGATGAATATTTTAAATATTCTAATATTTAAAAAATTAAATTAAAACACAAAAAGGTGGATAGAGACATGGGTACACTAAATCATAATCCTTATCTAAATGATTTAAAATACTTTTCTTACGTACATTAAATTGGTTTGTATGAACTCTTAACAATATTACTTTTAAGTTTTAAAACGGTCAACTAATTTTCCATTTAGAATTTTTTTCATGAAATTTAATTATATTTTAAAGCACATTGTCTAAGCAATATTGAAAATTTACTTCCCATCATCGGGAAAAAAAAAAGGATAATGAATGCAGCAAGCCAAAATATAAAGGATGACCAAAGGAGCCGTGCTATTGTCACAAGAGTGTTGAAGTATAAGCCTACTTTGCTTATGAGAGATCGATGGTTTTTGGGCGGGCAGGTTTTCTAGTGGGTAGTCATGTGCCCTCAACTCGGTACTAAAAATATAAATTTTAAAATAATTATATGGAGAAAATTTCTAATACATGACATATTTTGTAATATAAAAATATGGGTAAAAGTGAATTTTATTGAATTTTCTTAGTGGTTGAATAGATTTTTTCATCCCATTTATGAAACTTCCAAAATTTGTATGTTAAGATGAATTGTAGGAAAAATGGTTTGCTATGGCAACTTTATGATGGCAACATATTTGATTTATATTTTATAAAATAATTATTATAAATAGAAATTGAAAATTAAAAAAAGAAAGGCACGTAGAATTATATGTACAAATACACAACAACAAATGATAAAAAATAGTATAATGAATTTTTTTTTTTGAGTTTCAGAATTATGAGTTTGAAAATATGAAAAATCAATTAATAAAATAGATTATCAACTTTAAAGCTGTATTTTTAGCAATTAAACGTTCTAAAATATTTTTCTTCTGTGAATAAATGAGTCGTAAAATATTATTAGATTTTAATGCATCAGAAAGTGAATTTAAAATTTTCATAAATATATCGAAAGTAAATACGGCTCGTCAATATTATGATTGAGGTGAGTTTTTATCCATGATAAAAATGGATGGCATGGAATATTACAACGTCCTCACTATTTATTCTTATATGAACTACATCAATACAGCAGTAATGGCACCCAACTTCATTATTTTCAACGCAAACAAAACACCGGGCGGGTTTTTGAATGGTGCCAGGGTATTCTCATCCCGATACTAATGTACAAGTACTTTTAAAAAAATCTGAAATCGGGCTTTTTTTAGTTCCAGGCCATGCCTGGAAAAACCACCGAGCCTGTACCTCGAGGTAATGATGAAGAGTAAAGAGAATAAAATTAAAATAAATATGTTAATTGTATAATTAATTGTGTAGAAATAATTGAAAAGTAAGGTAATTTGTATAGGAAGATATGAAGAAATAATTAAAAAATAAAGTAGTTGTAAAGAATAAAAACTTTTAGCTTGACATTTTTTACTATTTGCTAAACATATTTTAAAACTTTTTACTCTCAATAATTGTTCTATTTTTTAAAATTATTTTTCTATATCTTTTTGTACAACTATCCTATTATTGTCCACGGCTTGAGGCCAGCTGGTAAGGCATGGGCATCTCATGCCTGACGTTGGGGGTATCAAGTCCCCCCCCCACTCTTTCCAAAACTATCTATACAACTAACATATATATATATATATGTCAAATTTATTCTCTTTATTCTTAATCAATACCTATACCATATTACATCATTTTACATAATTATAAAAAAAATTTCATCCAAAATTTTTATTATTTCCCAACACACAAGTACTTTTTTTTTGTGGTCCGAAACACAAGTACTTGATATTTGGTTCATGTATCATGCCCTCACATTGATTTTTAGAAATAAAAAAACTAAATAAATTCCAGTTGAGTCTCATAGGAAAATAAAAGTGGAATTTACACATTTATAGAAAAAATATATATTTTATTGGGCCAAAAAAAATTTTCTAATTAAAAAAATATTTTTGGCCCGATATATGGGCGCGCGGCTGCATGGTATTTCCGTGCTTAAAATAAATATCGTATGGATGTTCTATCACTGAAATAAATTTGGGATTCCAAGGAGCAGGATCATATTATATGTGGGAAATACTTATATGGTGTCAAAACATTGAAGATTTGAGCCACTTTGATTAAATACAAATCTAATTTGCTCGTTTTATTTACCATTGGTAACGTTGTCATCGTACTAAAAAAAATCATATTATTGAAGTCTTGGGTGGGCTAGCTGTAGTTGCTTATAAATGGTTACAAACGTGTAAGATATGGAAATCACTTTTATCTATTAACACATGCAGGTGGATCTTGGGATACTTTATATAATCACGTATCAATATAAGAAGAATGTTTAATAGTCCTGCTTTGATGTAAGCCAAGTTGTTTTCGTGTAATCCGTAACCCGAGGATAGAGCCTGACGATGGAAGTGTGCGTGCGCGCGTGTGTTTTTTTTTTTTTTAAATTTTTTATTATGTAACCATGAACCTGGGCATCAGGGGTGGAAATCAGGACGGACCATATAGGGTCAGGATTTGTCCCCTAAGTTTACTTTATAAAAATTTAGTTTGACTTTATTTTTATATGGAAACTAATCCTATACACCCGGGTGCAAATAGGGGTGCAACTTGGGCCGGGTTGAGTCCGAACCCGATTTTGAACAGTGTTAGAACTTGATTTTTCATAACCCGAGCCCGAAAAACCCGAACCCGAGGAACCCGATTTGTAAATATGATAGGGTTAGGGTTCAAGTGAACCCAAGCCAGATTTTCCATTTTATATTTATTATAAAATATATTATATAAATACTATTTAAACAATATTTCTTTATATTCTTCATATTTTATGTTATTATATCTATATTTGAATACATATTTGGCATATTGTAATTTTATTGTAAATCAAGTATATTATTTCATTTGTATTTGTCTTTTATTTCTATCATTCATTTTTACACTTATTAATTTTTTTTCTTTATCTTAGTTTTGATGTTAAATTTTTTCTAGAAATATTCTTTACATTACTATTTTTAAAAAATATGTCGTTTGATTATATATTATTATATTTACCTACATAATTTGTTATTATTATTTATTCATATGAAATTCTAAACTTATTACTTTTAAATAAAATGTAAATTGATCAACATAAATTCCAACCCGAAACTCAGCCCGAACACGATTTTCAAAAATAAGATTAGGGTTCAGGTTTTACAAATAGGGTTAGGGTTAGGGTTAGGGTTGATGTTTTATAAATAAGGTTAGGGTTAGGGTCGAGATGAACCCGAGTTTCATGAGCCCGAGTTGCACCCCTAGGTACAAATACCCATTATATATATATTTTTGAAAAGTTTTTTTATAAAATTGTTAACCTAGGTCTATTTAACATGTATCAATTTTTATTATTTTTGGAGATTTTTAGATATTTATTTTGGATTTTTAAAAATCAGTAACATTTTTAGTAATTTAAATTTACTAAAATGCCACTGATTTTTAAAAATTCAAAATAAATATATAAAAATATCCAAAAATAGTAAAAATTAATACACATATTAAACATACTTAGATTAATAGTCGTATGAAAAGTTTCAAAAAATAATATTAAAAAATAGATATTTGTACCCGGGTGCACCGAAGCTAAGTGCACTCAGGTGTATAGAATCAAAATCCTTTTTATATAGAGTCAAAAGAAGATTGGTTTTTTCCTCTTTTTTTTTAATAGGCCCTACAACAAACTTTGAGTTGATATTAGACTGATTTCAGAATGACAGGTCATGTAAAAAATGCCAGTAAAAAAAGATAATTTTAAGAATTTGTATAATTATCAAACGTAAAGATACATTTATACTAAATTTAAATGTTATATACTTCAATAATTTACTAATTATTAAAAAACACATAATTACTAAAACAAAATATGAGAAAATATAGTATAACTTTATTAAAATAGGTTGATATATAATTATACGTAAGAGTTATATATATTTGTCGAAATTCCTCTTATTAATTATTGTATTATTTTCTGGATAAATTGATTCTTCTACTATTGATATAATTAATTATAACAAATGTGTAAATTTTGAAAGAAAATAATAATAAAATTTAAATATAGGCTTATAATTTTTAATAAATTAATTTTTGGGGTGTGTCAGGATATAGTCGACTCTATTTTTGAATTTGGGTCAAAATTTTTAATACATCCTTATATTAGTAAAAAAATATTAATTTTATCCAGTCAAAAGCGGGTTGGGTCATGGGTCGATTAACCCCAATTTCCACCCATATTGTACATAGATCCTATTTTGGTGATGGAATGAGAAAGTAACCATTCATGTTGTCTGACATCCCATGCAACAAAAAATCATTGATTTTTTCTAAGTATTTATTTATATACATCATGACAACTCATATTACATTTAAGCGCATTTATAATCCTCACACAATAGAGGAAAATTTTCAATAATGCCTCACACGGGAGAGATTGCAAGTACCACTAACAAAGAAAGGAAATAGAAAAGCTCCCACACTATCTAAATGGGGAAGGGAAGAGTCGAACTTATAACCAACTAACAATAGACCAACATGAGTTCCCCTAGTGGCCCAGAAATCATTAATTAAAGATAGAGGTGGACCATATTTGCTTACAAAATATATTTTTATATGTAAATTATAAAAAATACTTAAATTTATTGGTAGATTTATTAATATTCTTTTATATCCACATCATTTGTGCCTAATTTATGATATACTCACAACATTTTACAAATTTCTATTACATTTATCATATTTCACCCTAAATTACTATTATAACTGCTTTGTTAACACAACCGTTATTACTCTATTGAAATAATGATTTTATTGAAAAATTTTTCATTAAAATGATTTAACCTTAATATAATTTTAAATTATTTAATGTCACATATTTATGATTTATAATTGAGTTGTACTAGAGTTGAATTATCTCAATTAAGAAAGTTTGAATAAGGCAAAATTGTCTTTTCAACGTGATAGATAACAGTTATGTTGACGACATGAATATAAGAGAAATTTAGAGTAAAATGTTATAGGTACAAGGAAAATTTATGCAATATCATGAGTATATAAGAAATTAAAAATAAATGTTATGAGCATACGATGAATTTTTTTTAATATTTTAGATAATTTAGGTGTTGAAATTACAACTTTATAATGAATATATAAATCATACTAATGAAACAGTTTGTCTACCGGCGAAACTAAGGATTGAAGGTATAATGGGCAATAACATTCATTGAAAGGGCTAGGTTTTAATGAATCATTGCCCTACATGTGCAAAAGGAAACCTTTTTTTTTTTTTTTTTTTGAGTTGCTCCAAATTTGATTCGGCATGGGTTTGCAAGGGAAAAATAGAATATTGGGTAATTAAAATGTTAAATAGATGAAAAAAGGATCGAAAAATCATATGCACCCATAATAATTATGAACCTTATTTCTCGCTACCTAAAACACCCAAAGCTTAAAAAAATACAGCACCAATCTAGTGCACCAGGTGCACTTAGCTTCGGTTTACTCAGGTGCAAAAATTTATTTTTTTATTATATTTTTTTTATAAAAGTGTTGATCTAGGTGTATCATAAATTATGAAACTGCAATTGATTTTAAAAAATCCGTAAAAATATTTAAAATTGGTAAAAATTAATACACATTCTAAATATACCTAGATTAACACTTGTATAAAAATATTCAAAAAATATTTAAAAAGGAGGTTAAATACACCCGGGTGCACTTCGTTTATCCCGAGTGCATTAAAAAATGTTCCAAAAAAAAAAAACCCCACATAAACCCCAGAAAAGAGCTCATTCTGGGGGAAGAGGTTAAGTGCACCATTTAACCTATTCTAAAAATTTGTTTGATAATTTTTTTGAAATATTTTTATGCAACTGTTAATCTAAGTATATTTAACGTGTATCAAGTTTTAACATTTTTGGATATTTATAGATATTTTATTTTTGAAAATCAGTAACATTTTAGTTATTTTAAATTAATAAAAATTCCAATGATTTTTAAAAATAAAATTTAAAAATCTCCAAAAATGGTAAAATTTGATACACATGTCGAATACATTTAGATTAATAGTTGTATACAAAAATTTTAAAAAATAAAAAATAATTAGAGCACTCAGGGTCATTGAGGCTAAATACACCCGAGTACATTATATCAGTACTCTAGATGACGTGGAGAATGAAAAATAAAATATTTTAATATTCATGTAATTGATATAAAATAATAGAAATAAAGTTCAAATAAATAGAGTTGTCACAAGATAGTTGTAAAAAACAATAATTAAAATACTAAAGTAAAATTAGAAAAATATAGTTATTAAATGAATAAAAAATTAATGGGGAAATGGGCTCGCATCCTCTCCCACGCGATCGCGGTTTAATCGAATACCAAACGTGCACCGGCATTACCTCAGCTTACGTGAACCGCTCGGTAAAAATGGTTGGGTGAGACGTGAGAGTGGAAGCGGAGAGGAGTCCCGCACACCCGCTGCATTGTTCTTGGACAAGACAGGTTCGGCTGAGGCTTGAGGGACTTCCATCGAACACATCCATCAGGGTTTTCTTCTCCCATGCCACCTTTCTCCTTTCCTCTCTTCCTCTTCCTTCTATTCCTTCTCTTCTCCGCTGCCACCCATGCTGTCTTCGCCTGTTACACTTACATCTCTGTCTTCAGCTTCGGCGACTCTCTCATTGACACCGGCAACTACTTCCACATCGACGAATCTGCACCCATGGGCCGCTTCCCCTACGGCATCACCTTCTTCCACCGCCCAACGGGCCGATGCTCCGATGGCCGTGTCGCACTTGATTTCATCGGTATGCACCTCTCCTCCGCCTAATTCCTCAATTTCCCTTTCAATTCATGCACGCATTTTAAGGTGTTTGTTTTTCCTGTTCGGGAGCAGCTGAGGCATTGGGAATTCCATTCCTGCCTCCGTATCTTGCATCACGTTCAGATGCCCAACAACTTAGACATGGGGCGAATTTCGCTGTTGCTGGGGCCACTGCGCTTCCTGCCGACTTCTTCATCGAACGAAAGATTGAAGAAGGGTTGCTGGCGAATGTCTCTTTAGGAAATCAGATCGGGTGGTTCCTAGACCTGCTGCCTTCTCTTTGTACCTCTCCTTCTGGTATATCAGTATTTATGTTGTTTGAGTTCTTGGCAAATGAGGAGTAAAATGTTCTCTTTCCTGATTGCGATCTCCGTTAAAAATTCATCACAGTTTGCGGCAATTCCTTGAGCGAAACCCTTTTCCTGGTGGGAGAGATTGGTATCAACGATTACTTCTTGTCATTTGCAAATGGATGGAGGTTAGAAGAGATATGGACTCTTGTTCCCCAAGTTGTCAGCACCGTTACTTCGGCAGTCGATGTGAGTACTCAATATACACCCAAAATTCCTTAATTTCTGCCGGTGATGTAATTTTCCCAATAATATTTGAAAATCTAGTTCTCTGTTCAATGCTGCAATGCAGTCTTTGATCAAACATGGGGCCACGACTGTCGTAGTTCCTGGCGTTATTCCCCTGGGATGCATGGCCGTCCTTCTGACCTTAGACGAAAGCTCGGAGAAAGACTACGAGGCCCAAACTGGCTGCCTCAAGAATTGGAATGAGTTGTGTCAGCATCACAATGGCCTACTGAAAATGGAGCTGAATCAGTTGAGGGAAATGCATCCGCGTGCCACCATCATCTACTCTGATTATTACAATGCCGCTTGGCAAGTCTTTCCTTCTCCTCGGCAATTCGGTGAGCTCTTCATCTTCTATCGTCCATCCATCGTCATTGCAGTCCGTTAATCCATCTGGCCAATGAACAGATCAACCCACCAACCATTTTATTGCCTTTTCATACTTGGGCACCGATCGTTTACTATGTCCAAATTAGGGGTGCAAGTTGGGCTCATGAAACTCGAGTTTGTCTCAACCCAAACTCTGACTCTAACTCTATTTCTAAAACTTTAATCCTAACTCTATTTATAAACCTAAACTCCAATCCTATTTTCGAAATTCGGGCTCAGGTTAAGTTTCGGGTAGAATTCGGGTTGAAATTATTCTATATATTTGTTATTTATCTTATACTTATTCAACTTTAAATCTATCATTAAAAAAATCAAAAATGATATTTTTCTATTTTCAAGCAAAAATTCAAGAGTATTTAAGAATGTAAGGAAGAAAAGTCTTATTTAAACATTCTCTTTATATTAAATAAACTAATAGTAATTTCTCAAAAAAAAATAGACTAGTAGCCTGTTTTAGAAAATGAAAAGATACATTATTTTCCTATTATGCAATTTAATATTAATATCATAAACATATACATAAACATTAATATCTAATTATAAGAAAAACCATATAATGTCAATCATGATAAAAAATATTCAACAATTATATTATTAAGTGAAATAAATTACAACAAATTTATTTCAAGAAGAATAAATATCTTACTACTAATATTATATTGAAACGACTAAATGATAACATCATAGTAGTTTAGTTAAAACACTAAGTAAAACATCTCAAGTTTTAGAAATAGTTTTCATTTTTTTTTTTTTTTGAAACTGCCACTAAACCAAACTCTTTTTTCCTAAAAGAAAATATAAAAATATTATATTATATAATCAAACTTAAGGAAGAATAATGTTTATATATGGTATAAAATAAATATAATATATATGAGGGGAATAGAACTAGATTTATATGGAGTATAAAATAAATATAAAATATATGTGTTATATATAATTTGGGTTCGGGTTTAGCTCAACCCGGGTTCGGGGGGGGGGGGTGGGGTGGTGGTGGTGGTTAAGTTAGGCCCAAGTTGCACCCCTATTCCAAATACCCTTTTTTAGTTTTTTTTTAATAATAAAACTGTTAACCTATGATCATAATCCATTAATCAATTATTATTATTATTTTTAGATATATGTGTATATTTTTTTGAATTTTAGTTTAAAATTCAAAAAAAAGAAGAAGAAGAAGAAGAAAGTGTGGACCGGTGATGATCTGTGCCCTTCATATTTGGGGTGAGCGGGTGGTTCTGTCGAGTTTGATGGATGGGTTTGCTGTTGGGTTGCAGGGTTTAGCGAGGGAGCTCTATCAGCATGCTGCGGAGGTGGAGGCCCTTACAACTATAACTCCTCTGCTCCATGTGGTACACATGGTGCACGAGCCTGCAGCAACCCGCCCCTGTTTTGGAATTGGGATGGCCTTCACCCAACGGAGGGCGGACACAGATTACTTGCTGATGCTGTGGTCAGCGAACTGCATGCATTTCTCCCAGAAGTGGGACACGTCTGTCAGCCAGAATATCGTAGCAACTTCAATGACTCCATGGTTTAATAGCGTCAATTATTTCTCACATCTGCTGTCCCAAAATAAAAAAGCAAAGATCAGTAGCGCTAGTCATTTTCAATTTTACTTGACCGTGTTGTTGGACCATGTCAATATTTTGGGCTTACTTCTGTTTAGTGTGTATCATTTGGTTCATGGAATTGTGGCAGTTAAAAAGCCCAGAAACTGTAATTTAGGATTTTGGGGCATTTTTTTAAACACTTGCCAATTGCCATCAACAGTTAATGCCATTTCAAAAATCACCATTCAATTTTTATAGGGATGCTTACGAATTAAAAAGGTTAGTCGAATAATTCGGGAGATATATTAGCCATAAGATATAAGTAAAATAAACATAGAAGGATATATAGATATATCAAGAATTTTCCTTTTTCTTTTTGTTTTTCACAATGCTATAGTCTTCCATTATCTGGTCACGCTAGATGTGTGAATTTGGTATGCCGGTAACCACTGAGGAGAAACAAATCTAACTTCTCTCCCATGTTGATGGAGAAATAAATTGGAGGTGGTCGCGTCCCATCAAACATAGAGGAGTGGGTGATCCAAATAATGATGAGTCCTCACATAACACGTAAAAACAACATCAAAGAGCTCCTTCTCTCCTGTGTTCACGAAGGTGGATTAGAACTAAGGTTGTTACTCATCATGATCAACCTATCAATTTACTTGTCCAACTCGTTTATAAATAGATTTGGATTGAAATTTTGAATAAATGGTTTATGATTTACCAACTTATTCAATCATTTAAAAAAATAAATAGATTAAAATTAAAAATTTACAACCCGTTAACCTGTTTAGCCTGTTTAAGTATGAAGGGGTATATATAATAAACTCATAAACGTTAATAGCTTAATCTATTTTCCCCCACTTCCCTCTTACTACTATGCATCTATCCTGCTTAAGCACCCGCACTTCACTCACTTTCTTTTCTCCTGTCTCCCTCCTTTTAATCCCCCTCTCTCTTCTTAGATCTCGCTGGCCGCTGCAAACAATGCATCTTCTACAAGTGCCTTTCGACTACGGCATCTTCATCACCTCTCTCTCTCCCTCTCTCACCATTGCTGCTGTCACTAAAAATCCTCTAGTCATCACCCAAATTAGGTAAGATTTGAAATCTTTTCTTGTTTTTCTTCGTCTTTAATGGCCTAGTTTGTGAGTAAATTTCTTATCTATCTCGTAATTTTGAACTGAACTCGTAGGTTGGAAAAACCATGGATAGTAGTGGCAATCTATTTGCTTGACTAGTGGCAGGCAGTGGCACATGAAAGCTATGAATACATTTAATTTTTTTTTGATTGGTATATAATTACATTTATCTCAACACATATTATACTTGAAGATCTGAGACATTCTTACAAATCTGGGGACACATAACATTCCAACAAATCTGGAGACACACATAACATCCCAAAGAAATCTGGAAGACACAGCTTCCAACAGCCACCTGAGAGATCACCTGCTCTCACACCTCTTCTACCCGGGAGACAATCTGCTCTCACTCCAATCTATTTGGGACCGAAATCCCGAAATGGGATTCGATCCCACGCCAACCGCAGAAACGCCATTCTGCGCCGCTGCTGATGACCAACTGAGCTAGCCTCGGTTGGTATGAATACATTTAATTAGTGTAACACTTGTTTGTAACTATACACAACCCATTAAAAATTCGTCAACCCGTTTATTAAATGTGATGTAAATAAGTTAAAGTTGAGGTTTTTAAATGAGTTAATAAATGGATTAAGGTTGAAATTATGAGTTAAGATTAGGATTAAAAACTAACTTATCCGAGGAGTGATCCTATTAGTCCGGGCTCAGTAAATGTCCCACTTAGCCCACCTTAAAAAATCTATTTACAATATATTTTTTTTTACTTTTTTCTTCGTGCACTTATTTATCTAATTGTATTTAACATATAGGCCAAGTCTTACCATTTTTTAATATGTTTATCTATTTTTTGATATTTTTAAACATCTATGTGTATTAATATATTTAAAATACCTTTATTTTTAAAAATATAAAAAAATATATACACATATCCAAAAATGGTAAAACTTGATTTATATATTAAATACACTTAGATAAACAAGTGTATAAAGAAAAAAACAAAAAAAATTATTTTAAATAGAATTTTTGAAGTGGGCTAAGTGAGATATTTACTTAGCCCGGGCTAATAGGATCACTTTCAACCTGATCCATTAACACTCGTAATTAGGATATTAGACACTTTTTCCGGCCACATAGGTGGTATGGACCAAATTTGAGGGGAAAGATGCTTGTGAAGAGGGCAGCTGGCAGCAGCAGCAGCAGAATGGACACTATTGCCCTCGGGACAGTATATGCACTGTCCGAATCGGCATTCACCATTGGCCTTAGTCCTTTGACGGGAATCTGATTGCCCTTGTTCCACACCAACATATGAGCTTCTGACATTGGCCTTTAACGTAGGACAATAACAAACAGGTGCCCTTCGTAGAGGACTCACTGAGGATAACAACAAACTGGTATACGAGCATCACAAAACCAGTATTATGGAGGAGACAGACCCTACACTTCAAATTAATTTCTAATGGGGTTGAGATTTATGACAACATTCACTAGCATAAAATTTGATATTGTCAAGCCATCCTGGATTCTTATTCACAATCATGCTCTCAATATGTGCCCGCAATATCAGTTAATTTCACCCGTCACCATCGGCTCATTGACATATATATGTGCTAGTCAATAAGGAAATGAATGGTCACGAATGAAATCGATGATCAAGCGACCATCAGAGTAACGGCTAGTGGGACGGTGAAAATAGGTCTCAGTTCTCACCGACAAGGCAGTCTGCCCATGGAAGGGAACTTATCGGCGCCGAATAGGAGGAAGTTGCTTGTTGAAAAAACAGCATTCACACGGCAAAAGAGGCAAAGATTTACATGATTTGATTTAACCTACTGCACGGAGGTAAACCTTATTCACTTATAGTCCTAGGGTGATCAAGTTCTGCTATTTATAACTGTTTACACAACTTTATATAAATTACATAATGCATCCATTTTCTCTAATATCTATTCAAATTGTCTTATTGGCAACGCTTTTGTAAAGATATCTCCAAGTTGATCAAAGCTTCTTACGTATGGAGTTTCAACGATCTTTACTTGAACTTTGTCTTAACATGACGACAATCGATTTCTATATGTTTGGTTTTTTTAATGAAAAATTGGATTTGATGTTATGCTTATTGTTGCTTAATATCATTAAACAATTTTATTGGCTTTTATGTGTTGAAGCCTGGTTCATGTGAGATAAATTTTAACTAAATTAATTCACTTGCCGTAGAAGCCATGACCCTATACTTTGCTTTAATACTTGATCTTGTCACAATACTTTGCTTTTTACTTTTCCACGTTACTAGATTTTCATCAACAAAAGTGCAGTATTTTGTAGTTGACTTTCTGTCCTTTGAATTTTCTACCCGATCTGCATCCGTATATCTAAGAATTTTTATATGAAGAAAAACATTAGTATGACAATATAATTTAACAGAGAATGTGATCCACCATCCTCATGTGTTTTATAATAGGACAATACATAAATTGATTAACAAAACACACTGCATATGAAATATATGGTTTAGTGATAGTAAAATATATTAGTCTTTCGCAAGTTTCTGAAACTTCTCAAGATTCTTTAAAGGTTCACTTACTTTGATAAATTTGGCAATATAATTCATTAAAGTATCAACTTATTTTGCATCCAGTTTTTCAGTTTTCTTTAAAAGATCTATAGTGTATTTTCTTTGATGCAAGAATAAGCATTTCTTAGAGTAAGCGATTTCAATTTGTAGAAAATATTTAAGCTTACCTGGATTGAGGGGTGCAACTTGGGTCTGGTTATACCGGGTTGGAGTGAACCCAAATCCTAAGCCAACCGGGTTGGAGTAAACCCAAACCCTGACCCTAAGAGTTTAGTCCGGGTTCAGACCGGGTTCTCATTGGTTTTGGTTTGGTTTCGGGTTACCAATAAGCTGTTTTTTTCCAAATTTAATTGTAATCTAAAAGAAAATTATTGGAATATACATACCTGTGTTTATGAAGTCAAGCCTCACGCTGAATTCTGTAACATCCTTTCAAAGAATTCTGCAACATCATGCTGAATTCTGCAATATTCTTTGAATGAACTCTGCAAGCAATTTTTTAGCACTCTATAGACACAAATAAATGACAAATTAGTTAGTTTTATGACTAGTTGGTCATTTCTATTTAATAGCTAATGGAAATGACTCAAGTGTAGCAAATAGAAAATGAACATATCATACCAACTATTGTAGTTGAAACTAAACATTATCATACAAATTGCTGAAATTGAATTCAAACTGAATATTTATCATACAAATTGCTAAAATAGAAATTGACCACTTGTCGTACCAATAAACTTAAAATATGAATCAAATTTATACTACAATCTGAAATTTAAACTAACAGATTTCTCATAGTAATGGAAAGTATAATATGAAATAGATTTATAATGCAACTCAAATTCAAACATAATCCATATAATAGTTATTCAAAGCAACTAAATCTAAATACACTAAGCATAATGGTTCAACATTCCAATCTAATTTAAGTGCAATCCAAATTTAAAATGACAATATAAAAAAATCTCAGGTTTAAATAAGTCTACATCCACTTTTAAACAAATTCAAAATTCTAACGAGTTCATGTCTCCAAAAAAAAAGCATGTATAATTTATGAAAAATTATATAAATTACATCGGGTTCGGACCGGATTGGGTTTTGGTATCGAGTTGATGCGAACTCAGTTTTGGTTTCGGGTTTCTAAGGGTCGGTCTGAAACCGGGTCTATTTTTTGAAAAAAGCTAAAAAATAAAACCCATTTTTTAGTTTTGGTATCGGGTCGGGTCGGGCGGGTTCGGACCGACCTGGTACCAAGTTGCACCCCTACCTGGATCCTTTTTGTCGAATTTTTTGCTGAAATACCTTTTGAGATTTGAAATTAGAGAATTATCATTTTCAATAATAATTATGTTATCAAAATAAATTAAGACAACTACTAGTTCAAGATTAATTTTTTTTACAAACATTAAAGAATTTGAAGTACATTCGACAAAACTAAATAAGTGCGGTGTTGAGTTTATTACACCATGTTCTGGATGACTACTTCAAACCATATATTGCTTTATTCAGTTTGCATACCAAATATTTTTTCAGAAGTGATCTTGTTAATTTGTGTTAAGCTTATTTGCTTAGCTTACCTTTAAAAATCCATTTAATATATTTTTTTGCTTTTTCCTTGGTACACTTATTTATCTAAATGTATTTAACATGTATTTTACCATTTTGGATATATTTTATGGAGATTTTTAAACATAAGGGCATTTTAAGTACATATATACACATAGATGTTTAAAAATATCAAAAAATATAAACACATATCCAAAAATGTTGAAACTTGATTTATATGTTAAATACAGAAACTATACTTCACCCGTTTTTCATATTTTTTGAAATTTTTTTCATAAAATTGTTAATATAAGTATATTTAATATGTGTATCAATTTTTACCTTTTTAAAGTTTTTTAGATATTTTTGATTTTTAAATTACTAAAAATGTCACCGATTTTTAAAAATTCAAAATTTTTTTAAAAATTGTAAAAATTAATACACATGTTAAATACACTTATATTAACAATTATATAAAAAATTTCAAAAAATTTAAATAAAGGGTGCATGCAACTGCAATTTGTTAAATACATTCAGATAAATAAATTTAAGAAGAAAAATAAAAAAGTATTTTAAATGAATTTTTTAAAGTGAACGAAGGAAGCTATTTACTTAACCCAAACTATGAGGATCATTCATTATAATAAACTTCTTCTGCTAGATAGTATTTTGTTTTATACACCTGATAAAGCTGCTTACAATCCTTGCGACGGCTGCATCCCAACCGCTTCTCCCAATGCCACAACTCCTGCCTCCAACGTGCTATTCAGAGCGATCATGTAGACTACTAAGGCGCAAGTACCAGCATTGTCTTTTATAGGGTGTGTTTGGTTGGAGGTAAAACTTTTGATGAAAAGTTTTAGAGATAGAAGTTATCAAATTGATAGAAAATGATGTGATATAATAGGGGTAATGATGAGGAGTAAAGAGAATAAAGTTAAAATAGATAGGTTAGTTGTATGGGTAGTTGTGTAGAAATGATTGAAAAGTAGGGTAGTTTGTATAGAAAAATGTGAAAAAATAATTAAAAAATAGAGTAGTTATGAAGAGTGAAAAGTTTTGTGTTGAAAAGTTTTAATTGACAAGTTTTGGCCCCAAATAAACACACCCATAGACTACTACGCTGTAGCCATGCAATTCTTCAATTCCCCCGTCATTTTTTTGGAAGTAAAAGTATGTTTCTATTTAAGAGAAGCTGCTACACAAAAAATCCTAATATATTGGATGTACAAGGAAATTTAGTGGTTCTCTCCACCAAACCATTGGGAGTCACATGATCTAACTGAGTGATGGGCTAAGGCATGGGCACACCCGTTATCAAATCTGAGAACACGATGAAAACTAACTGAAGCAAAAAGCACTTGCTAGATTCTAAATTTCCTGAATCACAACCCCCACAGGTAACATTATGTAATTGTCAAATTCCAAAAAATTTCTCAAAATAAGGGAATCAGTCTCCATTACTAACTATTGAATACCTATCTTAGCTGCCCACTTGATTCCTCCCAAAATAGCCCTTGTCTCCACGTTTATAGCATCCATTACCCCCTCAGTTTTCCATCCATGTGCTGTCATGAACCTCCCATTTGAGTTTCTTAAGATTGCTCCATAACCTGTACAGTTTCTCATCACTGATCTCCAACCATCCACATTGATTTTATACTTTCCGGTGGGTGGCCTTCTCCATCTTAGAAGCAGAGGTTTGTCCAGAACACTACTTATACCCAGATGTCTTGCAATGTCAACCAACTCTCAATATGCATGGCACCAGTCGATGATATCCCTAAAATCTGGTTATGAACCTTTCTATTTGTTTCTTAAGAACTAGACACGCCAACAAAAGAGGAGATAGAATTCAAACTTGTTTTCCTTCTTAGAAAATAGTAAGAAATGTAAAATATAGATTGTAGCTCTTCTGGGGACCTACCGCAAAAAATGAGCAGGTGTTGCATATCTTTTGGTTTTTTCTTGCACAACATGCAAATTGAAATCAATTCCCCCGTCATTTTGGACTGCTTGATTATTCATAATCTTTTTTCCCCTTTATTTATAAACCTTCATAATTTTCAGTACATTTGGCTCAAAATGGATCATATATGTACTTAAATATATTGTTACTTTATACAATCATTTATTCATATATAAATTATATAAGAAATAATTTACATATTAAAAAATAATTTTAAAGTTGTTATTTAGACCGAATAATTTTATAATATTGATTTTGTACTATTTTTAGACAGGGCTCATACACATATCCATTTCGGACGAAAATTAGTATGCTAATAAAAGAAACAATTATAAATACAATGGGTGTCATTTAAGGCCCATTTTGATGTGAATGCATTATACGTATTTTACGCAGCATTTTTTTTGTTCAAACCCATCTACCCATAAAAAATAATAAGATAACCAGTAAAGCCAACTTGTACCTATTTTTTAAAATTTTAATATTTTTTATAGATATGTGACTAAGGTCCTTTTAGATATAAAATTTTACATTTTTAATTTTTGTAAAATATTTTATGAATATTAAAATGGTGAAAAATTTTCACGTTTGATTATCCACAGAATTTATTTATCATGTATTCGATCTAGATTATTCACACAATTAATATCGATTATTTGCCCGATATTTTTCCAATACATCCCAAGCAAGAAGAAAAGTAACGAGATTCCTTGACCAAGAGTTTTCGTGGAGCCCTGCGAGCTAAACGAAGCGCTAATCCAACTCCTAATGTAATATATCCGCCACTCTAGCTATCCAAGTTTTATAAATAGCTCATCATAAAATTTCGAGCTCATTTACCGAATAATTAACCATTGAATGTTCAATAAATTAACCTTGCCACGTAGTTTTTCTTGTGGAATTTTCCATGTAGAGTTGCACATTGGATTGACACATTTTAGATGGCATACATCACAATATTCAATTATGGTTTATGAGGCAAGTTTTATCGTTGGAAGAAATTAATTCATTTCCGGCATTTCCATTGATAACACCTAAATCGTCATGCATTTAATGCATTGATAAGACCTAAACCATCACGTCATTAATTCGATGAGTCCTCATCTAGTGCAACCCATGCATTTAGCTCTGGCGTCCGCTTGAGATGGAATACAATTTTGTTGGCATAAATTTTTTTAAAATGTTAGAAAATAATATGATATGATAAAAGTAATGATGAGAAATAAATATAATAAAGTTAAAACAAAATATATTAGTCGTATGAGTAATTGTATGGAAGTAATTGAAAAGTAAAAGTACTTATATAAGAAAATATAAATAATGATTAAAAAATAGAATAATCGCGAAAGAGCAAAAAAATTTTAATTTAAAAGTTTTAGTTTGAAATTTTTTATTATTAAACAAATATGCTTTTAGTGTACTTGGCTACATAACTTTTTTAAAAAATATTTTTTAATATTTTAAAATGTATACGTAAGCTGAAGTATCAATGTCTCTAAGCTGAAGTATCAATGTCTCATGTATATAGTTTTTGTATTTTTAATAATTTTAATATTTTATTTCAAATTTGAAAATAATAAAATCCATTGGCTTATTTTTTATTTTTAAAATTTGAAATAAAATATTAGAAATATATAAAAAAATTATCTATATTGGACATTCATGTTTTGGCTCACATAAATGTATAAAAAATTTTAAAAAAATAAAAATAAATTCTGTAATGCACTTGGGTACACTGGAACAAGTTCCTAATTTGAAAAGCCTCAATCACTAGCGTGGGTACTTCGATTTTTCGAAGCTTATTCATAGCATTGAACAACGCGTATTGAAATTTCTCTGAATTTTCATGCATATTTTCGTTGATATAAAGACAGTCGACAGCATCACGCAGAGTGGTTCCACTAATTAATTAATAAAACGGTATGATCATTTTTCTAAAAAAGAAAGTGTAAGGGAAGATTGGTACTTTCTAGTAGATCAAGTCAAACAGAAGTGATTAGTCCTAACACTCCTGAATTTAATTATTTAATGGGATTAGAAAGGCCAAAGTGGAAACTAAAGCCATAGAAATTAAGAAACAGATAATAGGAGCAATACTTTTGAGTGCCAAACATAATTGAGCTATCGCAATTCCATTAGCATCTATAGCCTACAATGCTCCAAAAGGATTCACTGTACTACATATTGCAATTCCCTTAGCATCAGCAGCCTACAATGTTCCAAAAGGATTCACTACTTTCCCACTCAGTTTTCATATGAAGTATGCATCTTTGGCTTGTGCTCCACTTCTTGTTTTGGACGACCCAAGTCGTCCATTATCCGCAGTATAGTCAAAAATTTTGTGCGGTGAGCAATAGAATTTGTCCAAGTATTTATTCTTAAAAATTATAGCACAAAATATAAAATAAAGTATCATGCAGGATGAATCTCTTTCAGCAAACTGAATGGAAGTGTGTGTATATATATATCAAAGATATTTTGGTGCAGCGACACTGAAATGGGCCTCACATGATCATAAAATCATAATCTACTCCACCCATTACATTTAAAATAATGTATTCTATTACCATACTAATTTTCGTCCTAATCAGGTTTGTATATGGCCCCATCTGAAAATAGTACAAATTCAACGTAATAAAATAATTTGATGTAAATGACAACTTTAAAGTAATTTTTTCAAACATGTAAACTATTTGCTATAAAATTTACCTATAGATTAATGATCGTATAAAGTTTCATTGCATTTTAATATGTTTAGGATCCATTTTTTTTTATCAAATCTACAGTTGTTCCAGTGCAGTTGTGCTACGTCGGAACAACTCCCTATATATATATAAAATAATCAAGTGCATTCAGAACTATGGGGCATATTTGATCATGAATGAAAAATCTACTCCACCAATTATATTTAGAATTATTCACTTTATTAGCGTACCAATTTTCACCAAAATTTAACATGTGTATATGTGCTATCTTAAAATGGTACAAAATTAATATAATAAAATGGTTTCACGTAAATGCTAAGTTTAAAGTAGTATTTCAACATCTAAACTTTTAAAGTATTATTTATATATTGATAAATAATTATATAAAATTTCATTATATTTTAATATGTACGGGTCACATTTTACGGTAAACAGTGGACACATGAATGGTTCTCTCTCAGTTTATAGCTGGAGCACATATCATGCTAGTACTGCGTCAACGGTAGGTCAAGATAACATGTCGACTAGGTGGACCCGCATTGGCCTAGAATTCAAAGCTGTCCACTTAATTACTGTATGCGACAAAATAGGACTGCTTAAATCATAGGAATCTGGACTTTCTTTAATTGATATATAAAATATCTACATAAGGCACGCAAAATTGTGTTTTCACACCTGCGTTTATAATATTTGCAAAACAACCCTTTATATTTCGAGTGGGTACGTTTGGTAATAGGTTGTGGGAAACGGTGGAAGCACGGATTTCAAAGCACCTCATTAATCAATCAATCATTATATTTTTTCACTTTTAACCCTATATTCTAATCATTTTTCCTATCAACTACCTTCTAACAAATCTATTTATTCTAACCTTACCATTATCATTTCATATCAATCACACAATTTTCAAAATATTTTATTTTCTACTCCTACTAAATACTACATTTTCCACAACTTTTACCTTCCCAAACGTCCCCAATATTATCAAAAATTAAGATTCAGCGGGGAAAGAGCAAACATAGCCCAATTGGTCAGTCCTCTTGGGTGTTTGGGTTCAATCCCAAAGAGCTTTGTCTCTCATTTAGGAGCAATGTCGCATAGATATTGTTAAATTTATACCCCCGGTAATTACCCAAAAATGATAATTTGCATATATACTTACATACATGAGGGACAATATAATTAACAATGTAAGAATGTAATTAACAATGGAGTCCTCCTCTAGAAGAAAGAAAGTAAGAATCAATGTTTCTATTGAAAAACACAAAAAAGACACGTGTAAAAATTTCTTTCACTGTCACTCTCCAACTGCTCAAATTGATACTCACCAAGCCAGATAAGATCGACCAATTTCATCGATCACGGTAACAGTAAGAGTAGTTTTGTACCAGCAAAGAAGGTTAATTTTGTCATTATACAAAATTTCCAGCCACTTACTAACGCTAGCCAACGGTAAAGAAGACATGTGGGTACGCAAATAATTTTTATGAAATTATGTAGATGTTATATGAAAAATTGGAAAATATATGGGTATATAAGTAATTTTGGTTAAACTATGTGAGTATATATGCGGATTATCCAAAAAAATGTATTTCAAAAGATTTGAGTTGTAAGATAATAAAATAAAAAATTCAATCATGGAAAAAAAAATAGAGACTGAAATTGTCTTCATTAATAAAAAAAATTCTAACCTCCAAAACTAATTCTTTCTACTCTCTTCCTCTTCACATTCTTTCATATTAGAGCCTCTTTTCTCTTCCCCAAATTGACTTAAAACCAATATTCTGATGCCCAAAAATTCAAAAACCAAAGGGTTCCCTTGGGAATATGTAAAAAAATTTAAAAAAAATTTATGGCTTCTTCTTGTACATCTTTTAACATGATCTTAGGAAAAAATGTAAGGTAAAAAATTGCTGGGTGAATTCGAAAAAAAGATATTATAAAAATAGAAATAAAAAAAAAGAGTATTGAACGAAATACAAGACATTTGCACGATTGCAACATATGGTGCGCTTTGAATTAAAAAAAAGGAAAAAAACATATGGTGCGCTCCATGACGCGTGCCGCTGAATCAACGGAACGAATGAAATGGTGGGAGTTCATGTTTCACACCATCAAGGAAAAAGTGCACGATCGAAGCTGCAAGACGCAATCCACATCCACACTGCGGGTGTGTTTTGTTGTTCACACAAAATATTAACTAAAATTTTTCATTTTTACTTATTTTTTAATTATTTTTTCACATTTTTTCATAAAAATAACTTATTTTTTAATAATTTCTATACAATTACTTATATAACTAACCCATCGATTTTAACTTTATTCTCTTTACACGTCATCGTTACCTAGTCATATCATGTTATTTCCTAATATCAACTCGGCAACTTCAACTTTGAAAAAATTTTAAAAAAATTTTTTATTCCCACCGAAACACGCCCTGTATAACTACGTCGGCTCAAACGGCGGTTGTCTTGTCACATCGTACTCATGGAATTAACTAAGGCCGTTCGCTAGATTAGACGCAGCAACACGCTTTGAAAATATTTTATTGTAGGACATGTCATGCTTAACGTTATTAATGACTTAAATAATTTTCGATAATGGCAGAAAATAGGGAAATTCGTTTTGAATTATTCTAATCAACCACAACTTTTTATCAAGATTAAATAGCTCAACGAACGTGTATATGCATACTAACGGATACTATATATCTAAGACAACGTTGAACTAGAATTTCCATGGAAATAGTTATATTGAATCATGTTAGCAAAAAAAAAAAACATTCGAATTGATACTAATAAATAATTTATTTTGAAAAATATTCATAAGTTCGAATGTGAGCAATCCATCTGTACCTTCGAACATATTGTGTGTTTGGGAATGAATAAAACTTTTGATGAAAAGTTGTAGAGATGAGAAGTTATCAAATGATGTGATATAATATGGTAAGGGTAATGATGAAGAATAAATAGGATAAAGTTGAAATAGATAGGTCTGTTGTGTTGGTAGTTGTGTAGAAATGATCGAAAAGTAGGGTAATTGCATAAAAAAATGTAAAGAAATAATTAAAAAATAGAGTAGTTACAGAGAGTGAAAAGTTTTAAATTAACAACTTTTTACTATTGCTAAACACACCCATAAATGCAAAATAAACTTTGGAAACGTTTGTTTTGTTGAAATTTCATTAGATTGCGGGTGGAATGGGAAGTGAAAAAGATAATAATTTGATAAATGTGTGACTAATATAAAATAATAGGAGTAAAGTTGAAATAAATATAATTGTTGGAGGTTAACTGATAGAAAAATAATTAAAATATAAAAGTAAAATTGAAAAAATAAAATTGCTAAGGGATTAATTATTTGTTTGGAAGACCGTGCTCCCACCATAACTCATTTCACCTCACACGTGAAGCAAAACAAAGTTCTCTTAGAACTAATTCTTTTGACAGTGGAAAGTTGAGGAAGATAAATATAAAATATTTAAGTAAAGAATAAGAAATATTTAACATTAGTAACAACGAGAGTCAACGAGACTGTATAATAATGAGAGTATCTGGGTAATTTCAGCGAGAACCATTAATTGTCTCCATCCCACCAGCATACCAAATCCTTACTCCTGTCTATAAATTCCAGCACTTCCCCAACCCCAAGCTCATCACTCTATAGCCATTCTAAGGTTGCGTTTAGCCGCCCACGCAGCTACGCAGTCTATCCAAGCAAGAAAAATTCGAAAAGTAGGTTTTCGCCGGTCCGACAACGCGGCCAAACGAGGCCTAAACGTGCTGGAAACCTTGTCAACCAAAGGCATTTACCATCCATTTTTATCCTCTTATTAAGTAAGAGATGGAAGAAGAACATAAAAAAGTGGCGAGGTTCGCCAGCTGCCGCGGCGTCGCCTTTGAGATCAACCCCAACAAGGCCAGCCCATTCGCCATCCAAACTCCAACAGCGGACGCCGACGGGGATGGCAGGTGGGTCTGGTTCCCATGGCTCAACTCATCCGGCAGAAGCAATCTCCACGTGTTTCCTCTGCCACCTAACATTCATCATCATAGGTCCAGCAGTCTAGCCAGCAGCCATTTCTGCGACGTCGAGGAAGAAGCAGCAGCAGCAGCAGCTAATGACATAGAGAAACAGCAGCAAGAAGACGAGCAGCAGCCTGTGAAGAAGGAACTAGAAGCAGCAGCAAAAGCGAAGCAGCAGAAGAGAGAATCGAGGCTGCGGGTGATTTTGCTAGACCAGGGCCTCTTCACCGTCTACAAGCGCCTCTTCACTCTCTGCTTCTTGCTCAATGCATTAGGCCTGGTTCTCGCTGCCACCGGGCGGTTCCCTTACGCCCGGACAAAAGCAGCCCTGTTCTCTATCGCCAACATATTCGTCCTCACCCTCTGCAGGAGCGAGGCCTTCCTTCGGCTGCTCTTCTGGCTGGCCGTCTACACTCTAGGGAGGACATGGGTCCCACTCCGCCTCAAGACCATGGCCACTTCCTTCCTTCAGTCCCTCGGCGGCATCCACAGCGGCTGCAGCATCTCATCCATTGCGTGGCTCGTCTATGCACTCGGCCTCACCCTCAAAAACAGAGCAAACACTTCCGACGAAATCGTCGCCGTTGCCTGCGCCATTCTTTCCTTGCTGTGTCTCTCTTCTCTGGCTGCATTTCCTCTGTTCCGCCACCTCCATCATAATCTCTTCGAGCGGACTCATCGCATCGCCGGCTGGACGGCGCTCGGGTTCCTCTGGTGCTTCATCATCCTTAATCTCTCCTACAATCCCATCTCCAAGTCCTACGATCAAGTCCACAGCACGGGCCTCTTAAAAGCGCCGGAATTCTGGCTCACCTCCGCTATCACCCTCCTCATAATCCTCCCATGGGTGACGGTGAGACGGGTGCAGGTCACAGTCACAGCTCCCTCAGGCCATGCGTCTCCGATCAAGTTCCAGGGCGGGGTGAAAGCGGGCTTGTTGGGGAGGATTAGCCCATCTCCCTTGTCGGAATGGCACGCATTTGGTATCATATCAACCGGAAGGAAAGAGCACATGATGCTTGCGGGCGCCGTAGGGGACTTCACCAAGTCGTTGGTTTCACACCCACCAAGCCATCTTTGGGTTCGGACGGTGCACTTCGCCGGCTTGCCTTATCTGGTGAACATGTATAGGAGAGTAGTGCTGGTTGCGACGGGCTCTGGCATTTGCGTGTTCCTTTCATTTCTCTTGCAGCCGAGCGCAGCAGATGTGTGCCTGGTGTGGGTGGCCAAAGGGATTGAGCAGAATTTTGGAAGGGAGATAAAGGGGATGGTGAGCGGATTTCCGGAGAAGAAGGTGATCGTTCACGACACGGCCGTCTTGGGTCGGCCGAACTTTGCGGAAATGAGCGTGGATGCGGGGAAGAGGTGGGGAGCGGAGGTGGCCATAGTGACCAGTAATCCTCAAGGGAGTAGGGACGTAGTGACTGCATTCAAGGCTGCAGGAATACCTGCCTTCGGACCCATATGGGACTCGTAGCTAGGCTGAGGTTCTTGAATTTTATCATTAATTAGTTTTTTATCCCACTACTGTACGTTTGTAGCTTTGTAGGGACTCGTAGCTAGGCTGAGTGAAGTTTATCATCAGTTAGCTTTTTATCCTGCTACTGTACGTTTGTAGCGTATCCAAAGTCAGAAATATTTTAGAAATTGTATAATTGGCATGAAATTGTAAGAGTAAATTTAAAATAAATAAGTTTGTTAGGAGGTGATTATCGGAAAAAAATATTAGAATATAATTATAAAAGTGAAAAAATATGATGATTAGTTGAGAGACGTTGGGTCTTAAAATCTGCAATACCATAATTTCTCATCTCATGTTTACCAACCCAAGTACGTTAACGAAGGTGCCGCTGGTTTGCAAGTGTTTGTGAAATTATGAGAAGTTAGTTCCCTCCAGAAATCTGTCAGTGGATACAAGTTCGGCTTATCCATCAGAGTCCCGCACCAACGACTAAAAAGCCAATTTTCTGCTGGTGCGACCAGGCGGCGACTTTGAACCAAATTACTGAATTAGGGCAGTAAAAATGTTTCATTTATATATATCCCGCTTTCTATGTACTCGCCTGATATTTTTTTAATTTTAAATTCTTGATATTTGATAGAAAATTTAATTTAATTATTATATTTAACATCATTTACTTAGTCACGAGAATAAGTTTCATTCAAATCAAGTATTATATAGGCTACATTTGTTTAAAAATAGGTATATTCATTTGTAAATAAGAAAAAATGCGTAAATCCATTCACATATATATTAAAATGTAATCATACTTTATAGAATCATTTATCCTACAGAAATGATATTTTAAACGGTTTAAATGTTAAAATACTTAGAATTGATATTTAATATTAGATCATTTTATTATGTTGATTTTATACATTTGTAAATAGCGTTCATACATTGTGATGCTAGATAAATGAAAAAGTCTCCAAGATACCATAAATGATGCTAAATATAATAAATGGAATAAATTTTCTATCAACCATCAAAATATTAAAAATAAAATGAGTTCCAGAAAAGTAATCCCGAAAATATATATGAGAAGTTATCTCGTAAAGTTACATGCACAGTAAGTTACAACGCATTTGGCTCAAAATTAGTCTCACATAAATTTAAATATATTAATTTTATACAATCATTTATCATGTATAAATTATATCTTAGATACTTAATTTGTTGAAAAATAACTTTAAAATCGATATTTACATCACACTATTTTATTAATTGATTTTGTATCATTTTCAAATGAGGTTATTCACATATTTAATTTGGATAAAAATCGGTATACTAATAAAAAATAATCCTAAATACAATAGGTGAATATATATATATATATATGTATACAGGGCCCCGCTTCCATAAAACTCTTTTTCTATATAATCCTTTCGATTTTTAATATCTTAATAGTTAATTAAAAATTCACTCTATCTATTGTATTTCACATAATTTATATTATCATGGAAACTCTCTCATTTGTTCAGTATCATTATATATGTGCCCTATTTATAAATGTGTAAAATCAACTTAATAAAATAATTTAACGTTAAATATCAATTTTAAAGTTGTATTTCGACATCTAAATCATCTAAATTATCATTTCTATGTTGATAAATAATTCTATAAAGTATTATTACATTCTAATACATATGTGAATTGATGTAAGCATTTTTGCTAATTTACACATAAATATTTCTATTTTTGAGCAAATGTAGCCAATGAACATATTAAATTTAGATAAAACCTAATCTCCTAACTAAACAAATGATGTTAAGTACAATGAATAAATTAAAATTTTCATCTAGTGCATGCCATTGCACTGTACAATTTATGCACATAAGGCCCATTTGATTATCAATAGGAAATCTATTCCACCTATTGTACTTAGAATTATTTACTTTATTAGTAAATAAATTTTCATCCAAATCCAACATGCATACGAGGCCCATCTTAAAATAGTACAAAATTAATGTAATAAAATAATTTAACATAAGTATCAATTTTAAAGTGATATTTTCAACATTTAAACCGTCTAAAATATGATTTCTATATAGATAAAAAATTATATAAAGTAGCATAATATTTTAATATATTTGGAATCCATTTTGCGGCAGACTGCATTATAATTATGATATAATCCATCTACGCAGTAATATATATATAACCTATCTTGTGCAAACATACTTCATCCTAATTATAATGTAATCCATTACAAAATGGGCCTCTATGTATTAAAATTTAATAATACTTTATATAATCATTTATCTATACAGAAAGTATGTTTTTAACGATTTAGATGTTGAAAATAACTTTAAGATTGATATTTATATCAAACTATTCCATTACGTTGATTTTGTACAATTTTAAGATGAGTCTCATACACATTTGGTTTGGATGAAAATTAATATGATATTAAAGTATATATTTTTAAATATAATTGGTAGAATGGATATTAACTTTATAGTCATGTGAGGCAGATTTGCAGCAGACTACACCGTAATCATGGTGCAATCCGCATGCCCCTGACTTCTTTCCATATATATATATAGAGAGAGAGGAATATTCAGGTGCAGCACTGCTGAAATGAGCCTAACATGATCATGAAATCATAATCTACTCCACCCATTGTATTTAGAATAATGTATTCTATTACCATATCAATTTTCATCCCAATCAGATACTTTAAAATTGTTATTTACATCAAACTATTTTATTACGTTGGATTTGTACAATTTTCAGATGGAGCCCATATCCATATCTGATTGGGATGAAAATTGGTATGGTAGTAGAATACATTATTCTAAATACAATGGGTGGAGTAGATCACGATTTCATGATCATATGAGACCCATTTTTGGGCAACTGCACCGCTGTTCCAGTACAGTGATGTTGCATCTGAACAGCTCTCATATATATATACAAGGGAACTAAAACTCCAAAGCTACAAAACGAAAAATCTAAGGATCCAATATGTAAACAAAAAAACCCATGCGGAATTTTTCTCAACGATGTTGCAATAAATATAAGAATCGTCATTCACTGTGAATGGATATATACATACAGTTAGAATTTTGTGTTATATTCTGCATGAGTTGTGCCGATGAATTTTCATCACATGTGGCCTATAAGTTTACCAAGAAGACAGGACTCCGGGAAATTTAAGAGTCGAGTCTCTTGTCCCTAGGGGAAAATTGTAATCGTTTCTTCGATTAATTCCCTGCGATGCTTGCTTGCATTGTATTCTCAATCTTAACATTTGTGATACATTTTGGGAAAATTAATCATGGAAATAGTATTAATGGTACAATTTTTCTTTTCAAAAAATGGAAAACAAAGAACGGTGAGACATTGGACTCCATTTGATTTGCGTATAAACTGGACAGCGAAATGAAGGAGAGGCTCAAATTTTCCATTGCAGCAGTGAAACTAACTGAAGAGCGCAACCATTTTTTCAGGACTGAGCCGCAGGCAGCCAACCATGGATTCTGTTTATCCAATCCAAGGTCCGGAAACAATCTTCTTTCCTTACAAAGTACCTGTACGCATTGGTCTCCTTTTACTCGCATTTTGTGCTAAACAAAAGAATAAAACAAAAGAAGAGCAGCAGCAGCAGCAAAAGAATGCAATAAGATTGAGGCTCCCATACCTATTTTTAGTTCTGTAGGATTTCAATTCAATGGCTTCCCTGCGACTAGCATCTTTCTCCATTCTGAGAAATTCAGGCACCGTCACCGCTCCAGTTTCTTGATGATATGCGTCAAGAATAAAATTGAGCACATCTTCCTGAAAACCATTATGTTGTTGATCTTTCCATTAGCTGGATTCAGCCTTTAAGCTTCAATTGATATATTATACCATCCACAGGCTTAATCGTCTCTCTTTTTTTTTTTTTAAGGAATAACTAAGGGCATGTTTGTTAATGTATATGGGAAATGTAGGATGAGAATCCATGGGATTACGGATTCCCAAGCTCAATTAATAACTATATTTTTACCCTTTTACCCTTACATTTCAATTATTTCCAATCATTTCTCTTTCTTGATATACTTCAACTACACTATTTAGTCAATTTTTACCCCTATTATTTCATATCAATCACATAATTCTCAAAATATTTCATTTCTCACTTCTCGCCCCATCCCATATTTCCCACAACTTTTACATTACCAAACAAGCCCTAAATGTCCTGGGACCAAAAAAAAAAAAAAAAAAGCCTGTCAGTCATCTTGTAACCATGACAAACAGGCATGGATGAAAGCAAAGTCAATAAACCCATCCGCCATCTATGAAAAGCGATTAAAGGCATGTGCATGCCCGTATCGCTGTTGGCACCCTAGAAGGTAAGATCTCTCAGCATTCACAACATATATAGCCCGTGTATGGTGTCCAGTCAATGTTTTAGAGCAAACAAACATTAGGCGGAATGCCTGTCACCTCATGCATCCTAGAACATAGCATCACTCGTCCATACACAAGCAATGCTTACACACCAGGCATGGATATGTATTCATTGTGTGGACCTATTTATGAGTTTATATACACAGCATTTAGCCTCAACCATATTTAAATTATCTGTATAATTCATGCATGCTTGAAAAGTGTTACATCAATTAACCAGCAACAGAAACTAGAAATGCAAGACCAAGCTAGCACGTAAAATAAACTAACTTGGTTAAGCATTACAGAAGTGACAAACCAGGGGCCGTGAAGCATTTAGCCACTGATAGATAAGCTCGTTACGAAACCATGTCAGTTGCCTCTTTGAAAAATTCCTGTGCAAGTCATCCTCAAATAGATTAGTTACTATAAGAAAAGCAAAAGAAAAAAGGTTACCTGCTCAGACAACGCTTATAAGCTTATTAAAAACAGATGAAACGGGCCCACAGTCATCTACAAGATGACTTCCCAACTAATTAGTATAAAATTACATGGAGAAGAAGAGATATATTACCATTCAAGCATGTGATGCTTATACCATTAAAGGGTGTGTTTGGGAATGAATAAAACTTTTGATGAAAAGTTTTGGAGAGTAAAAGTTGTCAAATAATGTGATATGATAGGGATAATGATGCGTAGTAAAGAAAATAAAGTTAAAATAGATAGATTAGTTGTGTAAATAGTTGTGCAGAAATGATTGAAAAGTAGGGTAGTTGTATAGGAAAATGTGAAAAAATGATTAAAAAGTATGATAATTGTGGAAAGTAAAAAGTTTTAGATTGAAAAGTTTTAACTTGACATTTTTTAATTAATTGCCAAACACACCCAAAATAAATGAAAACGAACATTAAATTTATTGAGAGTCCAAGGTTCTGAATATTGATATTGGGGAGCATATTGGCCTCCTTCCCAACCTATACGATACAGGTGTACCACGCTGATATCAGTCTATATCGGCCTGTATCAAACTGTTTTTTAAGCCAAACAATATGAACAAAATATCCAAAAAAATTATGAAATGCAACTATATATTGTGATTTTAACATGTAAAAATAATGTTCAATGTCTATTCTCTATCTCAAGTAATTGACATACATGTGAAATAAAAGAAATTGAACATTTTCCAGGCACCAATACACCCCCATATCATGCATTGGACATGACCAATACCTATATGATATGGTTGTATCATATCAGTATCGTGACATTCAAAACCATGTGAGAGTCTTTGTGAAAATAGAATCTGCAGCATCAAGATGCCTATTTAGATTGTCAAATCCAGTATTTAAATTTTAAAAGATGATTAGTATGGTTACCATCCAAACATAGCATTGGTTATGATCCCACATTTGTTACAAGATAAAAGTTTGCACACCAACTCTCCAGTGCATCACTTTCTTGTACCAAATCTCCAGTGCATCACTTTCTTGTCTTCTGTCCAACTTTGCTAAGGGTCATTTTAAAAAAATTTGCTAAACGTATCACAAGACAACTCCTAACCTGGAGGCTTTCTGAAACTCAGATAGAAATGCATAGAAATCCTCAGGAGCACTACCCCCTTGGTCTCTGCATCTTAACAAATACTCCATAGCCTGCAGTGAATGAAATACCACATTGGGTGAACCATTACAATCTATGGATGTAATCAATGGGAACTTGAATTAGAAAGGGAAAAAAAATGACACCAGGACCAAGGAAAGATGTTATGAAATCAATTCCATCTTACAGGACCATTCTTTTCTTGTTGGCATACCCTGGGATTGGATGTCTTCGATTTGGATAACACTTAACATAGTCTTTTTATTTTCCAGTTTCTATGACCTTGTTTATTTTTTCAATGTAGTTCTGTCCCTATAAATACATATCATTCTGCTTGTTTCCCCATCCGAGAGCCATTTATCCAATTTTTCAAGTTAAAGGAAAGACTCCTAAAGACATCTCCCCTGGTGATTTTGGTGCATCAAAATATAGGCAATGTACATAAATGCATGTCCTTGAGAGAGTTTCGCCCAGTTCTCTAGATGTAAAGTATCTACTTAAGCTGTTTTCATAAGATATGATATGCCACAAAAAGGCTACATAAAATGTTGTTGCTTTTCCGATATTACAGAAAAATTAATATATTTCTTTGTGACATCACGGTTTTCTAAGTTATATGTTTCTATATTACAGACTTCAAGTGATGCGGTGTCCTAATAATACCAATGAAACATATTTATGAAGCAATACACACATTCTCGTAAGTAAAATTGTAAAAAGTGGAGCAAGTTATAGTTCGAAGGCAAATAAAATAATCAAGGATCTCATTCCTGCTACAAAAGATCAAATATTAACAAATAAACATGTTTCCAACATAAAAGATGCAGAACTTTTTTTTTTTTTTTGATAAAAGAAAAGATGCAGAACTTAGTTACAAGGTGTGAGGCTAACATACTTGTCTGTATCCAATTGCCTTAGTTGCAGAATTCATATTTGGATGAAGACCCATTTCAAGAAGCTGTATTGCCTCTGATAGAATTCCCTTCCCTCCTAAAAGCCAATTTCCAAGTGAAAATAGGAACAACAGAAGCACTAACAACCTATGTAGTAAAAAAGAATACCTATTAGCATCTCCTCACACCGCAGGTCAATCTGTTTGTAAAGATCCGATCTACGACTTGATAAGAAAAAGCAAATGAAGTCATAGTCAAGATCCTTGGAAAGGTTCTCCCCAAGACTTCCAGTAGTAACAGCATTGTTGTATGAGGGATCTAAAATTCGGGAATCTACTTGTTCCTTAAATGAGTCGTATGGCACCGCGAAAGCAGATGGAGGTGATCCAGTGGACTAACAACCATAAAAAAAAAAATTAAAAAAGAAATAGCAATTAATACAGCCACCAGAATCTAAAATTTTAACCTGAATGAGCTTTCTACTTCCAAATCTTCAGAATCCACGATAACACACTTCATGACATCACAGTGAACTCAAGACCAAAAAGGCATGCTAAGGATAACATTGACAAAATTCATAATTACAAAAGAAATTATCAGGCCTTTAAATTTCATAAACAAGGTGAAAATTTGAGGACTCACCCTGATAATCTCAAGACTACGCCTTAGACGATACCAATCATTGGATGGTAAAAATCGAGCCTTTGGATAGCCTGCTTTCATCACCAATTCCACAGCAGCATCCCAGTTCCCATTCCTTTCTAAAAGCATTAGCTCTGAATATGCTTCTGAAGCAATTTCTGGGGTCGCTTTGGGAACGTTTGGCTTGCCATATATATACCTACCATTAAAAAGGTAAAATTGATAGCAATTAAAATATGACCAGAACAACACCACGCAATATGGATACAACTGTGGATTGCAGGGATGGAACATCATGAGAATGAACTGTACAAAAATGCAAAGATTGAGACATGAACTGTATGAGAATGAAATGGTTGAGAATCAAAAGAAAGAAAGAAAGAAACGGTTGTCCTTTGATGAAGATAAAATAATTTACAAAAGAAACTACCAGCATTCAAAAGACAGCATCCGAAAGATATACTCCTAAATCCAGAAGATAACTTTCCAAAGGGCAGGCAACTGGAAATAAAACATCAGTACCAAATAAATTGCTCAACATTTTATAAAGTCACACCCAACTCAAGCAGCGGACCCACCACAACAGGAGGGAACTGTACCCTGACTAACAAGTCCTGCTTCACAATGTTGGATGCTTCCTTTCTGAACTTTCATTCTAGGATGAGAATTTTCTGAAACACAGAATTTTCTGTAGAAAACCACGTGAATCGCAGAATGCAGAAAATATCTAGTTTTTGAACAAAGTTTAAAAATATGCAAAAAAAAAAAAAAAAGGAATTGAAAACTTTATTAAGCCCTAGTTCATTAAAATAACCAAACAATTCATCCAAAATGATGAGCATACCAGCGCAAGTATAATCCTGTTCCACCAGCAACAATTGGCACATGGCCATTTTCAATGATCTCCCTTGTAGCTAGCCTTGCATCTTCAAAGAACTGCCCAACAGAATAATCTGGCCAGAACCAGCATTTTGCTTTCAATCAGTAGCAACCAAGTAATTAGATAACAGTGAAGATAACTTTTTGGAAAAGAAATGCAAATGATATGTATTTTTTATGCAAACATACACAACTTTTTGCCTTAAAATGCTAAAACCCAATCAAATAGAAAAATAAAAACTGGAGTATAAAATTCTCAGATAATGATGACGATTATTAGAATAAAGTCAGACAATTGTAGTAAAAGTAGCATTAAAGGTTTGACACAAGTTGCCAACCCATCATTAATACCTTCATCAAGCATTAGCATTGAGAGTAGGCTGCACGGAACTCATGCAACAGTAGTAAATAAGTTGATGAGGATGAACAGATAAGTCAAAATTAATCATTGTCCTGCAGGCTATGTGACAATCGGTCGTAAAGATTTCTTATGATCAATAAATTGATCATTGAAAATTTTTGATGAGGTCTTATCACTCATCATAGCATGCATACTCTTGTATTTTATTGATAATATGAAAATCCATAACTGCAAAAGTATATCAACTTTTTAGCAAGTATTATGAACATAATCAAGGGCCATCCAGCAAATCCAATAATGTAAAACAGAATGTGTGATACCTTCTGATGGATGCAATATATCAACCAAGTGGTGCCGGACATCCTGCGAACAACAAACCAGAAGTGCATGGTAACCTAACTGTTCATACATGTCAAAAGATGCAGTTGAAAACAACTGGAGATATGTATGCACATTCAAACAGTTAACAAGAAAACTCTGGAGAAGGGGGGCTGAAAAATAGGACACAATATGGACAGAGATTACGTTGGATGATAATGCCAGAAAAAGATATTCATAGGACCTGGACACTGTTTTCTGCACTCACCACCTTGAGTGAAAACCACTATCTTCAACTGGCAGCAGATCGTAAAGGAACAACAGAGCACATCACATCTGAGTTGGAACCTATACAGCCAACTTTTAGGACACATTCACCGCTAAGGTCAATAGTGAAGGACCACATAGAAATTGTGCCATGGGCAAACCCATCCACCATATTGTAAGGCTGGCATTTAACAAGTCCGTCCAAAATTTGACAACCTTTCATGGCGAAATACTTCTGATTGTTTTTCCTCTTAATTTACTCACTCTGCGCATCCACGCCCATGGGGACTTTAAAAGATAGATGGATAGCTACCCAATGCCGCACTGACTGGAAACGTAGAAGAGATTTTTGATAGGAACTTCCATGACCAAAGTCATATGAAAAACTAAAATATATGATCAGCAGCAAATAAAAATAGAAAAATGAATGCGTTCAAGGGACTTTACGTGTCTCCCAGCAACTACTAACTGTCATACAAATACAGTTACGATCAGCCATTGGCAATGTAGTCGACGAACTACACTGTGTCGGCGAGAGTTTATGCAAGTCGAGGAAGCAAAATAATTGGAGTATATTAGTACAAAGAAATCCACGGCCTACTGTCTAGCTGAGTGCACAGTCCCTAATAGAGCTATTTATTACGCTGCAGTGACGGAAAATGATTTCAGAATGCTTTCCAAAAGTCCTACACTTTAGCAAAGTATTGACTAAGGAAGCAACAGAACATCAACAAAAATGCATGTCGCATGTTCGACGCTTGGTCATCAAGATGTGAAACTGACAATGGGCTGCGGAAGGCCACATCCAATCCATCCTATAACTAAGTAGATTCGAATTTAAAAATTTTAAAAAAAAAAAAAAAACAGTTTGGCACTCGAATCTTCAGAAAAACAGTAAAATGAAAAACGCCCAACTAAGCAAATGCCTTTACATTCCAGTAATGAACAAAACAGCAGCTCACAAACCTTTCTTTCCGCCGCAGAAGGCTTCGCTGACCCAATATCAAGACCGCGATAAACCTGAAAAAAAAAAAAAAGTTGAAAGAGTGGGGCTGACATCTCTGTTTGTTTTTATAAATGCAGCGAACGTGTGGACGCGGTGACCTGCACCGAGTCGGCACTGATGATTTCTCCATTGAGACGCTTGGCGAGCTCGATGGAGAGCCGGCTCTTGCCGGAGCCGGTGGGGCCTGATATCACAATGACCTTCTGCTTCTGTTTGGTGGTGTGGAGACTGGTGCTGGGAGAAGACGTCGACGACGAGCGGATAGTGACAAACGTGCCCCTGGGCCGGAAGTAGGTTTTGGATGCTGTTCTGCTTGGGAACGGAGAAGGAGTAGGCAGCCTCAGAGCCCAGGAACGAAAAGCAGCTCCGCTGCTGCTGCCCATGTTTCCAAGGGGCAAGTGAAGCTGTGAAAGCTAAAAAGCTCTGCTCTGCGGCAACGTCCCCGCCAGCCCGAGGAAGTAGATTTTGCACCAAAGGCCACCGTTAATTACTCGAGCGGGCCGGACGCTTCATGGACTCGCCAACCCACCCGCCCACGCCCCCACCCCCCAAAAAAGCCCACCGTTATTACTCGAGCGGGCCGGACGCTTCATGGACTGACCAGCATGTTCTAAGTCTTAAGGCCCCCGCCCCCGGGCGCCCCACCACCCCCCCCACACCCAACCAAAGAAGAAAAAAGTCTGTTTTGCCTGATGTAGCATAATACCATCGCAAGCACGTTTTCCGGAATCATTCACGGCTAGCTTTATAGTTTATACACCGAAAAAAATTTACAAGTAATAATAATTTTCAGCTAAATAACATCATTTTGAAGGCAAATTCTACATATGTTTATTAATTTTACTCATAATTTTATTTATACTCATAAACCTTTATAGTTAAAATATATTTATGTATTTTGTATAAAATTTTACTTATAGCTACACTATTGAAGATCTATTAAAAGAGCTGTGAAGCCACTTTTAAAATGACAAATATGCTTATGCCCTAATATGAATTGAGTTAATTTGATTAAAGTTAAAATTTTGCATTCAAATAATATATAATTTTACAATTGTAGAAGTACTAAAAATTCATAAAATCATAATTAATGATGTATATATTTGTCATTTCACAAGGGTGAACGACTCCTTTAGCAGATCTTTAATGACATGATATAAGTGAATTTTTCAGCAAAATATATAATCATATTTGAAAATTTTGAAAATATAAGTAGAATTAAAAGCAAAATTAGTAATATACCAGAATTTAACCTATTTTTTTATTTTTCCATCTTAGAATTGTACTTTACAAGATTTTTTTCTTACAACGCAATCAATTATCTCAACAAATTTGTCCAAAATTTTGATAAATGAATGGATAATACCAATGCGGATAGTGACATGAGATGATGCGCATACATGGGAGACCATAGCTCTTTCCCTTTAAACTCGATCCAAGGACTTGTAGCATTAAAGTCGGACACAACTACTAGCGGTGTTATGCACTTTGGGTAAATTTTATCCTGATTTTGAATGTACCAAACCCTTTCAAAAGTTTTAAAAGCGCTAGTCCCTAAAGACACCCATGGCCAAAGAGAAACCAAGGCTCAAACTGACTTATTCGCAGAGTTCAAAGGCTATCATGGGATAAAAATAGGATGCAATTTGCAACAAGATTTTTTATTTTTTAAGAAAATCTCATTTACAATATTATTTTATTTTCAATACATAATAATTTATTTTTGGCATTTCTATTACTACTTTTTCAACTCTAAATCCTATCAATCATGTTCAACTAGAGATGTTATAAAAGATCCAAGATCCTTAAATAAGATATGCATGGGATGATATTTCTTATTCTACCTTTCTTCAATTTTCATTAAGATGAGGAATTCTCAAATGTGCCTTTTGAACTTTCACCTTAATTCCTCACATATTCCCGTTTTTCCAATAATTCCTCCGTATTCACGAAGTTTTTTCAAAATTTATCTTATACCCGAGCCATTACTGCCAGTGACGATTCTCATTAACGGAAGTTGATTTCATGCACCCGGGTGCACTAAGTTTCGGTGCACCTGGGTGCAAATACTCAATTTCTTAATATTTTTTGAAGTTTTTTTACAAAATTTTTAATCTAAGTATATTTAACGTGTATATCATTTTTTATAATTTTTCGAGATTTTTAGATACTTGTTTTTGATTTTTTAAAATCAATGACATTTTAGTACTTTAAAATTACTGAAAATGCCACTGATTTTAAAAAATCAAAAATAAATATCTAAAAATTTTCAAAAATGGTAAAAATTTATACACGTATTAAATATATTTAAATTAATAATCGTGTAAAAAAATTTAAAAATATATAAAAATAGGTTAAATGCACCAGGGTGCACTGAAGCTAAGTGCACCCGGGTGCATGAAATCAGCTTCCCTCATTAACACCCAAATGAAAAAAACTGCTTTACCCCTTGAGACTTGCCATGTCGACCTCTACTCACCGGCTACACCAAGCCAAATTGAGACGTATCTATCGTCGCTGCCTTATTAAAGTCTAGCAAGCCACAACCTTTCCCTTTCTAATTTTTAATTGCAGGGGATAGCTACCTGAAGTTGGTCAAGGGGATAGATTAATGGAAGTTCCTTGTACGCGCATGTACATAAGATTTAGAGCACCATCAGAGTACTTAGTATTCCATCTTCATTTCTTCCCCAACTTCCATTCATGGCTACCAAGATCTAGATATGCTAACAACACATTTGTCCTTGACGATTAGCAACTCTTCCATGGAGTCCTATTGCAGCAGTCCTTCTTCTACGAAAACATAATCATTCATTGAACGTACCATCTCCACCATCCAATCAAAGTGGTGCTCATTAACTGCACAAAAATTCATAGCCAAAAAATCACAACAACTAAGTTTGACCTCCATGAACTAATGGAATTACTATTGGGTTCAAAAAGAGTTGTTGATTTTCCATCGCCATTGAATGCTGTCATTTAGTTATCTAGAGTGGTAATAGAGAAGAACATGGAGGAGAAGGGATATGTGGTATGACCATGGAGGAGCATGTGGGGACCCAAACATGTGAGATGCCTGGGACACTTGGGAGAAAGTGGCAGTCGAGTGGGCTAGAGGAGGGGCCTAGGTTATTATGATTTGTTAAGATTCTGTAACTAGCCTTTAAAAGGCTAAAGACGCCCTCAATGCCTCTATATTGTATTTTGGTTACATTTAGGTTTGCAACTAAAATGACTAGGACATGCTCCTTCCATAAGAGGAGCGTTGTTAGGTTTCTACTCGTAGATCAGTAAGAATGGATGCCTTTGCCTTGAATCAATCGTGTTCCTGGTTGGTTTATGACAGATGGTGGGTTGATGGCTTTGATGTGGTTGCTAGTTTACTTGCATTTGCTAGATTGATTTGTGGGTAAATGTAGACGATCAAGATGGACGTTTGTGGCGTTCGACGTTGTTGTTGTTAGATAGGAAAGATGGAGCACAATGATCCATGGATAAATTGGCATTTCAAAAATATTAAAATTAAAATTAAATATAGCATACAAACATTAATAGAAAAGGTTACATGATGAATTGATAAGAAAATTGATGGGTATGTGAGGAATTTTTAAAAATATATGGGTATATAAGGAATTAGAGGGGAAATTTGTGAGTGTATTTAAAACTTATGCTATAATTTTTTATATCTTCAATACAAATTTTTTGTTTCCAATAAACATCATTACATTTTCATCTCATTTTTTTTATCTCATTCAAGCTCTTTAAATCCTTCCTAACAAGCCTGAAGGCAATGAGTGAAAAAAATTACAAAGAGAAATTTTAAAAAATTAAGACAATAATATGATGCGACTTGAGTAATAATTATTAATAAAGATAAATGAAAAGATGTAAAAATATGATTAGAATATAAAGACAATTACAAAAAAATAAAGTAAGATGTAACATCACAGTAAAAAAGTGTAACAGGAAAAAATTTTCGTTCAAGTGTTACCAAAGGAAGCCTAAGTTATTAGGGTTATGACTTATGACCATGTTAGTATAAGCTTATATTAGTCCAAATTAAAAGCTGTATTTTTAAAATTTTTATGAAAATATTTTTCTAGTGTATTTAACTTATATAACAGGTTCTACGATTTTGAATATACTTTTTATTTTCAAAAATGAACATTTTGTGGGATATTCAAGTCTTTTTTGCCCCCTAAAAATATTGATTTTGAAAATAAAAAATATATAGTATCTAAAAATTATAAAACTGGTATATGAGTTGAATATGTTTGAATTTCATGGAAAAATCTTTAAAAAATACAACTTAGGCTAATAAGATCATAATTCATAAACCACGGCCACAGATGGCTTCTATTTAAGCAAGAGGTTGTCCAGGCCAATTAGCAGGAAGACCTGACATCAATTGCAGCAAGAAAAAGAACGAGCCCGAAGATACTGGGGTTATCTGCTGGAATTGTTTTAGACGACTTACGCGCCTGCTGGGAAAGTCGGAATGGTGGATAGGCGAGGAAGAAGGTAACCACGAATACAAATAAAGAGGCCCCATTGTACGTATATAAGTTACAATATTTATTTTTAATTTTTCTTCATAAATATATTTTTTAAGTGCATTTAATCTACATATTAAGTTTTACAATTTTATAATATTTTTATATTTTTATATTTTTATATTTTTATTTATAAAAATATCAATTTAGGGACATATAAGTCAATTGCGTAAAGGTTTCACTTATATGAAATCCATGTTCTACGTAATTCCTTACATTTTAAACACGGGTGCTTAAATGAAAATTCACTCCCATTTATTTTATTTTTTTAGAAAATCACTCCCATTTATTTAATATAGATTATTAAGGAAAAGATTTCATTTATCTAACGTCATTGTACATAAATTTGATCTATAAATGTACTAAGAGAAATAATAATTAAAAATATTGTCATCCAAATAAGATAAATAAATAGAAATTTCGTTAGCTGGAAGATTGGGGAAGAGCCCATAACAAAAGAAATGAAATTCGCAGTTTTTTTTGTTAATTACAAACAGCTTAAGACAGTTCCACGATGGATGGGATTCACGTGATAGAACCCTCTTTAGCTACTCCAATAGAAATGTTGAAAATAACCCATGATGGGTGGGGTGATTCCTTAAATAACACGTGAGTTAGACCCATAATCACGTCAAAATCATTAACACGATAGCAAAAGTATTGTCTAATCAATTGCGTAACAGTACGATTAGTAGCTGTGTGCATATTCATCGGCTAGCTAGTTCTAGGGTTCATTAAAAAAATAATCTAGTTATTTTGAACTAAATAATGACTTACTTAACCTGTCTCAAAAAACTGATTTAAAAAATTTATTTTATTTTTCTTCGTACATTTGTTTATCCAAGTGTATTTAATATATAAATTAAGTTTTACCATTTTCGAATATATATATATTTTTTAAAGATTTGTAAATACATAGGCGTTTTAACCAGTTTCAATAGTTGGTCGAAAATGGCTAAAATACCTCATATATTTAAAAAGCTAGAAAATATATATACATATATCCAAAAAAGAGTTTATATGTTAAATAAATCTATAGTGAAATTTTATGAAAAAAGTAAAAAAAAAATTAATAGATTTTTTGAAGTAGAAAAAGTAAGTCATTATTTAGCACATAGTCATTTCTCATATATATAACTCCCTCCATTTTTAGGACATGTTTGTTTAACACAAAAAAATTTCAAATTAAAACTTTTTCACTTTCACAATTATCCTTTTTTTAAAATTATTTTTCACATCTTCTTATACAACTATCTTATATTTCAATCATTCATATACAATTACATATACGACTAGCCCGATTTTATTCTTTCTACTTATTATTATCATCCCTATCATATCACGTCATTTTTTATCAATTCAAAAACTTTTACACTAAAAATTTTTCATTTAAAACTTTTATCGCTTCCTGGACACACCCTTAATGTCTTGATAATTCCTAAAAAATTCACTCCATTTCTTATATTTGGTATTGTTTATAATATTTTGAAAATCTTTTTATTTGTCTAATATTACCATGCATGGGCTTCATCTATAAATATGTAAAATCAACGTCATAAAAGATTTAATATTAAATATTTATTTTAAAGTTGTATTTTTAATATTTAAATCTTCTAAAATATTATTTTTGTGGATAAATAATTTTATAAAGTATTACTATATTTTAATATATTTGTAAATAAATATAAGCGTTTTTCATAATTTACACACGAATATATATTTTTTAATAAATAATGGCTCATGTGAATACTTAATTTGAATGAAACTTAGTCTTTTAGCCAAATAAATGATGTCGAATATTATGAATGAATTATATTTTTCATCAATGATCAAAATCTTAAAATTTGATGGGTTACTTAGCTCCGTTTCTATGTAACCTAACTATATAGAAATGGAGCCTATATATATATACATAAGAACTTATTTTGTGCATTTGGCTCAAAATGCGTCCTACATGTATTTAAATATATTAATATTTTATATAATTATCTATCCATATATAAACTATATCTTAAATAGTTTACATGTTGGAAAACAACTTTAAAATTGTCATTTATATCTAACTATTTTATTATGTCGATTTTGTACCATTTATAGATGAAGCTCGTACACATGTCTAATTTGAATAAAAATCAATATACTAAAAAAATAAACAATTATAAATATAATAAGTAGAGTAGATGTATATTTTATGATCGTATACATCTAATTTTGGATCAAATGCATCGTAAGTTACAATGCACGCAAATGCACAGAATAAGTTCACTATATATGCGTGTGATATCCAAACCATTCATCAGAAAAGTTGAAAAACAAAAATTAAAAAGTTGATGTGAAAAGTTTTTGAAAAGATAAGAGTGATGATTAGAAGTAGAGGGTAGTTATAGAGAAAGAAGTATAGAAATGATTGAAAAATAGAATAATCGTATAGGAAAATACATTGAAATGATTGAAAGAAAATATAGTTATGTGGAAAAAAAATTTCAAAGTATTCCAAACGGACCCATGGTACTAGATACTTTCCACACGTTGCCCATGGTTCTTCTTTGTAAAATTATCGTCTCGAGTGTTCGATCATCTATCTTTCATTTTAAAATATATAGTTCTATATTTCTTGTACTTCATGGCACCGACGCCCAGTATATATGCATGCAGTAATGTTGAACAAATCAGAGTAAGTTACCGCTGATCATTTCAACTCTAGCAAATGTCTAGTACTCAGCTGTTTTGCTTACGCACAACTGGCTTTTTTTTTTGTTCGAATGTCATTAGCCGCTAATTTCTCTGTTTTAACGTAACTAGTTATTGTTGGTTTGGTTGTCCATTTGTCGCCTGTCCATGTTCTTTGAGAAAACTTCACCCATATTAAGATTTAGCAACGAACGTTATTCATTACTAAAAACTAACGATTTCATTACCAAATATTTTTAATAATCATACATGTTATATGTCAATGCATAATTGTTAAAGGTTCGTTGCAAAAAAATTTTAAAAACGAAAAAAGTATATTTTATTGCTAAATATGCTTTTAGCAACGACATGAAAAATGTTACGGAAAATACGAATTATTAGTAGCGAAGTTAGCAAGCCAATGAATAGAATTGGAATGGCTGGCCATGTGCACACCAAAAGACAACTGAGCAAAATTGAGCAACTGATCGGAAGAGAGTGCAAATTTAGGATATACACTGATACACACGTGTAGCTAAGACTGCTTGATTAATTAGTTAATTAATTAGTCGCTTAAATGAGTTACGTTCTGTTTTGTGGAGTCCACGCGAACTAATCTTTGGACGCGACGACTAGGTCAATCAGATAACTAACTCATCAAAGGAATATATGTACGATTACGTGCGTGCGCGCCCCAAATTCATCAGCTGGTGTACTTTGAGCATCAGCACCCAGACATTTTGGAGTCTGCACGTCACCGACAGCAGGCCGTCTAATTTTATTGCACAGAGAAATATTTCTGATAAGGAGAGAAAAACTAAGTCAGGCACTGAGAGGGAATGATATGCATCATTCAACCGACATTTCCCGTGGTAAGTCCTCCTCCTGCCGTAGTACATCTCATCAGCAAGAAATATTCAAGATACTGTCGAGCTGCTTGTGTGTGTTCATGCCGCGTGGCGGCGACTAATTCAACTTCGCCTGCCATTTCAGGCTCCGAGTTTTTGGGTTCTAGCCACGCGAGGCCCTGTTGTATACAATTAGTTGTATATATATTTAACTTATAATATTCTTTTTAATTTTAATTTTATTTATTTTTATTTTTTCATAAACATGTTTTCTTAAATGTATTTAATTAATATACTAATACTTTTATATATTTCTTTTTTATTTTTAAAAATCAAGTTTTTAAGAGGTGAAAATGTCTTAATGCCCCTAAAATTGATAATTTTTAAAAATAAAAAATAGATATGTAAAAGTATTTGTAAAATGACAAAACTTAGTATGTAAACTAAATATACTTGGGAAAATATATTTATGAATAAAAAATACAAATAAAATTAAAATTAAAAATGAATCTTGTAAGTTAAGCATGCATAAGGCCTCTATAAAAATTTAGACCCATAGCTTGGATTTTGGATAGCTTTTTTCAATTAATTAAATTGGACACAGAATTTCTGAATTTTAAATGCCATCTTTTTATATTATACCCGTACAAGAACCTTTAGCGACGCTTGAAATGGTCACTTATATATATATATATATATATATATAAATTTTAAAGTGTGACGTCACTGAAACTTGTTACAATAAGTCCCATGGTAAATAGTTTCAGCCACGCATTTTTTTCGAGCTAGCTAGTCGTATAACACTATCTACAGTGCCTAGTGACTATTTTTTTTTACCTTGCTGCTAAAATGGTTACTTTATGTTGGAAAAAAGTACTTTTGTAACGGATATTATATTATTTTTTTGCTAAAATACAAACTTTTAGCTTATAGATATCATTAGTTAGTGCCTTTCCCAATATAAATAGTTGATTTTCTTGTAATGTACTCACTATTTTGCTCATTTCCAGTTCTATTTTTCTTATTTTTCAAATAGATTTGGCATTTTAATTCTCTTTTTTCCTATTACGTGATGTGACATTTAAATATTTAATTTAATACTTCCAATAATTTTAACTTATTCTTCATTATTATACATATATATATATATATTATAGTTAACCGTTTCTATCATAAGTTGTTTCCCATTATTATTTAATTATTATGAGTAATTTCAAAACTATATACTTAACCTATTTATTTTATGCTTGTTAAGCTTTCTATCAATACAATACAACGATTTATCCTTTTGGCAGTGACATCATTGTTACTATCCTTTTTAGGAATTAAAAAAAGAAGTGATTTTATTAGCCTAGGTTAATGGTTTACTTAGCTTATCTCAAAAAACTTATTTAAAAAGAATTTTTTAAATTTTTTCCATAAATTTGTTACTAGAGATATATTTAATATATAAACTAAATTTTACCATTGTTTGATATATGCATATGTATATTTTGAAGATTTTTCAATATAGGGAATTTTTTAATCATTTTCAATGGTTGAAAATGGCTAAAATACTCTTGTATTTTGAAAACCTTAAAAATATATATACACATATCTAAAATGATAAAAAAAAAAAAAATTAATTTATGCATATTTTACATCACATCTCAATTCATATTACAATCAAGCACTAAAACAATTCAGGGATGAAAGGAAAAGTTTGTCGTCGGCCAGAGAAAAGGAGACGCTGACTAAAGTTGTGATCCAGGCAATTCCTTGCTATGCTATAAGTCTCTTCCTCCTCCCTAAGGGCTTCTTCTATGAAATTAACAGCATGATTAGTAAATTTTAGTGGGGTGAAAAGGGAGAAGAAGAAAGATCAGTTGGGTGGCATAGAGCGACATGTGCAAATCCAAGGCTAGTGGGATGGTAGCAAAGCAACTGTGGAGGTTACTCACAAAACCTAATTCACTATGCTTCAAAGTTTTGAAGGCAAAGTACTTCAGAGGGTGGATCATTTGGGATTGCAGTGAGCATCCGGGGGACTCCTTCATGTGAAAGTGCATCCTAAGAGTCAGGACAATCATGAGGAACGTGGGCAGATGGAGGATTGGTAATGAAAAAAATGGCATATCCTTTAATGATAAGTGGATGGATGGGGTCATATCAAAAGTTGGCCTGCTACCTATTGAGATCAATGAGGAGGATTTTGTCTACAATTTCATTGATAGTAGTAGTTGATCGTGGCATAGGGAAAAGATTATTGAAGCTATGAGTAATGGGGGGTGGAAATCTATTCAGCTAATTCCGCTGCCAAGTGAGGAGATGGAGGATCAGTGGTTTTAGGAAGCTGAACCAAATGGGAACTATAGTGTAAAATTAGCATATAGGATGTTAAAAACTAACCCTGTTCTTCTTACAGGTAATCTTAACAGTGGAAAGTCCCATAGGAATCTAGAAAAACATATTCTTCATCGCATCTGGAGATCGAAATTGCCAAATAAAGTCAAGATTTTTGCATGGAGACTCTATAGGGACGTCATTCCAACAAAAGAAAATCTCATCAAAAGGGGGATCGATCTAAATCCTCATTGTGATCTTTGCAACCGCTACCTTGAAGATACTGGCCACTTGTTTGTGCACTGCATCTCAATCCAAGAGTAGAGAAGGCTATTAATCCCCGACACATACCTCAGGACACCTAAACAATTGATGAAGTGCATCTTTCATGTTGTAATTGGTAGCTGGAGTGAAGAACACCTTAGCCTTTATTCTTTTTTGTTGGAGAATATGGCCAATCAAAAATAATAGCAGGGAAGAGGGTTCTATTCTAAACTGTAACAATATTTTGGAGTGGGGTAGAAGATTCAAAGATCAGTTTATTGAGACAAACAAACTTGGGGAGTTGGGGATTAGTAATGCAATCCTTCATCTAAGATGGCTTGCTCCAAAGGAGGGTTTCTCAAAAATCAATGTGGATGGGTGCAAGAACTCTATGGGTAACTGCATGGGGTTTGGAGTGGTGCTCAGGGATGCTAGCAGTTCGTTCTTGGTTGCAAGGTGCTGAAAAAGGGGTGGAATATCGAACGTCGTGTTCATGGAAGCAATGGCCTTTCAACTGGGAATGACTTGGGAAGCTGACATGAAGGTGGATAAGATTGAATTAGAAGGGGATTCCCTCATTTTGGTTAGCTTTTTGAAGGACAAATGCCCAATGCTATTAACGGTGCAAGTTCTATTCAAGAAATTATATCCTCTGCTTGTTTATGTAAGGTGGTCGTTTACAATCACGTGCTATGGACTGGTAATTGGGTAGCGTATTTTTTGGCTAAGTATGCTTCTTTTATGATCAATGATGGTGAATCCTGATGGGGAAGACCCCCAGGTTTCATCCTTAATCATTTGTACATGGATTCTTGTTTGTCTTGAATATATATATACACCTTTTAATAAAAAAAAAAAGTACTTAGACAATTCTTATAAATTTTCCAAATTAAGAAACTATAAGCTTCCAAATATCAAGAGGAAAGATTGCAGGCTCCCAAATATAATAAGAAAGACAAAACAGCCCCTACAATTAAATAAGGCGATATGATACCTATTGAATTTTGAACCCAAGACCACACCTAAGAAAATAAAGCTCCTAACCATCCACGTTAATCGTATGTGGTAAAAATGGTAAAACATAGTTTATATATTAAATGTATTTTTAATAAATTATATTAAATGTATTTATATAAACAAGTATATGAAGAAAAATTTTAAAAATTTTAAATAATTTTTTTTAAGTAGACTAAGAAAATCATTATTTAGCCTGAGCTAACAGTATAATTCCTCTACCAAAAATAAGCGTCGATATTATCGTTGGACATCAGCGACCATATTTGCAAACATTAATTGCCAGTGTTAGTCGCTGCAAAACTTACATGTTATTTTCAACTTCAACTTTTTGCCCAGCTTTAATTTTTTACGAAGTCATCGAATCGAACGCGTCCAGCTGCAAACTAGTTTGAGGTTTTCTGTAATTAGCAGCGAAGTTTATTGATCGCATGATGTGTTGGATGAAGAATTATGATACTATATTAGCCTCATGTTTTTCATATTTTTAAATTTTATCTTTAGTTTATGTAACCAAATATATTGAGTTCATACATTTCAAATTTACCATCTTTAGATTCTCATATACATCTTTTAAACAATTTCAAAAATATAAAATTTTCACTGATCTCACACTCCTTCGTATATTTAAATTAAAAAGATAGCTATATAGAAATATACGAAGAAATAATTTAAAAAATAAAAAAATTATGAAGAATAAAAAAAAATTAGCATAAGAAAATACACCCTTAATTAAAATGTATCAATGCATGACAATAAGAAAATGCATCCATTCATACCTATACACATTACAAGGCTTCCAGGTTTGCAGTATTGCGTCTGGAATAATTATCTATAGTTTTTACGTTTCCAGGGGGTTTGCTACTAGACCACTGCCCCCCACGTACATTGGAGCCAAACACAGAGACAAGCTATCAGCAATCCACCCCAGCGGCCATCACTTCCCACGATCAGAAACTCAGAAACTTCAATTTCAATAGGCCACAAACAAGCTATCTAAACCAATCAATCGGAGAGAACGACTTGGATTCCAAGTCGTGGTGGGCACATTAATTGAAGATGTGGGATCAGGTCAGCACGATCCCAATGATATAATCTTGTACTAATCAAAATTCTTAAGTGTAATTGCCGTAAATATTTAATAATATAATATAATTTAATTTATGAACATTAATGGTGAGCGTTGGCGGGAGAGCATTGGCAAGCAACAACACGCTCTTTTTAAAGAACACAGGAGCAAAGAGAATGCACAAAATGTAAGAAAAGGACATTGTCGAGTTAATATTTTGAAGAAAACTTATGTAATTCTCAGATCTATTCCAGTAAATCTCTCCGTGGGTACACCAATTAGGTAAATGAAAATTTTCATCATTTATTGTTGAAAATTCAATAAGAATTTTAAATTTTTATAATTCATCCACTTTTTTTTCAAACTCCATAGATTCGCTAAATTTAAGAAAGGAAAAGTATTGGGCAAATCTATATTAAATAAGGAACCGAGAAATGTGCTTAGAGGAAAATTCCGGGTTCGTTTGGGTGGTGCCGAATGTTGATAAAGAGAGGTGAAAACGGAGTAGAGAGATGCCGAATGTTGTCAAAGAGAGGTGAAAACAGAGTAGAGTGAAGGAAGAAGAAGGCAAATTTGACGAAAATTTTACAGAAAACCCCCATGAATTTATGATTTTGCAAAAAGGTACCTATTTTGAAGAAATTATAGAAAAATTATAGAAAAACCCAAATTTTACTAGAAAATTTGCAGGAGATATTTTTAAAAAGATTATTACAAAATAATCTCTTGACTTGTGAAGAAATTTCATAAGAAAAGTTTTAGAAAAAATACGAAAAAGCCCTTTTGAATGAAATAGTTTGCAAAAATGCCTTATATTAGCTAGGAATTCACATAATAAATAGAAAAATATAATTTTTACTAAATAAAATTATGATATATGTTGGAAAGGTCATAAATGAGAATTTAAATAATATTTATAAAAAAATAATAAGGTGAAATAATGAACATGTTGTGATGAAATTAGGAAGAGAGACTTGAGGCTACTTCAAGAGATTAAAAAAGAAGTTTAAAGCCTTCTTAGAGATAAGTAAACTTTTACCAAAGCATGACTTTGAAAATATTTTGTGAATATTGTGTTTTACTATGAAATGTGATTATTTATTTAAATCGAAATTTTCTTTCAAGTTGGTTTATTCAAATATGAGCATTATTATTTCAAAATCATGTCAAGTAGTGAATTTAAGTGATTCATTAATCACAGTGCATGAGCATGATGCATAATTGCATCTTGGGTTTGCCGCCAATGAGTAAAAGTAGTATGGTAGTACCTGGGTAGCGACTTTAGGACTACCAAAGAAGATGAACTAGCTCACGAATGTGTAGCACGGCTACACGCAAACACAAGTAGATAGCAATACCTACAGTGTGAATGCATGGTTTAAAATTTAACATATGCGCGCACATGTATCAAGATGTTTTAAATTTTTCATTAATTACAGTTTGTTGTGCATAAAAGATAATATAGATGTTGTCTTTGTTGTTGAAAAATATCAAAATGATTGCAAACTGAATTTAGTAAAAAATATATTTTAACTTACTGAGCTTTCAGCTCATATAATTTTATTTTCAGTGGAAACACAAGAATACAATGCTAAACTAGAGCTTCTATCAACATAGAAAAAAGGCGAATCTAGCAGAGCAACAGACAAATTTTTATTGAAGTTATCTTATAATGCTTACTTATCTTGATAACAAACACTAAATATGTATAATAACTACATGATGAGCAAACTTGAGATGTAATAGTTAAATTTTTTTTATGATTTTGCATATTAGTATCTATTTCAATCTGGGGAGATTTTATTTATTACGATATTCTTAGCTTTGACATAGTAGACTACATCTATGACACCCGGTTGGGGTGTTACATTAAGAGTCCCATATGGGTCCGAAGGCAGGTATTCCAGCATCCTTGCATGCGTTCACCACGTCCCTACTCCCTTGAGGATTGCTGGTCACTATCACCACCTCCGCTTTCCACCTCTTCGCCGCATCGATGCTCATCTCCGCCACGTTAGGCCGACCCAACAGGGCCGTGTCGTGGATGATCACCTTCTCCTTTGGATGCCCACTCATCCACTCCTTGATTTCCTTTCCAAAGTTCTGCTCGATCCCTTTTGCCACCCACACTACGCAAACATCAGCCTTGCAGGGCTGGAGGAGGAAGGATAGGAAGACGCAGATGCCGGATCCAGTTGCAACCACCACCACCCTTTGATACATGTTCACCAGATAGGGCAAGCCAGCGAAGTGCAGAGACCTGACCCACAGATGCTTTGGTTTGCGGGCAACGAGGGACTTTGTGAAATCACCCACCGCACCAGCGAGCATCATGTGCTCTTTCTTACCATCGGATATGATTCCGAAGGCGTGCCATTCAGACAAAGGGGACGGGCTGATCCTGCCCAAAATGCCGGCAGGTACTCCTCCATCGAACTTGATTATAGAGGCATGGCCGGAGGGTGCGGTGATGGTGACTGGGACCCGTCTCACCGTCAGCCATGGAAGGATAATCAAGATGGTGATGGCCATCGTGAACCAGAATTCCTGATGCTGTGCAAGTCTGGAGCCACGAACATCGTAAGCTTTGGAGGTTGGGTCGTAAGAGATAGTAAGGATTACGAAGGCCCAGAGCAGCGCCAGCGAGGTCCACCCGGCGAAACGGTGAATCCGCTCGAAGAAGTTGTGATGAAGGTGGCGAACGAGAGGGAAAGCCGCCAAGCAAGAGAGAAGGAGTAGAGACAGGATAGCGGAAGCAATAGCTATGATCTCATCCGAAGTGTTGTCTCTGTCCTTGAGCGTAAGGACAAGGGCGTAAACCAGCCAAGCAAGAGAAGAGACTCCGCAGCCGCTGTGGATCCCACCTAGAGATTGGAGGAGAGAAGTGGTCATGGTTTTTATCCGAATTGGGACCCACCCGTGGCCTAGCAGCTTCACTGCCAGCCAGAAGACTACGCGAAGGAAAGCCTCGCTCCTGCAGAAGACCAGAGCTAGGATGTTCCCAACAGATAACAAGGCGGCCTTCTGCCTGCCGTAAGGGAAATGGCCAGTGGCAGCAAGAACCAAGCCTACAACATTGAGGGTGAGACAAACAATAAAGAGTCGTTTATAGACCGTAAAAAGACCCTGGTCAAGCAGTATGATTGCCAGCCTCGAATCCGGTGATGGTTTTGGTGGCTTTGCAGCTGCAGATACTGCTTCCCTTTTGCTTGGTTGTCGGAGCTCTATCTCTTGGTGCAGCGGCTTATCAGAAGCAGCAGCAGGTTTCTGTTCCTCCACGTCGTCTTCTGTTTCTTCTTCATCATCTTCGTCGTCCGTAAGGTCACAGAAGTGGCTGCTCTGTCGACTTGCGGAGCGTTGGATTCCTTCTGGCACCGGAAAGACTTTGAATGAAGTCCTCCAGGAATTCCAAGGTAACCAGGCCCACTTCCCATCTTCCTCCGGTAGGGGTTCAGGAACGGCAAATGGGTTGTTGGTGCTTGGGCGGATCTCGAAAGAGACTCCTCGGCAGCTGGAAAACCTTGCAGGATGCATACCTAGCTAGGGATGAGAGAGATGGTCAAGGGCTTTAGCTTGGGTGGATATTTCTGATAGCAGCTACATGCTTATATAGAGCCAGAGGTTGCTCACTCATTTTTTTTTTTTTTTTTTTACTATTAAGGTAGGTTTACGAAGTCAAATTTCCAACTGTTACCGAACACGGTCCATGCGTAAGCCCGAGCTGGAGTACTGTACTACTCTCTAATCCGTGTGATTCCACCTTTTTGTTGGAAAACGACTTAGATAGTTAGATTACAGGCGACAAAAATAATTTTTTCATCTTTTTTGTTCACTGAATCAAAATTAATTACATGTGGCTATATATTTAAGTTTTATGACTGCGTCCAGTCAACTCTTAATTCAAAATGATCTTTTAAGACCGCTTACTGCATCCGGCTCAAAAACTTTTTTAAAATTTTTTTAAATTTTTTTTTTTCATAGGTAAGTAAATCTAGGTGTATTAAATCTATAAACCAAGTTTTACCATTTTTGAATATTTTTAAGTATTTTTTTTAGATTTTTAAACACAGTGGCATTTCTGTAATTTTCTGAGATCCAAAAATTACGGAAATGCTATTGTGTTTAAAAATTCAAAAATGGTAAAACTTGATTTATAGATTTAATACACCTAGATTTACTTATCCATGAAAAAAATTAAAAAAAGTTAAAAAATAGGATTTTGGGTCGAATGCATAGAGGCCTATGTGCATCCGGTAAATATTACTTTTTACCATATTTAACTTAATAGCTCTGAATTAATCCTATGTCAAAACCACCACGATAGCATCCATGCCCCAGAATGTGGTTTCGATCCTTACCTTATGCAGGGATAATGTTTGCATTTGTCCCCCAAGAAAGTGAGGTTCATTTTACATATTTCTTTCATAGTTGATGTATTTTAGAATGATTCTCTCCATTATGTAAGGGCTGTGAAGGGGTCTAATTATAATATTAGTTGTCATAATATATAAAAATATCAACAAACAAATCCCTCGTTAAAAATGCATGGAATAAAGTTCCTAGAAGTTTATAAATAAGTCTTAATTTAATTATAATATGATGCATTTTAAAACCATGCATTTGACTTATAGTCAAAAGCAGACAATATCACACTAAGTCATATGGTTTGAAAGTAAGTTGTAGTTAGATGACTAATTTTAAATTTTAGATTTAGTTTAAACAATAAATCTTCAAAATAAATATTATTGATATTAATTGAAAATGATTCAATAGGAATGTATCCATTAGCTTCCATTCATGCAAGCGTTTTTAGCCTTTTTTCCATTTTCTTTGGCATCACATGTATTCAGTTTATGTATATCTACATGTATCATTTTAGATGTGCATAATCAACATTTTCACTCTTCTAAATATGAATGAAAAACGTTTATTTTTAAATTATAATAAATCTATAAAAATTCAACGTTGATCAAATTTGAATATATGAAAATTATATTGCATAAAAATGAAAGGAAAATTAAAAAAGCGAAAAAAAGAGCTCAGATACTTATATATATAATTGAGGCTCCCTACACATTTATGTATTGAATCATTGAATTATTTAAGTTATACACATGAATACAACTATTTTTTGATGGAAACTAATACTTCGATGCAAAAGATATCATTGCAATATTTTACATATTGTATCCTATACTTTTTCTCAAAAATTTTAAGATTTATACATTCATTTAGATGACATTTTGTTAATAAAATATAGTTTTCCGGTCAAATTTAATTGTTTGGATAGCATGTAATGGACGCATAAAGCAAGCCTTCCGTTTGTTTTACAGGCAGAGCAGCATGGCGGCACGATAAATGGGGGCCACACTAACAAGAAAACAACTTTTAGCAAGGTTAAAATATGTCAGTATATATTAATTTTTTTATAGTACACTGTATATATTAATTTACAGTGTACTATAAAGCTGTTGGGATACTCTGATAGTGATTGGGGAGGTTGTCTAGATGATTTCAAAAGCACTTCTGGAAATCTCTTCTCTTTGGGTTTTGGTGTCTTCACATGGAGCTCAAAGAAGCAAGAAACAACAGCACAATCCACAGCTGAAGCTGAATACATTGCTGCTGCTGCTACTTTGAATCAACCTATTTGGTTAAGGAAGCTTCTAATGGATCTTGGTTGTCAACAAAAAGATCCAACTGAAATCAGATGTGATAATCTTTCAGCAATATCAATTTCAAAGAACCCAGTATTTCATGGTAGGACAAAACACATAAAAATAAAGTTTCATTTCATTCGAGAAGTTCAACAATCCAATGAAGTGAATCTGGTGCATTGTTCATCTGAAGATCAACTTGTTGATTTACTCACTAAGGCTCTGCCTAAAGAAAGGTTTGAAATTCTCAGGCAAAAGATTGGTGTTTGTCTCAAAAATGCCAAGGAGGAGTGTTGAACAATTGCCATTTTAGTTCCAACAATAAAAATCTGTTAGCATGAAGATCAGCAGGAAATCAAAACAGATTTGTTTTCTATTTTTTTTGTTATTTTTTCAAGTTTTAACTGTCCACAAATTTGGGAATTCAAATGAGGAGAAGGTTGTTATTTTTTATGTATAAATAACTGGTTTTGAATGAAAGAAAGTATATCATTATTCCAAACCTGTCAGTTTACACTTTCATTGCTTTCCTTGTTTTAATCCAACAAGCCCACTTGGCATCTTGCTCGGGTGGGGGAGCAGGAACAACAAAAGTGTTTGTGTTGCTTGGATGGATCTCGAAGGAGACCCCACGGCAGCTGGAAAATCTCACGGCATTTTCCATGTCCAGGACTTGGGCTCTAGAGATCGAGAGGAAAAAGAGAAGCTCGAGCTTTTGGTGTGTGATACTAGAGTACCAGCTGCATGCTTATATATAGAGAAGAACCCCTGCTAAGGAATATATGTTCAATTTATATTTTAAAAAGTCAGACACATGAGGGATGTTGTGGTTCTTGTCCGAATCCGTATGCCTGTCTAGATCGCTTTGAAATTTAATACATTTTAATTATTTTCTTTTCATAAAAAAGCAGAGATATATGAATGTATCGATGCTTTTTTATTTTCAAAAATAAAAAATGTAAAAATATTGAAAAATTATCAAATTTCACAAGCTTTAAGGTTAAAGTGTAGCCACCAACGCTGGCGTACGGTTGATACCTACCATGGCTTGGTGCCAGACAGGGTGTGGTATTAAATCTGGGGGTGCACAATTTTTAAAAGCCTTGAACCCAATCCAATTCTAACCCAATTCATCTTAACCCAACCTAACTATGAATACACTTTTCAACATAATTTGCCTGATTACAAATAAATTAAAATTTTTCAATAAATTTATATTACAATCATCCATGCAATTAAATTTTTTATAGAAAATTTAATAACATTAGATAACTATATACTACAATCACACTAATGCTACTCAAATAATAAGATAATATGCATATAATTTTTCAGTAAAATATTAAAAAATTAAAGGCAATGAAAAATCAAAACAAAATTAGGGGCGGGAATCGGGGCGGGTCAACCCGTGACTTGCCTCGCCCTGACCCTATTTTATATCAGTTCGGGAATTTAAGTTTTTTTTTTAAATGCGGGTCGTTGCGAACCGACCAGATCTTGTATATTTTTATAACTTTTCTGAGCCCCACCGACCCGCTTGGCCTGTTAACTCGTCTATCTTGGTTCTTCAAATTATGAATAAAATTTTGAATCATGTATGTTTCATTAACTTACTCTAATATTCATGTTTTATTTAAATAATGATGTTTTACTTTAACTAATTATTAATAGGTCGAAGTATACAATATTTAAATTTAACATATATATACATTTTTATATTTAATAAGTTCGTAAATTCTTAAAATATCCTATTTGACCCACATTTTTTATCCGATTTGAGGTTTTTTCGAAACTTAGAAAAAAAGGTCAAACCAACCTTGTTTCAATCTGGTATAAAAATAAGAACTAAACATGATTTTAAAATGTCGTTTACTTATGTGTGTTGGAATCATTTCTATTTTGATGCTTGAATTATCAGACAAATTGCCAAAAGTTTCTACTTTTCTTAAGATTCGTATACAATTTAAGAAAAATAGTGTATCTCCCATGGTATTAAAACATTTTAAAGTTGAACAATTTACATTGCAAATTAGATGGAAATGAGATTTTAAGGATTCGGCTTTTTATTTTTTCTCCGCTCAGTTTTATTATGATGTTTTCTGTAAGCACTTTTCTTCATGGATTTTTTTTTTTTTTTCCCATGTGGACGATCAAGCATGAATGCAGATGTTGAATGTGCGTTCTAGGGACCATTGCTTTTAGTTTTAGGATGTTTCAAGAACCGTATTTGTGTTCCATAAAAAAAGAAAAAGAAAAAAAAGAACTGCATTTATGCATGTGTAAATTAGAACGGCTTGGATGAGGGCCATGGTAAAAAGCATTAGATTTTGGATAGCTATGGGAACGATGGTGGCAGGGATGGGGATTTCGTTGAAATCACGGCCGACGATGGCAGATTGAAAATCTTCATCTATTTCTATCTCAGAGAAGAAAAAACTTAGAAAGCACTTCAAGAGTTCAAAGCATAAACTAATTTCATTTTCTGCCCAATTAGGCAACGATCAGAATTTTTGGCTTGTAGAATAACTCCGATGCAATCCTGTTCACAAATCACAATTCGTATGGGATGTTTAGTGTTGCAACTTTTTGGATTTGGAAAGGGATCTATCGGCCATGGATTTCAATTTCCAGAAAGAAGACGATGGGCGTGCTTCGTAGTCTAGAACGAAGCAGAGGACGGTGATTACTGCTAGTTTGCAGTGTAGGAAAGGAAAAACGGGTTAGGCTTTTTAAGATGGGTTGACTCTAACCCGAATTTTCAACCCAATTCAAAAACGGGTTGAACACAACCGTGTTTACTCAAACCATCTTTCAACCCAACCCTTACCCGGTTTAAATGGGTCAGGTTGAATGGGTTCAGTTGAATGGGTTCCGGGCTAAACTCAACCCATGTGCACCCCCTAATTAAATCTCTAGTGGGTTAATTTTTCATTAGTTGTGAGAGTTTGTCTTCTATGTGATGAGCTAGTCTCTTCCTTTATTGTTGTAAGATGATTGTAAGAAAAAAAAATAAGAAAGATTTGTTAATATAAGTTGCTTGAAAGAAAATAATAAGGATTTTTAGATTTTTTTTGTAATATCGGATGAGTTAAGATACTGTAACAATGATAAAAAAAATTATGTGTAGCCTATCTATCTATTAAAAACGATTATAATACTATAGGATGAGTTGTTGCTTAACCTCATGTATTTTATATTTAATATTTTTAAGTTTATACTTCACTTTTATTTGAGCTTACGTGTATTTAGTTCACAAATAAAATTTTATTTTTTTGATGAAATAATTTTAAAAATAAAAGGCCCTACCAGTCTCATGCTCTTCTACACATGAGAAATAATAAAAAAAAAAATATTTTTAAATTTTAGCTAGGGTCCAGACTTCTAGCTTGCGGTTGAAAATAATGTCAGTCCAAGTCAACGAATCGATTGCACGATCCTTTATTGTTCGATCATCTACAAAATATTAGCAATGAAATTGAGCCCATAAATGTATGGTAGGCCAGTTCGATTTGATTGAGTCGCAAAGCATGCAAGTTGTAACAATATTTCCAACTTTCCTAGCAGAACCCATGATGGGCATGTACAGATAAGATCTCCGTTATGCAATTCAAAGTCAAATGGATGGCAGCTGAGGTGCAGCTTCCACCTCGCGTCCAAACCTCAATTGGTTGATCTGCCGTTTTCCACTTTAATGCTCTCCGCCCCCAAAACTCTACTGAAAATCAGGTGACTTAATTACGAATAGTGTATATGAAATTGATCAGCTGCAGACATATATAGATGACAGCTGCATCGCGTTAATTCATTCATGCGTGCATCATTGGGGGTGGATTCTAATCAACATTGTCCTGATCACTAGGATAGCGCATTTGATCAACGGCTTGGATCATCAACCTAATTAGCGAACTGCGCCCTCGATACAAAGATGGATGGGGCCACTAACAATGACGACGACCGAGTCCGTAGCGCTCGCAAAGGACTGAGTCGAAACGTAATTTGCTGAGCACAGCAGGGCTCGTGCGGCGTGCGTGCTGCGAGAGTGAGGGAAGTACCAAGTCAAAAAAACTTTCCAGGTCATTTCGGACAGCCGTTTGTCAACTTTGGTGAGGTCAAATCGGCGGGATTCGTTCGGCAATTTAGCTACGCTTGCGTGGGCTTGTCCATCACCTCCATGCCGTTGACATCCGTACTTCACCATCACCTTCATCTTCATACTACACGACAATTTGCTGTAAAAAAAAAAAAAAAAAACTACTATACGACAATTTTACATAAAAAATTCAATATCAAAAAAAAAAAAAAACTTTACGACAATTCCTTTCTCTACACTTTTCTGTTTCTAATTTTTGTAAAATTTTCAATTATCATTTTTATTTTGAGCTTTATTTTCACATTTTCAGAAATTTTATTATGAAGAGCGTGTCCGGAAATTATAAAAATTAGTTAATTTAAAACTTTTTACTCTTTATAATGTGTTTCTATACAATTGTCTAACTTTTTAATTTTTTTCACAACTACTCATACAACTATTATCCACATTTTAAATTTATTCCTTTTACTTTTTATCATTATCCATATCATATTACATCACTTCTCCTGTTTTAAAAATTTTTACACAAATTTTTTTTAAATTTTTTCCAAATATATTTACTACATTTGACCCTGATTACAAATATACTCACAATATTGCTGCAATCCCAAATATATTTACTAAATTTATATTTAATCCCAAAAATGTCAATTCGGTGAGTTAACAAGATGAAATTGTAAAAATTAAATATGATACTCCACTGATGCCCTAATTGCACATGAGTTCTAAATTTATAGAGTACTTAATTTCATTTCATTTCTATTTTATTTCATCATTTATTATTTTACAGCAATGATATTTTAGGTGTTTATAAAAACTTAACCGACGGTTTTTGATGAAATAAACTTTTTTTTGAGATAAATGCAAACGCGGTAGATATACTAGAGATTTTAAAAATATTGTGGGTATGTTTAATATTAAAAACAAAAGTAATGGGTAAATTTGAGAAAACCTAAAATTTTTCTTTTAGAATTTTTATCAAGTGTCATAAATAACCCCAAAATTGGAATAATAATATAAAAATTGTTGTTGTATATTAAGAATGAAAAAAGCTACATTAGAGTTTAAAATTTATATAAGAAATAAGAAAGCAAGTTATTATTTTTTTTAGATAAAAATACTTTTAGAATATAAGAGATTTTAGCTATCTTCATCTCATCTTCACCCGTCCAAGTTGTGTGAATGATATAGGGGTACTTGTTCAACAATAAAATGAAAATAAAACAGATCCCCTTCAAGCACATTGTTCATAAAAAATAAGACTTCACTAGATTATAATACATGGTACTTTATGATTCAAACTGGTTTTGACCAAAAAGTTAAATCTTTTTAAACTAGACTAATTTATTTATCATTACATTACTTTTACACCATTGATAATTAACATTGATTTATCAAGTTGTTCCATTCTTCTCCATTTGCATGTCTTACATTTTCATTCCTTTTAGTCTGTCTTCAACAGCAAAGCAGACAGACAGACCCTTTGTACTGTGCTTAGTTGTGATAAGTACACATTAGATCCATGCAATTATATCTCATGCACCATTAATTATAATTATTTTTCTATCATAGTTCTTTCGCTCTACTTCTTTATTGAAAAAAGAAAATCTGAGTGAGTTGTTAATGAAGTGGGGCTCCACGTCCGAACTGATTGATCAATCATAAGTTCAAAATCATCAGATTAGCTAGCATTCTGCAGCCAGCATAAGTTCAAAATCATCAGATTAGCTAGCATTCTGCAGCCAGCATATGGTCTATCTATCTATCTATATCTATATCTATATCTATATCTATATCTATATCTATACTGAGGACCTGAGCTACTCTGTTTACGGGCTCATTAAAATCCTAAGCCCATCAACTTACAAATATTTTAAAATGAAAAAACAGAAGGCCTCCATGCACCCCGCTGCGTCGACTCATTACCGTTCTTGAAAGTGCAATGACTCAATACAGCAAGAAGGGCAATGACCTTGTTTTTTTTTTTCAAAATTTTCTCTAAATTTAAACCTTTTATTTTATTTAACACGCCTTATTTTTATCATATTATTTGTAGACACCCCATTGTGGCACAAAAAAAAATTTTGGGCCTATTTCATATATTGGTTTACTTGAAGATCACAAAAACGGTTTTTGCATTATTCTACCCACATAAGGCCCACAAAAAAACTTACATCAAACGCAACAAACTGCATCAATGGCTATGATCAAGTTAACAAGCTAGCATGATCATGGATGAAATTACACCAGCAGAGCACCGTACCACAGTTTCTTCTCCAAATAGAGCTCCGGCCAGGGACACCGGACACCATTCCAGCCAACACGATGACAACTACCCTCCCACCGGCAATCCATTTTATCCTTAAAAGGGCAGCAACGATGTATAGAGCAGAACCGATGATGGCAACAACCTGTCTCCATGCAAAAGTCCGACCGAGTTTCCATTGCATGGGATAGCGCTCGATCAATGAAGCCCATCGCTCTCAACCACCAAAAAATTGCACAGGAGGACATTGGGATTGGAAGATTTGTTCGATGGTCATAAAGATCATATTGCAAGAATGGCCATTCTCATTTTTAATCTTCAACATTTTTCTCCATTAAACCATCCCTGTGATGACGCCCATCATAATCATAGTCCTTCTTCATGCATGAAAGCATCCTTGGCATCTGCTCTCACCTTGTTTACTTGTCTCATCCCAAAATATTTTTTCTCAAATTCTACCTATGTGGCTGACGTTCAAGACATTTTACAACCTCAGAAATCGAAGTACGCATACCCACTGTCATTTTTCATCTTTGGCACCACGAGTCCGCTCTGAAGTTTCACTACAATCATTTTCATTTTTATTTCTGTAACATTTTGTCCAGCATTAATAGCTCGGCCTTATCGCTATTAAGGTATTAACGTCACATATTTTCATACCTAAAAAAAAAGAAAAGAGATTAAAATATAAGATGAGAAAATCGAATGCTACTCACGGTCAGATACTTTCTTTTCTATTTTATTACTTCCTTTTTCAGTCACATGTTATCGAAAGAGATACATGTTCATTGAAAGTAAATTTTCGTCCTGTTAATCTTACGCCATAAACGGCACTTAAAAAAGTTCTCCTAAGTTTTATTCATAAAAGAATCATTTAATATTTTTAGGGCCTAAAGATCAAAAGATATAAAATAATTAATATTTTATTATCTTTTGATAGAGGCCCACTAGATTGGCGCTATATAATGAGACTAATCACCCTTTTGATTAGTAGTGACTCCAGTCTATTATGTATTTAATATTTGGCTTTTGCATATTTTCTACTAATTGCTAATCACACTTCATTAACAAACATGTTTGTGTTCAACTAACTTCACATCATCTAAAAAACTCAACGCTTGCACTTTCTTTTCTTTAAACCTTATATTTACATATTTTCTTTTTATTTGCATTTCTGATTTTGAACCCATCTTCTACACCTTTTATCTTTTTATTTGTATATTTAACATCTGTACCTGATTTGCATCACGTCTAACTAGCAAACTCGTTAACTCGCATTGCATTTACAAATTTATTTTCCTATACCTTACATCATATCTATTTTTTGCTCTTGCACGTATATGCTTATTTATTAGCTTTGAGCACTTTTTTTTTATTCTATTTTTCGGTATTTTATTTTGTACATATTTTATATTTTAGGCTCACTTGTTGGTCCATTGTAGCACTCTCTAAACAAAACATGCTACAATTTGGTGACTCCACCAAGGATAGTAAAAATATTTTATGATTTTTTTATAAAAGCTTGAGGAGGATTTTCCTTTTAAGAAGGTTTTCTTTAAAAAAAGATTAAAAAATCTGAAAAAATATAAACATATAAAAATAAAAAAATATGAAAAGATAAAAAAAAATATAAATTCAAGAGTGTAATGTGGTTTTACTTATCACTCCATACCCACCCCACATTTTTGAGCCTACCTCAGACTCACCTAAGAAAGATGCACTCTTCAAAAATACACCTCATTTTCTTCTGATAATTTCCTTAGTCCTACAGTTGCATTTTGGTTGCATCTAACGATCCATAGAGCTGCTCTTTCTTTTATTTTTATTTTTTTTTTAAAAAAATATATATATATATATACAGAATTTTTAATATACATAAGGTTTTGAAAATCAACTATATTAAAAAACGGTTAAAAGTTAAATATATATCAAACATACGAAAAAATATATGTATATATATAAATTTTGCGAAAAGTAGTTTTTATACAATTCCAAATTAGGACCATAAAAATTCGCACCAAATGGAGGCGTTTACTCGCATCACCACTCCATTACCCACTTAAGCCCAAACCATACGGTACAAAATTTCACTTTTGATTTCATCAGTTTATAAAAACGTGTTACGGTTAGGCATGAATAACACACCCGAAAATCACTCACTCCGTAGCCGTGTCCACGGAGGCTATTCAATGACATCCTACCAAGAAAAGGATTCCGTAGTGGTCTACTAGTGCCAATCTATCGTCCCATCCTCTCACAAACCTCAAGCCACAAAAGGAGATCCTAGTCATTCCCTATCAACAACTATGTAATCCACAAAAAAACTAAACATTTAAATATGAGAGTAAAAATATAAAAATAAAAAGAACAAAAAAATCAAAAGCATAAAAATTAAGAAATTTATACATATATATATATAACTCTATAAAAATCGAATGTAGATTTTTTTTGAAAAATCACGAAAAGCACCTGTAACTTTCTCTCCTTAATATTTTGCATTCAAATTCTGTTTCATCTTATTTTCTCAAAAGACTATCTACCTCGTTTGCGATCCTTGGACGACTCATTTCGAATCCCATTTTAATTAATACTCCCGCACTCAGATAAAATCCCACGTTAAAAATTAAGAAAAAAAGCTGTAAAAATTTCAAAGTATATAAAAAGAAAGATCAGTAAAAAATATTTAAAAAATCTAAAATAAAAATCTAAAAGATAAAAATAAAAACATAAAGATTAAGAGAGCAATATATAAAAGATTAAAAATTAAATATAAAAATTATATAGCGGATCCTCGGAAATAGTTTAAACAAATCTGTTAGATCAAAAATCTCAGATCTTGAAAAATAAAAAATAAAAAATAAAAAAAATTTCGACCCGCCTTTGAAATTCATAGAGCATATATTCTAAGAGGTAACGAACATTAAGATGTGCCTCGTAGAATACTAACTAAAAAACGACAATTTGAAAAACATTATTAAGGTAATTAAGTCATTGATAAAAGTGAAATGAAACAAGAATTAGAATTTTGATGGTCTGAAGTTAGACAATAATAAAAAAAAAATACTGTCAACCAAATAGGAAAGGATTGCCTTCAACTAGAATAGAAAACCTATGTCTATTTTCAAATATAGAGTTACCAAAAAATTTGAAAATTCCCAATTGGCAAGTATATGAGGAAGATTCATGTCCCAAAGCACATTTAAAGGCTTGTTGTGGAATTTTATACCCTTTAGTTCATAAAGAGGAACTTTTGATAAAATTATTATAAACTTATGTTTTATAAGAAATAGCGTCTTTGGATAACAAATATTTAACTATTGAAATTTTTGAAAAATAAACAATATATATGGTATATAGAAGAAGTTTTCAGTATCCGTAATTTTTTATGTAATTTTTAGGATCATAGATAGTACACGAATAAACACGACAAATGGTTTAACTTTGGAAGAGATTAATATTTCAAGATTTTTTTAAAAAAAAGAGATGCATGGAGGCTCCATGCAGCACGGTTTTATTTGAATCATTACCGGCTGAATGAATTACATTTTACGTCTTTTATTGGTGCCTGAAGTGATCCAGACGCCAAAAATTCTGATTCTTCATAGAAGAGTATAGAACAAACATGTATTTCGCATGGACCATGTCCCAATCCAGTAAAAGACTACACGCGAAAGCTCTACAATCAAGTTGGACCACGGCAATACTTCTTAGGATCAACACAAAAAGAACATTTTTCCATAATAGTTCTCTCGGTGTGATGTGGACCAAAAATCTTTCTATACACCCTTGCAGAAAAATTTTGTATAAAACTAATTGAAAAACCCCCACAATTGAGGGGATTATTGTAAAATTACCCTTACAAAGGAGGAGAGAACTTTCGAACCCCCTATGTTATCACTAGGGATGTAAATATGGTTAGTTTCAATCCAAGCCCGACTAACCCAACTCAATTTATAATAGGGTTAGTTAGAGATTTTTTTAAAAATAAATTATATAATCGGATTTGAATCAACTCGATTTCAAAAGTGGGTTGGTTTTGGTGGATGATTTCAACCCGACCCGATTTCATATATTAATATACAATATAATAAATTATTAATAAATAGTCTTACATTAGCACATAATATTTAGGAATTGACTAGATATTACTGCTTTGAAATAAAATCATTTAGCAATTATATCATTGTACAATTCATAATTGGAAAGTATTCATATAAAAGGATTAATTTTATTTTTCATATTAATTTATATTTAAAATAGATGTAAGTAAGAAAAATATTTTAAAATATTATATATTTATTAATCTGATTCTTAACCCGAGTTGAACCAATTTTTATAGGGTCGGGTTAATGTGTGAAAAATAGGATTGAAAGCAGGGTTTGACTGAGATTTTATAAAGTAGGTTAAGATTGTATTTATCCCAACCACAGTCAACCTAACCCGATTTACACCCTTAGTTACCGCTGTTGGTTAGCGGGTTTACTATTATGTTGTAAGCATCGCAGCCATTTTGAGGTAATCTTGAAGGTACATATTTAGAGTGTGTGTGGGAAGTGGAAAATTTTTTTTAAAATTTTTTCGGTATAAAAGTTGTTGAAAAGAGAAAAAATGATGTGATAGAATAGGAGGAACGATTAAAAAAATAGGGTAATTGTATGAAAAAATTATGAAGAAATGATTTTAAAATAGGATAATTATATAGAAAAAATATGAAGAAATGATTGAAAAGTAAAATTATGAAGAGAGAAAAGTTTTAGATATGATAAAATAAACACACGCGTAAATTTCGTAAAAGTAGTAACATAGTTGTAACTTGGACCGAATTGTGGAAGTACCTGTGCAAAAACCCTCTTTGTCCCTAGCACGAGTGTTGATTCCTCATGTGATCCTGGTCATACACTTTCTTCACCTCACCAATTCGAGCTTCGTCTAAATGGCTAAACATGGATATTTTAAATCATAACCATTTAAGGGGGTAATTAGTTAGTTCAGTGAAGTTAATTAACGGGTGGGACGAAGTAACTTCCTCACGCATGCATAGGAGGAAGCATTTTAGAGGTGGTTAGTTGGTAGCTAGGTTGGAGAATATATTGGGGAGGCTCAATATCACTATCAATATCTTCCAAAAGGCACTTATTTTTGGAATATACCCACATGATACGCCCCACTCACAAATCAGCAACCACGTTGAATTTTTTTTTTTAAAAAAATAATAATAAAGAAATCACGTTGATTCTGATGGACACCGGAAAAGGAAAAAGATTTTGACCAATAACTTTTAATTCGCAGAAATGCCCTACTAGTAAACTTTTTTTTTAAAAAAAAAAAAAAACCTTTTACAAGCAGATATGGTTCCTACCGAATTATTATCTTCTAGCATATGGAAAGTAAAATGTACACGCATGACTTATCCGAATGTACATCTTTCATTATTTTTTGTCCGTTTTATATTTATTTATCTTATAATTAACATGGTCTTCCATCTAAATGATCCTCTTCAATTTCTTTCCACTTGTAATTATACTAGTCTAGATCAAAGTTTAAGATCATGGTTTGAAATTAAGATTGTTTCAAAGGATCCTATTTACTTGAATAGGATGTATATCAGATGAAAATTTACCTTCCTAAGACATTTTTTTTTTGGTTTGCAATATAATTTTTTTTTTATATTTTTTCATATGACTTTTATCTTTCATCATATACTTGATTATATTCTCATTTCATTCTCTATTCAAGCCCCTTTCCTATTCAAGACTCTTGAATCTTGAAAACAAAACAAAAATTTTAAACATTTCAAATTAATCAATAATGAGGCGAAACACATCTTTAAAGACGAATCGGACACGCAGTTAATCCTACTCATCACGTTGATATGAATTGGACGCACAATTAATCCTACACATTGTATTGATGTCCAGTTGACAATTTTTAATGCAGTTTTTTCTATTCTTAATATAACTTTTTCATTCTTGATATTCATCTTTTATATTTTAATTTTATTTTCTATTCAAGCTTATTGAATCCTTCTGTAGCACTCCCACACAAGTGCTGCAATGGGTTATAATGTTTCTCTTGCCTTGTAAAATCTGGGCTTGATCATATGGGTTTAAACCTATAGCTCTCATCAAACATGAAGGCAGTTAGTATGTTTCCGGAAGATAAACGTTGGCAAAAAATAGATATGGGTTCGATTTTGGACTTCGAACGTTTAGGCCAGCAGCATGTCCTCTGAAACTCTGCAATCTTATGCAATAAAATATGTCAGTAAAATTTTTCTTTAAATAAACCAAAATGCACATGTTTTACCCATGGACATGCCTGGACTTGCAGCATATTTTGTTGGAAGTGGCTGGTCTATATGAGCCGAACTAGTTGTAACTCCAACATATTAAAAGTGTTAATAATAGAGTAAATAAATCACAACGTATATGCATAACCATAATAACTAAGGAATCTGCACAACTGAATGGAATCCTCATTGATCATTAAGGAAAGGTCAGATCCCATTTCAGTAAATAAAAGACACTAGTCTTACAAAGTATGGATTACGGACTCTAGATCAAACAGTTACAGCGGTAATCTGCTTGATTCAGAGCAACTACATAGAAACGAGAATGGAAATAGAAAAAAAAAATAAGAAATAGAAATCTGGAGAGAGCTGGAAGAGGGTTAGAAGATTAGGATTATGAAGCTGGAAATGAAAACAGGAAGGTGGAATGCATGAGAGATTTCTGCATTATCTCCTCCTCCTCCTCTTGGAGTGTCTTATTTTGTGTCTTTTGCTGCTGGAATGGTCCTTTATTTATAGAGGATAGAGGAGTTGAGCTGCTGCTGAAACGCAGGAAGCTCTTCACGTGCTTTGGGTAATATCATGTTGTTACTGGTCATTGGGACTACTACATAAAACATGTTTTGCCACATTTTTGTTGTGTCATTTGCTGGAAAGTGTTACTAGATTTGGACTGCCAAAGGCTGTGCTGGAGCCTTGCTTTTGTGGGCTTGCTGGAGAGTGGAGAAGTCTGGTGGGCCGCTGGAGGCTTTGCTCAAGTGGACTGTGGTTGTTGGAGCTTGGCTTCTGTGGGCCACAACTGGGTGAGCCCGTTTTCTGGTGGGCTATTGCTGGTAAGGCCTCCCGAAGACTTTTGCTTCAAGTGGGCTGCTGCTATGAAGCTTGGCTCCTATGGGTCGAAACTAAACGGACCTATTTGGACTGGTAGGTTTCGTTTCCTTGGTCATGCTTGTCTGGTTCCTTGTGGGCTACTAGTTATGAGCTCATTTGATGGATTTTTCCATCTTTTTGCAAATGATGGCTTTCCTTTTGGCCCACGTACATACATCTATTTTATTTTATTTTATTTTTATTATATTTATTCGATCTGGAGGTAGGGTTGTCTACACCTTCATAACAAGACAAAGATTTTACACATTCCAAATCACTGGACATGAGATGGAGTACATTTTTAAAGACGAATTGGACACTTAATCAATCATACCCATTAGATTGATAACCAACTGACAGTCAATGGCCTCAAAGTTTTGTAGAACAGTCCCCCATTACCCAATGTCTCTCCAGTGATAGTAGATGGGCTCAATGCTCCTGGCTGCATACGCTTATATTTATTTTTTTTAAAGTTTTTTTAAACAACTGTTAATCTAAGTGTAATTTAACATGTGTATCAACTTTTACTATTTTTGAATATTTTTAGATTTTTTTCAGATTTTTAAAAATCAGTAGCATTTTAGCAATTTAAATACACTTAAATTAACAATTTCATAAAAAAATGTTTTTAAAAAATTTTTAAAATAAATATATGCACCGAAAGCATTGAGCGTGTATGAAAGTGCGAGCCCTTCAATTTCCGGCAGGAGCATTCCTAGCTTTTGTCGGCCGCAGGCTGGTTGAAAATCGAAATAAGCTGGATTTTCTTTTCTTTTCTGCCTTTTGTCTCATTTACAGAGCAGTTGCTTTCAATTCATGTGCAGTGGTTGTGAGCCGTAAGAGACAATCCACCAGCTCCACCTCGTGAGACCCCAGGATGCCTTCAAATACAACCCACCCTTCGAATTTCCCCATAAATTAAGGGGCTCCGTTGATGCATACTCCGGCTGAGCAGGCCACTTGATACACTGGGTCGAGCATTTGCAAAAATTACAAATGTATCTACAAAATGCGTTCCCTGAAATCACAAATAGTTGCTTAGGTTTTGTTCTCAAAATTTCCCCGTAATTAGTTGGTAGTGCATTTATTCCTATATAAGGATTTGCCTTATCATGCATCACATTCTGCCGCAGTAGCAAAACATTTCTTTCCATTCATAAATGTTCATGGCGACAAACTTCCCAGAGTAAAATTGTGGGCATAAAGACATGAAAATTTGTTTTTTATAGCCTTTTTGGGACAAAATGAGCTGCATCCTTCCTTATATTACAAGGCAAGTCGTACCCATCAACCTAAAGGTTTGGACCAAGAACCTTTAGAACAGTGCAAATAAATAATTTTGGGGGCAAATAGTCAAGGGAACTGAAATGTCAAAAGTGGGCCGCAGATCTAGTAGGATTATTGCTTGAGGTGGTCCAATTTATTGCTCTGTTTACATACTCTCTGCAGATGTATTAGTAGGATGGATGTTGCCATCTTTTAGTTTAATTGCCTAGATCCCTGATCAGTTCTATGATAATGGGACATGGAATCGTTTAAAAAACGTAGTAACTCTATTTATTTTTTTTGTGTAAAAGGCGAATAAGAAAATAAGATGTGACAGAATTTTAAAAAATAATACTAATAGTGACGCAAACAAAATAAGGATGTTAATATCTCCAACATAATCTTATCACTCAAGATGAAATATGTAAATTTTGTGAGAAAATGGATAATAATTTAAAAGTTAATGATTCGCAGATAACAGAAAAAACTGAGTAGAAAAATAATTCTTTCACATTTTGTGTATAATTTTTACACTACTACGTATCTTTTAAAGTGTGTTTATCTTCAGGTAAAACACAAAAAAAAAAGAAAAAAAAAATCAATTTTCTATTTTACTGAAGAAAATAGTCTATTTAAATATTTGATCTTTGTTAATTCCCTGTCGCTTCACAATACTATATTATACACGTAGAAATCAAATCGATAGATAATTAAATAGTAAAACAAAACGCCTTAAAAAAGACAGTAAAAGAAAAGCATTTTCCACACAGAAGAGGAACTTCTAGTCTTCTACGCAACCTTATGATATATATTTTTTTCTTTTTTTAAAAATGTTTTATTTAAATCAAAACCATTCATAGTATTCATCCATTTATCCATGTTTCTTTATATACTATCATTATCTATATTTAAAAAAAAAAAGAAAAGAAAAAGTGATAGTTATACGTTCGGTCTAAGGGGTTTGATATAGTTGGTTCTGCTTGCCTATTCCGGAAAAGATATGATTCACTTGGCCGGAAAGAAATGGAAATTTGACAGTTAACTGTCCACGTGGTGTGGGGTAATGGTTCGAGGATCCAAAATGTCTATCAGTATGTCTGTACGTAGTAGGGCATTAATTTTCTTGCGTAGGATATGCATCGTGCCTGGGGTTGTTGTAATGGATCACCCAACCACCTCTCTACTCATCGGTAGCCCTCTCCTCTGCCAATTCCTATTAATTACACAGAATTATTAAAGGCAGACTTTCCTCTTCTGGCGAGTACTGCCAGCGAATTAATTGATATGAGATTTAACAAGATGAATTAAGAACCAGTAGACACGTAGAACGATTGGTACCAGCGTTTCTGAACAGAGCTGCTGATCATGGCTTCAACTTTCATATATAGGTGGGAGCTATTGTCCCTCTTCTGAGAAGCGTTTAAGTCTCTTCCTTTATTGATAGTATTAAAAAAAAATTATAAAAGTAATTGAGCCCGGGCAACAAACCAAGTCCAAAAATAACGGCCTGGTTGGCCAAACCATAAATTTACCGCACCGTGATGAATTAAGTGATAAGTACAAATTATTATATATATAAAAAAAAAAAGGATGAGTACCAATTCAGAGTTTATACTACGACGGTTATCAGATTTTTACTTAGAAATTTGGGATAAGGCTAAACATGTATTTCCTACCTATAAAATTTTATTGTAAGAAATATATGCTTGTGCTCACATACTTGAGCGGAAAATGAAAAAGATTCATGAAAGAATGTCTCAATGCACCAGAGTGTAATTTATATATATATATATATATATTTGAAATTTTTATAAGATAGTTAATATAATTGTATTTAACTTATGTATTAATTTTTATAATTTTTGGAGAAATATAAATATATATTTTTGATTTTTTAAAAACAGCGGTATTTTAGTCACTTAAAAATGGCTAAAGTATCTTTTTTTAAAAAATCAAAAATATATATACACATATCCAAAAATGGTAAAATTTGGCTTATAGATTAAATATAACTATATTAACAATTTTATAAAAATATATTTAAAAATATATTTAAAAATAAGGTTTTGCATCCTAGTGCATTGGCGTATTATTAAAAAATGAGGTTTTGCATCCTAGTGCATTCAATGTTTGCATGAGAACTGATTCAATGCACTTGGGTGAAAAACTCATTTAATTTTTTTTTTCACATGACTATTAATCTAATTATATTTAATATATATCAATTTTTATCATTTTGGAGATTTTTAGATATTTTTGAATTTTTAAAAACTCGTGGCATGTTAGTAAATTTAAATTATTAAAAATGCCACTGGTGTTTAAAAAATCCAAAAAATTTAAAATCTTCAAAAATGCTAAAAAGTAATACACATGTTAAATATAACTAGTTTAATAATTATTTGAAAAAAGTTACCAAAAAATATTAAAAAATGGGATTTTGCACCCAGGTGCATTGAACCCGAGTGCATCGAATCAGTTCCTTGTTTTGCACTAGACAAGTCGGGTTTTCCACTTGTAGAAAGCAGAATTTAGCTTGATTGCTTGAATGAAGCAGAAGATTTAGCCAAACAACAACAAATCAGAAAAGTAAACTAAGAGGTTAAAAAACAAAAATTCTCAAGGAGGTGTTGACGATTTGGATTGAGCATTATGCCAGTAATTTATGATTTCAAAAAATAAAGACTTAAATACACATGGGCATACTCCCTGAGAGAGGGGCAATAAAAGGGACATCCGATGCGTTAAAGAGGACAGGACGTCCTCTGACAAGGCCATACATACGCATGGTTGTCCATGTGATGACTGCAGATGAGAAAGATATTTTTCTAAACAACTAAGGACCATAAACCACCCACTCGATGGTTAGGATCTCTCGAATGCTCTGAAAAATGGAGTGGTTAGACTGCCTAAAACAATTAATGGCTGGCTACAAAAAATCATTGTAGTTCACTCAAACCATGCAACATAGAAGACTGGGTTCGCCACCAAAGAATAGCACACACACAAACACACATCCAATGGATGACTCAAATCATGCAAAAATCTGTTGCGCTTGGCAGTGGACTACCCATAATCAATTGCCACAAAAGGAAAGAAAGCTAGCTTAACTAAATCTTGGGCAAAAATAAATAACCTTTTATAAACAACTAGGAAACCTACCTATCAGGTTTGATTAATATTTCATCCGTGTCTCTAAGCTTGCTAGAATTATAAATATATCTACGTAATTTTTATAAAATTACAAGCATATCCATTCTATTAAGATGTAGTTAAGATTTTTCATAAAATAACGATAATGCCCTTGAAATTAAGAAGTAGATTGCAATTTTTTAAAATATTATAAGTATATTTGAAAAAATCTAAAACAATAATATACGTAAAAATATATAAAATAATAAAATAGCGAATATATCTACAATAATTGCAAACATTACAAGTATATAACATAGCTTAGAGGGTATTTTTTATTTTATAGAAAATTCTAACAATATCATAATGGAAGGAACATGCTTGCAATTTTATGCAAAATTTGTGCGCATACTTATAATTTTGGCAAATCTAGAAATATGGATATAATATTAGTTAAAATTTGTAAGCATATCTGAAAAATCTCTTTAAAAGGAGAGGTAGTCGAAGAAAAGTGATTGCAAATTAAAGCATAAAAAGGGAAGAATAGAAATGAAAAACGTATTGCCAAATGAAGCCTGCAAAAGGCAGCTACCCCAAGCAATGTGGATACAATACTGCAGGAGCCGAAAAGGGTAGGCCACCGGCTGTCCCTTGCCAAGACTGTGGACGCCTACTCCTCTATCAGTAGAAAGTGGGATTAAATCCCTTCCTGAAATAAATTTTTTTGAGATAAAGTTTCTTTATTCTCTTTTTCTAATATCATTTATTAAGGTTTGATTATGATGTCTTAGGAAAGAAATAAAATCATTAAATCATGATTGATTGAGGATATTAGTATTGTACTCAAATCTTTATACACACTCACGGCATTAAATATGATGAAACCTCTCACGAGCTTTTGTAATAATTTATATTTTTATTTCTACGGCACGGCCCATTAATCAAAGATGAAAATCATTCATATTTTGTTACTGGTGCAAATGCTAGTCCCAACAGTTGCAAAGACAACGTACCAATGGCTTAAAACACATCAAATACATTTTAAACATTTTTCAAAACGTCCGGCTTGTCTATATAAGCATCAACTTTAGGTGGGAGAACAGCCTTTTAATCCCCAGGTGCTTTTACTTCATCTACAACGAGATACCAAAATCATTCAAGGAATTCAAGTGCCGTTACTCCTTTGTGCTCACATTGTTACAAAACATTCTTCATCAACATTCTCATAGTACGACAGCACTCTAGAAGCTCAAATCTCATTCTTTTAAGAGTTTGATTTTCATTTATACATTCAGCTTTCTAAGAAACATTTTTTTTTTTTTTTTTTACTTTAAAGAATAGTTGAGTTTTATTTTTGTTTTGTAACTGAACTATTAGTTAATTCGGTAAAACCAACATCATGACGTTCAGTTTATTAGAGAGCTCAGAAAACCAACGTACTGTGAAAGATCATTCGAAGTATAATATTGGAACCCAGTCGAGTTTGCAATCCTAAAGAGTAGAGTAGTTGTCGTGTTTAGACTTTAGACTTGACCATCATAGTTTATGTGTTCTATAAGCTTGCCCGATCCTTCCCTTCTATGGATGCATGAGTAACATATTTTTGGTTGAAAATTTTGATGTTCGATTCACCTCTACTTTGAGCATATAGGTTAAGACCAACTATTGATCGAAACCGTGCAAAGTTTCTGGTTGACCAAATAGCTTTTATTAAAGCACATGCCAATGGCCCTCCGATCTTCTTTTGGAAAGTAAAATTTTATTAAAAAAAGTTTCAATAAAAATATTAATTGTTTTACAAGTTGATAAATAAAATAACAGTTAAATTGAGGATAATAAGATTATTGATAATAAGATATACTAATATAGAATGAATATTTACATAACAGAATTGAGGATAATATTATTATTGATACACAACTAATGCTAATGATATTAGCACACTACAACAACTTGTAGCATCTAAGGCAACATATATTTTTTTGATGGAACATGTATTTTACAAACTCAACTCATTACAATTTCCATATTTCATCTAGCTTAAGAGGTACACAAGGGAGACAAGCTCCCATAATCTGGCAAAGGAAACACAACTCCCATAATACAACAAGGTGGACACTACCACCACAATTAAATTAGGGGACATATTGCCCTTACCCAATTATAAACCAGTGAGCAATTGCTAAAGGGGCTATGTCCCTTACCACTTGCGCTTCTTGCAAGTAGTGCATCTAAGACAATATTGATATAAAGTTGCTGCTGTTGACATTAGCACACTACAATAACTTGTAGCATCTAAGCCAAAATTGATATAAAGTTGCTGCTGTTGACATTAGCACACTACAATAACTTGTAGCATCTAAGCCAAAATTGATATAAAGTTGCTGCTGTTGACATTAGCACACTACAATAACTTGTAGCATCTAAGCCAAAATTGACAAATATTTGTTGCCTTTAGGTTATTTTTTATTCCCATTAGCACAAGTGTTGTCACTTTTGTTGCTAATGAGCATAAATAAAAATCCATGAGCAAAAAATAAGGCATTGACTTTGGTTGTGATTAATATATTTTGTTGTAGTAGCAAAATCAATTTTGCCCATCAGTAACTGTTTAGGCAAATGTTCATTGCAAGTTTTTTTTGTCGATAATAATATTAATAATAAAATTTGTTATGGTGATAGTTATTTATAATATTTTTTATTGGTATAGATGTGCATTTATCTTAATTTATATTATAATCAAGTCCTAAAACATTCTTATAAGTTCAATATAAAGACAATATGCTCTACTTATTAATTTGGGATACACAAGCTCTCATTTAAAACTAAAAAATAAAGCTCCTCTCAAAAATAGGGAGACAAAGCTCTCAAGACTCAAAATTGAGTCTGCTACTAAGAGAATGAAAGTCCTTGCCACCTGTGCTAAGCTGTTAATCATAATGTTAGGTGAGAACAAATTGTGGATAATGACCTTTAAATAATTAACAAGCATACCTTTTTATAAAGGTCTAAAGTTGATAAATGGCGGTTTGTTTATTGAATAGCTGGGAAATAATAATAGTAATAATAATAATAATAATAATATAACAAAAAAAAAACAAATTTCCTTTGAAATTTCCCGGGAACTCTTAGTTTTGGATTATAATGTATGAAATGATAAAATTAATATAACTGAACTACTGTGTTTTAAGCTTTGTTTAATTAGTTCGAAATCTAATTATAATTTCGACAAAAATACTAATAGGCCACGGAATTAAGTCAAGCAAAAGTAAACATTTTTAAACCTTTTGAAATATATAACTTTTTTATGGGAACCTTTTGAAATATTTATTTGTGGCTGATTGAATTTTAAGAACCGCTAAGAACTTCTATTAAGATGGAAGGTAGATCCTTAGCTAAGCAATAAATAATGAATTTCAGACCTAATGGTCATGAGATTTGATTTCATCAAATTCATTTATTGTGCCCTAAATCCAAGGGTTTCTTGTTCCCTTATCAATCAACATTTGGGAATGATGTTGTTGCATTGGTGCTGGGTGGTGTAAGCAGATTGAATGATGAGGAATCTAGTGGTGAGAGGCCCCCAAGCTTGCACCTGATGTAGACAGCATTAACTCCTATACTAGCTGCATTGCATGGTCCACAAACATATATACCAGTTTTTAGAGGAGAAGGATAAGGAAACTGGCCAGCTACTGCTCTTTACTATACCTTCTGCTTGTCCTCTGCTTCCCGCAGCAAGTTTCCCTCATTACACTCTGGTTGATAGTGATGGATGATACACAGGCACGTAGGAATTATTGGGGTGATATATATTGCACCCATGCCATGCCATGCCATGCAGGTCGAATTGATGAATTGAGTAGAACCAGCTGGGTAATTATAAAAAATGAGGCAGAAAAGGATGCGTCATTATTTGAGTAGGCCCGCCCCATCGAATTCTTCAATTAGATGCGCATCAATCAAGGATGTCTTGGGAACATGCAACTCATATGGGTTCCACCAATTTGATCGAGGCATGATCCAGTAACTCCAGTTTGCCCTACTCCCTGCTTTATTTTATTTTATTTTTTGATTTTTTGCACTATTATGTGGCCCAAGCATGACCTCTAGCTTATCAGAAATGTCTTATCCTTTATTTTTAAAATTTCAAATAAAATATTTAAAAATATAAAAACTACTGTGTGAAAAGTGAAAACATCATGGCTCATATATGAAATTAAAATTTTAAAAAAATATATAAAAAAAAATGGGTTAAGCAATAAGCACCTGTATATAGGTGCCGGGCTCGATCAATTTGATTTGGGCAGGCAATAATGATTCCTGGCCCGGTGGCAACATGTAAAAATCAATGGTGTTCAGAAATCAATTTTGTGGCTGTAGCTGTCATTTTGCCATCTTAGGCATCCGCTTAGTAATAATAGTGGGTGAGAAATCAGAATTTTGATCATTTGCAACTGATTGGTATCTGAGACTGTTTTCGATCACCCTTGATGACCGTTCGATCGATGCAATTCTTTGAAAGATGGCATTGACTGTGCAATTAATATGGCAGAAATTTTTCCATAAAAAAATAAATAAATAAATAAAATATGGCAGAAATTTTGCAAAGGGCTCCCCTGTCATGCCGCGACTCAACTCGCCGCCCTCTCTCGTATGGCGACTTGTTCTCTCTCCTCTCCTTCACTCGCCGAACAACTCCCTCTCATGCCAGCATTTTGCACCCATTCTTGGGAGAATTCTGAGTCTCTGATAGTCAACAAGGTCGAGAATGGCTCAAAACAACACACGGTGAAGTAGAAGCACCACCGCATTCTGAGGAAGATTGAGAATTTCTCATCTTTCGAGCGACGGAACACAAAATGCAAATACGCTGAGATTAAAAACCCAGTGAGAGTTCGAAAGATTACATCGAATTGGATCAAGAGAAGTTCATTGGACCAAGTACTCGGATTCCAGAAGCTATTGAGAATACAAAGGATGAAATGGAAGACAGAGAGAGTCATGGAAGCAAAATGCGTGAGCTTGTAGTGAAAACATGGGTTTGAAATTGATTTTCAATCTTCCAGACATCGAAGTAATAACCAGAGCTATGTGATTTATCAAAGAGGATCTCCTGGACGATACAAAAAGGAATCCCCTGAGGATTACAACGACGACGTTATCGCCTTGCCAAAGCACAACTGAGGGAAGCGCATGTGGAGGTCGCTGCTAGCCTGCTAGACGATGTGCTCAACCTTGCAGCAGTTGCGGGAAAGAGATTCAGGGAGATGGGGAGGCCTCTGCAAATTTTCCTGTTCATTAACGGCATTTGTTAGCACCTGTTTTTGACGCTTGTTTTTCGGATTTAATCGGACCGCTGTGGGAAATGGCTTAGGATCCAACTGTGGACAGGGGCAGTTGAAAATCGCTGTGATATTGGATCCATCGTAAAAGATCGGGACTCGAGAAATCATATTCTAAAAATTTTTAAAAATAATTTTTTATTTTAAATTTTTTACTATTTTATTTTATTTTATTAATTTTTATTTCTATATTTCAATTATTTTCTTTCAGCTAACTTATTTCTTTTCATTTCACTTTTATTATATTCCATTACTTTTACATTTTTTTTTATTTTTTGTTTCACTTTTCCACTTCTCTCTCCACACCGTGCCTAGTTCAAATCCCCGTGACAACCGAGGTCGAGAGTCTTGACAGATTAGAAACAAAAGGCCGAACAAACGACGACTGCAGCATAGTCAGAAGTCAGGCCAACAATTTTCGTCCGCTGCATGATGGTTAGAGATACGGCTTGATATTCTTGCGCGTGATGTAACTATGTAAGGGATGCAGGTACCAACTACTACGAAAATGCATGGGGTAAAACGTAAAAATTCAAACGCAAATATAACCATGCGTCGTAATTTTGACAATATAATATATACCTATGGGTGAATTGGACAGTCAACAGAAGAATTATATTCTGCAGATGACAAGTATCCGGCGTTTAATAGTCGGTACCGTTATATAACTATGGGTGTGTTTGTTAACAACAAAAAGTTGTCAAGTTAAAACTTTTCGATCTAAAACTTTTCATTCTTCACAACTACCTTATTTTTTAATCATTTCTTCACATTTTTGTATACAATTACCCTACTTTTCAATCATTTCTACATAACTACCAACACAACAAACCTATCTATTTCAATTTTATCCTGTTTATTCTTCATCATCACCCCTATCATATCACATCATTTGATAACTTTTCATCTCTACAACTTTTTATCAAAAGTTTTATCCATCTCTATAACTCGGATCTCTCGGTGTCTCACATATCCTGATGCAGCAAATCGATTACCATTGCGCTGCCAGAGTACAAAGGGAAGGCCCGGAGTGGAGAAATCTTTTTTACCGCAAAGATCAACCCACTATTTTTACCATCGAATCGCCCTCTTCCGCTTTTTACTTGGGTGGTAACTGGTACAGATGGGACAAGGCTACTAGCATAATAGTGAATTAAAAGAAAAGGAGTGGTCCGACTCGAAAAGACCCAGTGGATGACAATTAAGTGTGTATTTGTTAATGATTAAAAATTATTAAGTTAAAATTTTTCAAACTAAAATTTTTCGCTTTCCAAAATTATCCTATTTTTTAATCATTTCTTCACATTTTTTCTACACAACTATCCTATTTTTCAATCATTTCTACACAACTACCTATACAATTAATATATATTTTGCCACTGAGGTCATAACTCAGTGGTGCAGGACATAGCCTTACAAGTTGGTAGTCCTGGTTTCGAATCTCTCCAGCAGCATTTCTGAAGTGGTGGCATTACAAGTTTCTCTAAGTTTGTGGGAGTCGTCCACCGGTGGGAAATATTAGAAATAGTAGATAATTGTTAGCAAATTGTAAGAATGTCTCATAATTTAATTGTAATATCAGTTGAGATTGTAATGTATGATACTCATAAAAAAAACTAATATATATTTTAATTTTATCCTATCTACTCTTCATCATTATCCCTATTATATTACATCATTTGACAACTTCTACTATCTACAACTTTTCATAAAATATTTTATTTATTCCCAAACATACCCTAAGTGTGTATATACTGGCCTTGTAACCTTGTTAGTTATAGCAATTAACTACAAATTTGTGTTATAAATTCTCTAACTTTGCAAATGAGCATTTTAGAACCTTATAAAGTTTGGATCTTTGCATTTTCAACTCTCATCCCCTAATAACTTTAAAAGACACCGTTGAATCGATGCATAATGTTGAAAATAATCTTATATCTTTATGAAAAGCAAGACGATCTAACAAAAAAAACTAATATCATCTTTTTGAATGTCATCACCTTCTCAGAATCGCGAGGCTCTATTGTGCAAATGATGTGTCGTGATTGCTTTGCTTTTCGTATAGATGTAAGTATATTTTTGACATCACACATGAATTTAACGATGTTTTTTAACGTCGTTAGGGGTGAGGGTTTTTAAATGCGAAGATTGAAACTTCGTATAATTTAATATACTAATATAAAAACTTCAAAATTCAAAATGCTAATCGCAAAGTTAGATGGTTTATGGTGCAAATTCCTCATTATTGTCTATATTAGATTATATATTATTAATATTTATTGAAATATATAAGGATATACCATATTGCACCCTTAGTTAGAGTGCACTATAATGAAAATAAGGTTTGCCTTGATGAGAAAATTAAAATCCAACTAGCCACATTTAGTATTTTTTTATTATTATACCAAAAATCATCTCAATCGTAATCTTGAGTAGGCCAATATTTGCTTAAAGTATAAATAATTACGTATAAATTATAAAAACGCTTATTCTCATTTATAAATTATTATAATGCTATATTTTTTTCCATAATCATTAATCGAGATGGGAATGACATTTTAAATGATTTAGATATTGAATCAACAATTTTAAAATTGATATAAATTTTAAATAATTTTATTACGTTAATTTTGCTCCTTTAAAAGATAAGGCCCATCATATTTGATTTAAATTAAATTTGGTTTATTAATTAAATAAATTCTAAATTTAATTGATGAAGTGAATTTTGATTTCATTATTACTCTAATCCCCATTTTATCATGTTCGTATTTATTGATGAGAAATATATATACACATACCGAAAGGATCCCAAAGTCATGAAATATTTACACGAGGGCAATAGTAGAATTTTTTTCACAAGTTCACCACTAATCAGCAAATGTTTTGAACTATTATAGAATAATTAACATGTTCAAATTTATTGATTCTAGATAAAGGTAAAAGAAAATATAGTCCACAATTTCTTTTATATCACCATGTGGATACTTCACAAAATCAAAAAGTCAAATATCATTATCTTTACAAATTTAATCACTAGAGTTTATAATAATATATCTAGATAGTTGAAATACAAAAATATGAATAACAATGAGAAAAAAGATTATTAAATATAGTTGGAGAAAAATTTTTGCATTCATAATATTTGTCCGTAATTTCTATTATACTAGCAACGTTTCAAAATTTTTTGTTATACATATACTATTTTACTTTAAATTGTCATCATACCCATTCTATTAACTATCATATTGAAAAAGATGGTTTTACCCCTCCATAATTTCTTAATTGAATTGATTCAACTCTAATATAACTCAATTAATATTTATAAATCATTAATTTGTAACTTTAAGTGATGCAAATATCGTATTAAGGTTAAATCATTTCAATTAGGAAAATTTTGAATGGGGCAAAGTTGTCTTGTCAGTAGATAATTAACGGTTATTTTGACTGTATAATATAATAGGGACCTACGGTGAAATATTATGGATGTGAACAAAATTTTAAAATGCAGTGATATAAAATAAATTATGGGTAAATGTTATAAGTATAACATATATAGTTAAGATGTTAGCACATATTGGAAAGCTTTTGTAAAGGGTCTGCTTTTACATTCTTTCATTCTAAAGCCTAGTCAGACGGATCAAATATACTAATTACTCGGATTGAATCTTAAATTTTGTTTTCTACTTCTCATACTATTTCATTTTTTATGTATTATAGAAAATAAAACAATCTAAAAGTCTACGCCTTTAATGATCATTATTTCTATTTTGGTTTGCTGGGGCCCACAAATTCTACGTCCTGGCACTTCACAGATATTAGTATATTACACAGGCAGCGCGAGTTAAGGCTCGTATGAGCGAGGACGTGACTGCAGTTACGTGGCTCTGCTCGGAATATGGCCGTTGGAAACAGTTCGATCTCTAGAGTATGAGTTTTTAGACCCGTTGACAAAAGGGAGGCGACTCTGTACTCCTGGCATGCAAGCACGAATTGCAGCCATCGAGACCGTCCAACTTATTTTTTAACCATTGATTAGTGGAGCATACGACTAAAATACGAAGATCAAGGGATCAAAACTACAGGAAATATCGACATTCCAACGTTACTATAAAGTAATGTCTATCATAATTTGAAATCCCACCAACCTGCACCAGCCGCATGCAGACCATGCACGTGAATTTTTAAATATAAATTGTAAATTCGCGCTCCTACTCACACCTCCGACAATCCTAGCCCTTAATTAGTGAAACTGTGCAATCATGGTTTCTCAAGATAACGATCAATTTTGATTAGTTAGGTCCAACAATCATAATCTACAAATTTTCCTCTCAATTCTCAATCATGAAGCATGATTTCCAGAGCCGCCGCTCAACAATGTCAGCGACAAAGGTGGGCTCCCATTAAATCCTTTTATTTTCGTGAAATTTAATTAATTAATTGATAATTTGGCACATTTATTAAATAAAAATTATACCAATAAAAATTATGAAAGCTAAAAATTTCAAATTGTATGAAAATTATCTAATATGAATTAAAAGAAATATATTGTTGGTGAATTACAAGCCCTATAAATAGATAGCTGTACAACTTGGGTTGGGTACTAATGGTAGAGCCGGTGGCAATCATATAAAAATAAATTATATTTTTAATTTTAAAAATTCAAAGAGGAGAAGGTGCGTGACTCCACCACCGTTAGGGTACCCATGGTAACCATTCATTCAACCCAAGATAAAATAAGATAAGAACAATAGATAAAATAAATGGAAATTATAAGACCATATAAGCAATCAACTACTATAAAAAGTTAACTCTAGTCCTTAAAAACATGGAGAGCTATGTAATTTTCCAAAACCACTAGAAAAGTTATAACAAAGAATGTTACAATTTACATTTTGCAAAAAAGTTCATTTCAAGTGTGAAAGACAAAAAATTCATTCTTAAAAACATATAAATATATAACACATCCTACAAGCAACCATAAACAAAAAGTGAAACTTGAAAGAGACAACTATAGAAAAAAGTTGCTTCGGGTGGTATCCTTGTTCAAGTTCATGTTCTTTCTAATTCTTTTATTGTTGATAGTAACCCACAAAAATAAAGTTGTTTCAAGCAACTTTCATCTCTAATCCACCTCAACAATGAGATATAGTCACAACTAGATAACTTTCTTTTATTTAAATACATAGTCTTATCATCATTATCCACGTCATGAATTAAGAATTGATTGCCATATAGATAATGATCAATTATCATATTATCGTGATACAAGAATTGATCAGAACCACAAGCATTGTGATTTTATTCGTAGCAAACACCGGTACACCATGCCATAAAATAGCAGTCATCTCTATTTAACTTAAAAAAGACTATCTTTATATTTCTATGACCTATAAATTGAAAGACTGGTAATCAATGTTTTTCTTTATTTTTAGATAGTCGGACCATATAGAATTTTTGTAATTAATGCTTTTAAATAGTATAACTATTCAATCAAAAAAAGTCTAACTACCATCTTAGTTAGTTATAATTTCTTATTAATTTTATGTATTGTTTTGTTTATTATTACTATCATCATAACATTGTTGTGTATTTCTAACAACTCATGCATCACACTAACTTCCTAATAACTAAATGTACTATGTTAACTTAAGAATTAACTAATTATATCATATTCTATTTTTCATTTATGTATTATAATGTCTATTTCATGCATAAAAAACATTAAAGGTCTATTTTACTCATTCTTATACAGTTTTTGATATAATTTAAAATCTTTATAACTACCGTACCTTTTCTCTTTTTTATTATTCCAACTGAAATTTTTACTTACATATCATAATTTTTTTCATTTTGTACCACATATCAAGCTCGCGAAACCGACTAGGACTTCGTATGGCTAGCATGGCCAACATTTTCATGCTCACTTGGTACATTTTCTCTTTCTAACAATTCATATATTATGTAATTTTTTGATAACTAAATTTATGTGATACTAACTTGCTAATTAATTAATTACCTCATATTAAAATTTTGGCACTTACATGTAAATGTATAATCATTGAAGAAGCTGTTAAAAGAATTTCTCACTCGGCACATACATTTTGATATAATTTTACATTTAAATATGTAACTATCTTACATTTTCTCTTATTCCCTATACATATGACTATACTATTTATTTTATATCTATTGTCTTTATTTCTAACCATTATCTCATGTTAGATCATATCACTTTATTACTTCCTTAAAAAAAAAATTCACGAAATTTTTCTTAATTTGCCAAATGAAGGGCACACTTGGATCATTTTGAGGCGATACCTTTTTAACAAATAACTTATCAACCCCATAATCATATTTTTTAACTTCACATTTATATTTCAATCATTTTTCAGGTATATCTAAATGCATCCCAGTGCACATGCACGGTGCATTTAGCCCATTATTTTTTTTATTTCAAATATTTTATATAACTGTTAATTTAAGTATACTTAAACACGTACTTAAATGTGTTAAATATATTTTGATTAATAGATGTATAAAAAAATTTTAAAAAATAAAAAAATATATATTTACACTCCCGCACCGGAAGTAAGTACACTCATATGCATAAGATAACAGCCCATCATTTTTATTTTCAATTACCTTATTTATTACAAAAATTTAATATAATAGACGCGCCCGTACCCTGGGGACTCACTGCTGAGCTGCATACTCCAAACTGATCCGTATTACGCTACCCACTTACGATCTGGTGAGTCATCACCTGCAAATCGTGTTCCCGCTTGAGTACGGACAACAGTTCTTTGAATTACCAGTATTAATTTCATCTTTTACATTTTGAAGATGGGATCCAAGACAGATGACCGTTCCTCGGCTTCTGTGTCGCTCTTCCCTGCTCACATTGACCACGCCACCCTCGTCCCTGTTTTTCGATTAGAAACGAGAGACCGAGAAAACCCACCGCTCGAGCTCCAAAGCTCGCTTCTTTCGCCATGGTTACAGGCAAGGTCAAAGCTGTAATGGGCTTCCAGAAAACCCCTTCACCGGCAAAACCCCAAACCCCTAAACGCTCTTCCTCCACGCCCCCATCTCACAAATCTCAGAAAACAGCTTCTGCTGCTGCAGCTGCTACTTCTCAGTCCAAGGCCGGCAGCTTCTCTCGCTCCTTCGGCGGCTACTTCCCTCGCTCCTCCGCCCAAGTGCAGCCTCGCCCGCCCGACGTCTCTGATCTCATGCGCATCATCGAAGACCTCCGGGAGACAGAGTCCCGCCTCAAGACGGAGCTGCTGGAGCACAAGCTTCTCAAGGAGACTGTCGCCATTGTGCCGTTCCTCGAGAACGAGATTGCTACCAAGGATGCGGCGATTACCTCCGCGACGAGGAGGGTGGAGGGATTAGAGGCGGAGAACGAGACGTTGCGGCGGGAGGTGGAGAGATTGAGGGAGAGGATTGAGAAAGAAGATGGGGAGAGCGACAATAGAATGAAGGAGATGCGGAACGAAATTGCGGAGCTAAGGAGAGTGGCGCAAGAGCGGAAAGCCGCCCCTTTGAAGGAGGCATGCAGCGACATTGGGGAAAATGACGAATGCTCCTCGTCGACTGGATCCTCCACATCGCAGAGGTTTCAGGGATTGAATCTCGTCAAGAACTTGAAGAAAGGAGGGAAGCTAGGCGATTCCGTAGCCAATCAAGACAGCAATCAAAAGGCCGAGACTCCGCCACCTCCGCCAACGCAGTTGAAGGATGAAGATCAGCTGCCACAGCAGCTGTGTCGCAGCAACAGCGAGATTCAAGAATCTGCAGCAGCCGCGGCCGCAGCCACAGCCGCTGTAAAAGCTCGAGCGCCAAGAATTCCAAAACCACCTCCAAGACCGTCCTTCTCTTCTTCTTCGTTGTCCTCGTCCTCTTCATCTTCTTCGACGACGGCTGCTATCAGCGAGAAAAACAGGGATTCGGTCGAGCGGCCGAAACCAAAGGCAATGCCTCCACCTCCTCCACCGCCACCAGTGCCCCGGGGCGGAAGGCCGGCGGCTCCTCCACCTCCCCCTCCGCCGCCTCCTGCCAGGGCGTCGAGCGCCGGAGCTGCTAAGGTGCGGCGAGTGCCGGAGGTGGTGGAGTTCTACCACTCGCTGATGCGGCGGGATTCGAAGAGAGAGTCGGGCACCGGCTTGGCGGACGTTCTGTCGTCGGCGAACGCTCGGAACATGATCGGAGAAATCGAGAATCGTTCTTCCCACCTACTTGCGGTAAGTCTCGTCTGAACACAAGTAAATTTACGAAATTGTCACTGCGTTTGCTAAAAGGCCCATGCGACCCCATTCTAACGGTTGCGTCATTTGAACCGGACCTTTGGTGGTGGGTTGTAGTTAGTGTAGGAACGGTCAGGATCCGATGGGTCTCCGACTCTCAGATCTGAAACGCTTTTTTTTTTTTTTTTTTAAAGATACTGAGAGATGGGGACAAAAGGTTGGTCAGTTGCAGGAACTCGTTTTGAATGTCTTGTTATGCCTTAAAGGTCTGTAACAAACAGACAAACGTCCAAAACTATGGCACGTGCGTTGTCAGTAGCACTGTTTCGACTCGTGCTGCACCATCTGAGGTTAGGCCAGTGATAATCAGACCATGCAGCAGTGCAAAAATGCAGCAAGATGGTTTTTTTTTTTTGGCATGGCGGGTCCACCAGTCATCACTCAAAAGTAGGGGGTTAAATCTGGTTGGGTTGGTAAGTGGTTAGATAATTACGATTAAAATTTATTTGATTTCGACATATGATTTTTTTTTTTTTGAAAGGAAGGATGGCTTTTTTTGAGTTATAAATAGAATGGCTGTTTGTTGGAAACCCAGCACAAATTTTAGTACTATATAAATGCAACTAATCTCATTTCTTACTTTACAATTATAATTATATACTTTTCTTAGGCAAAAAAGAATTACAAGCAACTTGCTTAAAAAATTTAACTGTCAGCATTTTCACGCTAATGAACATGTGTATATATTAATTCATTATATTTTAGTCATTTTATTTATTTATTTATTTTATTGGTATTCTTTATACATTGTGACAACTATGGAGAGAAATTTATAAAGACCCCCGCTTTCTAAGGGGGACAAATGCAAAAACCCCGCTTACGGGGTACGAAATGCAAATAGTATTCCTGCCTTTGCGCAGGATCGAAAGCACGACCTCTGGCATGGATGGATAGTAATTTTAGGGTTGAAAAGTCCAGTAAACACTGAACGATTGATCTCAAAGCTCATGATGTAACGTTTTACTTTCTAATTTCGATTGTGCGTTGCTGCTTGGGTTGGGTTGGATGTAGTCAGGCTATGGGCCATGGCCACCTCGACCGCTTGGAAATCCTAGCACTGCTTCAGGAAAGAAATATTTACCGTTGAACCAGTTGAAGTGGAGACTGCCATCGTATGCACCCGGCTTTACTACACCTTTTTTTTTTTTTTTTTTTTTTTTTTGAAAATTTTTTCATGAAGATGTTAATCTAGGTGTATTTAACATATGTATCAATTTTTACCATTTTTGGAGACTTTTAGTTTTTTTTTTTAGATTTTTAAAAATCAGTGACATTTTAGTAATTTAAAATTACTAAAAAACGCCACTGATTTTTAAAAATCTCCAAAATTAGTAAAAATTGATATATATATATATATATGTTAAATACACTTGTATTAACTGTTTTGTAAAAAAAAATTCGAAAAAAAATTTAAAAAAACAGGTGCATACAACTGCAGCCCTTGAAGTGGGGCCCATTTGCAGCATTTTAGGGGATCATTACTACATCCATTGTATTTGAAAAATGTTAAATTGGTTCAAGTGGGGCCATTTTGCTTTAATGTTTAACTAGGTAAACGTTGCCTTTTTTTATTTTGGACAACTATATAATAAAGGAAGTGAAATATTATACAGAAGCAAAGACAGCCAAGTTGTCTGCAATTTTTGTTACTGTAAAAGTCTGTAATGAATTTTCCATCTTTTTTTTTACAGATAAAAACAGATGTGGAGACGCAGGGCGATTTCATTCGATTCCTGATAAAAGAAGTGCAGAGTGCTGCTTTCACAGACATCGAAGACGTTGTTGCCTTCGTCAAATGGCTCGATGACGAACTCTCTTTCCTTGTATGTCTCTCTAGTCTAATGCCGACTCTGTTCTGTTTTCCGTGTTAGAAATACCAACAGGGAAGAAGAGAAAAACTTATTGTTTCTATTAACAGGTATTCTTCTATTTCTGCAGGTTGATGAGCGAGCAGTACTGAAGCATTTTGAAGAGTGGCCCGAGCACAAGGCCGACGCATTGCGTGAAGCTGCTTTCGGCTACAGTGACTTGAGGAAGCTCGAGTGTGAAGCTTCTTCCTTCCGCGATGATCTTCGGCAGCCTTGCGGCTCCGCTCTGAAGAAGATGCAAGCATTTCTGGAGAAGTAATGCTCTTCCCATATTGCTCTTTTAATTTTGAATTCATAAATTCGACGAAACTATAATCGTCAGGTGTTTGCTGTTCTTTTGTGATTGAAACAGATTAGAACATAGCGTGTATAATCTCTCCCGTTTGAGGGAGTCCGCAACGAATCGATATAAAGGGTTTCACATCCCTTGGCAGTGGATGCAGGAAACGGGCTTTGTCAGCCAGGTTTGCTACATTTTCTCTATCATCATGATGTAATTAGCACCCCCACCTAGTTCGTTGCAATGGCACCTAACTTTTCAATCCATACCCCACCTAATTCATGGATTGGCCAAAATATTTAGGTTTTTGTGGTATGGTTTCTCTAATTAGCGAATAACGCCTGATTGCAATCCGGTGCAGATAAAGCTAGCATCCGTGAAATTGGCCATGAAATACATGAAGAGAATATCAGCAGAGCTAGAGAATGTGGGTGATGGCCCTGAAGCAGAGGAGCTAATGGTCCAAGGCGTAAGATTTGCCTTCCGAGTTCATCAGGTACAGCAGTCCCTAATTTTTTTTTTGGCAATAGTGGTCTCTCTCTCTCTCACACCCGTTGCTCCAACTGCCATTTTTTGTTGGCAGTTTGCTGGAGGTTTCGACGTGGAAACAATGAGGGCATTCCAAGAGCTCCGGGATAAGGCTCGCTCATGCCACATGCAGAACCAAAATCCCCAACAACAGAAGATGTTCAGCCGGTCCACGTCTTGCTAACCTTGCAAGAAAGAAGAGGTTCCCCTCCCGAGCTTCTTGCTTAGGGAATTAAGCAATTGCTACTTTTTGTAAAAAGATCCGAGTTCTTCAATTCAAATCATTATTCTTCTACATCAAAAGAGCACAATCCAATTCAAATCATTATTCCTCCACATTAAAAGAGCAAAATCTTACATACTGACACTCCCAAAAGTCTTCAGCTGCTATCCACATTCTACAACAAAAACCCCTAATACATTTCTAATCGTCACCTCTCCCTATTACTAGATTTTTGGTCGACCTGGCGATGTCCGCGATAGTCTCTCCCACCGCTCCAAGCAAGCTACCTCTGTTCTCCTTCTCCCTTGATCCCTGCCTCTTGGCTGCCATATTTTCATTGTATCTTCCCTCCCCGATGTCCACGGCAGAGACATTAGCTGTGCTCCTTTCTCCGATGTCAAGCTTCCCCTGTTCACTTCCACGGCTCCGCTGCTCTCCGTGCTCGTGCTGCATTGTAATTTGTAACAAAAATTTCAGATTCGTGGCGTTCGCCCTGAAACTCAAACCGATAGGGGAAAAAAAAGCTGTTTATAAATCAGAAAGGCTCGAATCTAATACCTTAGATTCTTCATCCTTCTGGCCTGAACCTACATCCTTTGCCTGCCCCACTTCCTCTCCAGCATAGTCCACAGCCCTGGCACCAACTTGCAGCGCCATATCCTTAGCTCGCTGCCCTTTCTCCACAACGTACTCCTTGGTCTGCCCAGCTGCTTGCTGGGTATAATCAGCAGCCTTCCGGCCCGTGCTGACCGCAGTATCCTTTACCACCTGCAAGCCCTGCTGGCCCTTCTCGGTCACCGTCTGGCCAGCGCTCACCGCACCCTCCTTGACTGCATGCAAGCTCTGCTGCCCCTTCTGGGTCGCCATCTGGCCAACGCTCACAGCACCCTCCTTGGCGGCATACAAGCCCTGCTGCCCCTTCTCCGCCGTATAATCCCCAGCGGCGCGCGTTGCGTGGATGGCAGAGTCCTTGGCCTTCGACCCCTGCGCCGCAACATAAGCCGTTGTAGCACCAAGTCCATGCGCTGCGGCTTCCTTGGTCTGCCCGAGGGCAGCGGCGCTCGACTGCTTGGCTTTCTCGTAACGATCCTCTGCTGCGCGAAGAGCATCAATGGAGCTCTGTTGAGCCGTTTGCCTGTACTGGGTAAGATCGTCTGGGGAGGAGGTGGGCTTGTCGCTTTGAGCTTTTTCTTTATCATCTTCGTGAGAAGCCATTGCTGCTTGGTGGGATTTTTGTGAGAATTTCAGAACTATAAAGGCAATTAGGGAGGGGACTGGTCTTTTGGCTCGACACGTTTCAGGTTCTCGTGCTACGTGCCGAAAAGTCGGCTTGCGTTGGTGCTGAGTCAGGCCATCTTGCTTCGACCCAAGGGCTTGCGTTGGTGCTGGAAAGTTCATCCTCTGGCGGATGATCGGATCCACTTCATAAATGCGTACGTGTCGCATGGGGGGATTGGGAAGTCATTTGCATTATCGTTTATCGGTGTAAATCAGACCATCAAACACTGCCGTGTCTGGATTGGCTGCGGTAAGCCAGCGCTCAACGAACGAAACTGCGGCCCGAAGCTACATTCGATTGCGATTGAATTTCTGGAGTAGTCATAGCTCACCTGCAAGGCTACAACTTCGATGAAACTACTCATAAAATCCGAATTCGAATTAAGAAATAAGTTGCCGAGGTTTTTGATTTTTGAATGGCGCAACTTAACTCTTCTATGTTTTTAACATCATTGAACATCTCAGTGGTCGGACCACCTCGACTATTAAATTAAAATATTATTCACTCGTTTTATTTAATATTATTGGTTTTGTCATAGCATAATAAATTATTTAAATCAAAGTTTTGAGGAGCCACTCCTATTTTACAATACTTATAATTATACGTAAATTATGAAAATTAAATGTATTAAAATATTCCAATAATTTAAAATCATTTGGATGATATGAAAATTAAATGTATTACAATTGTACAAAAATTTATTATAAAATCATTCACACGATATAGATGTTGAATAAACCTTTTTGAAAAAATAGATGTAAAACCAAAACAACTTTACCATTCACACTTGTTATCAAATGCAGTCACGCAGTAGGATTCGGATTAAAGTTTGTTTTGAGATTAAACAAATGGTTGACATGCTTAGGTTTCATACTTTCGCATCATCCTTAAGGTGAGCCCAAAATCTTAACACGGTAAAGTATTAATTTAATATCTTAACTATTCATCTATATTATTTTTATATAAATTACCACGTTAATCCCGTTGTATCCCTACCAGAGCTAGGGGTAGGAATCGAGGGGGGGTTTCAAAAATCTTGTTTGACTCTTATTTTTATACCAAGTAGGGGCAAGATCGATTTGACCCTTACTTTTTTCTTCTAGGTCTCAAGACAAAATTTGGATCGGTATAGGGACAATGGGCCGGGTAAAAAATGCGAGTCAAGTAAGAAGTTTTTATGAATTTATGAACCTATTAAGTATAAAGATAAATTTATATTAAATTTAACTATTATATGTTTCAACCTATTACTAATCAGTCAAAGCAAAATATTAATACTTAAATAAAACATGAATATTTATTCAACTATATAAGAACAAGTTAAAAAACTTACCTCGTTTAGAATTCTATTCATAATTTGAATATTTGAACTACTAATTATTTGAACTCATTCCACGTGGTATAAAAATAATAATTGATGTTACATTTAGAGTTAAAATGAAAATGGTCTAAATATGTAGTAGGATAACAACTTTACCTGAAAAGTGCAAAGAATATTGATAATATTTTTTGAGTTGTAATGAAATCTTCTAGATTAGCCGACCCCACATAAGTGGGAAATGGCTTATGATGATGATGATGATGAATGAAATCTTCTAGATTGCATGACCTGAATAACACCCATGTAATGTAATGAATAAAATAAAACCGCAACCAATACCATCACTATTAATAACACATACATGCACATAAAAAATAAAAATTATAATTAATTTAATTGATAGCATAAATCCTTCATGCAAGTTCTAAGTATAGCAAGCATATGAGAAACACATATTTTGTCCAACACATTAAGTTTAAACATATGTTTCTATTATAAAATATTCATAATAAAAACATAAGGCTAATTATTTTTCATTGTAATCCTTTCCTAACGTCATCTATCGATAACAATGTTCTTTCCCTAAAAAATTAAAAAATTATTTTATTAGTATATACAATAGCAACACAAGCTAAGGAAAAAAGAAAAAAAGAACAAAAAAATATGAAAAAATGATTAATGTTTAAAACCTTTGCACTTGCAGGAGGATAAGGAGGACGACCGCTATCTTCTCCAACTTCATCTTTAATAGCTACAACACATAAAAAATCAATTAGTTGATGGCTTCATTTATGAAAAATAAAATATGTATCCTAAGTTCAAGTGAAAGAGTTAAATATTGTACTACGTAAGTTACTTGCAATGTCGGTGGTAAGTTTCTCTGCATCTTTTTCAAATTCATCTACTTTTGGCTTTTGACCTTATCCAATCTTGAACATAAATTAAACATTCCACAGTTTTGGAGATAAGAAACTCCTATATGAATCGAGCACACGTCCACTCGTACTAAAAGCTGACTTTGAGGCAACAGTGGACATGAGAATAGCTAATAAATCACGTGTCATATGAGACAATACTTATATACATTTACTTTCCACCATGCTAAGATGTTAAAAATGTCATCCTCTACCACAATATGCTCTTCTAAGTATCGATTAATCTCTGTCTTCTCATTTTCTATCTCATCAACTACTAAGAACTTTAAATATGTTGCTCTTAATGACCATTTTGTCTTTGTTCGTGTGGGGGCTTCAATTTTTGTTTTGGTTGAAGTAGAAAATTTAGTCTCATAGCCTTGAAAAGAGTTTCAAATTCAGTCTTCATACTATTTATTATCTCCTTAACCTTGTCAACATCATACATTTGTGAATAACAGAATTTCAGAAACTTTAACTTACGTCTTGGATCCAATACATTTGCAATCAATAACCACATGTTAATTTTATCAAAATTTTCCTCATACTAATCAAAATTTTCTATACATGTCTCTAAGGACTAGATTTTCTGACGTAGAAAATTCAAACAACAACCTTTCAATCTTGTGGACCTCATCAAAGTAAAGAAAGGAAGTAACATGTGAGGTTCCAGATAATATGGTTGTAACTTCATAAAAATGTTCTAAAAAAGAACACATAGCTTTGTCAATTTTTCAATCACCATTGCTAAGAGTATCTTCCTTTGCAAATGCAGCATTATAGAAGACAAGTCAGTCAAAAACTTTTTGATACTTCAAAGTTTTTTCCAACATTAAATAAGTGGAATTCCACCTAGTAGGAAAATTCATGCACAATCTAAGTTTGGAACTAATTCCTTCCTTATCACAACATACTTTAAAACTATGTTCTCTTTGTGAGGAACCTCTTACAAATCTAACATACTTTCGAATTCTGTTCATTGATTCATTAACTTCATTTATACATTCTCGCACAATTAAGTTAACAATGTGAGCAATGCAACAAATATGAAAATGGTCATCATCGCTTGCTAGAAACTCTCTTTTAACTAATATTCTCCTTAGAATTTTCAATGCAACATCATTTGCAAATGCATTACCTACAGTCAAGGTGGTGATTTTATTCAATCCCCAACCTAATAAACAGTTTTCAATTGCTTGAGCAATGGCATCCCCTCTGAAGATAAAGTTCAAAGGGTGAGTTTTCATCAATGTAGTGCGCTGTGAGATAGATGTAACCATAATTTGAAATAGAAGTCCACAAGTCTGTGGTCAAACTCACCCTTTGAACTTTATCTTCAAAAAATTTCTTCAATTTCTTCTTCTCAGCTTCATAAATTGTAAGACAATACATGACGATAGTTTTCCTAGCTACCCACTTAAATTGTGGCTGCAACATGCTAACCCATTTCTTCAGTCCCTCATGTTCTACAATCTCAAATGATTTTCATCTATGATGATCATTTCGGTAAGTCTCTTTCTGCATTTATCTTGATCAAATTCTCATACATTGATAAACTATTTCCCATTAATGTTGGATTGTGGTGAAGAGAATGTCAACAACTTTTGTCCTCACTTTGGAAAAAATTTGCATCTTTAGATATGCCTTAAAAGTGAACTATTACCGTACTTACTAGCACACTTAAAAGACCTTTTGCAGTAACTACATGAGGCAGTTGGTTCTTTACCAAGCTTCTTTTCATTTTTAGTAAAATGTTTCCAAACTGAAGAAGTAATTTTGTAATTAGTAGTTGGATCATTTTCATCTTTTGTAATTTTTTATCAACAATAGGTGTTACATTTTCTTCATCCACATTAATTGGTTCACATTATCCACCATATCTTCCTCCACATTCTCATTAACATCCAAACTCATATTCTTATATTACGTTATATCCAATGCAATGCCTAAAAATGATTACAAATGCAAGAAATCAAAATTCAAATACAATACAAGCATATTATCAAATACAATGCATATACACACGTCAAACACTCATATTATTTACAAAAAAAATCTTTGAATGCAAGTATTTGAGAGTTTTGTAGAAATCTAATCCATGAGCAATGCTAATAGTTAATTAATGATATGTGTGCCATTTTACCAGCTTAAACATGCTAGATTAAATGAGAAAAATGTAAAGAAAAAAAGTTATTTTAGGATTCAATATATAAACTGTTGTCGGAGGAGGAGTAGCTGCCGGAGATAGCCGGTGATCGAACCTATCGGAGTTAGACAGGTAGTCGCCAATCAACACCAGAGATGATCCGTTGTCGTTGATCAACACCGGAGAATAGAGCTACCGCTATTGCACACTGAAGAACAGAGTCGTCGTCGCTGCTGCACGTCGAAAAATCGAAGCTTTGTGGCTGGAGCTGCTGGTTGCAGTGATGAGATTGGGAAGACGGCTTGATACGATGCCGAATTTGTGAAGACGGCGAGGTTGGCGACGGGATTGGGGAAGACGGCAAGTGCAGCGATTTGATTTGGGAAGACAGCGGGGGTGCGGTGACTAAATAGGTAAGGGGCTGCCGACGTTTGCGGATGGGTGCGAAGACGGGATTTGGGAAGATGACAAAGGGGTTGCCAGCGTTTGCATATGGGTGCGGCCGTGTGGGACTGTGTTTATTCAGGCATGAGTCGCCAAGGGCTGTGGGTGGAGTTCTAGTTAGGTTTAGGGTTTACAATCATTATATATGAGATTTAGTATAGGTCAGCGGGGTATAAGCAGATCCGGGGTTTGGTAGGTTTGCCCCGACCTACCTTTTTAAACATATTAAATATTCGACCCGCTGGATACATAATCTCAACCCACCCCTGTGATTTCCACCCCTAACTAGGGGTGTTAACGGATCGAGTTGAACGGGTTGGAGCCTAATCATAATCCTAACCCATTTAATATATCTCAACCCTAATCCGTTTATTAATCCATTTAAAAAACTTCAACCCTAACCCATTTACAACCCATTTAATAAACGGGTTAACAGGTTGTTAACGGGTTGTGTTTGTTACTAATTTTAATGCTAAAAACCTTCAACAAAGTCTGTAAAATTCAATAAATTAAATAACTCGAAGTTAACATACCTGATCTGTCGAGTCTTCGTGCGTGCGGCACCGCAGATCTGAAGGTCACAGCGTGCCGACGTCTGCCGAGTCTTCATGCGTGCAGTGGCAGGTCGAAGGTCGCAGCGGATGCTGACTGCCGACGTATGCCGAGTGTTGAATACGACACCCGTTCCTTTGCAGTTTGCAGGCAAGCCATTCGACGACTCAAAAGACCAAAGAGGTACACAATGGCGAGAGGAGGAGGCGAGCTAGCTTTTCTAGTAGCGAGTAAGAGAAGAGATGAGAGAAGAGAAGAGAGAAAGGACGATGAAGAGAACCAATGCAGTCCACAAATCGATACCGGAGCGAGCATGAGAGAAAAAAGAGAAAAGGAGTGGGTGAGGGAGACACTCTATGCCCTTGAAGAATGCTCTGGTTGATGTAACTGTAACATTAAATGCGATTCATTTATTTGTATGTGGCTTTGTTGACACCGCAGTGCAGCGCAGTTATCATGGGTCGTTGAGTGGGGGAGTCAAAAGCAATTGGTGTTTTTGTAGAAGGGGTCCCAGCTTTGAAATACGGTTGTGCGTGCGGCAGCAAATCCAAGGGAACTTCAAATCTCAGTCTCGACTGCGACTGCACAAGTTAACATCATGCGCGGGCGCTGGGCAGGACAGAGTGCTGAGAGCGAAAAGCCAAGAACCGACTAAATTTATATATATAATTATATATAATATATTATAAATGGGTTATACGGGTTGTATAAACGGGTTGGATGGGTTGCAAAGTCTCAACCCTAATCCGTTTATTTAATTAAATGGTTAAATGGGTTGGTGGATCATAACTCATTTATTCAAAAATCCCAACCCAAACTCATTTATTAATGGGTTGGACGAGCGGGTTGACGGGTTGACCATGAACATTAACACCCCTACCCCTAACCGCAGCACAAGTCTCATACTTTTTCCATTCGATTTAGCCTCATAGACCCTCAATATGTGAACTTAAGAAGGGCAAGTCTCGTTTGCAGACGGGGCCCAACAGACCCTGACTGCCAATATGCGTAAAACAAAGAAATGGGCTCTGGCCTATTGATCGCTTATTGGCCTTCCCCTCTCCCCATATAGACATCATATCGCTTGCCGATGGGATTCCGACCCAACTGAAAGCTTAAAAAAACGAATAGACAAAAAACAAGCTAATTCCGCGGAAAAGTCCTTCGCTGTTTCTCAATACTCACTCCTCTACACTTAGAAACAAAATCCATTCCTCACCATCTCTTCGTAGTCTTCTAGCATACAACAATTCTCTCTCTTTCCAATCGTTCGTTCGGTTCTCGTCATCGGCAGCAATTGGCTTCCGAGTCGGAGGTTCAACTGCAACGGACGGACCAAACAGCGCAGATGCTCCGTGGAAGATCCAATATCTCCAGATGGGTCTCGGTACTTACGAACACGGATGTGATTTTTCTCCTCCGCTGTTTTTTATTTCCCTGAATTGACGACGCTTTGGTGAGACGGTGACCACTCATGACGTCTGTCTCTCCGACAGCCGCTATATCCCAACTGTTGTGTTGGGTGCGTGCGAGAGGTCTCGCCTTGCCAATTCCATCCGAATCTTTCCCATTGGTACGCGGTTTTATATTTTGGGTATTCGTTGTTTCCGTCTTTGTTCGATGCTTTGATGAGGTTTTATGTGGATTTTTCGTGGAATTCAATTATGGGAGGGTTGAGTTCGAATGTGGAAATTGGGTTGCTTGAAGATCTTGGGTTGTGGTAGATGTATTTTGTTTTGATTGTGGTCCAGACGTTATTCCTTTATCATTCTTGGGAAAGTTTGTTTGCTGAGGTCATGGTTTTGGTGTTCGATTTATCCTTTTAATTGTTTCAGTTTTAAAAATTGGTCTTTTATGTCAATGGCGACTCGGAAAGTTTTACTTTTAAAATAATTTTCCAGATGTACTTGATGGCAACATTAGTGCCTTTCGAAATCGAAGGAAGTTACCGATAAAGCTGGGTGTTCCTCGTCCTGCCCAGCCGTTTTTTGACGTCGAAAAAGTGAAAGATCACTTCTACTGTTAGTGAGTATCGCTCTCTGGAAATGCTTCTACACTCTTTAATTGGAACGGAAAGAAGAAGGAACTGAAACGTAGCTGTTAAAGAAGCTAGTGCTTGCCTGGATACAAAATTGGTATTGAGTGATAAGTGAATTTTACGCGGGTCGACTTTTAGCTCTCCAGAGGAGATATTTGCCTCCATAACTAAAAGAGCACAGAATTGATTTAAACATGTGATCAAATAGAAGGAACTCAATTCAATCATTTTTTGAATGTATTGTGAATTCTATGCTGTAACGTTGCAAAAATTCAAGCCAGCTTGGAGCCTGGTTTCAATTTGAAATTGCTGCAGCCATAATCTGTCCTTTTTCCAATTAGAATCTGAATATTTGCCTGTTGGAGGCTCTCACATACATAGTGTTTTATCCTGAGAGTTTTGAAGTGATTGATGGAGGATTAATTCTGGAACCAGAGGGAAATATAAAAGATGATTGGCACATTTTCAATGCTGCAGGTTATGGTAATCACCAAGGGTTCTGGGAAGTGCTGCCTCTGAAGGTTAGTTTTCGCTTGCATGGTCAGCAAGATGAATGCTTGGTAAGAAAATGTTGTCAATATATGCTTTGACCTGAGAGATGACTTTTTTTACGGATATTCATTCTTATAATTTTTCTAACAATATTCTACAAACATCTTACAATAGTTCCTAATAATCCTCCTGGTGGACACTCTCGCATAAATATTTGGGGAGATTAAATGCCACCTACACTCCACGTCAAAATTGCTGCTGCTGTCTTTTGAACCCCCACCAGAACCGAGACTGAAATGGGAGTTACCACTGGGTTGCTGCCCCTGTGTCTTTTTAATGTAAAGTATTGACTGATGTAGAGAGCATCATCGACACATTGAGTAGATAACTTCTTTTTTGTTTGCTAGATTTTTTAATGTTCAGTAATCTAATGCTTTTGGAGGATGGTCTGAATGAGTTTTGCATTACATCTTTTAGTTGTTTGGCATTGCAGCATGAGATAAATTGTCAAATGTAGAATGTAAAGTAGATTGGCTTAGTATATGAGAATTTAAATCATCCATAAGTGATTTTGCATCCCCGCCCGTCTTTCCTCCTCTCTCCTCCTATGTGCTGCCACAACGTGTGGGCCAAAGTTGTAGCAAGTATTTTGCATGACCAAATGTGCAGACAAGGCAAAAATTCAAACTATAATCTTTTGAGGTTTTCCCATTGATATCCATGTTTGCCATTTGGCCGTCGTATTCTCAAAATATTCAAGTCCCAAGATTGGAGCCACCAGCCATGTCTCATATTGACCAGCAAAAAGTTCCTAGTCACTCAAGACGTTAGAATTTGTGAAAGCCTGAAGGAATGTAGTCCCTAATGCCTACTTTGAAACCCAAAGATGAACACAGTGACATGATGATGACCCTTTCCCTTTGGACTGCCAATATGTTTGATGGCTTATACTATAAGTTAATGGCAGCAGACATCATAGAGAGAGAGAGAGAGAGGTTAATGGCAATGGAAACAAGGAAGAGAGAGAAGTTAATGGCAATAGAAACAAGCAATCTTGGAATGGAATTTTATGCATACATCTGGATCTGGATTGATGATCAAGCTTACAAGTTGGGTTTTAGCCCTCATGTGTTATGGGAACAAACCAATTTGAAAGTATTGTGTATATAAAATTGAAAAATGCAGAGGCTATGGTCAACACTGGAGAGTGTGTAATTCACTAATTTGTGGTTGGCTGCTCCAACAGTTTGCTTTTGAAGGTGCTTTTCTTTCCTTGACTTTTTGGTGACAAGAATCTAAGTGGCCATATCAACGTTCTCTTGCTTCTGAGAATCTTCTTTTATTTGGTTACAATCAACTTGGTTATCACCTTACTTTGAACTGCAACATCAATTGCTTCTTTTTTTTTTTTAAATTAAACAAATTTTAATGTGGAAAATAGTGAAACTGTGAAAAGCATGTGTGAATGAAGGATATTTTACAGTTTATGGTGGAGGAAAAATGTTGACGATGATTCCCTTTTTTGAAGAACAAATGATAAGGGAACCTCCCTAGTGACATCTTGTAGGTGCTTCAAGTTAGATTTCCTTAGGACTTGCTTGAAATCAAGCAGTTAGATTCTGTTTTCTGCCCATGTTTTTGTAGATCCAAAATTGACAGCAATCCCTCTGGTGATCAAACTCCACTTCAAGGTATATTGTACCTTTTGTACTTGAGGCACCTTGAGAGACTTAAACAGTGAAATATTATAATAATGAAAATTTATCAAATACAATGCAATTTAAATGATATTTGTATCAAGAAGCAATGCTTATTATTACAATTTTCTTTTTCTCTGTGACCGAGATTCTTCCTTCATTTTATATGTATAAGAGCTGGTTCCATGTCTTTGGAAGTCCCGCAAGGCACCAATGGCTGCATTCCATGCTCCGGTGCCCCCCACTGTATGAGGATGGGTGTGCATATCTTCTAAGCTGTAACAGCTCTCAGTAACGTCAAGCAAAGAGATAGGCCAGATAGGCCTTGAGAATGTTACCTTTGGAGGAAAGCCACCCGGGTGTGTTGATCCATCCACTTAATGGCTGCGGTTGCTTACTGCAGTTTGCGCCAGGTTCATTCCACTCCTTTCCTCTGATTCATGTCAGAAGGCCACCCAACGATCAATGTCTTTCTAGTAGATGTTGTTTTCTTCCATGAAATCCCATCTGCACCAAAATAAACAAGGTTAGTTTTGTCGAATGTGGACCACCCGACTGTTCAAATTATCGGCCCTCCTGTATCTAGATTTGAAGTAGTTCGAGTGCTTAATTAGTTTTGAAAAGCTCTTACGTTTGATCTGAGCCTTTGTGAAGCCACCAATGTCGCGTACTGAATATCAACACATTCAATTCCACCCATGCGTTGTCATTTTCAATCGAGTCTAGCTTCCGGATGACGCCCATTTTGTCATGTACGATGTCTACATGTTGTGTCTTGCGCAGGAACATCAGTGAAGCTCCATAGTCCTGCATAATTAACGAACCATGCATCTCTTCACTCTCCTCATCACATGATTAGATGTACTGGCCTCATCTAGAACATACCTCATGTGAAATTTGAAAATTTTTTAAACATATCTGGTATTTTTTTGGAAATTTTTGAAGATCAAGAAAAAAAAGCATGGATATATGTGCTTATATGCTTCTTTTTTTTTCAAAGATCTAAAAGAAATAAATGAATTAAAAAGAATGATTTGGTAATATGGGTGTGTTTTTGGATTAATCCTTAAAATATATCTTTTAAAATTAAAGAAAGAGAGTGAATGACATGGAGGGTATTGTCACAGGCATATGTGCCAAATAAACTGCTGGTTTTAGTTGACGTCATTCTGAGAAATGGGGTGAAATTTTAGCTAATGCTAGTCAGATGATGCATTTGAAAAAAGAAGAAGAATGGGGTGAAATTTTAGCTAATGCTAGTCAGATGATGCATTTGAAATAAGAAGAAGAATGGGGTGAAATTTTAGCTAATGCTAGTCAGATGATGCATTTGAAATAAGAAGAAGAAGAAGAATAATGTGTGCAAGGCGAAAATATGAAGAAGAAGAAAAGAAGAAGAAGAAGAAGAAAATATGAATGTGATCTGATGGATAAAACGGGGAGGGGAAACCAAAACACATCAGGAAAGTCAATGAAGACGGATCGCCCTTCTTCAACTGCTGACTCAAGCTCGGGGGGTCCCATATAAAATCCAATCCATTTCTTCAAGCTAGAAACGCATACTTACTCATGGTTACTGTAAATGCGTAATCATCGACCTGAAGAAATAATCAAAGTTTCTTTTAGGTCTACATGCAATAGTAACTGCTCAGCAAGTGCGCTGTCCTTGGTATCTATGAGAAATTAAGAGAAAAGAAGATGGCGACCTTATCAGCAATATTATCTATATTAGGCTGTGTTTTGGTTTTACTGTTTTTCAGCTGTAAAATTTAAATGTGCAGCGTAAGAAATAAAATCTTTATCTAGAAATTCAGAATATAGTTGTATACATTACGAATCGAAAAAGTTATATTTTCAATTTTATTAATTTATTGAAGAAATTTGTGTCCTTTGAAACCCAAGCGCCTAAGCTAAGACGTTGGAGCTTTTATGCATAATACCTACGACGAACTTTCATAAGTTCAAGCAAAACACTCATGACATGCTTTTGGAGACAAATTAGTGCATAATGTTCTCCAGCGACGCGCGGCCAACGGGCCCGCACAACTCCGACCTAAACGCTCAGCCAAATGAAGCAGAATACTAGCCGCTGAGTACTGAGAAGAGGTGAGATGGCTTGCCGTGCCCTTCGTTTGCCATTTCAGCCCAATTCCCGCCCCTTGGCGCTCACCAAAAAAAGCCCTTCTTCACCATCTCTTCCTGGTCTTCCAGCATATAGCAATTCGGCCTCTTTCCAACCATCCGTTCGGTTCTCGTCATCGGCCGCAGTTGGCTTCCGAGCCGGAGCTTTGGCGGCAATGGACAAACTGGAGAGCGCAGATGCCAGCTCTGTAGATGCTCCGATGAAGCTGCTATTCGTCGAGATGGGTGTCGGTTACGACCAACACGGGTCTGATTTTTCTCCTCAGCTCTTGTTGATTTCCCTGAATTGACAACGGTTCGATGACCACTCACGATGTCTGTCTCCGTGACAGCCAAGATATCACAGTTGCCGCAATGCGTGCGTGCAAGGATGCCATCTCTTCAAATTCTATCCCGGCTTTTAGAAGCGGTACGCGGTTTTAGATTTTGGCTATTCCTAGTTTTCGTCTTTCGTTGATGCTTAGATGGGTTTTATGTGGATTTCTCGTTGAATTCAATTGGGTGCGTTGGCTTCGAATTTGGAAAATTTGGCCGGAAATTGGGTTGCTTGAATAACTTGTATTGTGTTAGATGTGTTTTGTTTTGATTTCTGGTCCAGGCGGTGTTTCTTTATCATTGTTAGGAAAGTTAGTTTCCTTAGGCCATGATTTTGGTGTTGGATTTATCCTTCTAATTGTTTTAGTTTTGAAAATTGGTCTTGTCCGTCTGTGGCGACTCGGAAAGTTTGATTTTTTAAGTAATTTTCCAGGGGCACTTCCCGGCGTTAATACAGATCAAATGAAGCTGTGGATAAAGCTGGGTGTTCCTCGTTCTACCCAGCCATTTCTTGACGTCGAAAGAGTCAAATCTGTCTTTCCTTAGTGAGTGTCGCTGCAAACCCTTCATTCTTTTTTGTCTTGTGGAAATGCTTTGGAATAGAAAGAAGGAACTGGAACGTGGCTGGGAAAGAGGGCAGTCCCTGGATACAAAATGGGAAGTGAGTGGTAAGTGAATTTCGTGGGGGCTGGCTTTTAGTTTTCCAGAGGGGAGGAGGGAGGCAAGGAGTATTTGCCTCGATAACCAAAAGAGACTTTACTTAAACATGCGATCAAAGATAAGGAACTGAATTCAATCATTTTTTAATGTATTTGAATTATAGGCTGTAAAGTTGTAAAAATTCAAGCCCATTTTCACCCTGGATTCAATTAAAAGAAAATGGTACTGCAACAGTATGTTTTCCCCCAATGGGATTGTGAATAATTGCCTATTGTAGGCTCCTATATACATAGTTTTCCTAAGAAATTTCTTGTTTAGTGTTTTACTTGTTTTTCACTATCCCTCTCTTTCAATGGTGTAGTGGTAAAATCGTGAATTTTGAAGTGGTTGATGGAGGATTAATTTGCTCCAGTGGTGTCTGTCTGGAAGCAATGGGAGATAAAAATGATGATTGCTACATTGTCAATGCTGCAGTTTATGTTGGTTACTAGAAGTTCTGGGAAGTGCTGCCACCGAAGGTTAGTTTTCACTTGCATGATCAGTAAAATGAATGCTTAACGAGAGAATGCTATCAACTTATCTTCTGACCTGAGAGATGAATTTTTAATGGAAAGTGGTGACTGGTGTAGAAAGCATCATCAACATGTTGAATAGATAACTATTTTGTTTGCTAGGTTTTTTATGTTATTATTTTAGTGGTCAGTAATATGATACCTTGAGAGGATTTTTGCTTTGCATTTTTTTGTTGTTTGGCATTGAAGCATGAGATAAATTGTCAAGCTTAGAACTTAAAGTAGATTGGCTTAGCATATGAGAATCTAAATCTTGCATAAATAAGTGATTTTGCGTCCTTACCTATCCTTCCTCCTGTTCTCTTCCTGTGCGCTGCCAAAACTTGTGGGTCAAAGTGGTAGCATATCCTCAAAATGCTCAAGGCCCGAGATTGGAGCCACCAGCCGTGTCTCATATTGATTGACAAATAGTTTGTAGTCACTGGATTAGAACTTATAAAAGGCTGAAGGAAGGTACTCCCTAATGACTACTTTTGAAACCATAGGATGAACACAGTGACATGGTGATGACCCTTTCCTTTTGGAGTGCCAATATATTTGATGGCTTATGCTGTTAGTTAGTGGCAGTAGAAACAAGCGATCTTGGGATGGAATTCTATGCGTATATCTGGATCCCGGCTGGTGATCAAGCATGACAAATCAGGGTTTTAGCCCTCATGAATCATGGGCGAAATATGGTGTTTAGAAAACGGACAAATTCAGAGGCTACAGTCAACGATTGAGTGTGTATAATTCACTAATCTGTGATCAGGTGCTCCTGTTTGCTTAGAAGGTGCTTTTTTTTTTTTGTTTTGTTTTGCTTTTCATTGACTTTTGTTGACCAGGACCTACTTGGTCATATCAATGTTCTACCACTTTTGAGAATCTCCTCGTATTTGGTTAATTGGTTATCATTTACCTATGAACTGTAGCATGAATTGGCTTTTTTTAAATGAGGCATATAGTGAAAAGCTCGTATCAATGAAGGGCTATTTTACAGTTTACAGGTGGGAGAAAAGTGTCTATGATTCCTGGCTTTGAGGAACAAAGGATAAGGGAACCTCCCCAGCAACATCTTATAGGCGCTTCAAGTTGGATTTTCTTAGAAAATGCTTCAAATCAAGCGGTTAGATTCTGTTTTCTGCCCATGTTTCATAGATCCAAAATTGTCTGTTGAGGATCGATAGTATGGATTACAACAATCCCACTGCTGGTCAAACTCCACTCCATGGTGCTGAAGGCAACTTGGGTGAATTAATCAGGACGAGATTATAACAATGAAAATTTATCAAGTACAATGCAATTTAAATGATATTTGTATTGAGAAGCAATGCTTATCATTACAAAATTTTCTTTGTAACTGAGATTCTTCCTTCATTTTCCTTGTGAGATGAGTTCTACGTATAAGAGCTGGTTCCATGTGTCTGGAAGTCCCGCAACGCACCAATGGCTGCAGTCCATGCCTGGGTGCCCCCCACTGTATGAGGATGGATGTGCATCTCTTCTAAGCTGTGATAGCTCAGTAATGTCAAGCAAAGAGACATGTTTTGTCATGTTGTTCAGCACACTCTTGACAATGTTGACCTCTGGAGGAAAGCCACGGGGGTACGTTGATCCACTTATTGGCTGCGTCTGCTTATTGCAGCTTGCGCCAGGTTCATTCCACTCCTTTCCTCTGATTGAGGAAAGGAACAAAAAAAAAAAAAAAAACAGTTAAGAAGTTCAGAAGCTTATAGTTAGGATTCCGATATCATGTTTAGGCATCTGTGCATATCTCAGTTTTAAAAGAAGGGTTAATTTCCGATATGACCGAAGTTTATACTCATATTTACAAATTAGAAAAATGGCATAGATAGTTATAGATGCTACTACTAATTCAAAATAGAGCAATATATCAATGCACTAGGGTACAAAATTCTATTTTTAAAAATAATTTTTTTGAAAATCTTTTTATAAAATTGGTAACCTAGGTATATTTAACTTATATATTAAGTTTTACTATTTTTGGAGATGCATAAATATGTTTTTTAAATTTTTTTAAAAATAGGGGTGTTTTAGTCATTTAAAAATGACTAAAGCTTCCCCTGCTTTAAAAAATCAATATATATATATATATATACATCTTCAAAAATGATAAATTTTGATTTATCAATTAAATACAGCTAGGTTAACAGTTTTATAAAAATATTTTCGGAAAAATATATTAAAAAATAAGGTTTTGTACTTTGATGCATTGAAATGAAGCATTGAAACATTACTCAAAAAATATGGCGCTGCCACCAGAGCTAATGTTAAAAATGATGTAAAGTTACAAATTACCCAATTGCAAATGCAAAAACATGTAAAGTGTTACTCTCATTGATCGTAAGGTTAACTATTCGATCTAGATCTGGTGGACGATTGTGATTTTGGTTGTTTTTCTCAACCTTGTTTGTTCTTGCAGCAGCAAATGAGGCAGAGGAGGGGAAGGGCGAGAGAGGGAGCAGAGACGTGGTGTTGGTGGCGGCGCTATGATGGGGAAAGAATAGGGTGAAGCCGGAGCTGCCCAAGTATGTTGAGAAAGCGTCGAGCAAAATATTTCAAAATTTTAAATAAAAATATTTTTGAAATAAGAGGAGAATCTTGGTCATTTCAACTTAAAAACTTAACAGGGATAAAAATTTTACATTAGTGGAGGGACCAAAACTATGCATTTTCAAAACTTAACATCATCGGCTGGAAATATGAAATTTAGGGAATTAAAAGGGACCAATGTGCAAATCCCCAAGATTCCAACCCCAAACAACCTTAATCTAGCATAAGTGGGATGGAGGTATCACCGCAGGGCTGTTGGCCGCGCGGTAATCAGGAGCGCCTGATATTTAAATCCCCTTTATGGATGAGGCGTTTTTGTCAATTAATTCCTCTCTAGTGAGAGTTTTATAATTTTGTCCGGAATGAGGATTTTATAAAATATCCCCTAAAATGGGGGTGTATTTAAGAAATTTCCCTCCAAAAGTGTTAAATGTGCTAGTAAGTGTGCTTTATTGTAATATCAACTATCGAGATCTCACAATATAAAAATATTTTTTTTAAAAAAAAAAGGTAGGATGGAGGTATCGATGCAGCCAATGGGCATCGCCTGATATGTACTGCTATCAATCATGGACTGTTTGTTGTGTATGCTGCAGTTTGGAAAAACCGATTGTTCATCTTGGCCTGTCAAACACTAGTCTCACCGTTCAAAAGGAAAAGAAGAGCTGCTAAGAAAAGAGAGTTTTCTTACATGTAATGCGTTGGAGAAATCCCTTGAAAGAAGACCGAAGTCTTCTTGGAATCGACATTTGTCTCTACCCATCTAGCCCAGGTGGTCAGGCCTTTTCGGAAGGCCACCCAACGATCCATGTCTTTGTAATAGGTGTTGTTTTCTTCCATATAATCCCATCTGCACCAAAACAAACAGGGTTGCTTTTGCGTAATATGTTTTCCCCACTTTTCAAATTATCAGCTCTCCTGAATCTTGTTTTGAAATAGTTCACGTGCTTAATTAGTTTTGAAAGGCTCTTACGGTTGATCTGCTCCCTTGTGAAGCCACCAATGCCATGTATTGAATATCAAGACATCGAATCCCATCCATGCATTGCCATTCTCGATCGAGTCCAGCTTCAGGATGACGCCCATTTGGTCATGCACCATGTCTACAAGGTATGTGTTGCGCAAGAACATCACTGATGCTCCATAATCCTGCATAATTAACGAATCGTAATTCTCATCTCTTCTCGGAACATGATTTTGGGTAATGGATAATTTGGCAATATGAGTGTGTTTCGATCAGTCGTTAAAATGTTTTCTGAAAAATTTGAAAAAAAAAAAAAGAGCGAATGACATATAAGGTAATGTCACAGACATATGTGCCAAATAAACTGCTGGTTTTAGCTGACATCATTTTGAGAAATGGGTTGAAATGTTAGCTAATGCTAGTCATATGATGCATGAAAAAAAAAATTTAAATAAGAAAAGAAACGTAAGTGGTCATGGATTTGGGAAATCCAAAGTGGGGTTGTGAACGGATGGACCAAGGCGAAAATATGAATGGTGTTGGTTGGATAAAGCGAGGAGAAGAAAACAAGACACACCAGGAAAGTTAATGAAGAGAGATCACCCTTCTTCACAAAGCTGGTATTGGCGTGGGGCACCGCAGCGTGTAACATGCACAGCAATGATTGCCACTGATTCAAGCTCAGAGAGTCCCCCACAAACATCATCCTCTTCCCCCGCACCGACCTCAAGAAATCCTCGCCGTTGAAACTGCAGAGTCAGGCCTGTGATTCAGATACAGAAATGTATGTCTTCCACTTGCTTTGATGGGAAAAGCCAGGTCTGGTCCATCCTTTCTGCTGGTACGATATCATTAATTGTGACCTTTTTACTTGTGCGTACTCATGTCAACCACCGGGCCCATCATTGGGCAATCCAAGCAGTGAGAGACAGGTTATATGTGCTTTTTTTTTTTAAGGCCAAATCAATCCTATTTTTAATTTAATCGCTAATTGGGTTTCACATTATTCCCTTCTCTGTATTACTGTCCATCACCACTCTCTCACTAAATGAAATCAATGAATAATTACTATATAACGATTATCCATGCTAACGAGTCTCCAAAATGTCCATAGTAATATAGTATACATGATAATCAATGCATGTACGAATCAAGTGCTAGCAGCTTAATGCATCTCTACGAATCAAATGCTTATAAGATTTGTCCCTTGCTCAAACATTAAGATCCCTCCTGATATTGGTTTCATGGGTACTGTAAATGTGTAATCATCCACATGAAAAACAATCAAAGTTTCTTTTGGGTCTACATGCAATATTATTAACAGCCCAGCAAGGTAGCTATCCTCGTTACCCACGCGAAATTAAGAGAAGAGGAGAAAGTACAGAACCTTGGTAGCTCACATGCTTCTGGTTTCCATTTATACTTCAAGTAGCTGTTATCAGGTCGACCATATCGCTGGCAATCGAATTCGGGACTGATGTAGGAGCAGGTGGAGGACTCGTAGAGAGGATAGGAAGCATCGATGACCCAACTACCGTGATACAAATCACAGCTTCCCCATTGTGTTTTTCCCCTTCTTGAGCTACTTTGTCGATTGCTGGCCTTTCCACTTACTAAGTGAAGAAGAAGAAGAAGAAGCAAAAACATCACCTGCACCAGATTTTTCGATAGGGAAGCCATGTTGGAGTTTCTAATTATTCTAAAAGTTTCGTGTTATATATTTGTGTGTGTGTGTGTGAAAGAGAGAGAGAGAGAGAGAGAGAGAGAGAGAGAGAGAGAGAGAGCGCTTAGAGGACTTTGGGTCACGTGATTTGGTAGTCAGAAGGCGAGTTTCTTTTTATCTGACGAGGAGTTGTGTTTGTGAGAAAAGAGAAATCCCGGCAGGATTCGGGCAGGAGAGAGGGATAAAATGCGTATGGATATGGCTGACAATATGCTAATGGTTGTTGCTCCTGCTGGCTGGCATAGTGGCATGGGACCCTAACTTCTTTTTATTCATTTAACCAATCTACTAATCCAATTCACAAACCATTTTCCCTGTATGGCAATTGATTTAGTCTTTGTTTAGGCTGCCTGGTTATTCCCCAGTTCCTTTGTTTCAGAGAGCTTTGCATAAAAAAGCTATAAATCTTCATTTCTTTTAATGACTTTTTAAATGTTAAAATCGCTTAAAAGTACTAACTAAATCCTGTAACTTTAGTTGGAAGTGTAATTATATTTGGAAAATCATCCTTTTCGGCTTTAATCGAACCACTACACAAAACCTTCTTTAGATGAGTTCACAAACTATTTCATGGATCCTCTAATCATGGTTCTTGTGCTTAATATTTTGGTGATTAATTCTATCTTCAGTTTTCACGGAGATTCAGTTGGTCTTATGTCTCTCCCTTTTATAGAACATGGCACATCGTATGGTTAAAAAAGAAAATTCTGTATGGAATGCTTTGCATTGATTGGTTTCCCATGCAATTTAATGGGTGTTTCCAGTCCTTGTGGAACCGGTTCCATGAGTTTGATTCATTTTAACTTTTCATTTGGCGCCTACCTTAATTTGTGAAATGAAAAGCAACGCACTTATATTCCTTAACATTATTTAGTTTATCATGGTACTAAAAATGAGTTTAATTTAAGTTTCGGGTGGGCCATATCTATTTTAAATTATATATAATTATATAAAAACACATATCCATTTGTAGATTCATTGGCATGTAACAAGAAATTAGTAATTAACAAAACCATTATCCGCAGAGAGAAAATGTTTTAGATGATTTAAATATTAAATTAACAGTTTAAAAATTAGTATAAAAAACAATTTCGTTATGTTGATTTTACACTTCTATTAAACAGGGCTTATGCAAAACGAATAATTTTCCTTGTAGTGAGTGGATTGGACTGAATTTTATATAATGATCAAGTTGGTGACAAACAGAGAGATTTCATGAATTCATATTCATAGAACCGGTTTCACAGGACTAGACACCTTCAATAGCTTCTTTAAACAATTTTAAAACTTTTATAGTCTGCATTTCCAATTATTATTATTATTATTATTATAGTAAAAAATTACCATTCTAAATCATTTGGCGCGGCCGACTAGCAATGTGCCATGACGGAACCAACATTCCAGGGAACTTACCCTCCAGTTCGAGGCTTGGAGCCCCGACTGAGCTGTGTTTGGACTTTGGAGCAGCTCATGCATGTGGATTGCTCAGCTGCCATCCACCGGATGCGCCGTTCCTTTTGTTCCAGGGGGGAAGTGCATATGGTGGGGCCCACCAGTTCTTAAACCGCCCATTGTTTTCTGTGATGTTGGCCGCTGTCGGATCTTGTTCTCATCCGGCCTGCTCTGCTGTTCACAATGGACTCTGGAGTGGAGCTAGCACAAGAAGCACATTACATGCTGCTAATGTGGCGGAGCAAAACACAAAGGGCAAATTCCTCAAAAAAAAAAAAAATCTACTTCACATGCTTCATTAATCAATTAATAATGCGCGGTGCTTGGCCCGGACGTGTGAGTGTGTCCTTTCACTTAATTAATTAGGTTGAATTATGGGACTTTTTATCTTTATTGTGTTTTGGGCCAATCTTTGTTTTTAATTCTCAAGTTGCAGCAGCATGTATGTGCTAATTAAATATTCTAATCAACGAAGATGGATCAGTCTCTGCATAAATAGTAAATGGGTTTTGTTCAAGATTGAATTCACGGAAATCATAGTAATTAATCTTTGTTGAATTCCAGGGAAATTGAACTTATCACTTACAATGACAAAAGTGGGAGAAACAGAAAATAGAAAGACGTGACATTCAAACAACAGTTCATCCACACCTTACAATACATTGATCTCCCCTGTTTATCCGAAACACTGCAGAGTGCAGACCAAACACATGAGCTAGAATTGCTAGCAAGGCTTCCACGTGTAAAATATTCGGATCCTATCACCAACGCGTACTAATTAAATTAGAGCCTTTTTGGGAAAATTTCTCATGTCTAAATTGGGTTAAGATCATGTATACCCTTTAGACAACATCCCAAATATCGTGATTGTTTTATAATTGGGGGTTTTATAATTTCCCCCTGCGGTGGGGGTTTTACATATTTTCCTTAATATGGGGGTTATTTATAAAAAAAAATTCTCTCTATGGTGTGAGGGTTATTCAAATATGCTAGATTGTAAGATCATGTGTCATGTTGTATAAAATACCAATGAAAATAATATCGTGATTGTTGGGCGGCATTGATCAAATAAAACTAGCCATTGATTGAGTATGTCTTTTTCTCAAGTCTTGTGCGCATGATCTCCACGCACTACTGGTGAATGGGAGCGGAGGGTCACGTTGGAAATCATTCACCTGCTGAATATGCCCTCATGAATCGCGATCCAATTGGGTTTGGTTGGATAAAGTTGTTTGAGCCGTTATCCTTATTATTATTATTATTATTATTTTAGTTGCATCCTATTCCTAGCTTGATTGATTTTGACTCTTTGTAATTGGGCCAGCTTGATTGTCAATAATGATTCAGCAACCTTATGAATAAATTAAATCAATTTATCAAACTTACTAAATACCTAAGAGAGATATACATATAAAAATAGTTGCCAACACGCTTAATGCATGAATTGGATGTTAAAAAATAAAAAAAATTAAGCTGTTGTATTTTACAATCGGCTACATGGAAGAATTTTCGTGTATATGTGTGTATATATAATGGGTCATTACCTAGCTAAATAACAACCTTCTGTATTTTATATTTTAAATATATTTTTATTTTTTTCTTTGCTTTTGTGTCGGCCAAAGTGTTAATTTATACATCAAATTTTACTATTTTTGAATTTTATCTATTTTTTCAAAATTCTAAAAATAAAAACTTTGCATTCATATATATTAGATTCCCATGCACATGAGAAATGATAAAAATATATATATATATTTTTTAAAATTTTGCAACAAATATATACAAGAACACAAAAGTGTTTAGTTTTAATATTTTAACTAAGGGTTCGCAGAAAAGTGAAAAAATAAAAAATACATTAAAAATATAGAATATCCGAAGTTGTAACTTAGATAAGCAGCAACGCATTATATAGTAACATGATACTATATTCGTAATTTCGTATGGTGAAAACAAAAAAAGGGGCCAACCTTGTAGGAGAATCAACCGTAAGGTAAGACTTGAGAAGTGGACTTTACCATGGTGAGAGCAACTGAAACTCTTCCTATTTATAAGGACTTCAGTAGCATCTTTATTTGAATAAAATGCTCATATGATGAGATTATTTATATCTCATTTGATCTATCTTGTCCTGATGGGGATAAATCCTATGATGGTACTATCCTCTTTTACGATTTCCAACACGTACGTATTGGATTTCACATGATCTGCTTGTTCTTTCTTAGGATCGCAAGCTTCGTTTAGACACGTGCTCATGCTGTCTCACTGTCGCATTGAAACTGGCTTTAAGAACCAATAATATTTTTGCCCAAATCTTTTAAAACATTTTTTAAGCTTAAAATTGAGTCGTGTTGCTTCCATTCGAACCAACTTTCTTCTTAATTCTATTTTAAAAATCTTAACTCAATCAAAAGAAAGTCGGGTAAATTGATTTAAAGATTTCGATTCTAGCAAATTCTTATTTTAAATAAATATTTTATATTAACAATTGAAAACTAAAAAAGAACAAGAGTAGGATGACGTGCATGGGGAATGAGTAGGCATTTAAGGGCCAAGAATTAATTTAGCTAATTTAAGGATATTTGAAATTAGGCTCCCCATTTCTCACCACAATTACATACCCAATTGCACAGTAGTCTGAGAATCGAGAATACTAGTGGAAATTGTTTTGCTTTTCTTAGTCTTTTTAAGGTATTCTAACCGTGTTAAAAAATACTTCTAACTACTGCTGATTTTATTTAAGTATTTTTTTAAAAATTTATTTATCGTATCAAATCTCCTTTTTTCTACATGAATCTTCCTAACTTATTCCGAATCAATGGGCGGCCCAAAAGAATGAGTTCAGTTGTGGAATCACGTGATGTTTTCTTCACTGATAGCTTTTTAAATCGGTTTCCAAAGACGGCATTACGATTATGAGCAGTCAATACGCCTACATTTCAAAAGGGATTTTTGCAAATGACACCATGCTTTTACAATTTATCACTCATAACTTTTGATTTTGCGAATAGCCCTGAATTTCCACAATCGCTCTTCGGTAAAAATGACAACCTTTTGTAGAAACAAAAGTGGTTTTTGCATTCATTCCCACATGTTCGAAATTATTGACACGTCATGACTCTTGCAAGATTTGCATCCATACTTATAGACTTTGTCTAAAATTGCAGGTGTAACAACAGCTCCTATAAAATAATAAAAATTCCCTTGTAAATAAATACAGTTATAGAAATGCAAGAAGATACTCTTAAAAACACAAAAAGAAATTATTTTTTAAAAATGTTCCTCGCATGAAATATTAATTGAGAAATATTTTTAAATAAAATATTTTTGTTCTTTGAAGTATTTTCTTATATTTATAGTTTTACTCATTTACACAGGTATTTTCATCATTTTAAAAAAGGTTTAGGATTTGTGGGTACATCTATAATTTTAAATAAATTTTGTAAGTATGAATATAAATTTTATGAAAGTATCGATATGCCCGCAATTTCGAACAAATTTTGAGGGTGTGTTCGTTTTAAGATAAAAATGGTTTTGTTCTTAGTTTTCAAAAGTATATTTCTTTTCTCTTAACTGCTAGTACCCATTCGACAAACCAGCGTGGGCGTTATTTCATCGTCCAAGAGTAATCATAAAACGCAATAAGGCAATTAGTTTAATATACGTTATTTTTAGGGGCCAAAAAAGGTTCGTCACATTCAAAATGTGATAGATTGTCATCCGTGAAAAAAAAAAAAATCCATTTTCTAAAACAATAACCCGTCCGCATTTGTGTGATGGCTGTCCTCAGTTTTGTTTGTTCTGTCACGGGCTTGAAACTAAGTCGACATCGGATATGGATTGACAAAAGCATCTCACACGCACACACCCCCCAAGTTCTCACAAGAGGCTCACATGCATGTGATATGACAATATACCGTTAAAATACTGGCTTCATGATTTTTTTTTATTTTTTTTTATGATGAGCAAATGGTTTCATGTTCGATCTTGATTGTTTGTAGGCCTGTCTTGCACTTGATCAGCATTCGCGACTTAATATATAGTCAAGAGTCAAGACACATGATATCTACACTGCTTATAATTCATTATTTGACTATCGAGTAGAGCATTCCTATCTGGCTCCGGAGCATTAGTTATATATGCATACACACACAGTATCGGGTTCACTTGCTCATAAATTATAGAAAATCTACTTCATCTATTGGGTTTAAATTATTTACTTTATTAACATAATAATTTTTATTTAAATCAAACATGTGTAGGGCCTCATCTTGATGAGCCCGGATCTTTTCAAACTTGTCTAAAATCAAACGATTTCAGACCAGTCCAAATACATATTTTTTTATAAACATGTTAATCTAGTTATATTTAATCTATAAATCAAACTTTACCATTTTTGGATACATGTATATATTTATTTTTCGATTTAAAAAAAAAGGGTATTTAAGTCATTTTAAATTACATTTTTGGATATGTGTATATATTTATTTTCAATTTTTAAAGATAGGGGTATTTATTTAAAATGACTCAAATACTCCTATTTTTAAAAATTCAAAAATATATATACATATATCAAAAAATAGTAAAACTTGGTTCATAGATTAAATATAACTAGATTAACATATTTATAAAAAAATTCAAAAAATAAAAAATATATGTTTTTGGACTCGTCTGAAAAGATCATCAGGTTATCTTAAAATGATAAAAAATTAACATAATAAAATAGTTTAATATAAATATCAATTGTAAAGTAGTATTTTCAACATTTAAACCATCTAAAGTATGATTTTTATATGGATAAATGATTGTATAAAATATTATAGCATTATAATATGTGTAGGGCCCACTTTGTAGCAGACTACGCCACAATTATGATGAAGCTTGTTTGCACTAAATAGCTTCTCATTCTAATGTATGTTCTCGGCTTCCATGTAACTAGATAACATAAAGTCAATCCCATATAACCCTCTTTATTTTTTATATGTTGATGATTGATTCAAAATCTAAGTCATTTATTGTATTTAACATAAATTATTTGCTAGAAGACTAAATTTCATCTAAATCAAATATGTGCATAGGTTACATTTGCTCAAAAAATAGGTATATTCATATGTAAATTAGGAAAAATGCTTGTGAATATAAAATTATTTATCCATATAATAGTAATATTTTAGATGGTTTAGAAGTTGAAAATACTACTTAAAATTTGATATTTAGCATTAAATCATTTTATTACATTGATTTTATACATTTATAGATGGAGCCTATATACAATGATACTAAACAAATGAAATAATTACTATGATAATATAAATAATGTTAAATACATTATATAAAGTGAATTTTTCATTAACTATCAAGATATTACAAAAGGAAAGAGTTGCACAGAAGAGAGGTTAGAAATGCTAAAGTGCAGCCGTTGTAAACGAGGCCTATCTTAATCATAAAATTAAAATCTTATCGATCCTACTTAACCTTATTCATTTTATAAATATACCAAAGAATCTTAATCAAATTCTTGAATAGGTCATATTTGCTTAAAATATATAAATTCATATATAAATTATTATAAGTACTTAGACCTCCCTAATATCATAATATAATAATATTTTATATCAATAATTATCTATATAAAATAATGTTTTTAGATATTAAAATTTTAACTGTAAAATTAATATTTAAATGAATATTTCACACCATTTTCAAATGGAAACCCATCACATTTGATTTAGATGAAAGTTGTGGTACTATTAAAATAAATAATTCTAAATAGAAAAAATTCCTCTTGTTTCTACAACATTGGTCTCTAATTTCTAATATACCCATAATATTTTAAAATTTCTTTTTACACTTATGATATTTTATCTTAAATTCCTATTATACCCGTTAATCAAAACAACCATTAACTTTCTTACTAAAAAGGCATTTTTCCCCTTCAAAGTTTTCCTCATTGAAACGATTTATCTCTATTATGATATTTAAATCACTAAGATGTCAAAAATTAGTGGTTTGTCAACATTAAATGAGTTATATTAGGATTGAATCATTTCAATTAAGAAATTACGGAAGGGCCAAATTATTTTTCAATGGGATAATTAATGATTATTTTGACTACATAAATATAATATAAATTTAGAGTAAAATGTTACGGAGTATGAGAAAACTTATAGCAAATATTACGGATAGAAGAGAAATTTTCCATTCCAAATATGTAATGAGTGAGTGAAATTTTGCTTTTGTCGTCAATAGGACCCATTTACAGTCAGTAGCACCTTAACTAGGTACAACCGTTTAGGGTGCTTTCAATTTCCCTAGCATTTCCCATACGTATGATATTTTTTGAGGGATTATTTTAAATTTATAACTCAGCTTTGTCATGGCCATAAGTAGAAACTGATGCCAAATCATTTTATATATTTCCATCGAGTTTATTTTAATTGATCATAAGTTTTATCCTTATTTTTAAATATGACCACATATTTATAAAAAAATAGAAAATATGACCATATTTTTACCATATTTCTAAATACGACAATGCCCCCGTGTATTTTTACTAAACTATATCCGGGTAAAATCTAAATTTCTCTCCTCATTTGTCATGTAAAGAATATTTTTATGGCATAATGCTATAGCGTTGTATTTTGATAAAGATATTTATAAATTACTTATTTTCTTCCTTGGTTTAAGTTTTAATAAGGATATTTTAGTTAAAACACATAAGGGCATTATCAGAGTTGGAAATATGGTGAAAATATATGATCATATTTACCTTTTTTTATAAATGCATGGTCGTATATGAAAATAAGGATAAAAACTTGGAGTAATATTTGAAATTAACCCATTTTCATTAAAAAACAAAAAAACCTAATGACTTGACATGGAGATCTCTACCATGTTCTGGTTCCAATATTTAAAAAATCTTTGTAAAATCCAGCTTGAAGTCAAATTGAAATCGTTTTGGTACAAGAATAGTTGGAGCCAGTTTTGGATTTACGGTAGTTGTGTTAATATATAAATTATTAAAAATATGTATAGAAACAAACAATTGGGCGTGCACAAAATATATACATAAAATTATCCATTATCTATTTATACGTTACTCTTTTTTTTTTTTTTATGGTGTTTATGCGTCTCTTTCATTTTGCCGACGTTTAACATCTTTTTCAGTACATCCGCTGTTAACGTGGATGTATTTGTTCAAACGAGAATGAAAAAAAGAATCCAAACATCAACCTCAATTATCTTATTAATTTTTTTTCCATTTTCATCTTTATTTCCAATCTCATCTCACATCTTTCCAACTATTTTCTCATATCTTTCCAAACAACTATTTTATCAGATTTTTTTTCTTTTATTTCACTTTATTTTTATCATATCCATTTCATTCTCACTCTTTATTTTTTATTCTCAGCTAAACGAACATGCCGTTAAGTTTCTGAAAAAAGATTAAGGGAATGAGTTCCTTAGTTTACTGGCTTGATAGATTAATTGATAAAAAATAAACGTATGGCGAATCATGTTTAAAATTTTCTAATGAGCTGAAAATACAACTGTCACATTGAGAAATTCTTTAATGTTCTGCCAAATTAAGTCACTTAAAAATAAAACATTTTAATCCTTCAAAATATTTATTTTTTAGTGATATGTTTTGTGGCCTGCTAAAACTTCATTAATCCTATAACTGCATTATTAGTTAAACATACATTTTAGATAGAACGAACGGTATGGGCTCAACAATTTTACCGATTAAGCTATTAGACCCAAAGATTCGTATCGAAAGGGAATCAATTCCGACGGATGCAGGACAGCAGGAGTAGCCGGGTGTATCCCGATGGTAACTCACGTCGGCAGTACTCTACCGATCGAACCCTGTTAGAGCTAGAGTGCGTTGCTTCCCCTCTTCCTTCTCCCCAATGTAATTTTAAAAGAAAAATCCCTCCAATCTAGGTTTCCATTCATTTTTAAAGCCCTTTTACATCTTCACCAAACCATGCATGGGACAAGCGGCGGAATGGAAGACCAAAATTTTTTTATCCAAACCCATCGGTGTTTGTCCCGGAAAGGTTTTGGTTCTGCGTCGTTACAGAGTAGACAAAATGCCTGCCTCGAGTCTGGACTGTGACTCCCCTCTTGAGTGTTGACTACTTAACTGTTGAGAACACGTATAAAATCAGCTTGTGCAATGCACGACTATTGTACTTCTCACCGGCTCTAGGCTAAGGGTGAACTTGGAAAGGGTAGCCACCGACTCAATTCTAATTTAGATTGAATAAGGCACAAAATATTATAAATGGGTAGGGGTATAATACAAATAGCTACTCGCCCTTTCGAATAGGGTGCCGGTAGAATAGATATGTTAGATATCCAGAACTACCCCGCATATGTACTTATTTGAGTAATTTATGTCTATATAATTATATATGTATATAATATATAATATGTAATATATATTGTGTTTTATCTATAACGTCTTATATGCACACCTATTTTAACAAATTCCAATTTAAATGAATCTTGTGTTTTATGGAGTTGTGAATTGTAAAGTAAAAAATCAGTTAGTTTATGTGTATATGTCATTAACTTCCGAAAGTCTTTTATAAATAAATTTATGAATTGTAATTATAATACATTAATAATTTTAATAATTGGGTTGTGACATTCTATATTTTTTATTTTTTATATAATAATGTAAACAATAGCATATGTATCTATGATTTTAAAATGTAAATGAGGATTGCTTTATATTATTAAAATAATATACAAATATTTTTTTAAAATATTGTATTCAAGTATTAAAGGGATCAATTTGGAACCGGTACCGAAACCGACTCTATGGGCAATGGGTAAGGTAAAGTATACTATGAACCGAACAAATATATGGGTAAGTTAAAATATTATATTCAAGTATTAAAGGAATCGATTTGTAACTGGTACCGAAACCGACTCTATGGGTAATGGGTAAGGTAAAGCATACTAGACACCAAATAAACATATGGGTAGGTTACGGTAGACTTTTTGCAAATTGGGTATAGATGGAGTAGACCACTACCCGAATCGAACTAACCCAAGTTCCACCCTTAATCTAGGCTTTAAAAAAATTTCTTTATAACTTTTCCAAGCTAAGCCCCAAAAACATATGCCGTTGAGTTCTCTATATTTTTATCTAAGACTTTTACAAGCCAGCATGGTTACATAAAGAAAATCTTTTATGTTTCTTGATGGGATAATGATTGAATATTTACAGTAAAAATGAACAACACTCATCATTTCAGACTAGTCTAAAATGAGGCTATTAATTTAAAATGACTAAAATACTCTTATAGTTAAAAATTCAAAATAAATATATACACATTTTCAAAATGGTAAAACTTAGTTTATAGATTAAATATAACTAGATTAACAGTTTTATAAAAAATCTTGAAAAAACAAATATATTTTTTTAGAGCAATCTTAAATGAGGCCATATTTACTCTTATTTTTAATTTTAAAAAATATATTTTAAAACCTAAACCATTTATTATGTTTAACACATCTTATTCTATCACACTACTTAAAATAATTTTTATTGAAAACTAATGTCCTATTAAAAAATATGTTTTCAGAGTGCATAATAAGCATATGACAATTAAGATTTTCAAAAAATGTATGATATATATAACATATAAAAGCTTGCAATACATGTAAATTTTTTTATAGTATAGTGCATGTAAATTTTGGAACTATGAATAAATGCACACGAATAAACATGATAAATAGTTTAGATTTAAAATAGATATTTTAAAATTAAAAAACTAAAAGTAAGCATGGAGCCTCCATCCTTACGGAACATATTTACTCGTTATCCAGAAATATATTTAATCAAATCATATAGCTAGGGAAGAAATGTTTTTTTCGCAACCATTCTCTCTGGTCGACTCTGTACCATACAGCTGGCTGAAGATATCAACTCAAGTATTTGCTTTTCTTCCGAAATTTCTATGCTGTTCATAATATTTGCTCCTAATTTTTTATATACTCATAATGTTTAATATTTTTTTTTATATTTATAACATTTTATCTTAAATTTCTCTCATGTCCATGTCGTCAATACAAGTGTCATTTATACTATTGAAAAGATGATTTCACCCATTCAAAATTTTTAAATTGAGATAATTTAATCTTAACATGACTTAATTAATGATAGTAAATCATTAAGGTATGATATTAAATAATTTAAGAGTTACATTAAGGTTGAATTATTTTAATTAGAAAAATTTTTAAAGGACATAATTATTTTTTCAATGAGATAGATAATGGTTGTATTATAGGCATGGGTATAATAAGAATTTATAGTGAAATATTATGGGCATAAGAGGGATTTGTGAAACATTTTTGGGTATATTAGAAATTATGTGCAAATGTTGGGGGTATAAAAGAAATTCTCTCTTTTTTCTTCAAAAAAGAAAAATAAAAAAAAGGAAAGCATTTGTTTTAATATGAAGTAATCGTCAACCTGAGAAATGTACCAAGACATATATGCCTGATGCCTGTGCTGTGCCGGTTCCTCGTGGACCTGAACAATCATCAAAGCCCATCCGAAGCCAGAAGGAGAAGGTCAGCTGTGCTAATCCGAGGTGTAATAGCAGACGCCTAAAACGAGCACCAAATCAAAGACGTAGACAAGGCTCTTTCAACCAACTGTTTGTTGCATGAGTAGCTCAAACGCTTCAGCACAAAGCCATCTACGAAAACAACATCAAACACCCACCCCAAATCAAGAAAAAAGACCACACTCAAATCTTCTAGGATACTCGGCTCGCCCACAATGACACCACCCTTGTCGACAGATCGCCGGATTCTTTACCTCTTCCCCTTCATTCTCTGCTCGCTTCTCTTCGTTGGAACAACGCGGGTGCTGATAGAGAATGCCAGAGTGATCATCAGATACCGAAGATATTCTCCTCCTGCCGATGTTTCAGACTCCAAGATTGCAAATGCCAGCTCCTCTTTCAATTTTTCGCGCGTAGGATCATCTTTAAAGGGATGTAATGTCTTCCAGGGGCGGTGGAGTTGGGACAACAAAACGCGGCCTCTGTACGAGGAGCAGAGCTGCCCTTACTTGACCAAGCAGATGACCTGCCAGAGAAATGGGAGGCCTGATTCTCTGTACCAGAATTGGAGGTGGGAGCCCCATGCATGCAAATTGCCCAGGTACGTGTGCGTTCTTACTGTCTTTGCACCATGTGTGAGAAATTTGGGCTGTTCATCAAATGGATCCCGCTAAATTCATGCAGACCGACACATTTTTTGTATTAGGATGCACATATATGTGACCAACCTGTTTTGGGTCCCTGGCGTTGGGAATTGGAAATAGATTTCCGAGGAGAGACCAAACATGCACTAGCGAGAAGCGGGCCTCGCAATAGTTTCAACCAACGGTGATAAGATCGCATAACACCCAATTACATTTCTCAGGTTCGATGCATTGAAAATGTTGGAGATGATTAGGGGCAGAAGAATAATGTTTGTAGGGGATTCCATTCAAAGAACTCAGTGGGAATCAATGGTGTGCCTGATTCAATCTGCCATTCCTGAAGGAAAGAAGTATGTCCAAAGAGACCCTCCCAGGAAGATTTTCAGAATCCAGGTAACTTCCATAATGGTTTTCTGCAAAAATTTCTGGTAGTCTCTTGATCCAATCAGTGACACTTGAAAAATGCGTCATTTACCTTTTTATTTTCGAGCATATGGTTTTCCATTCCAATTTGGTGCATCGGTGAGGATGATCAGGAAGAATTCTTGGCTACTTGGCCTCTGTTATTATTAGATCTTTCTCATGGTTTCATTTTGACCAGGGATCGTCATTAGACAGGAAATTCTTATCTTTGGGTCTCTTGGGTGTGATAATTTGAGGCCTGTAACTTCAACTCCTGGTTTCATATTCAGGAGTATGATGCAGCCATTGAGTACTACTGGGCGCCCTTCATTGTTGAATCCATTTCAGATCATGCCACAAATCACACGGTACTAAAGACGTTTGTCAAGCTTGACTCCATATCCAAACACAGTGAAAACTGGAAGGGCGTCGACGTCTTCATCTTTGAGAGCTATGTCTGGTGGATGTACAAGCCAATCATCAATGCTACGTAAGTGATCCGTATGTTACCCTACATCATATGCTTCAAGGAAAGTTCGAAAATTGAGAGTTAAATCCGACTTCTCATTGGCTTTGTTTCTATCATTTTTGAGATATCCAAAGGATGTATGAGTTCCAAATAGTTGACTGATTGTAAGATATCATGAATACAATTCTAATTCTTAAATGTCTTTTTTAGCAGAATAGGGCCACTGTACAAGGTGAAAGAATATAATGTCACGGACGCTTATAGATTAGCGTTGAGAACATGGTCTGAATGGTTAGACTCCAACATCAATCCTGCCAATCAGGGGGTCTTCTTCATGAGCATGTCTCCAACACATCTATGGTGAGTTTCATCAGAGAAACTGGCTTCAAATTCAGAAAACAATTTAGCATAACCAATAAACTCCACATGAGCAGGAGCTGGGAATGGAATGCTGGGAGCAATGGAAACTGTTTCAATGAATCACTTCCAATCCAAGAACCGTCCTATTGGGGAACTGGTTCCAATCTGGAGATTATGGAAATTGTGGCAGATGCACTAAAAAAGCTGAAGACAAAGGTTACTCTACTCAACATCACCCAATTATCTGAGTTCAGAAAAGATGCTCACACTTCAGTTTACACGGAAAGGAGAGGCAAGCTCCTAACAAAAGAACAAAGAGCAGATCCAGACAATTATGCAGATTGCATACATTGGTGTTTGCCTGGAGTCCCAGATACATGGAATGAGATCCTGTATGCTTATTTGTATGATGCATACTTCAATTGACCTTTTGTCAGCATTTTGTGCATGCTTCAATTGAGGTTTTTGTCAAGAAACAAAAAAAGCATTCAACTTTTAATGGGAAATCATAGAACCATTGGATGACAAGGCGATGATCAAGAAACTTACGCAGTCCCATTTCTAGCCAACAATTGGAAAAGAGTACTCGAATGGTCCAATCTTTAGATTGTTAGGGCAAAATATCAAAAAAAAAAAAAAATTAAGAAAAGCGTGGAAAGCGTGAAAAGCGAAATTAAAATCAAGTTTCACTTCAGGCATGTTATGACATCACTTTCCTTAAAGAAATTTTGCTAAACTATTTGATACTTAGGGTACAAAAAGTGAAACTTGAACTAAAAAAGAAAGCAGTACTTTTTCTAGGCACACGAACACGTGAAACAAGATTTTTTGTTGAATTGAGAGAATTTCGTATTATAATATGTCTAAGTGGGAGAGGAGAGGATTTAATCTTCCAAATACAGATGGTAAGAATCGAACCCACTTTAGCTATTTTATTTTTTTGTTGTTAATCTATAAAATTATATTATACTTATTATAATTTTTTAAAAAGAGAGTTGATCCTGTTAGCCCGGGCTAAGTAGATGCCCCACTTAGCCCACCTTCAAAAACCTATTTACAACAACTTTTTTTATTTTTTTCTTCGTGCACTTGTTTATCTAAGTGTATTTAACATATATACCAAGTTTTACTATTTTTTAATATGTTTATCTATTTTTTTGAGATTTTTAAACATCTATGTGTATATATGTATTTAAAATATCCTTATTTTTAAAAATCTAAAAAAAGTATATGCACATGTCCAAAAATGGTAAAACTTGATTTATATATTAAATACACTTAGATAAACAAGTGTATGAAGAAAGAAGCGAAAAAAAGTCATTTTAAATAGGATTTTTGAGATAGGCTAAGTAAGTCCGGGCTAACAGAATCATTCCTCTTTTAAAAGAATGCCAACAATTTAAATTTCCGTAACTACAAATTCATTCTTTCCATAAAAAAAAAACAAAGCGGATTGAATAACGTCGTGTATCCAGTGTTGTTAGAACCGGACCGGTCGGACCGGGAACCGGTCCAGTTTCCGGTTCAATTAGGTGCGGTTCGGTTCATATGTGGAAAACCGTCCGAACCGGAGAACTAGCGGTCGAACCGGAAGGACCGGTCGGACGAATCGCCTCGCCCGCAGTGCCTCGTCTTCAGCGCAGGCACGCGCCGTCGCGCCCGTCGCCCGCTAGCCCGCCCATGCTTCGTCGTCCGCACCCGCACACGCCGCCACGCCCGCATCAGAAATCCTCTTTTAGTATTTGGTTTACCTTTCGTCAGAAATCCTCTCAGCTTACTTATCTTCTCCACGAGTTGCGGTGAGAGTTTCTTCGCCGATCTTCGATCTCTTTCTGGACGAAAATCGAAGCCCAATGCCTCGCAAACCTCTTCTGAGCTCTAACCCGCTCCTGCCCGCACCCGCCCGAGTCGTTTGCCTCGCCGTCTGCCTGTCGCCATCGCCGCCTCACCGAGCAGCAGCAACAAAACAACAAATAGTATATATTATTTAGCCATTTTTATTTAAGTAGACATTAAATCATTAATACATAATTTTTTCTGCCTAATTTTTTGCGTGCGTTTCTTATAATATCAAATTATCAATGATTCAATTATGCTATTAAACATTCCTATAATATTAATTATGTCATTAAACAATCCTAAAATCTTACTTAATTATAAAAAAAAAATTCTACAGGATTAAGGATTATTGACTTCCAAATCTTCAAAATTTTAAGAAATTTTAGGCCTTCAAAAATACTTCATATAATTAGTCAATTCTAATTAATCATACGAAAATAATATGCAACTCATGTAATTAATATCACTCTCATAATTAATTGTATAGCACAAAATTCTTCACATAATTAATGCAGCAAATAAAAACTATAATATAATTAATAAAATATTATAATTAATTAAATGATATTTAAATTTAATTGTTTATAGACTTCTAATTTTCATTTTTTGCTGAACGTAGGAGATATTCTTAATTTTTATATTATTATAAGTTATTTAATTGTTAAAAAATTTTCCTATATGTTTTGTACTTATATTGTAGTCCTTAAAATCTAACATATATATTTAGGATTTATAAAAATATAATTTTATCAATATATTTATTTAAAATTTAAAAAATATAATATTTATGACATCATAAATATGTCATGCTGACATCACCGGTTTGAACTAGACCAGTTCCTTTACCGGTTCAATCCCCGGTTCGGTTCTGATAACATTGCATGTATCCCACACCAGTCACCCCCGTCTACATCTCAGATGTTCAAGATTTCAATAAGCATAGGTGTGTCGTGTGAGCTGCCTGTCCCCTATTTTATTTGATAATTTCGTGTGATGGGAAACCCAACACAAATTATGATTTTAACTTTGAATCAATCAATACGCACGAATGCTACTTCATCGTCCGCAGATCATGCGTCACCGTCAGCTCTTGATTACAAATTTCTCCATTTAGCAAGTGATTCCCATTCATCAAGTGAAGTGTCACCAATAGCAATTGATTCTTCTGCACATGGCAATTGTCAAACTCCTTTACAGTTATAGTTGAGGGTACACCACAGATGATTACCATATCATCACCTGCATATCATCCACCACCCTTCAGTCGAGTGGAAAAAAAAATATATATATATATATATATATATATATAAACATTTAGAGCTGAGGATACAGTAGCGATGATTATCCATTACGCATTTTCTCCACCGTAACAACGCCCTTCTCACTCTGCGGCTTCCTTGTTTCATGGTTGTAGGCAAGGTAAAAGCTGTAATGAGCTTTTAGAGGACTCCTTCAGCAACAAAACCTCAAGCCCCAAAACTCTTCCTCCACACAACATCTAAGAAAAGAACTTAAAAAGTGTGCTCCCTTCTTTCACCATGGTAGCAGGTAACGTAAAGGACTTGGCGTATAAGATTCGCTCGTGCTACATGCAGAGACGACATCCGCAACAACAGGAAATTAATCTATCGCTTCTTTTTGTAAAAAGATCCGAGGTCACTAATTCTCTTCTGTATCAAAGGAACAGAATGAAAATCTATTCGACCGGCATTCTACAAAAAACACTCCTGGTACACTTTTTTTTATGAAAATGGAGACTAGCCACTATACTCGTACACTTTTTTAATCTACTACATTCAAGCTTAAAAGATAACACTTGAAACCACATCGAAATAAAAAATTAAATTTCCCATTAAAAAAAAAGATAACGCTTGAAATGGCCCTAGATAAGCAAAATCTAAGTCATAATAAAATAATGAAGCTCAGAAAGCGTATGAGATTTTGGATTTTGATGGACATAACTTGAGTTTTTCAGATTCAATCACTAATTTCTTTTTAGAGAAGCAAGAGGAACCACTTAAATATCTTCCATGGCTATGACTGGGAACTGTTGAAAATTTAAAAATGAGTCGACCGAATGGGACTGAAAAAATATTCCACAGAGGGCAACTAAATGCAGGCTAAGCATTGGATCTTCCACTCAAAAAGATTGCACCGATGTTTGGAGTATCAGGAAAAACGGTTCGTACTAATCGAGAATTTCCTCATTCCAGCAACAATTCAAAACTCTACTTTTTCTCCATTTATTTTTCACAATTCCTCAAATATGCAACAGGGATAAAATCCTTAATCAAAACCGAAGAAGGCTTTAAAGATAAACATCTGTCCAAACTCGTTACATTCTGGATTTTCTTCCCTTCTTTCCTCCATCTTGCTGTAGAAAGGACAAAATAATGAAAGAACCCAAAAAAATTTAAACTTCAAAATCAAAAAAAAAAAAAACAGCAGTCAGAGCTGAGGCCCTTTGCTCATTGACTTCAATATACCTTCTCCGTCAAAGGTCTTCTATTCACACGTATTTCACCTCGTCCTGTGAACCTTTTATATGACTGCGATGCGAGACTTATATTCTGAGACCTCCATTCCATGCACTTGTTTTCCATGATCGGTCTTATGGGATCATTGATCTATAGAAGAAAACATAAGAACTCTTCATTCACAGCCTGTGGACTAATCTTCTTTGCCCCACCAATGCATCATAGATCTAAGCATCATTTTCTGGATCTTTTGTTCATCTGCAGATTGACGAGCTAAATCCACCTTATGAAAGCATGATTTGCTGCGAAATCTCTCTTCAACCATGCGGTTAATGGACAATCAAGGGTCTGACCTGCCAGCCCCTGCTGTGAAAGACGACAACAGGCCTGCAGCCTGGATAGGAAGTATGTCGCCGAATGTTGACATGGCTGAAGTGGATCTGTCCTTCAATCTCTGACCATCTGTGAGCATGGAACCCAGTCTAAATGTGCTCTCCCCAAACTTGCTGCCAACCTGTGACATGCATCAGTTCAGCACAGATTTATCATTTCTCAAATAAAAGGAGTAGGGGTCTTAACCAGGCTCTCAGAAGCTGAATATGAACAGCTACAGAAATAAGATAACATTAACAGAAAGCAGATCTTCAACCTAAGAAAATCAGTTAAGGAAAAGAAAGGAGGGGGGGGGGGGGGGGGGGGGAGAGAGACCGACCTGCGTCATGAAGGACTTCAACAAGGGAGTTGCAACACCAAAGCTTGAAGAATCATCGAACTCGAGCTTTGGAGACAGTTCTCCATTTGAATAGGCTTTCCAGGAGCCTCTGGAAGCTGAATCCTCTGATGATGTTGACAGAGCCGATGAAGATGGTCCTCTTGAAGAAAGCACAGGAGCACTGGAAAACAAACAAATATGAAAACAAAAATGAAAATAATTGCATCACAGCGAAGAAAGCACAGGAGCACAAAAGAAAAGTGCAAGCATAAATAATATGAAAACAAAAATGAAAGCATAAATAATTGCATCACAGCAAAGAAAGCACAGGGAGCACAAAAGAAAAATGCAAGCATAACTACTAACAAAACTATCACCCAAAAAAAAAAAAAAAGCTTTGTTAAAATGACAGACCTTATTGGAAGGTATTTGAATCGCGGAACTGTAGAACATCTCGTTATATTTGATTCAGTGTTCGTAGGCAACTTTTGAACAGTATCAGTGTACATGCGATTTAGCTGCACCAAGAATCCATAAAGGACAGCATATCGCTGGTATGATTGCTTCTCATTCTCCCATAGGTATGGCTCATACCTGCACAATTTGGCAGGATGTGATCAAAATAATAACATTGCACAATGATAATAATAAATAATAACAACAACAACAATAATAGACTGCATCATTTGAAAGAGATCGTGAAACAAGGAAAAGAAACACGCTGGATGGTTTCGGTAATTAATTTATGGTGTGATAAAGAACATCAAATTTCATAAGCATTGGAATGGTATTTGTTCAAAGAAACTCACGTTGCCCAATCTATTGGATCTAATCTCTGTGACAATGAATTTATCAAACCCGCAACACGTTCTAAACTAGCAGAATTTGGCTGAGCTTGTTTCCTCCTGTAAGAAGGCTTCATTGAAATGGTTTTCATGAACTCCTCTTTGACATTCAAATCTGAACTACCAGAGGATGAATCTTTACCCCCAGATAGAATATCAACAATGAATCTGAGGTCCAAAAGAATTTGCAGAACTCCTTTTTCCGAAACTTGAGGACTGCGAGCCTCCAAAGTCAATATGAAAGCACCATAGATGCTGAAAACCTACAAAAATAGAAGGAAATAAAAATCGAAGTCAATGACATAAAATTGCACATCATCCAGCTGTAACAACGCAATGAGAATTAGGCCATATCAATCAACAGATATAGTTATTATGAAACAGCCAATCACAACCATAAAGATTCCCTTTAGTCACTCATCCTTTCTTTATTATTTTCAAATTAAATCATTTTTAAAAAAATTCTTGCAATTCCTTGTTTGTTAAAAAATAAACAAGCAAGTTACCTACTTCTATTAAAAAGTGCAGAAATTTTACTGATAGCAAGAATTAAAAGGAATGTTTATTCAGCTAAAAGTAAATAAAATGAGAACACTGCCACATGCTCACCTTCTCCAAAAGCCTTCCTGCAAAGTGCTGCAGTATGATTTTATCAAGAACATGACCTCCAATTCTGTGAATCTCTTGGCATGCTTGGAATAGAAAAGCAGTAACGTAGAATGAAGGCATTGAAGGTAGTGCTATTTTCATCTCCAATGCCTCCGCAGATTGCTCTTGCTTAATCACAGTTTCTTCCCAACCCTACAGAACTTGCATTATAATAAAGATAATCAAAGATAAAATATCGCTAAACACCAACAAAGGCAAGAATAAGACAGATCCCAATGAAGAAATAGTGTTGTCATATCTGTATTTATAAGACTTTTCTTTTGCGCTGCAACAGCAGCAACACCGGCTTTCATGACAAGGTCATTACATGGAGCAAAATTAAAGAAACAAATATGGCACCAAAGGAATCATATACAACACAAGTAATCCAAGATGAGAATTTGTTGTTTGAGCTCAGCAACACCAGGCTTGGCCAAAAAGCTTGGTTTCAAACTGAAACTTGATCCTTAAAAAGCAGTTTTGGCTTGCTTTTAAGAATATAAGAAATGCTAATTGTGTGAACTAGTGCAAAATATGCACGAAGGATGTGTCTCTAGAGCTCCATGTAAATACTTTTGGTTACAATTACAAATAAAACTCATGGCGAAATTCTAGGCTTTTTCCAAATATACTCACTACGTTTGACTTTAATCCCAAAAATACCAACTACGTTTCCAAAATTCTAGATATACTCACTATGTTTGCAGTTAATCCCAAAAATATTCAATCTATGAGTTAACGCCGTTAATTAATATGTGAAGTTGGTAATATACCCATCGAATATTGGACGTAATTAAAATTTTGAATGTCGTAACTCACTAATGCCCTAATTATACATAAGCTCTAAATTTGGAGAGCCATACTTCCATTTTCTTTCTATTTTCTGTTAAGTTTTATTATTTTATAACAGGGGTATGTTGAGCATTTATAAAAAATTTAACTAACAGCTTTTAACAGAATTAGCATATTTGAGATTAACTACAAACGTAGTGGGTATATTTGGGAAGCATAAACCCAAATAATTCATGCTTCACAGGACAGGCTGGTGGGTCATTAAGGAACTATTTATGCAGAAATAAGAATAGCACAACTCTATATCAAAAAAAAAAAAAAGAATAGCACAACTCTAGGGTAGCATGATGACAGAAACTGAAGATAACCAAAAAACCAAAGAAAGACATAACTAGAAATGAATAAGTGCAAGCTAGGAGGATTAAGGAGGGCAGCATGGTTTGAGGAAATAAACTTAAATGGTTCGATTTAACCATTTGCATCAGAAAGTATAGGAGCTAATTGATTGAAGTCAACACTTAAAGAAAGGAAAGAGGAATGTCCAAAAAGGATCCAAGAAATAGTAAAATAAAAGACATGAGGACCCAGATATAAATATAGGTACAATCCATGACAGAGGAATTAGTAAGGCAGGATATTTAGTTTATCCAAATTTGTTTGGGATAAGGATTTGACTACAGAGATGCACACCAAAGAAACTGTCCTGGAAAAATTAAAAGAATGCAAGAAATGGGAAAAAAAGAACAGAAAACCACTAGAACAGAAGAATTGTCGACATGCTAGCAAGCATATTAAATACTCACCCTCAAAGGTGTTGTTGTGGATAATGCATCATCCTTGTTCAGATCTTTGGACAGAATAACTGATAGCTCGTCTGACACCCAAGTAATCCACAAACTATGAGCCTTGATGCAAAGATCTCGCAAATTTTTGTGTAGTTCATCAAGTTTTGGGTTAGCATTGTCATTCACTGAAAAAAGAGCAGCTGTGACTGATGAAGTTTGCCTCCTAGGGCTGTCAATCATTTGCTTCCTTGGGGTATCTGGAACATGTAAATCAAATGCGAACTTAGAGTTCCGTGACACCAATGTTGCCTTACCAAACACTGATGCCCTTGCTTCAGCAGTCATCCACATTCTTGGTGAGCCAAGTACAAGTGGAATATAACTTGAGTGATTACGCAATGCAAATAAGAGTCGTCCAATAAAAAGCGATCTCTCAACAATAATTGCAGGGGGCTGAGAACATTCTATCTCCCTGTTATTTCCAAGGGCAGTTGAAAGCTGTCCAAGTTCATATTCCAGTCCCTTCAATAAGGTTGATATAGTTCTATAACACTTATCTTGCAGATATGGTAATAGCTCCTTTAATCTTGCAGCAGACTTTGGGGTTTCCAAGAAACAAAGAAGATCCCCCAGAATACCCTCACATCTGCTGTCCACAGCATCCCTGATACGGCTAACCTCAGGGCCAAAATAAGCATTGAGGCAGGCACGGAAATCAGACTCATCTGCTGCACCTGCTTTAAAACCAGATGGAGCAGTTGTCTTTCTATTGTTAGGCTCTAAAAACCACACACCACCGCCTGTAGAAGGCTTCTTAAGATATGCCTTAAAATCATTCTCCTCTCCTGAATCCGCTGCAATAGCCTGAATGGACTTCCTCACATCTACATCTCTGCTCAAGTCCTCAAACCCTGAATCAATGACCTCTTTCATTCTACGCACAAATGCATCTTCAAAGATCCCATCCCAGAGATCCTTATCATCTCTCAGTACAAGCTCACGAACTCGGTTCCAAGGTGATTCAATCTCAGATCCAAAAACACTCCTCAACCACTCCAAACTGCCCTCCAATGCATCCCGGCCATCCAACGTATCACGCACAACCTTTTCAGCAGATGCAAGCTCCTCACCACTCTTAATATCATCAATCAAATACTTTCCATTGATTTTTCCAACAATCTCTTCACCACAGTACTTCAACCAAGCAGAGCAAGTCTGAGCAACATAGTCCCGTTCAAGCATAACCATCAGGGACTCCAATTTTACTCTATGAATTTTCCAAATCCTGGCTTCCTCGTCAGGATTCGGGATGGCCCCAAACAACTGTGCGCCTGGTGGGGCTTCCAGGACTGTTTTATAAAACAATGGCATATCATTCAACACTTGCAGAAATAGTTCCCCAACCTGCCCTAAACTAGTCTGAATTATCTTCACTACATCACAGAAAACCGAAGAAACTGAAGGGGCAGATCCAGAATTACCTAAATTCTGTGAGATCCAAGACCGCCGAGACTCCAAGAATAGCGAAAGCACCTGCTTTGGGTCAATCTCATCGATGGTCGCAACAGCTGCCAAAGCATCAGCATACGCCCCAACACTAAGTCCTCGATCCATCAGCCGCTCCCGGCTCCGCTGGGAGATCTGGGCCTTGAAGCTCTCCACAATCTGCCACTGATGCCCGAGCAGCGGAAAATTCGAGAGGAAATCTCGATCTGCATTGCCAGCTTTGGTTATCAGGCCATGAACAACCTTGGCACGGAGGTACCTCCCGGAAGCTTCCAGAAGCATGGATTCATCGAGGCAACCCCAAATGTTCTCAGGGGTGTCGACGAGGTACTTGACGCGGGTGGCAATCCCAAAAATCCGCCCCCGGGCGGGGTTAGGAGCGAGCTTTGGGGTTTCAAGAGGGGAAGAGGAGAGGGAATAGATGCCCGACTCTATGGCGGAGAGGTTAGAGGCGATGGACTCGCAGGAGGATTTCATGAGGATGATGGTGTCGGCAGACTCGATGAGGTCTCTGTAGCGGGTGCCGACGAGCTGCCGCAGCTCCTCCTTCTTCGATTCGATCTCCTTCTTCGTGGCGGATTCCACATTGCGGATCTCGGCGATGGGTTTAGATCGGAAGAGGGATTCGGCGTCGCGTGCAGGAGCAGCAGCCGAGACATCGGACGTAGTGCGGGAGGGCTTCCTCATTGTCGAATCTGGGGGAATTTAGATCGGAAGGGTTTTGGCTTTCCCCTAATTCTCTCGCATTTGACAGAGAGAGAGAGTGATAGATTTTTCTTTTCCTCGAGTGAGAGTGACGGAAAGCGAAAAGATTGAAATTTTTTTACAAGGAAAAGAGAGACGGAGGAAGGAATTGTCGACTGGAATTGGAAATCACGATCTTGGAAAGAGGAAGCAGATAAGGAAGACGGCTGCCGCTAACGAGCGGGACGGCGTGACAGGGGCTTAACGTGCGCCGCTGTCGGTCGCAGAGAAGAAATGAGAAATGAGCCGTGCCTGGTGCCGGGTGCGCGGAGACTCGGTACATGCTGTGGGATGGACGTATTTTTGGTCCATCCTTGTTTTAGACTTGACTTAGTAGTACACGATGGGACCCACCCGATGGACGGTCGGATTTTTAAGTTTTAATCTTTGCGGGCCCAAAAAGTACAATTGGATGGATTGGATTATTCGGATAGGGTCGGATCACATTATTAGATGCTTCTCTTTGCACTACTCAAGCGAGCCCGCCGGACAGTGCACAGTCGTTAGTGTTTTTTAAATATATTCATTCTCCAAATCTTTTCAAATATTTTACTGGTTATATATTCACTCTCCAAAGATTTTTCTACAAGATATAAATTTTCAATAAAAGTTCTTTTTATAGTATGATAAAAACAATATGTGTTAAATATGAAAAATGGTTTAGATTTAAGAATATATTTTAAAATTAAAAGATAACGGGTAAATATGAAGCCTTCATCCTTCTAATAATTATTGAACCATTACTCTTGATATTATTCATGCATGTGTTTATCTATAATGCAAAAGATTACTTCATTGTAAACCTTTGATATATTATTTATTTATCTTTAAAATTTAATTAGTGTAGATTTGACCCCCCAAAGCACCCTTTGACAATGCATAGTTAATCTGCAAGATAACAAGAGTCTTTAGGGTCCTTCAATGGCCCCGGAGATGTCTTAAGCATCTGTTTAACAAGACCCATTTACAAAGTAAAGTACTTCTAGCTTCTTGGCACCTTATTTTGGAGATTGTTAGACTAACCTAATATATATATGAGAAAGATTTCCTAAGCTCTAACCTTCATATTAAAAAACTTTGACAACTCTTTGAATATCTTATGCGCTCAATCAAAGTCTCACCGTACTCAAATCGAGAATCCAAGACCACATTCGCTTCTTCGAAGGCCTGCTTCATTATCTCCTTCATATTCTCTCATTTGAATAAGCAATCATATTCATCACCTTTCTTGGCCTCTCCATAAATCTAGCAAAGTTTCCTTTCCATAAACCTTAGAGTTACCTTGTTTGTAAAGATAGTTATCTTCATCATTGAGGATTGTCCTCAGCATAATCTGGTTTAGCTCACTTGGATCCTAGGTGCACGAGTGCAAGTAGTGCACACTTAAAGCCTCCACAATCTCCATAGTTGCAGATGTATCGACATTTAAGATTACTTCCTTATTGCACTTAACATTGCGAGCTATTATGTTGTCCGTCAAGCATCATCTTAAATTTCAAATTTCAACTATTTCTCAGTCTGTGTAGAAATCTTAATTTCTCCAAATTTTAGGATAAAATCTTATTAATCTCCGCATCACAATAGGATTAGGTTCATTGGAGATGTAAGAAGGACACTAAGCAATTTGAAAATGACAACAATAAAACTCCTAGATGAATTCGACATCTAATCTTCTCAATTCTTTCTCTCTCTTGTTGTTCTCTTATTCTCTCTCCAAACTTTTTATAAATCTTTAGTCATCTTCCTCTTTTATGCAACAAGATAACATATAATTGTCAACTTATTTCTTATATTTAATATGAATTTTAAAATTATTGGGCTTTATTTTCCTCGTAAAATATTTGCACTCCTTATCATCTTTAGGCCTTAGAAGAAACTTGACGAACACTTCGATTTTATAATCGCATCATTTATGGTTTTATCAACATCATCATATGAAATAATATCACTAAAAATGTTGGGCAATATTTCAATGAAATAGATAATAATACCAAAATATTTCACTTTTGCCTACCTTGATAGCTAAATCAACATCAAATTTATTTATTTTGTTTAAAATATTTATTTTATCATGATATTAAAATTTGTTTAAATCAAAGTATTGAATGCATTATAACGACTTTAAAAATATAATTGTGTAAACCTTAAAAAATGTTGACATCTGTTTACATATATTAGAATGTTACAATTTCCTGTGAAATCATTCATTCATGTAAAAATTACCTTTCAGATGTTAAATTAATAAATTTGAAATTAATTATATAATTAAATAATTTTATTAGGTAAAATTTTCGCCTTTATTAGATTTGTTTATGCATATTTTTGATTTGCGCGAAATCTGGGCTCTTAAATAAATAAATAGTTTAAATGCTACGAGTACCATCAAAGTGGGCTGGGGCTAAAACAGGTTCGAGTCGAAACCGGGTTTTTGTGGATGGAGTCGGGGTCCGACGGGTTCGGCCTAAACCGACCCAAGATGCACTCTCTGAGTTCTCCATAGGAAGCCGCTGGAGACTGGAAGCAATTCGGCTTGGGCAGCTGCGAGAGGAGGACAAATTTCTTGGATTACAGATCGGATCCCTCTGGAATTGAGACCATGCCAGGTGTGTTTCGTCCTCAACTTCCTCAATGCTTGCTTATTCTTCTGTGCTACAAGGTCATGATGTCGGTGTTTCGATGTGTCAAGGTGGCGGAGGAATCGGAGGTGAATCCATGGAGGAGAAGGTGTCAATGGAGCTGACAGAAGAGGTTTTGCGCAGCATGGAAGTTGGTATGGCATTCCGAGACTATGTACGTGTGATCTCCTTTTCTTCTTCTCTCACTCCTTGCAATAAAGCAATGCATGATGGTAAACTACTATTAGAAATCTCCAGAAGCAATAACAGTTGGAAATTCGGAATTTGGCTAGTTTTCCGTGAAGTTCGAGTGCTTCGCTTTGTCTTTGAGTTTTTGCGATGTTCTTTTCTTTCCTGTGTGGAAAGTTGGAATTTTGTTTATGATCTCACCCATTTTGTTGGCCTTCCTGTGACAAAATTTTGTATATTCTGTAAGCATCGATGATAAAGGATCATCGAAGCATTGTTTTTGCCTTTGAAACCGATTTAGTTGACCAGAGTTACTGAAGTTGAATCTGTGGTAGGTTGGGAGTCTAGATTTTGTGCCCAATTAGGTCAGGGAACACTGATACTATTTCTCCGGTCATTACCTTGTTTCCTATTTTCGCTGGCCTCCTTAACTTAATACGTCATTGTTCCTAAGATGTGATGCAGTTTCATTTTCATTGCACTGAAAAGTATTGGGTTCTTTGTGTGCATAGTGAAGTATTTTCCTGGTGCTTGTTGGTCTAGATTAGTATTAGCAATTTTCATGTGCTTTCACCTGTCCACAACTTTTTTTCTACTTGTTTATTGGTTCTGCTGAATTGTAGATTATTTTGTCGTTTTCACAGGGTCCTTGTATGCTTGTTAACCTAAATCTCCATTTAATTTTTAAATGTATTTTGTTCTTAATCAGAATGGAAGAATCAGTTCCATGGATTTTCACAAGGCATCGAATCATCTGGTGACTGCAAGTGATGATGAATCAATTCGTCTCTACGATATAGCAAATGCAACGTATTTCCCATTCACCATCCCTGTTTCTTAGCATACTATATTTGGGTCGAATTTTGAATAAGTTTCAAGTTGGAGTAACTTATTAAATTCTCATGGATGGAAAGTGCAACAACATGTCCCATTCACCATTCCTGTCTTTAGCATACTATATTTGAGTTGAATTTTGAATAAGTTTCGTGTTGGAGTAACCTAGTAAATTCTCATGGATGCGAAGAAAATCAATGGACTTCTGAAATTTCCTGAGCAAATTTCATGTCATTTTGAATCTCGTGTGTCAATTTAAAGTCTAGGGACTATTTGGGAAGTACTGTCAAACGGATCTGCTTTTGCGTTTGAGTGGGGGAGGGTGGACTTGCTAAGAAGAATTACTTTTCCAATTTTTTTTTTTTTTACAGCAAGCCAGGTCTAGAATTCTCTTTCTGATGGAAGTTTTTTTTTTTTTTTTTTATAATGAAAATTGTACTTTGCAGACAGCTGAACTCCTTGCGCTATTAGCTAATACATATACCTGTAACATTCAATTGAATTGAAATGCCATTTTGGAAATTTTATCTTTTTCCAGGTGTCTCAAGACCATTAATAGTAAAAAGTATGGGGTTGATCTTGTTTCCTTTACTTCACAGCCAACAACAGTTCTATACTCCTCAAAAAATGGCTGGGATGGTAGGTTAATCAAATCCAATGCCCAGACAATAGAAGTTTGGATTTTTCAAGAACTATTTATTGAGTTGAATGCTGTGTGCAGAATCACTTCGGCTCCTATCCTTGCACGACAACAAGTACCTGCGGTATTTTAAAGGTCACCATGACAGGTATATTCATTGATTGATTAACGTTTACATTGACGGTTATCTATGTATTTCATTTTGAAGCAATCTCAGTCTTCTGCATGGAAACAATCTATTAAGCACATGTCTACCTTTTGGCAGGGTTGTTTCTCTTTCTTTGTGCCCTCGTAAGGAGTGCTTCATCTCTGGGTCTCTTGATCGAACTGTTTTACTCTGGGATCAACGAGCTGAAAAGTGTCAGGTGGAAATTTCAAGATCCACATTCATTTTGGAAACTGGCAGAAATATGGCTTTCTTATTCTGCTTACTCTATTCAGGGCCTCTTCCGTGTACAAGGACGACCTGCAGTTGCTTATGATGATCAGGGGATGGTATTCACAATTGCTTTTGGAGGATATATAAGGTTGTTTGATTCCCGCAAATATGAGAAAGTAAGTGGTGGTCAGTTTCCTAGAACTTATTTCAATTCTTTTCCTCTTTTTGTTTTCAATAGCTCCATCTTCCCTTTTCAGGGTCCTTTCGAAATCTATTCTGCTAGCGGAGATTTTTCGGATGCCAATGTTGTGAAATTCAGCAATGATGGCAGGCTCATTTTACTGACCACCATGGGTGGGCATATTCACATAGTGGATTCATTTCGAGGCACAACTGTGAGTTTCTTGTTGCTTAATAGTTTCTGAAAGAAGAAAACATCTTTTTTCATTCTCCTCAAAGCTTGTACTAAGCAGTTATTACTACTCTTAACTGTTGATTACAGATTGCGAGTTTCAAAGTTAAACCAGTTTCAAGCAGTGCAACTTTGGAGGCATCTTTCAGTCCTGATGGGATGTATATTGTATCAGGTAGGGGAATATCATCTACCTGTTAACATTATTGAAGCTGTTCTTTGTTGATTGTTTGTCTGGGTGATTGAAGCTGTGGATGGGCGGGTGGTTGTGGGTGACTGACTGATAAAGTCTGAGTGATGCCATGTTAAAAGATATGGGAAGCGCCTGCTGGCCCTTTTTGGTCTTTCTCAGAGGATCAATTGCTATGCATTTCTGCATGTTTGTGTATTAGTTAATATTTTATTTTTCATGGCAGGTTCTGGTGATGGCAGTGTTTATGCATGGAGTGTTAGAAGCGGCAAAGAAGTATGAAATCTTCATTTTCTTTAGCCAGATTTTCATGCATCCTATCGCTATTTTCTTGGTTTATGTTCTGTACAATCCGGTAATACATGCTTGAAATAGCAACACTGAAAACATGATTGCTGTTGCTGCATCTTGTGAACTCTTGTAATGTGAAAACATGTTGGTACATCATGCATCCTCTAAGCTGCTTGTCAGAGATCCCAAAAAAAAAAAAGAAAAAAAATCGATGGAGATGTAGGAAATTGGAACAGAAGAAAATGATTGAGTTTACTTGAAGGGTATTTTATAAATTTAAGAAAATATGATTGAGCTACGTAGTTTCTTGCATAACATTAAAAATTTGACAGAAAAATGAATCTTCCTTGAAACATTTAATACAAACAGGAAAATGTAATTTATGTTCTTTTGAGTTTTCCTCCTATTAAAAAAAGTGCAGATAATTATGCCCTAGTGGAATTATCATGTTTTCCTTCCCCACTGTCATTTCCCTCCTCAGGTTCATTATAGATCCTTATTGTAATACCCACCCATCGGGTAATTGGGAAATTAATGGAATTTGTCAACTGCATTTCATGAAATCTTTGGAAAGAGGGGATACCAAATAAAATAGTTTTAACTGTTACTATATTTTAGGTTTTTCACCTGTTCTGTAAAAGCATTGATTTTTTGAAGGATTCTGATGATATTTTTTCATACCCTGAAATTATGCTAGCTCTCGTGGAGCTAATGGATTTTATTATTTTATGTGCATTGATGTTTCGTATATTCACTGTTGTTGCCGGTTGTATTGATCCTCTAAGCCCTTTCAACACTTTGCTTGATTTCATTACTTCTTTAACCATTTGAACACAAATTTTCTTATAATTGAAACTAAGCCTTTCTCATACAAAAGATTTAATGTTTTTTTTTTTTTTAAGAACTGTACGTAGCTGTTGATGGCTTGACGCCTAGCAAACTGGCTGTTTTGTGTCGTCCATGGTATTGCAACACGTAGGTCAATTCATTACCTAACCATTTGAACACATGTTTTCTTACACTAAGCTTTTCTTCATATAAAAGAATTAATTTTTTTATTTTTGAAACTTTACATAGCTGTTGACTGCTTGATGCCTAGCTGACTGGCTGTGTGTTGGGGGGTGGGGTTGGTTGTGGAGTGGATGGGTACGTTATCATTTCCTTTGAGAAGATTCACTACAAGTGTTTCGTTTGTAACCATAACTTTTAAGTCTCAAGCCTGCATTTTGGGTGAAGAGCTGAAGTCATACAAATGGGTTATTGAGAGACATTGCCTTGGTCTGTGTGATGTTGACAGTAAATTCAATTAATATTCAGAGATTAAGAAGGCCACTGACAATTTTGTTCATGATATCATCATCACCTCTGTGTAGTTCTCCAAGCAGGAGCAACAATTGCTATTTTCTCATTTAGGAAAATTTGAATAGTACTTCTGTGATGCAGTCTTTAACTTCACTCTAAATGCTCTTATTCTGAATTGCATGTCCAGGTCACAAGCTGGCTGAGTACTGAAACTGAACCTCCAGTTATAAAATGGGCTCCTGGAAGTCTTATGTTTGTTACCGGATCTTCAGAATTATCCTTTTGGATCCCAGACCTCTCCAAATTGGGATCTTATGTTGGAGCAAAGTAGAATTCTCCACAAATATTCCATTTTCTCCATGATGGTCCACACGGTATTCCATTTACTATCCACCACATCCAGCTAAATTTATTGATCTGATTATGCATTATGAACATCTAGCTGATTTATTGATCTGAATATGCATTATGAACATCTAGCTGATTTATTGATCTGAATATGCATTACTACATCTAACCAATTTAGCATCAGCATTACTTGTGTGACATAAGGACAAAAAGGTCATGGTGAATGGCATCAGAATTTTTCATCCACTGCCCCATCATGTGCTGAGCTGGCCTGAAGCTCAAGATTGGTTTGCTCGTTTGGTGGACGTGTGAGAAGACAAGAAATGGATTTCAGAAGTGGTCCACAGGTAAGGAAGATCTGATGATTTGATGAATGGAAGCCTTAAATTTTTTGTGCTGGACCATCTGCTTGTGTGGCTTACCTTACTCAGAAGTAGTGCAAATCAGGTTGTAGTCGACATGGTTTTGAATATTGGCCAACATGGATCTGATACAGCTGTATCAGATCGGTGTTGGCTTATACCTATATGCTACAACAAGCCCCCATTTCTACATTCTAAGTAAAGGAGGAATTTTCAAGTAATTTGTGACTTGTTTAACCTTATCAGTGGGCAGAAGCTACTGCTTCCCCGAGAATTCGGTACAATTGCGTTTTTAAAGCAAGTTTCTTCCTTTATCAACAGAAGTAATTTGGTTCCCGTGCAACAGGTTGCGGAACTGTCAAGTGGCGACGTGCGGTGCTGGTGTTTATTGCGAAAAATGCAAAGCAGCTCAGTTGTTGCTCTTCCCTAATTTTTTCCTTGTACCTTTGAATCCTTGCTTTCTGATTATTTTCTTTTTGTCTGTATCTGTGTGGAGTGTGGAGGGTGGAACTTGGATTCGACGCAAACATTTGGAAGAATTATAAATGGTCCGGGTTGATATTATATAATTACTAAAATACTTCAATTTTTTGTTTTTATTTTCTGTCCCGTTGGGTGCAAAGCCATACTAGCATATACTCTCTCCATTTGGAGCCCACCTTGATTATTATATAAAATTTCTTTTTCTCATTATACTTAGAATTATTTAATTAATTAGGAAATCAGGTTTTATCCAATCAAAGATGTTCATGGGACCCATCTAATGAACGTGTAAGATGGATGTAATAAAACTGTTGGATTCATATACCAATTTCAAAATTGCTAGTCTAACATTTAAATCATCTAAAACATTTTTTGTACGCAGACAAATGATTTTATAACTAATAAATCAACTGATATCAACAATTTTCATCGTCAAGGTGGTTCCAGGCGAGAGAAGTTACATGAATTTGAATTCACGGAACCGGTTCTTCAGGATCAAGACCCCATATTTAATGGTGGGCAATGATTTGCGTATTTTAAACATTTAAATTACTTTTTTTTTAATATAGAATTATGTGTTTAAAAAAGATTGTAAACATTTTAATTATTTTGTATCTTACATATTTAAATGTCGGATGCCAGATGTTTTCTTTTTATTATTGGCAGTATTTTCTATAAACGAATTTAAATTCACAATCCTCAAATCCATGCAAGAAATGAGTTTTGAGAAGTCCTCCACTTTAATTAACCTATTACATTTTCAGCATGAATTTAACTAGTTCCCATTTTATCCGAGCCGTTTGAAATCAGACCGGTGTAAAAATATATTTTTTTTGAATTTTTTTTTTATAAACATGTTAATCTAGTTGTATTTAACCGATAAATCAAGTTTTACTATTTTTTTAATATGTGTATGTATTTATTTTGGATTTTTAAAATAAGGTTATTTAAGTTTAAAAAAATCAAAATAAATCTATACATATTTAAAAATTTTAAAACTTGGTTTATATGTTAAATACAACTAAATTAACATGTTTATAAAAAAATTTCACAAAACAAAAAAAGTATTTTTAACCGACCGGAAATCATCAGATTTCAGACTGATCTGACAAGTAACCTATTACATTTTGACTTATATGTTAATAACAACGAGGAGATTAAATCTAATATCTATTTATTATAGAACTTCAAACCACGGCCGCATATGTTAATTTCCATGATAACATTTCCATGAAATCATTTGTCGTTATTGGGATGCGATGTCGTTATTGGGATGTGAAGTCAATGGTGCGTGCGGTTCGATTAACAAAGTTGGGCTCGTTTGCGCATGTAACCGGTCCGTGAATGTCATTTTCTTCCTCCATATTTAAGGCTATTAACTAAAATTTAAGGGTTTTTTTTCTGATTTACTGCACCAAAAGTAGAATTATCTGGCGAAGTCTATTCATGTTTTTCATGTGAATTAAATAGTTGAAATAATGTGCTTTTATCTGTCGTTATTTCCATTTCAGTAAAAAATATAAGTTGCCCAGAAATTTCTTGTTAACTGAAAGCCCCTGAATGAATGGAAAAGTTGACTGCACACTTTATTTTATTTTGTACGTATTGCCCTCTGCTTCCATATATTTTAAAATTTTTACCGAACTACTGTCAAAGAAATCGAAAAGTACCTTTCGATTCTCCGGTATACTTGTTATTTGAGGTTATTAAAACCAGCCAAAACTCTGATTAATTATAAGTGAAAATATATAATAAAAGAACAATTTTTAAATTTTTTTTGTGTAAAATAATATTAAATATTAACCACTAACTTTTAGAGTCCAGTAAGTAAGGAGGGAAAAAATAATTGTTCACCCATCGTTTGGTACCTTTTCAATTAATGAGGCACTTTAACATAAAAAAAGTTTTTAAGTATCTGGTTATTGTATTTTTATTGCAATGTATGTTTCATCTTTCTTTCATCTCCTTTTATACAGATCTATTTGTTTCCTTTTATTGAACTCGTTACTCTTATAACATCATTGTAAGTTAGTGTTAGGCAAGTTTTCTTTACAATTCATTTATGTTCATCTTAAAATTAGAAGGGTTTTTAAAATTTTCACATAGCTTGTCGCTAGGGCCTATGAGCCCATTGCACCACAAAAACATCAGAAGGTGATTGTGATTACGAAATATAAAGGGTTTAAATTGTAAATTAATGAAAACTCGAGGCCAAGCACCCGTGGTGCCCTTTTGAATCATGAAAATGGCCCGTTGTTTTGGGTGTGTTTTTCCACTTCCATTGTAGGAGAGGGATGTAGTACGCTCCGTGTACTGCTCCTTTTCTAACTTTTTTTTTTTTTTTTTTTTTTTTACTATTATGTGGCTAAAGCGGGGTGTTTAAATATATATATATATAGAGGGCTGTTCCGGTACAGCGTCACTACACCGGAACAGCGGTGCAGTGGCCCCAAAATGGGCCCCACATGATCATGAAATCATGATCTACTTCACCCATTGTATTTAGAATAATGTATTCTATTACTATACCAATTTTTATCCCAATCAGATACTTTAAAGTTGTGATTTACATCAAACTATTTTATTACGTTGGATTTATACCATTTTAATAACAACAAACTATTTTATTACGTTGGATTTATACCATTTTCAGATGGGGCCCATATACATATCTGATTGGGATGAAAATTGGTATGGTAATAGAATACATTATTCTAAATACAATGGGTGGAGCAGATCATGATTTTATGATCACGTGGGGCCCATTTTGGGGCCACTGCACCGCTGTTCCGGTGCAGCTTCACTGCACCGGAACAGCTCTTATATATATATATATATATATATATATATATACACACTTTTAAATATTTTATTTGGAATTTTAAAAATTAAAAATTAAGACATTCTCATGTGCTTAGGGTACGTTTGTTAACATTTGAGTGTGAGAATCATGGTTTTCCCATGAGATTTAGTTTCCCAGGCCGATTATTATTCCATCAATTACACTATTTTTCCCACTTTTACCCTTACATTCCAATCATTTTCTCTACCAACTATATACAACAAACTTATTTATTCTAACTATACCCCAATCATTTTCTATCAATCACACATTTATCAAAATATTCTCTTTTTTATTTCCTACTATTTCCCATAATCCCATAATTTTACACATTACCAAACATCCCCTTAGTTTACTATTGTTTAAATTCCCAATAAAATATTTTTTTTCATGCCAAATAAAAATATTTAAAAGCACAAACAATTTAAAATTAAACAACACGTTCGGGCCCATACTTTTTAAAAAAAAAAAAAAAAAAAAAAAATTACCTTGCCTTGTCCAGCTTTAACGTGCGTTCAAGGAACGTGGCCCACAGGTGCGTGACTAGAGTAGCGGAGCCACCTGGACGTGTCATCTCGCTCGCAGATGACCTTCAAGGGGTTACATGTAAACGGCTCTGGTCATCGACTGCAGCAGCACATGCACAGCTGCTCAATCTACTTCAAAGCTTCGCTTCTTCACCGACTCTTTTTCTTCGTTCTCGTGAACCGGTAATCACTTTCCATGCTCTTCGTTCAAAACAATTTCGCTTCAGTCAGAAATTATATCTACAAATTTCCACAACCCCATTCCGCTTTCAATTTTTAGGGTTTGGTGGTGTTTGATGGTCATTAAACCCTAGAACTACAGCGTTTTGATCTTCGTATGCCGCTTCTTCGCCTGCCTTCGCTTTGGTGTTTAGGTTTAGGGTTTAGCGATAAGGACAGAAGCAACAGAGGAAGAATAACTGGAGAAAAATGTAGATATCATCAACTATAGTGCCTTTTTTCCTACTGCATTTTCCATTTAACGGTTGTAATTCTTCCGGAGAACTTTTCGCGAGTGTTCGTGTTTATCATTGGTGGAAGCGGGGTTGCGTGTGCAGATGTTGTTGGCCCATGTGCCAGAAATTTTCTGGACGGGGAATTTTTGCTATTGAAGCAGCGACTGGAAATAGTTTATCGGGGGAGGTTTTGGTTTCTTAAAAGATAAAGCTATGGGTCGTATTTGGCGGAAAAAAGCTTGTGGTGTGGATGCTATCCAATGGGGCACATCATAACAGAAGTTGGGATCTCTTAATGTTGTTCGCATGGAGGACTAAGATGATTATCCTGAATATGGAGATCATGACGTTGCCACTTGTCAATATGCCTAGAGAATAATATTTGAGCTTTCTTCCTCTTTTGGCCTAAGCGTTAAATTATTATCCTTTCTTTTATATATTTTGATGCAGTTGTTTTATTTATTTATTTTTCTAGGGCCTCATTGCATTTCTGTCCTGCACCAAATTACGTGCTAATTGAACTGTCTGCTTGTCAAGTGTATAATGCCTCAATTAGTTTACTACACCAACTATGCAGATGTGTGATATGTGTTTATGGAATCTTTATTTGAGGCCTACCATGGAGCTTTTTTTTTTTTGATTGGTATATATTTACATGTATCTCAATTTATATTGCAATCAAGCTTTGAGACATTTTTAGGATTTTAATATGGAGACACCACACTACCTATCAATTTAGGAGACACTAAGCTCCCACCTATATTCCTGGAAGACAGAGCTCTCACCTATATTAAGGGAGATACAACTCCTGTGCAAGCAGTCCCCCACTCCAGCGGATTTGAACACGCTGGCACAGTTTGTGCCATCAGTGGTACCAACTGCGCTGCTGGTCAGTTGGCTATCATGGAGCAACTTTACCTAAACATTATGTTAAAGTTAATTGTTCTTGGCTATCTATTATCTGGCCCATCAAATGATGGTCACTAATGAACTGGTCAACTCTTAAAGTGCCCAGAAGCCCGGATACATCAAACATCTTGTAATCTCTTTGCAATGCGCTCACCAATTGCAAATTGTACATCGATTCTACTATGTCTTGTAATGCACTACTAGTATTATTATTGTACAAACTGCTTCTATTGCTATCGCATTTATATTTTTTTAAAATTTGTTTTTTTCTTTGCTCCTTTTCACAGATGGCAAGGTGGGACGAAATTTTGACACTCCCTGTGCAGAACCCACCAACATTGGAATTCTCTGCATCTGATATTATATGGTCCAGAGTGGAAGGTTGGAGGGATGCAATTGATAGAGTGGCCCTCATCCCCTTTTCCAGAGTGGATGATTTCGTGAGGGGTGAATCCTCAAAGAAAGATTGTCCTACTCGATTTCATGTTGAAGCAAGAAGGCGGCGACCTCCTGGGATGGCATATAAGCCAAAGGTGGATGGCATTCTTGAGTATATCCTGTAAGTCTGGAAACTGCCCTTTCTAATTATTTTCCTAGCAGCAGTTCTCATAACAACTCTGCCATAGATGGTTCTATTTCCTTGACATTTCTTCTTTGTTTTACTTCATGTTCTGAAGTGAATTCTTGTTTTTGTTTCTGCTTGAAAGCGGAAAAATTTTGCATTTGGGTATATTGGAATCACATATATGCATATAAAAGAAAATAGTCCACTCTTTAGTTGTAGCAGTTGTCCGAATTTGGTTTTTTCCCTCATTTTCTATTTGAGATTAATTGTGAATCAATAAAGTTTTTCCTTAAATTATAATTTTCATGCATTTGGGAAATAGGTCCTGTTAATCCTGAGGAAGTTCCGTTACTGAATTAATGATATGAATGTTTAGGTATTGGTGTTCATTTGGTCCAGATGATCACAGGAAGGGGGGAGTTGTTAGGCCAAGCAGGGTTTACTATTTGAAGAAGAACAAAACATCTGGCCGACCAAACACAAAAAGAGGATGTGTTTGTCATTTCATTGTAAAACGTTTGATTGCTGAGCCAACAGTTGCACTTATCATATATAACCAGGACAAGCATGTCGACAAGAAAGGGGTACCCTGCCATGGTCCATTGGATCAGAAAGCTGTAGGAACCCGCGCCATGTTTGCTCCATACATCTCAGATGATGCCCGTCTGCGGGTTTTGTCTTTACTATATGTAGGTGTACCTGTAGAAACAATAATGCAGAGGCATAATGAAACAGTGGAGAAGCAAGGTGGCCCATGTAATCGGGATGACCTTCTCACGCACAGGTATGTCCGTAGATTGGAAAGGAGCATTCGACGTTCCACATATGAATTGGACGTGGATGATGATGTCAGTGTCAGCATGTGGGTTGATAATCACCGAAATCACATTTTCTTTTACGAGGACTACTCCAATTCTGAACCTTTTGTGTTGGGCATTCAAACAGAATGGCAGTTACAGCAGATGATTCGTTTTGGTAATCGCAGTATTATTGCATCTGATTCAAGATTTGGGACAAACAAGTTGAAGGTAGGGGTTTGTGTTTGATTTAGATTTCTTACAGCTTCCATTTATAAATTTAATGATGATACCATACCAGCTATCTGAGCTAAAGCCTTGTTCATTTATGTAAAATTTTCAGTATCCTGTGCACAGCCTCCTAGTTTTTGATTCAAACAACAAAGCAATCCCTGTGGCTTGGATTGTGACACCAAGGTTTGCTAATGCTGATGGTGACAAGTGGATTAGAGCTCTCTATGACAGAGTTCATTCCAAAGACCCAACGTGGAAATTGGCTGGATTCATTGTTGATGATCCTTCCACTGATATTCTGACATTAAGGTATTTTTTTGTAAAATTTTGGGGGTCTCTTCCCTGGTTTATTTTTCACTTATTTTTTACATTATTGGGCCAGAGAACTTAGCTCTTTTTTGTTTTCACAGGGAGGTGTTTCAATGTTCCATACTGATTTGTTTTTGGCGGGTACGGCATGCATGGCATAAAAACCTTATGTCAAAGTGTTCTGATTCTGAAACATGTGTTGAGATGTTCAGACGGCTTGGGCATATGATATGCAGTATCTGTAAAGAAAATGCTGATGTTGATTGCTTTGAGGGTTTCATGGAGGATTTTGTTGACTGCTCTGACTTCTTGGATTATTTCAAGGCGATATGGGTTCCGAGAATGGGTTAGTGGTTGGTATATCTTATTCAGGTATCATTTATTTTTTCATAATCCTGACAAGTAGTTTTTTTCTTGTTTCATTCTATTTTTACAGGGATGTGGACCACCGCATTGAAGACTCTTCCTGTTGCTAGCCAGGCTGCTTCTGCAGCCATTGAGAGTTACCATCACCAGTTCAAGCTCAGGTTGATGACTGAGAAAGATGCAACAGTATATCAACGAGTAGATTGGCTGGTTGATAAGTTGGGCACCAAAGTGCATTCCTACTACTGGCTTGATGAGTACTCAGGAAAGGATGATTTTGCTCGATACCGAAAAGATGAGTGGAAAAGTGGTTTAACTTCTTGGCAACGTGCATTGCAGATTCCAGATTCTGATGTTGTGGTCGAGCATAGATTTGCAAAAGTCAGAAGCCAGTTCAATAGTGAATATGAACATATTGTCTGGAATCCAGGCTCCGAGTTTGCAATATGTGAATGCAACTGGTCAAGGATGGGCTATCTTTGTAAGCATGCAATCAAGGCAAGTCAGGTTTATCGTGATAGGGGTTTGACTGCACATTCGATGACTCTCTTCAATTACCATAAGATTTTGAAAAATATGCTTCACTGTCCACCTCATGATTCTTTGATTCAAGATCATGCAGTTTCGTTATCTGTGTATGCACAGATGCAGTTAAACACAATTATTGGTGTTATAAACAGCAAACCCTCTCAAACAGTTATTCCACCGGAGGATGCAGCACTCAATGAGGAAGTGCCAGCCAATGACATCGATGAGAATGCAGATAATGATAACGATTGTTCTACTGATTTTCCTTCAGATGGCAATGCAACAACAGCAGTCGAAGTAGGTTGCAGTGATGGGAGAATTCCACCTGAGAGCATGATGCAAAATGGAGGTGAAGGATTTGTTGATAATCAATGCACTATAGTTAATATTTCTTCAAATGGCAATGACAAAGGAGTTCAAGCTGCAGGCTTCAGTGGAACTGCACATGCCAGGGGCAGTGGTGAGGATGCTTTCTCCAATGCCACAAAGGATGATGAGTGTGATAACATAATGGACGTTGATATGTCCTCTAAAGCCTCACAATCCATGTTGGTCGAGCAACGAACAGCTGAAGAGACTGCACATGTCGACAGCATATTGGAGGAATGTGGCAGACCTGTTGTGAATGATAAGCAAGTTCTTGCTGAAAATCCTCCTTCGAATGGCTATATCTCTGAAGTTGTTGTTTGTAATGAAATGACTGATGGATTAGGTGACGGCAATGTGGCTGGAGTTATAGCAAGTGATGTCAGTGGTATGGAGGAAACAGTTGCTGACAAGATGATGGTAGATGACATCAACAATGGCAGCGCTGGCATGGGTGCTACAAAAGAAAGTGTTACCGGGAATGTGATGGATGCAGATCTACCCTCATCTTTATCCTTTCAATTTGGATTAGGAGAACAACAAACAGCTAATGAGGACCAAAATTCCAATGGCATGTTAGAAATTGGTGGCAAAGTTTTAGAAATGGAAGGTCAAAACGTGACTGAGATTGTATCTGTTGATACTAGCATCAACAAAGTTCAAGAAGCAATGAAAGGTGAAAGCACAGACGATTTGGATGGCGAGAATGCGGGGGGATTAGAACCAAGCAATGTTGGTATTTGTGGTAATATTTTGGTGAAACCTTGTGTTATTAGCGTGATGAATGTTGATACTCTGCCTAGTAGTAGCTCTACATCTATACTAGTTCCTGTTGAAGAACCTGCGGACAAAAGCGACTCATCTACCCATAACACCTCGGATAATGGAACTCTGGATGAAAATGTTTTGCCCTTCATTGAGAGTAAAAATGCTCTTATAAATGCGCACGTGGATGATTCTTCACGTGAATGTTGCCTTGATCAGGCGGTCGATGTATTAGGTTGTGACAATGGTGTTTGTGGTGGTCATGCAGCAGAGTCTGGAAGCAGCAGCACTCAAGCAGCAGATATTCCAGTTCTCAGCAATGCTCATGACAGTGCCCCAGTGGAAGCCGTGGTCAGTGGCTAGTCCTGTGCCTTCTTCCTTTCCAAAGCTCTTGTTCTGCGTATGATGCTTGTCCAGTCAAGGAATGCTTGTACAGCATGGGAATTATGGACCAGCGCGTGTTTTCACCAGCAGAGATGAAGATGCTTCTTGGATTGATCCAATGACGATCATGCATAGCGGTAACCTGAAAATCTTACCGCTGCGTCTTAGTTAATCTTGCAACATCATAAAATCAACTCTATCATACCATGCTCTTAGGAGGCTTTGCATTTGTAGCTGGCCTGAAGCCAGATGAAGGGTCATATCGAGTTGGCCTTGGATGCTGCGACTCTTCCATGATTTTCACCACTACTTGGACATCACAATGTTTCAAACTTAGGATGACAAGTGATGTTTGGACTCGGAAACACTGGTTCAAGGACGGTAGGCATGTTGCGCCAGTCAGGAATCTCTGTGGGTATTCTTTCCTGTGATCATACTTTGGATTTGAGACATCGGTAATCTGACACATTACCAACCTGACTCACATTTAGCGGAACTCCGACAATAGTTGCTTTTGATTTTAGCCTTTTTTGGTCACTCAGCTCATGGATTGGGTTGGGGGATGAAAAATTCTTCTAGAGACTCAATTTCTACGTTTCCTTAGCCTTGCGACACACTTATGACTTAAACCTCCCTCTATCCCAGAACCGTCCCCTGTTGACTAATTTTTAGCTTGTTGTATATATACATTGTATTTTTATATACTAAGCCAGCTCTTAAGTTGGCCCGATCTCTTGCGGTTGCCAGTTAATGTTGGGGTTTTTGGAAAATACACTGTTAAGTGTGCATAATTGCATTTCAACACGTGTTTTGGCATTTTGCATGATAGACATTTAGTTTTATACCTTTGCAAAATAAACCTGTGGTTGTTGTAAAGAGGAATTTGCATTTTAAACGCTCTAACTAAGCATATTTGTATTTTTCAAACCCCGAAATTTGACTATTAACATTTTAAACCCTACAAAGTTTAGTCTTTTGCATTTCAGGCTCTTGGCTCTCACGGCGTTAAAGAATATGGTTAATATTTTATAAAATGTTTAAAATATCCTTTGCATTTTGAAACCCTTTAATTTTACATATTTGCATTTTAAGCTCCAAAGTTTGTCATAGCATATGTATGATATTATGTACACCACCAAAGCATCAGTTTTAAGTATGCATCATTAATAAGTTGTATGTTTTCGCACTTATGATATTATCACACGTTTTTATAGAACTAGCGTGAAAATAATATTAAACTCAAAATTTTTATTCTGTTGATTGTGATATTAAGCAACAGGAAAATGGCCTAAAGACTTTAATAAATTTGCAACTAAAAAAAGCTGATAAAATTCAAATAATAGTAATCCATAATAGAAATATCAATGCTTAAAAAAATATCATTCTTAGATAGTAAAAATTAAGCCAAGCTGTTTAACATTCTGATACGACTTCAGCCAAAGATGAAAAAATATTTCTTTTGGCTTTTGGCTTAGATACGACTTTATAAGATAGTTTGATAGGCTTTTTGGTCTTTTCCCCCTCTTTTTCACATAATAAAAGAGTCCATTTTCTATATTGTTTTTGTTTATCCATTTGTATACTCTAATGAACTAAGTACCCGTTTGGTAGTGAGGTAAAAAGAAAAAATATTTTTAAAATAATTTCGAATAAAACTTTTGGTTAAAAATATTTGTGTAATAATATTTATGTGTAAATATAAAAATATGCAAATTATTAGTGATGAAATATTTAAACTGGTCTTTTGAAATAGGTAAAGTTAAAGGGTTTAAAATGTAAAGAGCATTTTAAATATTTTAAAGAATTTTAATGATACTTTTAAATACCATGAGGGTTGAGAGTCTAAAAATGTAAGAAACTTAACTTCACAAGGTTTAAAATGCTAATAGCTAAACTTTAAGGATTTAAAACACAAATTCTCTTAATGCAAATAAAGGTAAGTCTCTTGAAGAAATTTTTTTTTCTTTTTTTTCCATGGATAGTTGAAAACCCAAAACGCAAATCATTGAAAACGCCCTACAAGTCTACAACAGTCTGAGAGGGTCCTTTTTCTTTCCCATTCAATACAAGCACGTAGGGTTAGTTTTGCAAAGATTTGAAGGTTACACTGTTTATTTTGCAAAATGCCAATGCAATCACATATTTACCCGTACTTGCGGGGTTGCCGGAATGGTTGCGCACAGTATTTTATCCGCGTTTTCGAAATTTAGTGGGTAGATTCAGAATACAGGTTAAACATAGTGGGCAAATTTTCGGTTTGACCCTTTTTTTTTTTTAATGAGACTGTTGTCTCTGAACGCTACTGGTTGGCCTTCAGATTCACGGGACAGGAGAGCTGTATTCGAAACTTCTGTCTTCTAGAAATTCAGGATCATTTAAAAGTAAAAATATTACTGTAATGGACTGCATCTAATAAAAACATTATTTAACATAATAAATCCCCTCCGGTTGTGATGGCTAGCAAGCTGCTGTTGCCCGTCCTGAAAATAAACCATACCAAATCCTTGTAACAAGTTATCAGTACTTCGTTCCCTCCTGTTGTTTTATTTGCAAACTAATGCAGTGCACTAGAAAATTCAAAAGAAATTCCCTGGAACCTGGATTCTAAAGTTCTAATCTTTCACATGGGATTGAAGTGCATAAATTACCTGATCTAGACGAGAATTTTCTTTTTCTTTTTCTTTTTTTATATATAAAAGCTGACCTTGCAGAAGCAACTTGGCACATGGAGCTTGCACCATGAGCCACGTTTGGCATTAAAAAAAAATTCAAATGATTTCCTTTTCTTAAAACATTTTAAAAACCTCTAATTTCTTATACGTATATACAGTTTATACTTTATTTTCAGTTGTTTGCGTCACTTTTCGAATAACCATGACCCAAGGGATCTGCGGAAAACAGAACCAGCCTCTTGAGTTTTGCAAAGAGCAAAATTACTCTTCAAGGGCAATTTAACCAGAACTCACAAGCACCCATGAAAATTACCCGCATTATTTGCGTCCACGCCCATCACTTATTGATAGTAATCATTTGCAAGATTCATGCCATTCATGCTCAACAGTAATCGCTGCTCCATATGGCTACATTGAATCCAGATAACCTGGTGTGCAGCAATCCCTGATGTTGTAAAAAATAATAATAAAATGGAATTTAGTCTGAAATAGAAGCCCAAAAAATAACGAGTTTGGTTCACTATCAGGCACCCTACATGCATGGAAGTTACACGCATGAAAATTCTCTGCCACAAACTCGTTATTTTTTGTACACCGAATCCTTAGTTTGATCAGGTTTCATGCCAACGGCAGACAATCATGGGAATTCAACCAAGACACAAAGCTAAAAACAATACATCCTTCCAGTTGCATACAACACCTTGCTGATCCTGGGACAGCAGCACTGCTATGCGTTTGTGAGCCGGTCCATGACTAGCTTGAGAACTGCAGCAGCATCGACAGTCACAGCAACCTTGACAGTTGGCATATTGGACCACTCATTGGTTTCACCAAATCTGCTTGAACCAGTAGAAATAAGTTTGCACTCAATACATAATTCATGATAAATAAACATGCAGAAGTCACATTATCATAATTATATATTGAAAGAATAGGAAGGTATGCCTCAGGTTTTGAATCTTGAATTAGCATCAAATAGTGAATTTAACTACTATAGATCAGCTCCCGCAACTATTACCAAATTCTAGGTAGAAGAAAGGTTACCATGATAATGCCATGACCATGACAAGCACCTGTGATATGTGAGCTTGAATCAAAATCTTTTTCTTCAGAAAGCAAACAACAGACATAAAACCTTGCGATGCATTTCAGCTTTGATATTTTTCTTTTTTCATTTGAAGAAAATCATGTAACCAGTTTCACAAATATAGGAAAGCTCTTGATAAGTGTTGAAAAATGAATGGGACATGGATGCAATGTTCCAACTACATTCACTTGCCTTGTTGCATCGGCAAACTGTGTTCAGCTTACAGGAAAGAATATCAACCCTTTTCAGATGTAACTACAACCTAAAGTGCAATTAAATTCAATGATGCAAAGCAGCCCACCTTTTTTTCCTGTGGTCAAATATAGTAAGGCCCTTCATGATGCCACTTCTTTGGACTCGCACTACACCCTCAGCATAAGTGAGCAGTGAAGGATGCACAGCTGCAAGCAATGCAGTTGGATCATGAAGGTAAACACCTGCATTAAGAGCATTAAGACCAACACCACCGAGATAGAAGAATAGCAAGCTGTCTCCTCCAATTTTCAATCCAAAAACTGACCATGGGTGTCGTATGCTTCAATATGATAAGCAAAGTAGACGTCCACGATTTTGCACATGTATTGTGCAAATTTTGCCTCAGAAAGTCTTAGCTGGTTTCTGTCAGCATCTGCAATGTTGGAATTAGCACATTTTAGCTTGCGAGGGGAACAAGCACGTAAAGAAACGTCTAAATACTGTTGTAACTTTTCATCAGGAAAAAAAAAAAAACTGTTGTAACCAATGGAATTTTTTTATTAAGGACAACTCGTGGATGTGCTAAAGGTGGGAAGAAGGCAACTGCCTATGGTCCCATCTATACCCAGGCAGCTAAGAAGAAGACCTTTTCTAGTAGAAATAAGGGGCAGTAAAAACTTTGCTTAGGGTCTGCTTGGGATTTGGGAATCAGTAAAAGAGGTTGAAAGGATGAGAAAATTAATTTTTCAAGAAGTGAAGACAATGAAAAAAAAAATGATGTGGCAACATAGAAAGTAATCATTAGAATAAAGTGAATAAAAATAAAATAGATTAGCTTCTTGAATGGAAAAAATAAGGAGTAACAATTGGGGAAAAAAAAGAAAATAATAAGAAAAACTATAACTTTTAGGATAGGTGAAGGTCGCATCAGCTAAAAAAAAGTGCAAGAAAAGGATAATCCAATTTCTGATTTCGGAGCTAACTAAATGCACCCAGGTGCATTCAACCTTGGTGCACTTGGGTGCATTTCAGCTTTTCTTTAAAAAAAAATTAATAATAATAATTTTATACAACCGTTAATCTAGGTATATTTAACATGTGTATCAATTTTTACCATTTTTTAATACTTTTAGATTTTTTTATTTTTTAAAATCAGTGGAATTTTTGTAATTCATAAATCACGAAAATACAACTGATTTTAAAAAATCTAAAAATATCCAAAAAATGGTAAAAAAAAAAAAAAATTTGATACACATGTAAAATACCCCTAAATTAACAGTTGTATAAAAAAAAATTCAAAAAATATATATATAAAAAAGGGTTTTTGCACCCGGGTGCACTGTATCATGCTCCTTCTAATTTTCCATGTTGCTTGATGGACATTTGTGTAAATGTTTCAGATCAATGATTATACTTTCTAATGCAAAAATCCTTGGTTCATGCCTAAAACTGTTTGCATGGTCAGAAACATAGACGTGATATTTTCAGAGTAATGGATGTCAAAAGGTTTCCAACTAGCACCTGACATAAGAACCTGATGAGTAACGTTTATGCCCACAGCCAAAATATCAGCTCCACTGGTGAAGACAATATCAGCAGCATCTGGATCACCAAAGATCTGGTCATCAAATTTATAAAGGAAAAGAGAAAATGTTAAAATCAGTCAAATCAACTTAAAATTTGAATGTTGTTAAGACATGATAAGGAGAAAAAAAATAAATGTTACATATCAAATGGTTGCTGCAAGTCAAACTACGGTAGCAGTATGGCTTGGTGAACCTTCACAAATGGCAAACCCAAACTGATATCCTTCAATAGTCTATATGGAGTAGTCAATTTGTAACATCTCAAGAACTTTCAAATGAAAAATATAACTTAATATAATACAGAATTGTATTAATACATCTTATCTATGAGATTTTTAACAATGGGCTCAGATTTGCTAGTTTGCATGTTTTCAGATGAAACTCGCCCTCAAAAAGCTCATCTGAAAAAGTGACAAATGAATGACCTATTGAGATCCATAACCATCATAAAACATGTTAAATCATGATATGAGCCCAAGAATGCAATAAGGCGGCCAACTCATTCTTTTGATCCAATGCGGTTGTTGGATTGGCAAACAAAGTACATTTTTACATCAAACCCCATCTTTCATTGTTTGAAACTCTCTGGAATATAAGTTTCTTCAGAATCTTTATTCTTTTAGCTATACCTTCAAGGTAACACATGCTAACAAGTAGCATAAGCATCGCTGTAATCTTAAAAATTCTTAAAACAGTCCTTTGTCCTTAATAATGCATTTATGTTGCAGAAAAGGAGAGAACTGCTAAACAAAATTCAAAAATAGAGAAGTGAGAAATCTAAGTAAAGAGTGACTGGATTTGGCCTACATTAGCCTCAGCTGCAGGATTAACATTCCCATTAACTGAAAAGGCACCACCAAGAATCACAAGCTGCCCAATCTTGCTTGGAAATTCAGGATCAAGTTCAATAGCCTGTAGTTAAGAAAATTGTTAAGTATCATGCAAGAACTGAGTACTTCAGAAGCATATTGCAGACTCAAAGTAATTGCTGAAGGATGAAACAGCTCACCAAAGCAATATTTGTAAGTGGTCCAAGTGCAACAACTGTGACTTCCCCAGGGAAAAGATTTGCTTGCTGAACAAGAAACTCAGCACCTGACTGATCAATTGGCTTTCCTTCTGGTGGGGGAAAGTTCTGGTTTCCTAGCCCGTCCGTCCCATGGACAAAACCAGCAATGCGAAGTTTTGTGCCTTTCTTTTGCATGAGAAAAGATAAAGGGAAAAAGGCAGAAGGAAGAACATAAGAAATTAGATGATCATCACAAAAATGTGTAACATGCGACGATGCAAGGATATGCACGAATAGTTGTTAACCAAACATGCAAACACAATAACAAATGAGTCCAAGCATGCAAGAAAAACCATGCAACAGATGATACACATGGCTGCATAACTGCATATAATATATTAGGAAGAATATGGATTATTTTTTTTCTGTCAGCATCCTTGCCATAATCCAAGATAGAACAAGCAATGAAAAAAAAAAAAAAAAAAAATTATGGTACACAAAGCCTACATCAGGTCAGCATATTCTGGTTGAGAATAGTGGCTGGGAGACCAACTGCTGCATGCTTCCTAATCAAACAAAGTGGGACCTAATGATTGTCTTCCTAATCCATAGTCTAAAGAGAAATCTGGTGGGATAGCTATCAGAATTCAGACTGCATAATGATTTACAGGCAGCTACTCAGGTTCATCACACTATTCATAGTACTAGTAGATTTTTTTAATTATGTATACAGTCATCATTTTTCCATAAATTAATGAAGTTCTTTTGAGAATGATACAGAATGGGTCCTCTTCATCAGAATCTTCAACCCACGTACAAAGAAGCCACATATTTTACAACTGATTAATGCTGTTGGAGGTGTTGCTATCCTCTTTTGTGAAAAGACTATTATAGATTGGGAGTGGAATACTCATTTCATGTTTGGCTTTTGTCACATTCATTAAAATATCAGAGACGAGATTTGCAATCATTGGTTTATGCTGGTAATTCCAATGGATCAAGATTTGTAATCACTAGTACATGCTGGTGAACTGGCGAACTTTGAAGCTTCTTAAGCCTTATTTGTGCATTTCCTATTCTAGACTTAGCATCTCCAAGTGCACATGTGACAATCAGCCACTGCCATTTGAAAGGAATTTAGTACAATAAATTCGTAAGAAGACATTCAAAATGATCAATACATACTATGATAAGACATTCAAAATGATGATGAATACATACTGTGATTGTCACGTGTGACCCTTCGGCCACAGGAATATCAGTACGCCCTGCAAATTCCAACTACACACAAGACGAAAATTAACCGCTAACCATAAATACACTTTACAGAAGAAGAAGATGGCAGTCAACCAGACTGATGGTCAAATCAAAATCATCGTAGCATCACAAACAGAACAGCTAGCATGGTTTGAGTATGCCTAAGCACCAGGCAGGCGACACAATCAATCCGGACCACCCAAAGCTTCAACTGCTCACATCAGAGCAGTTGGCCGAAAATTTTATTGAGGTGAACAATCCCCAAGCATCTGATTAGTGGCATGAAGTGGACAGTTTCAAGTCTAGAAGGTTTTGAAATGTTCGCGCTTATAACTTCTCTCTTACTGCGCCCGATTTCTACGCCTATGACTTAAAAATGGAAATTTTTGTACAAATGCTGGAGAAAGCGCAACCTCAATCTAATCCGACCCACAATTCCCTTACAACGAAATTTCAACCAAATCATACAATCAAGGCTCTACTTACCAAATGCAGAGCATTCCGCGTCGCAAGAGTAGTATAGACATTTCCGAAAATCGTGGTGAGTCCGATCACTTCAATTTCCGGTGATTCCAACGCTATGAATATCGCCATCGCATCATCTGCCGTCGACGGATCAGCCAGAGATCGAACACATACAAGACAAACGGAAAACCGTCAATATAGGTCCCAAGACAAGCATTCTAGAGAATCCAGACCGTCCAAATCATATAACCAAGTACGACTTGATCAGACGCCATGTTATAAGACGATCGCGGAAGATTTCCACCGTGGATTCTGCGTCGGCCAAAAGTACAAAGGCAGAGACTTTCCAACGGTGCGATTTCCAGCATGAAGTTGATGACGGTGGGCCACGTGGTATGGACTGTTCAGATCTAAATAAAAGGAATGGAGGAGGCCTGTTTTTACCGACTCCAGGGTCGGTGTCGATGATGATTTTCTTCTTCTTCACAGCCTCTTCTCCCATCGCAGATTCAAAGCTGACGGAGAGGAGAACCAGGAAGGAGAAACTCGGCAAGTGGTCACTGGAAAAATGTGCTACGCCGGTGGTTACCAACGCAGAGAGCGCATGTTAGCGGGAGGCGGTGGAATCTCGGCGAATTCGGGGGAACGACTGATCTTATAAATTTAATCACAGACACAAGAAAAAATAATGTGAATAGCAGGCAGTTTATGTATATTTATATAATGTAATTCAGACCGTTGGTGGTTTTAAAAACACGATAAATAAGTATTTATAATTTTTTAAATCATTCATATTTTAAAATGTTTTATTAAATCTGAGAGAGGAATTGTCCACTCTATGCTTATGTGCGTATATCCCCCATGATTTCTGGCGCAGCTGGTAAGTAGATTTTTGGTTATTAAATTAATATACTGGCCGTTTTGAAAATAAAAAAAAAATTTAATGTTTAAATGTACCGTGTATTTTTTATAATAAAGTTTACTGTATACTTTAGATGCATGCAAGCCAGGAAAATATCATTCAACTTCTAATTAAGACTGAGCCAGCGAATCTCGATCGAATCTCACCAAGCCTATTTAATATCTTGAAATTAATTCATATACCTATGCACCCCCATGCGTGATCCATATATCGATTATTCATCCACCCATACCTACCACTACCGGCCAAATGTTACCATGATAATTCAGTCACCACGGGAACCATATATTATACTGAGAAATGGTCATGTTAATCCGGTTAAGTAAATGTCTTACTTAGTCTATTTTTTAAAAAATTATTTAAAATACTTTTTTATTTTTTTTGTTCACATACTTGTTTATTTAAGTATATTTAATATATAAATCAAGTTTTTATTATTTTACATATATATTTGAGATTTTTAAAGGTAGGATTATCATTATTTTAAACATTTATACACTCACGTGAATGTTTAAAAATCTCAAATATATATAAATATTCAAAAATGATGAAATTTAATTTATATGTTAAATACATTTAGATAGTGTACGAAGAAAAAAAGTAAAAAAAAAAAAAAAAATTTAAATAAGTTTTTTATGACATTTGTTAAGTTTGAAAAGATCACTTCTCTGTTATATATACACACGGATTACCTTTGTTGGAAGTTAAGACTCTGTTTCTTTCTTGCAGTCAACCCAATCTGCACGCCAGCCACCGGCAACGTGCGATGCGGTGGCATTTCCAGAGTCACTTTCTCACTAGTCATTCCCTCTGAAAATAATCAGTTTTATATGTTAATGGGAAGCAAGTGATTATTCATGGCAGCAATTGAATCTAACCATTGACCAGGTGCCGGGAAAGCAACGGCCACAACCTTGCCCCATTTTGGATTCATGGAAATGTGGGGGGAAAAATAGAGTTATTGAAAATCATACGCAATACTGAGACATGATTTTAAAAAATCATTATTTTCACATTAAAAAGTAAAAAAAAAAATATACATGGGATAATAATAAATATAATATGGGGAAAGATTAGACCTATTGACTATTGAAATTTAGGAGACGCTTATTACAACCACCATTTTTATTTTCTTAATTATGGATTAAAAAATTCACTTCATTCATTGTATTTAGCTTTTATTTAACTGAAAGATCAAATTTTATTGAAATAAAAAATTTGCATTGGCTACATTTGCTTGAATACATATATATATTCATGTGTAAATTATGAAAAACGATTTTTGTAAATATGTCTACAAAATTTGGCATATTTGCTATTTCATTATTTTATATATTTCTACATGCGTTATTATTTAAATTTTTTTTACAAATATGCTTATAATATCTGAAAAAAGTATTAATATATTACGTGGCATTATAGTTGTTTTAGAGAAAATTCTAATAGCATCTTATCGGAAGGAATATACTTGCAATTTCATGTAAATCTTGTGGGCATGTTTGTAATATCATAAACTTAAGAACATTGATGCAATATTGGTTAAATTTTATAAGCATATTTGCAAAAAAATTTTATAAAAATGCTTAGATTTATTCATATATGTATTAGAATATATTAATAATTTATACAATTATTCGTCCAAATAAGAATTATGTTTTAAATAATTTAAATGTTGAAAATACAATTTTAAAATTAATATTTAACATTAAATTATTTTATTATATTAATTTTAAATATCATAGATGAAACTCATACACAATATACTAGGTAAAGAAATAGTTCATAGATGAAACTCATACACAATAGACTAGATAAAGAAATAGTTTTATATAATAATAAAAATAATGTTAAATACAATAGATACAATGCATTTTCATCAATAATTAATGATATAACAATGAATAAGATTACCTCGGGGAATAAAAATCGCTTTTCAATCATATTAAGAACCTATGTACTCCATTTTGGGATTTAAGAAGACTGAAACCCCAGATGGTAAACTCTTTGGCCGGCCATCGTTGTGCGCCACCAAACCTTGCCGTTGACGTTGCCCGCCATCATCGCCATCCGTGGTGCAAGTCCACGTTTTCGGGCCTCCATCAGCCAGACTCGTCATCTCGCCAGAAAGGTTGAAAGTCGACTTTAGCAAAATACGGGAATCTGGGTCATTGAACTATCAACTTTGCTTATTAGCATTTTGGGCTTTGTAATCTATGTATTAGCATATTAGACCTTATGAAATTTTACTTCTTGCATTTTAAATCCTCTTTCCTCACGTCAAAAAAAAAAAAAAATGTCGTCAGCGTATGCATAATTTATTAAACACCCATGTATTTGCATAAAAATTAAAAAAAAAAATCAAAATTTGAGTCGCAAAAAAAAATTCCCAAATGAATTGAGGATCAATTCTAAAGATGGTTGCTGCTCAATTTTTGATTATTTTTTAAAATTCTCACACAAATGCAAGAATATTTTAGACATTATGCATGTGTTGACAACTTTTTTTAATTGTATGAGAGAAGAGTTTAAAATGCAAAAACTGAAACTTACAAAGTTTAATATACTAATATACAAACTTGACAATCTAAAATATTAATACCTAAAGTTGAGGGTTTATGATACAAATTCCTCCATTATTAATCCGAGTCGGGCTGAGATGTTATCAAGCCTCTCATCTATATAACCGTTCATTCAACAAGTTATTTGTCATTGACAAAATCGAATCTTTATATCCATCATTTGAATGAAAGCGAATCAGGCAGTGATGCACACATGATTCAAAGCAAGTCTTCTTTTAAGCCTTTCATTTGATTATTTATACTATTCAACAAATTAAACATGAAATCTACGCAACAAAGGAAAGATGAGATGGAATTGCATTTAATACAACATGATTTACCCTATACGTGGCTGAATTGAAAAATAGACTTATTCAGTCGATCAATATAGACATTTGTCATTTAGGTATGTTTAGAAGTGATTAAACTTCTGGATGAAAAAAATTTTGGGTAAAAATTATTGAGTTGATAAAAATGATGTGATACGAAAATGATAACGAAAGCTAAAATAGATAAGATAGTTGTATAAATAGTTGTATAGAAATGACTGAAGCATAGAATAGTTTTATAAAAAGATGTAAAGAAATGATTAAAAAATAAAATAGTTGTAGAGAATGAAAAGTTTTAAATGAATTATTGTATCCAAACGTGCCCTTAGATAACGATAACAGACATCAGCAGATGCAACAAGATTTAAAAATACAGGCGTGCTAAGCTAAAAAATGAGAATATCATCAATCTTTCAAATATGATGGTGTACATCACATAGGTGATCGAAATTCTTAGAATATCATGCTTGACGTGGCCATATGCATAAGAATTATTTATTTATTTATAACTCAACCAAAGTATATATTTCGATCTTAGCTATGCATACATTCCTCGGAAAAAAAATAAAAATAAACTCCCCATTTTGTGACTTGAAGTCTGAAACTCCTGGACTTAAAAGGCAGAACTTTTTGCTAGCTTGCTAATCGCGTGCTAATATGTCCATGAATTTCGACCCTTACATACGCATGTATTTTAAATAATTCATCATATGCCCGAAATTTTTTTTCAAATTCCCGATAACAACCATTGTTAAAACATTGCACAAACTTTTGAATAATCAACAAAAAAACATGAAAAAGTAAAAGTTACACAGGTTGTTGTTTTCAAAGAAAATGATGCTTTCAGAATCCTAAATCAGTAGGGTAAATTCATCATTTTATATAGAATAATTTATAAATATATTCGTATAGTTTTACTGTAATTGTTAATATTTTCATAGTTTCATAAATTTCAAATAATTACACATAATTTGATTATAATTACAAACATACTTGCACCATTTTGGTGTCATTATTACACCGTTAAAGCATTTGTATATTGGAAACAATATTCAAACTATGTAGATATATTTGTGAAAACTAAATATACTCATTTAATTTCTAAAATTACAAACATACCCACATAGTTTACATATTGTTATAAAATATACTCACGCTGTAACGGTACAATTACAACGCTATAACATTGTGAATATATTTGCAATTATAATTAAACTACGTGAGTTTACCCTTTTATATATGTTTTAACATCAGCTGTTAAGTGGCTCTAACTATGTGAGTACAAAAGAAATTTTGAAAAAAAATTTAAGTAAAAAATAAAATTTTTATGACTTTATTTTGGAAGCTTAACATTTACAAATTACAACTTAATCATCCAAAAGTATATAGAGGGGTGATTTAGTAAGTTCGGCCTAAATTTTTTTTATTTTTTCAGTTTTTTGCATGGACATAGAGTTATATATATTTAGTCTATAAATCAATTTTTACCATTTTTAGATGTTTTTAAGTATTTTTTATTTTTAAACACATTGTCATTTTTATAATTTTCGGAGAGTTTTATAAAGTAAAGGGAAATTTATTCTCGTGTCTATAACATTTATTCTTAATTCCTTATATACCTACAAGGTTTTATAAATTCTTGTTGTACCAATAACATTTCATTTTACATTTCTTTTATGCCCATGCCATCAACAAAATCGATATTTGCTATGATGAAAAGACTATTTTGCCCATTTGAAGTTTCATATTTGAGGCAATTAAGTCCAAATATGACCCATTTGATGATAATAAATCATCAATATGTTGCATCAAATGACTCAAAAGTCATATTAAAGTTAAATAATTTTAATTAGAAAAAGTTTAGAAGGGAAAATCATCTTTTCAATGGGTAGATAACAATTGTCTTAATGACATTGGTATAATAGGAATTTAGGATAACTGTTATAGGTATAAGAGGAATTAATGAAATATAGTGGATATAATAGAAATTAGGTACAAATGTTTTACGGGTATAAAAAATTTTTCTCATATTAAATACACGTAACTTCACATGTCCATAAAAAAAACTAAAAAAAAATTAGCCATGTAGCTGGCCGTAAAAAATCAGGGTTCTGGTTTTTTGCTCCCGGGAGCAAAAAACCAAAACTGCTCCCGGGTGCAAAAAACCCATTTTTTTTTATTTTTTTTTGAACTTTTTTTTTTAACATTCTTAATCTAGGTGTACCTAACACGTGTATAAATTTTTACCATTTTTGGGGTATTTTAGATATTTATTTTTTATTTTTGAAAATCAGTGGCATTTTCGTAATTTAAAATTACCTAAAATGCCACTGTTTTTCAAAAATCAAAAATAAATATCTAAAATACTCCAAAAATGTTAAAAATTTATACACGTATTAGTTACACCTAGATTAACAGTTCTATGAAAAAAAGTTCAAAAAAAAAATAAAAAAAATGGGTTTTTTGCACCCGGGAGCAGTTTTGGTTTTTTGCTCCCGGGAGCAAAAAACCAGAACCCAAAAAATCAGGCCTCAAATATGTTTCTTTCTAATTTGACGCAAGAGAAAATAAGAACTACAATAAACCTTTTTAAGTTCTCATGCCGCTTTTTTGCTAAAGAAATGTCTGAAATTGCCAAACAAATTACTGGCCGTCGGCTGAATACCAAATTACAAAATCGGTCAACATTCCAGTGCGTGAATCGAAATTCATCCGCCGGTGCATCCATCATGTTTATGGTCACGCTCAAATTCAAACCACACGTCAAGCAAACAGTCTTATATCTGCCGTTCATTTTTAAAAGCCAGTCAACATGACTAATCACGGGCCCACAATTTTAGGGGTATTTGCGACATACCCCCTCTAAGTATGCGAAATAGCATTTTAGACCCCCACGTTTGCGTATTAGCATTTTAGACCCTGATAAGTTTCTTTTTTGGCATTTTAAACCCTCCGCCCTAACGCCGTCTGCTGTGCACCGTCTGACTGTGTGCAATGACGGAAATACCCCTCAATAGAAACAAAATCGTTGCCCTAACGAGAAAATCCTTCCCAAATCTTAGCATCTCTACTCTCTGCTAAAACACGAAAATGAAGATCTCCTTGATTAACATCACCATTAGCTAGCTTCCGGAGGTTCAATCGATCTCCCTTCCATACAAAGCATCTGCTCCTGTTATAGGAATATGCAGAGCAAGAGCAATCATCCAAGCATGCCGCCTGGCATTTTTCAATACCTTCAACAACTAAAGATCTTGAATTTGGAGGTAGTTTCATATTAGGAATCCGCAAAAACATCAACTTTTTTACCATTCACGAAGTCATTCTCAGAACATAACACATCTTCCTCTGCTACACAACCTGCAGCCCAGTCACCCGTCTCCCAATTTTTTCGGGACCGCGGCTGAAAGTCCTGCAAACATCCACACAAGGTAGAGCTACCAGAATCACAGACCCCAAAGGCCCCACAAACAGCAAAAACATCACATTGGTCTGATGGGTAGGACATAAAAACATTCCAGTTCTTGGTCTGGTTAGACCATATCCAATCAAGGAATTGCCCTGATACTCCCACAACAAATCATATGATAGATCCATTTTTCACAATGTAGGAGTAGTAATTCTCTTTCTCATTTGTTACATACGTGATACGATCAACCGGTTGTTGAATGAGTTCTATTGCTGGGATTAAAGGGAACCTTTGGCCATCCCACACTCCAGTTCTCCAGTACCTATAAGAATCATTCCACAACATGTAATACTAACTGGTGTCATCTGCTTCTATCTGGAAAGAATAAGCACCGGGAGCAGGATCTTCTGAGTTCCTCCATGAAAAGAGGCGTTGGCGAAGTCCGGTGACTTTGTTCAAACCCACCTTTTGTTTAGGGAACCATGTATCTGTTGGGTGATCGAAGCTCTGTCATGTCACCCGAGACGAATTGGACCTCTCTCTTAGGACAAGATTTCCATTGTCCATTACCCAAAGTCTCTTCACTTCACAACATCGTGTCTCTTTCAAAAGTTCAGTCTTTCCCCTTTTCATCTTAAAAGCATTTCAACCAGTGTCATTTACGTCATTTTAAAAAAACCATGCGCACAATAGGACGGCCAGACGGTGCGCAGCAGACGGCGTTAGGGCGGAGGGTTTAAAATGCCAAAAAAGAAACTTATCAGGGTCTAAAATGCTAATACGCAAACGTGGGGGTCTAAAATGCTATTTCGCATACTTAGAGGGGGTATGGCGCAAATACCCCACAATTTTATGGAAAAATTCCAACGAATGGGATGGAGCACGCAACCCGGTGTCATGGGAGGTTGAACTGTTGAAGCGCTCCCATTCCCATACCCCACTTCCACCAATATGATGGGTCCACTAAGATCATGTGCCGCTCGTCGGGGCACACTGGCGGCTGATGGCAGCCTACCGAAGGTTCTCCGGCCCCGCGGCCTTGAACGAACCCACTATGTGAAACCGGGTTTAAACTTTAATCGAAATTATTTTATGAAATTATTTTTTATTTTTAATATGTTAATAATTGATATGAAATTCAATATATTTATTATATTTAACATCATTTCTTTAACTAGAATGCTAAGTTTCATCCAAATCTAATATATGTACAGGCCACATTTGTTAAAAAAATAAGTATATTAATGAGTAAGTTATGAAAAATGCTTAAATTTATTTACGTGTGTATATATATATATATATATATATTAGAATATAGTGATATTTTATAAGATCATTTATCTATGTATTATTAATATTTTAAATGGTTTAAATGTTGAAAATATTACTTACAAATTGATATTTAACATTTAAATTATGTTATTATATTGATTTTACATGTGCGTAGATGAGGTGCATGCATAGTGATGCTAAACAAATGAAAGAGTTTTTGTAATATAAATGATATTTTTTAATGAATGATAATATCACAAATGATATTCAATATAATAGATTTAATATCATTTATATTATCATAAAAACTCGTTCATTTGTTTAGTATCACTGTACATTAGCCCATGTATACAAATGATATTAAATATAATAAATGATCACGATGCATTAATTTAGCATGCTCGGTTCGGGGCTATGTTAAGTTAAAAGCTTGCTATGGGTATTGTGGTATTTTACGGTTTAAGTCCCCCGTAATGAAGGTTTTACAATTTTCTCTTGTAGTGAAAGTTTAGGAAAAATTTTACTTAATGGTGTAAAGGTGTGAATTTGTTTCAGCGTAATATTAAGTTGTCATGATATATATAAAAATGTCAAACAAATTATAATAAATGAATTAAATTTTTCATAAACCATTTATATACTAAAAATGAAGAGAGTTCCTTAAAATAAAAGTCACATAGAAGTATCCCATGATTTTATATTGCCAAAAGAATGATATATTTTTGTTTAGGACATGCTTGGCTATAAACAATTTTTCAAACAAAAATTTTGTAATCTAAAGCTTTTTATTTTCCACACCTAAGTTATTTTTAATAATTTCTTTACGTATTCTGATGAAATTATTTTAGTTTTTAATCATTTATACATAATTATCCTTACAATTAACCTATTTATTTTAGGACCTGGTTGTATACTCACAGGAGCATTGAGCCTCAATGCTCTCGGGTGCATATAGGGGTGCAACTCGGGCTCATGAAACTCAGGTTTACCTCAACCCTAACCCTAACACTATTTATAAAACATCAACTTTAACCCTAAACCTAACCCTACATGTAAAACCTAAATACTAACCCTATTTTTGAAAATCGGGTTCGAGTTGAGTTTCGGATTGAAATTAAGGTAATAAATTTACATTTTATTTAAGAATAATAGGTTTAAAATTTTATATGAATGTATAATAATAACAAATCATATAAGTAAACATAACGATATAAAGTCAAATCACATATTTTTTTAAACAATATAACAATATAAAGAAGATAAGTGATCCTGTTAGTCCGGGCTAAGCAAATGCACCGCTTAGCCTACCTAAAAAAACTCATTTACAACAAATTTTTTTATTTTCTCTTCATACATTTGTTTATTTAAGTATATTTAACATATAAACCAAGTTTTACTATTTTTGGATTTGTGTATGTATTTTTTTGAGATTTTTAAACATTTATGTATATATGTATTTAAAATACCTTTATATGTAAAAATCTAAAAAATATATACATACATCCAAAATTTGTAAAACTTGGTTTATACTTTAAATATACTTAAATAAACAAATGTATGAAGAAAAAACAAAAAAAGTTGTTGTAAATAAATTTTTTCAAGTGGGCTAAGTGAGACATTTGCTTAGTCTTGACTAATAAGATCATTCATCTATAAAGAATATCTTTAAAAAATTTTAACATAAAAAAAAATAAAGAAGATTATAGAAATAAAAGATAAATATAAATGAAAATAATATACTTTATTTATAATATAATTACAATATATCAAACATGTATTTAAATATAAATATAAAGAAATATTATTTAGATATTGACGCATGATCTTTTCAGGCCGGATACACAGAGCATGCCATGCGTCCAGCATGAAAAGATCAGGCCTCTTAGATATTATATATAAAATATATTTTATAATGAATATAAAATAGAATCGGGCTCGGGTTCACTTGAACCCTGACCCTATTATATTTACAATCGAGTTCACCAGGTTCAAGTTGTCGAAAAGAGAGTTTTAACACTATGAGAAATCGGGTTTGACGGGCAGGTTCAGGCTCAACCCGGCTCAAGTTGCATCCCTAGGTGCATACACCCATTTTTTATATTTTTTTGAAATTTTTTTACGCAATTATTAATCTAAATATATTTAATATTTATATCAATTTTTACCATTTTTGGAGATTTTTAGATTTTTTAAAATTTTTAAAAATCAATGGCAGCATTTTAGTAATTAAAATGATAAAAATTGATGCACATATTAAATACACTTAAATTAACGGCTTCATGAAAAAAATTTCAAAAAAAGTTAAAAAAAAGGTATATGCACCCAGGAGCATGGAAGCTCAATGCTCCCGAGAGCATAGAATTAAGTCCATTTATTTTAATTTTATTTTCTTTATTTCTCATCATTAACAATATCATATTATATTATTTTCTTAAATTTTAAAAATTTTTACACCAAAAAACTTTTATTGTAAATGTTTTATCACTTTCTGATGAACAAAGTAACGAAAAAGTAAGAAGAATGATTTTTCCCCTTTTCCAAACAACTAAAAGAAATTATGAAGTGAAATTTTTTTTTTCTGTAAGCATAACGCAGGCTTTGAAAATTCAGTGTACCTCAGAAATATTAATGAATCTCAATGGAAGGATTTATAAGATCATGATCCTATACTCTGGATGCTATACTCATTTTTTAAAATATATTTAGCATGTGTGTCAATTTTTACCATAAAAATTGATACACATGTTAAATATATTTAAATTAATAGTTGTGTGAAAAAAATTTCAAAAAAATAAAAAATATATTTACTATTTAGGCATTTCTGTTATAAGTCTTAGGGTGTGCTTGGTTGGGATAAAACTTTTAATGAAAATTTTTTTGGTAGAAGTTGTCAAATTGATAGAAAACGATATGATATAATATGAGTAATGATTATGAGTAAAGAGAATAAAGTTAAAATATATAGGTTAGTTGTATGGGTAGTTGTGTAGAAATGATTGAAAAGTAGGGTAGTTTGTATAGAAAAATATGAAAAAATAATTAAAAAATAAAGTAATTATGAAGAGTGAAAAGTTTTAGATTGAAAAATTTTGTTGACATTTTTTTTTTGTCCTAGGGTGTGTTTGGTTAGGGGTAAAACTTATGAAGAAAAGTTTTTGGAGTAGAAGTTGTCAAATTGATATAAAATGATGTGATATAATATGGGTAATGATGAGAAGTAAGGAGAATAAAGTTAAAATATATAAATTAGTTGTATGGGTAGTTATGTAGAAATGATTGAAAAGTATGATAGTTTGTATAGAAAAATGTGAAAAAATAATTAAAAATAAAATAATTATAAATAGTAAAAAGTTTTGGAATGAAAAATTTAGGTTTTTTTGCCCCGAACCCGCACACCCCTCAACAAACACGCCCTTATACTTCTATAGTCGAAGTAAAACGCGCGCATAGAGTTGAAGTACGTGTATGTGAATCTCATAAATAGATACTTCTTATTAGGGGTGCAACTCGGGTTGGGTTATACCGGGTTGGAGTGAACCCAAATCCTAAGCCAACCGGGTTGGAGTAAACCCAAACCCAAACCTTAAGAATGTAACTCGGGTTCGGACCGGGTTCGCATTGGTTTTGGTTTGGTTTCGGGTTAGAATTCGGGTTACCAATAAACTATTTTTTTCCAAATTCAGTTGTAATTTAAAAGAAAATTATTGAAATATACGTATATGTGTTTATGAAGTAAAGCCTCACGCTGAATTCTGCAACATACTTTCAAAGAATTCTGTAACATCATGCTGAATTCTGCAATATTCTTTGAATGAACTCTGCAAGCAATTTTTCAGCACCCTATAGACATAAATAAATGACAAATTAGTTAGTTTTATGACTAGTTGATCATTTTTATTTAATAACTAATGGAAATGACTCAAGTATACCAAATAGAAAATGAACATATCATACCAACTTTGTAGTTGAAACTAAACATTATCATACAAATTGCTGAAATTGAATTCAAACTGAATATTTATCATATAAATTGCTAAAGTAAAAATTGACTACTTGTCATACCAATAAACTTAAAATATGAATTAAATTTATATTACAATTTGAAATTCAAACTAACAGATTTCTCTTGCTAATAGAAAGCATAATATGAAATAGATTTATCATAACAACTCAAATTCAAACATAATCTCCATAACAGTTATTCAAAGTAACTAAATCTAAATACATTAAGCATAATGGTTCAACATTCCAATCTAATTTAAGTGCAATCCAAATTTAAAATGAAAATATAAACAAATCTCAAGTTTAAATAAGTTTATATCTACTTTTAAACAAATTCAAATTTCAAATGAGTTCATGTCTCTAAAGTTTCCAAAAAAACTAAAAAACTATTCGAAGACTTCCAAGTAATTTCTCCTTTGATGTTCATCTGCATTTCTAATGTCAAGTTCTTCCTCCTCGATTTACATATTTGAAAATAATATGCATCAACCTAGACGAAAAAAATGCATGCAACTATTAACAATAAGAAGATAATAATCATAAAAAATCATCCTAGAAATCAAGTTACCTCAAGCATGCTTTGATAATGAAGAAAGAGGTGATTTGTCTAAATTAGAGTTAGTAATGCCTAAAACATGTATATATATATATTAATATTACAAAAAAATATGTATAATTGATGAAAAAATTATATAAACTACACCGGGTTCGGGTTTCTACGGGTCGGGTTGAAACCGGGTCTATTTTGAAAAAATCTTAAAAATAAAACCCATTTTTTGGTTTTGATACCGGGTCGGGTCGGGCGGGTTCGGACCGACCCGGGTACCAAGTTGCACCCCTACTTCTTATCAATTCCAATTTTGTAGCCACAAATTTCAACTTTCAATAATCGCACATTAAATATAAGACAAAACTTACAGATAGTAAAAAAAAAAAGACAAATTATTTGTGAAAAATCGACGGTTATAAATTTTTAGAGCCACCACAATAAGAAAACAAAATAATATTAATTTATTCGATATTTTAGCTTGAAATAAATTTATTTTATTCATATAAAATTTCAAAATTACATTCATTGGATTTTTTGATTTGAATGAAAATTATTGTTCAAACTTACGATCAAAACCAGCACCTCACTCATCACACAAACAGGCGTCAAACCACCTAATATTCTGCGGCTTGTGGGCGACATTTATTCGTTGGATCTTTGAAGACGAGAAAAGTAGGCAACTAGAATTCGGCAGGAAAATTAGCCAACGGTGGTTCGGTTGCCGTAAACGGGAAACTAACCATTGTAAAGGGATAGTTAACCTTGGGTGACGTTTTACAATATGAATTTGGGGGGGTGTGGAGGGGGGTGTTAACCTTTTGTAATGGCTGTAGCCGTGTAGGAAATGAATTTTTTTTAATAAAATTATGTGATTGATATGCAATAATAGAAATAAAGTTGAGATAAATAAGATAATTTTAAAAAATAATTGAAATATAAAAGTAAAGTAAAAAAATAGAACTATTGGATAATCAATTTACTTATGTGAAAATGTGCAGGAGAGAGATAACTATGAAAAAAACATTTTTATCAATTATAAAAGGGTGTGTTCGCACACATAAAAAAGTTTTCAAATCGAAACATTTAAATCTAATTTTTTTTATTATCCATAATTGTCTTAAATTTTAATTATTTTTTCATGTTTTTCTATACAACTACTTTACTTTTTAATCATTTTTAAATAACTACCTATACAACTAACATATACTATATTTTATTTATTCTACATCATTACTTCCATTATATTATATCATTTTATCATTTTTACTCATTTAATTTTTTTATGCAAACGCGTTGTCTTTTAAATATTCTATCGCTCTTCCTGTAGACTGTTCTTGAAATCTCCATAATAAATGTGGAGTACACCCCACGGATGAAAATCAAGACGAGTTGGAGTGAGTTAGGTCGTGTTCAACCTTGACCCTACATTTTAAAATTCATGTTTGACCATATTTTTTTTATACCGGACTGGGACAAAGTCAGTCAGACTTCCACCTTTCTTTAGTAGATTTCGAAACAAATTTTGGGTTGGTTTCAGTTGGTATAATGACAACAGATTAGGTTAAAAAATGGGTTAAAGATTAAAAATTTATATATACAAACTCATATCTATGATACAATTAAAGGTAAAATTATTCAATATTTTACTATTTAGTGAGTAAAAAACAATTATTATAACAAAAAAAAAGTAAATTTTTTTAATAATTCTTTTACAACTTAATCTTGATAAATATGTATATATATCAACTTTAAAAAGGACATTGATGTAAATTTTGAATTACAATTAAAACTGCTAAATTATAAAATAACAATATTCATGATTGATTTCTTATAAGATATAAACAATATTGATAATATGTTTTAAAATATGTGATAAATATGTGAATGAAATAACTCGAATAACATATATGCAATTAAGGAATAAAAATTTATCAATATAAACAAGTTATAAAGTTAAATGTACATCAACATAAATTATAAAATTAAATATATTTATCCAACAAAATAACATTCATATAAATAAGTCATATAATTTATAAAAATAATTTATACATTATGAACTAGGACATAATTGACCAGCCTTGTTCTTTAAAATTAAAATACAAGTATAAAATACCGACTCACTCACTCACTCAATGGGGTCAAAATTTCTACCCTCCCCACTGAAAATCAGAAAGTCACGACAGGGCGCGGCGATTATGGGTCGACCCAGCACTGAAAAGACATCTCCCACGCCGCAACAGGGCGCCAGGCCTCCAAATTCCAAGTTCAACCTCCCCACGCAACGACTCAACGGTCAACACACGCGGCACCGCGCGCAACTTAATCACAGGTGCCTTGTCCTCGCACGCGTGGTTTTAGCACCTGATCCTGGCCCTCCATCTAGGGGACGTATTCCGGAGTAGTACTGTGATCGGAATTTGCCGTTTATCAGCCGCCCCCTACGTATATATGGAAGTGCTACATAAGCAATCCGCATCCCACTTTCCACATTTACCGTCCATCGTCCCCCAGTAATCCAGGAACTGAAATGGGACCCACTTCGCACGGACGCTGATTGCGTGTGGGGTCCGCCCTCCTGCCTCCCCGATGGATGCCGTGCGTGAAATCCCGCCCCCGCCTCTTTAAACGCCGCTTCCTTTTAATTTTATTATTTTCTTTTCGTTTCTTTTCCTGCTCCGCTAAAAAGCAAGCATTCCTACGTTATTGTTCGCTCGTAAATAAGGAAAAGAGTGCTGCCGGTGATTCCCAGAAAGGAAGAGGGGGAGGACAGCGAAGGAAGAAAAAGCGAGATTCCCAGGAGCCTTCCAAATTCGATTCCCACGCGTCGAGATCGAAGGACAGATTGGGATTTCGCTTCTTCTTCTTCTACGTTGCCCAGGTATCTTTTTCTATTTCTCTCCGCTTTCTTCCCGCTTGATGCGCTTGCCGCTTCGTTCTTGAAATGGAAGATCTCCAGCCGTCGTAATTTCTGAAATGAGATAGTTCTGTTCAGATCGGATTTCACTTTGTCTGAATTTCATGAATTCGCTATTGAATTTCACATATTTGCTATTTTCTGATTCGATTTTATGGAATCCACGTTCTGTTTCTGAGAAAATTTTCGCTGTTTTCTTTCTCTCTCTCTCTCTTTTTGTTTTCGAAAAAAAATCTTTGTTTTCATCTTTTTTATTGCGAGGTTAGGAGAATTTATTGATTCATAGTTTACTGTGGACCTTTTCATGGAAGAGGCCGTCGTTTTCCTTAATTTAATCTCCATTTGTCTTGGTCTGATGTTTATTCTGGATGTTTAGGGCTTATTCTTGGCCCGGATCGAATTTTGATGCTTGTGTTTTTCTCGAAAGATTGGGTCCAGTATTAGGAAAATGGAAGGGTGGATTTCTGGAATATTAGTTTCTAAATGAAATCCTGTAGAAACAACCAACCGGTGAGCGTTTGTGTTCGGTTGAAATGCCTCCTTATATTTCTTCTTTCCCACGGGAGACAGACTCCAAAATTTCAATGGCTTATTCAAATGTGGGATGGGCTTGTCATTGTTAAGATGCCGTTGGTGCACATGCTGATTTTCCTTGCCTGCTCTCCGACTGTTGTAATCACAGTCACTCAACCTCAATGGATCTGTTTGTCTTATTGTGTGCTGAATTTGAAGTGATCTGTGTGGCATTAAAATGAACACTTTGTTCACAGACAAATGTAAGCTTGAGTGTTACTCGTCATTTTCAGTTGTTAGTTCTTGGAGTCATTTTTGCAACTTACTCCATATTCATTTTACTTATTTGGTGTTTATTTGCTTGTTGCTGAATTGATGCTCTTTTTCAGTTTATTTCTAAGTACCTGTACAAAAAAATGGATGCAAGAAAATTAGTGTAACTTAGTTGCTCTATTGTTTCAGGTTCAATGTCAATTAGGCAATGGATGCTCTTGAGTTTCTTAATTGTAGCGGACAACTGAATTTAGATAACTGAAATTTAGGCCATGACTATCACAGACTTGGGATCATCACTTCTGGGTATTCTTACCAGTTCTGATTGGTCTAGTCCATCTATTTTTGGATGGCTGGTCACAGGATCTTTTGGGCTTGTTGCCATTATCTATGCACTTCTTAAGTGGCAGAGAAAGACTTCTGCGAATTGGGTTAAAGCCGCTGCTCAAGCAAAGAAGAAAGTGTGGAAAAAGCTAAAAGTGCCTTTATCACATCATTCATGGACTGAAGAGTTGTTATATGATGGAAAACCATCCACTTGTTGTGTCTGTTTAACATCTCTAGTTTCTCCTCAATCATTAGGTACAAAGGCAGCATCTGGTTTTCCTCTTCATCGATGTGCCGTTTGTGGTGTGATAGCTCATTTCTATTGTTCTCAATTTGCTTCAAAGGACTGCAAATGTCCAGCACAAGCTGGTGCGACCCACTTGCTGCACCACTGGTCAGAAAGATGGACAGAGTCAGACGAGAACCCTGAAATGTCTTCTTTCTGTTTTTACTGTGATGAACCATGTGTTATTCCTTTAATCATCGCTTCTCCTATATGGAGATGTTTGTGGTGCCAACGTCTTATACATGTCAAATGCCATTCAAAAATGTCAAAAGAAACCAGTAACATCTGTGATTTGGGTCCATTGAGAAGGCTTATACTTTCACCACTTTCCGTCAAAGAAGAAAATCAAGGAAGTGCTAGTGGAATGTTGAGTTCCATCACAGAAGAGATTATTGCTTCTTCTGTAAGGAATCAAATGAGGAAAAAGCGCTCAAAGAACAAAAACGGAAGCACCAATCATCATTCTATTGGTGGAGCAACTAACGGTAAGTCACAGAATGGATCTAGAGCAAAATTGGCATTTGAGTATGTTCTGAATGGGCTTGTTGGTTTGGAGAAGCCATCCAATGGAAGGAACAATGGACACACATTGAAACGCAGTGACAGTGGGCTAGCTGGTAAACAGAATCAAAATGGGTTTGCAGCGAAAGATGAATCCTCTGTTGCTTCTTGTTCATTAAAGAAGTATAAGCTGGTGGATTTACCCCCGGATTCCAGACCACTTTTGGTTTTTATCAATGCCAAGAGTGGAGCTCAATATGGGCCATCTCTTCGGAGGAGGTTGAACATGCTACTGAATCCTGTACAGGTTAGTATTTCATCTCATCCTTGGACAATTTTTTTGAACTTTGAAGTTCATGTATTACTTTATTTTCCTTAAGTCTTGTCTTCAATCTAACCTCCAAGTTGTAAAAAGTTTCCAAATCCAGATTTCTAGTTCACATAACAGTGGAGGTGAATGGAGTTCCTTTTTTTTTATATTGGTGTTGTATACATTGTGACATCTGATATTACAAATTAGGCACATTCACAACCCTCACCTTTGGAGGGACATCCTACAAATACCCCAACATCCAAGGGGACAAATTGTAAAACCTCCAAACTAAAGGACAAGTTGTAAAACCTCCAAACTGGACGACAGTTATTTTCCTTCCAACACTGGGAGGCTGTTTTTCGAACCCTAGACGTGTGGTACACATGTCGGTGGAGTTACCACCAGCCCACAAGGCTGGTGGCGAATGGAGGTCCTTTAATTCTAGCTTTGTACTTGTTTTGTGCGCTACAGTTCATCAAGTATAAAATGCAGTGTAGATTCTCATATGATTATTTGACCTTTATGGCCTGAGATTGGAACCTTCCTATCCAGTCGCTTATGTTTTGAAGGTATATTGGGTACTGCTGGTTCTCACCATAGTCATTCTGTTTGATTGCAGGTTTTTGATCTGAGTCCTACCCAGGGACCTGAGATAGGCTTGAAACTGTTTAGTTCCGTGCAATACTTCAGAGTTTTGGTCTGTGGTGGAGATGGGACTGTAGCCTGGGTTCTCGATGCCATTGAGAAGCAAAACTTTGTATCCCCTCCACCGGTTGCCATACTTCCACTAGGAACTGGAAATGACTTGTCCAGGGTTTTGCAGTGGGGTGGAGGCTTATCTTCACTTGAAGGGCAAGGTGGCTTGGGTGCACATCTGCATGACATTGACCATGCTGCAGTGACAATGCTTGACAGGTGGACAATTTCTGTTAAAGAAGATGAGAAGCCTGAGATGGGTCAGAAGAAAGAACAAGTGAAATTTATGATGAATTATTTAGGTATTCCCATGGAATGACAATCTAGAGAATTATCTGGTTTAACGTTAGTTGTAGAAGATGTTATGTCTGTTGATGTCCTCTTGAACTGGACACCATCATTTGTCTTGCTGTCAAATGTAGAGTGATTCAGGGAGTTTTAGGGGTTGCGTTAGTCACTGTCTCATGTTACTCTTCTAGTCTGAAATCTTGTTTGAGAAATACTCCATGATATGATGCTCAATGTCTTAAGAAATCATCTTGAACACAGGAAAAGGAATTGCAATTATTTCATAGCAGAAAAACCATAGCACTATGACACTGAGCCTGTTACTTACATTGGGGATGATTGCAAACAAAAGTTTATAAGAATAATTTCAATTTTTTTGAACAGTCCGAAGTTAATGAACAATGAAATAACTAGCTTTTAAATTTTTTCTAAAATGTGCTGGTTTGAGCATAAGTGCCTCTGTCCACATGACTCAACATGGCAATCTGGTGCTGTTTCTCATTACATTAGTCAATATTTAATTTCATTGTCGTCCCTTGGTTTTTTTTTTTTTTTTTAAATAAAGATTTTCATATTATTTCATTTGGTATTGTATGATATACAACTGTTATCCTTAACTTTAGCTTCACAGTGTCAACAAAATGTCTCAATGAATGTAGCTTTCATCCAATTTTCTATGGTTGAATGCAAATAATGACCTTCCCCGATGCATGCAGGTATTGGTTGTGATGCAAAGGTTGCATATGACTTTCACATGATGCGGGAGGAAAAGCCTGAGAAGTTTTATAGTCAAGTATGGACATTTCCATTTAACATTGTTTTCTGGTTTGGAGGAGTCCTTCGGTATGACTTTGCTTGGAAGTTTGATTTGTGGATTTACAGATATATAGCTGCAAATTTGACATCAATGTAACTGGCTTTTTCCTTTTTTTTTTTTTTTTTAAAAAAAAAATTCTCTTTTAGAAAGCTAACCAAGAGTCATTTTTCATGTTCACGCGAGATGCATGTTATCTGTTGGTGAGAGCTTTTTAAGAGTCTAAAATCTAAATTGACTTGAAGGAGATGTTCCATGCTAAAAAATGAAACCAATATTTGCTTGTTTAGATTAATGAGATGTCAAATTCTAGGGGGTTTTCATTTAGTACAATTTTTTTTTTTTTTTTTGGGTGGCTCTGATGCTAGGATTGCAAGGTGTGAGATGTATGTAGCTCTACTCATTTCTTTGAAGTAATTGTTTTTGAGATTTGAATCTGCACAACTATGGTGATGGCAAGGCTCTCTGCCTTCATACTTGGTAGCACAGGGCTGAATTTCAAAAATAAGGTTTTCAAGAGAATGAGAAAATGATTACCTACATCTCACACTCCCTAGAGTCTAGACTCTGCATTGGCAAAAGCCTTATGTGTTAGGTACGCCCTTTTTTTCATGATTTGTCAGAATTAACCAAGGAGGCAACCAAAATCTTCTTGTTTGCATCTACAAAAATTATTTAAATTTGTGAATGAACACTTAGGCAACCAAAATCTTCTTGTTTGCATCTACAAAAATTATTTAAATTTGTGAATGAACACTTCAAGTATCCATTTGTAAACCTTAATACTAACTCGTAACAGTATTTCACTAATGCATAGAATATAAACATGGATGAGCATTCCGTGACCCATTTATTCTAAAGTTTGTTATTTTTCCCATAGTTTCCATTTCCTGTTTATATTGTTATATATTTCAGATGAGTCTATGTAGCTTAACATTTTATAGTCTGTATTCCGTCATTCCAATGATTTTTTTTTTTTTTTAAATCCCAGACCAGTAGTGTGCACACTGCATACGATTGGCGTTATTACTAGTTTCAACTCAATATATTCCTTTCTACAGTTTGTGAATAAATTGCGTTATGCCAAAGAAGGAGCAAAGGATATCATGGATAGAACATGTGCTGATTTGCCATGGGAAGTTCGCCTTGAAGTGGATGGGAAGGATATCGAGATCCCACTGGTGAGTGCAAACGGTCTTTCTTCACGTTGTTGCCTGATTGGTACTCATTACTGAAAGCATATTATTCAGGAAATAGATTTTTGAACATTTCTCCAACTCAAAAGAAATTTGCTTTCTTTCCTTTGTCACTCATTAGCTATTTGTTAATTTTGCTGAATTTCACTTTCTTTGCCAACAATGTTGTGACTTTTGTCCTCAATGTAACTGAATGACACATTGATGCTGTACTGTCTTACTTGAAATCAAAATTTTCTGTGGAGGTTTTGATTGTACACCCACACATTGTGCCATAGGCCTCAGTAAAACTCAAGATTAGAACTTTGAATGCTGGATACTGGTGAGCAGCAGGTCGAAAGCATGGCTGTTCTGTGTGTTCCTTGTATTCTCCTTTTCTTTTTGGTGTCTTGAAACATCCTTTGCCAAAGAACTTATGTTGTCTATTTTAACAGTTTTGTGTGTGGCAGGCATTGTGCTGTTTATTCTCATTAACCTTTGTGACATTCATGATAGTGAGGATAATCAACAACAGAATTCCTAATTTTTATTTCAGAGAGTAGAAGTCTTCATTTAGTGTCTTTCTTCTCTTTTGTACTTCCCCCCCTCTTCTTTGTAATTATTTTTTTTTTTTTTCTTCCCAGAATGCGGAAGGTGTGCTTGTGCTCAACATTGGGAGCTATATGGGTGGAGTTGATCTTTGGCAAAATGATTATGAGCATGATGATGATTTTGAGATGCAGTCAATGCATGATAAGATGCTTGAAGTTGTTTGCGTCAGTGGATCATGGCACCTGGGAAAACTTCAGGTTTGATGAATTTAACCTTATTTTCTTTGACAGATTTATTAATTCTGTTGTATGCATATTGCAAATTCTAGTTATATTGCCAGATAATTTGTTGTGTTGCACTGGCGTTTGTTATTACTTGTGCTGCCTAAGGCTATGATTTTTGTGGTTTGTCCTGATCTTTGTACCTGAATTGTTCCTGGTGTCACCATCCAATTTGCAGCCTTTCTGTTGCCTTATTGTCATTGGGATGCATCTGATTTGTAAGAAGCTTGGAGGCTTCACTTATTTAAAAAAGTTAGGAAAACTTTACATCCTATAGAAATTTTTAGGATCCCAGCACGTCTGGCTTTTGTATGTGCCCTAGTGAAGACTCCAGATTCGTGCATGCTCTCTTTACTTGTATCATCTGATCGAGTGGAAGTGTGATTCATGCAGTTTTACAGCCAAAGAATCAGGAAATTCGGCTAAAATTCTGTTTTGCATTTGATTTGTCTTTGTAAAGACCGAAGGCTAGCCCGTAGATGATGATTTTTCTATTTCACATATATTTATATCAAGGTTACTGGGCTGTTAGGAACACATGAACAATTGGCAAAGCTTGTTGTTGATGATGATGTGAAGGTTGCTGGCTGTTAGACACTGGACACTATACACACATGGACAGTTGACAAACTTAATCAAAAGGACCATATTCCCTGCTTCTTGAACAAATTGAAAATTTAAGATCTGTTTCATCCATCTAGAGATCTTTTTGTTTGAATGTATTCAGATTCTATTGTTCTTTTGCATTGTATTCTGCAGGTGGGACTTTCACAGGCTAGTAGGTTGGCCCAGGGTAAAATGATAAGAATATGTACATCCAGTCCCTTTCCTGTTCAGATTGATGGAGAACCGTGGATACAACAGCCTGGTCGTCTAGAGATTACACATCATGGCCAGGTATGACCTTGATTTCTTCTGTTCATGGTTGAATTAGCATTGCTCACAATGGTATTCAAGTGGGCATTTTTCTGAAAATAATCTGTGACTGACTGTGATGCGTCCACATTTCCTTATTTGTAAATTATATGCTACAGTCCTTTACAAATGACTTGAGTTATATAGCACAAAAAGTTGTTTATACTGGTTTTAGTTGCCAATCAAATTTGCTTCCTATTTTGTAATGACCTTCCTGCATGGTTAAGTTTCTTAATAGGGAAAGGGTTATGGCCTGTGGTTTATTTATTGTCTATCCAGTTTTTTTTTTTTTTTTTTTTTTCCGTTTATTGATTTCTTTCTTCTTTTTCTTCCTTTTCCCCCTCAATATTCTGGATCAAAATGGCAATTATTATTTTTGTAGTTACGCATCAGGAATGGGAAAACTACCCACTGATTGTGGCAGCATTCTCATTTGTGGATTGTCTGCATTTGGTTATTTTCCCAGGTGTTCATGCTGCGGAAGGCCTCGGAAGAGCCGACAGGGCATGCGGCTGCAATCATGACGGAGGTGTTGGTGAACGCTGAGTGCAATGGTGTCATCAATGCATCACAGAAGAAGTTGCTTTTGCAGCAGATGGCCCTTCACCTTACCTAGCCACCTCTTCCCCCCGCCCACTCAGTGACCTTTTTTTCCTGTTAACCCATGTCATTTGTTTGAGGCCCATGCCTGTTTTGAAGGTTTGCTTCTCAGGATAGAGTGGCGACCGTTGTTATAGAGTGTACACATGAGAGAGAGAAAGACAGAGAGAGAGAGAGTTTTGTATGAGTATATTCTAGAGGGGAGACGGTAGTCATAGTTGATACACGACTTCGAGTAGTGTATTCTTCACATGTGCTAGGAGTTTTACTTCTGTCAGCAAGTTGGGGTGTACACTGTGTTATAGATGCCTCAACTCGCTCAATGTGTTTTGACATTGCTTGTAGTATGTACTTTGTATTCCTACTCAAGAGAGAACACTAGAAAAGCTATATGATAAAGGAGCATACGATAGTATTTAAAAAAAATCTTCTTCTGATATCGGGGATTCATCTTTGGCCCCCGAAGGCAAACGTGGCTCAGTTACTGCAGCCACCAAGGTGGACCAAGGTGGCTGAATACTTGGATGGCTTGCAACTCTAAAGAGAAGCTCTGTTTCAGTTGGCAGACATTTTAAGCAGAAGACAGCTTCCAAATCCCAATACGGCACCAAGACGGTTATTTTTGTCCGCTAGTGTACAGCTAAAAAGGTCTCTCTCTTTTTTTTTTTTTTTTTAGAGGGTCAGCTTAGAGAGTCTTTGAAGTTGCAGTCTTTTGTATTTTGCCTGAGCCTGTTAACACGACGATTGTCAGTTTGAAGCCACTAATATTTTCAGCAACAATAAAGAGGGAAAGATTTTTCCCCTGACAAGATTGAATGGTAGAATTTTGTATAGTTTGGAACACGCCCTAAACTGGTAAAGGCAATCAGACATTGGTTCCTTGTTAATCACTTTTGGCATGTTTTGTCTAGCAAAATTTTTCTCATTCCTAATTTTTTCATGTCTTAACGCACAATTACTTTTCATCATCCCCTCTCTCTAATAAATGATAATCAACTTTTTTCATTTTCTGTCTTCTCTCTCATGATATTGTCTTGAACACGCTATGTTTGGACTTGCACATTGCAAATTGCAAATGCTCAAATTAGTACCCCTGATTTTGACTTTTAAAATCTATATTTGACCACTTTACTTTTTGTGTTGAAACTCACGGATTGAGGGGAGCAAGAATTTCCAGAAATCGTCTAGAAAATTACGGGAGTCACAATTTCTAGCTCTGCACTCGATGTGGCGAAATGGAGCCTAAAACCTTTTTGCATGTAAATCCCGCTCGCGTCATTGTTCTTATGATATTTTCTTCCAACATTAAGCTTTCCAAGAAAGCATTTGGGAAGTATTGATGCAATAAAAGAAAAGAGGCCGTTTTTTGCCTGCTATTAATGGGAAAAAAAAGAGTATTTTACCGAGTGGAATAAATGATCCGTCCGTAAGGCAGGGGTTACAGGCAACAGGGTTATGAAATCGAAAGACCAACGTTAGATCATGGAGAACGAAGATATTCTTTCCCTCAACAAAGAAGCAATTTCATTCTGCAGCCTCGGGAATGATTCCACGCGGGAAAAAAAAAAAACAATAAAAAACATTTGGAATCTATATACACGTTGCTTTTTATTTGCTAATGAAATTACAGAAGCAACCATGCCGATCATTCTACGCACCAGTGATGCATCTGAACATGCTGTTGCGGTGACTTCTGAAACCAACAATCTCCTTGGACAATCGAGGCTTCCCTCTCATCTGCTCATGGGCGAAGCCATCCAGAGACATGCGCCTCTGATGATGATGCACGTCGCGTTCTTCCTCGAAGAACTTGGAACACTTCTCCGGTTGGGGAGTCCAGAAGGCAGCCCTGTTGAGGGGACTCTGGGGTTCTTCATCAACATGAAAAACGGGCATCGTGCTGTGAGAAGACAGGTTTCGATACTGACGGCGGACACTGCTTCTCTTGATTTTCTTGTAAACTAGAGGGATGAGACCTTCCATGGAGACGGATGGCACCCCAAAAAACTGTGTGATGATTTTGAAGGATTGGGAGTAGTTTTGGCTGGGGTTGGTGTTAACGAAGAAACTTCACAGCCATTTTACATAAACGTCGTGTAGGGTGCATGCGGGAGATATAGAAAAAAGGATTGACTTGAATGGAATACAAGAATATTACTTAAAAAAGAGGCAAGAAAGATTTTGGGTTTATCTCTGCTAATTAATTTCAAGATAAGGGTATGACAAATAATGCATAGCTAATCCACACAATCAATGACGGGTTTGCTTAGCTGGACTCGGATTGCCCCAAAATTCGGTCAGAGGCTCCACGTAAGGGAAGGCATCCTGAACCATCCTACATGGATGCCATGCCATGCCATTCATCATAAGAGGGAGAAAATAGAGAAAATACATATACACACACACGAGTCAGGCCAAAGTTCTAATAAAGCCTTCAATTGGGTAGCTGATGTTCGGTGACCATAAAAACCACATTACATTGAGATGGGGGATTTTATTTGATTCTCCGAAAACATCGTTGCTGTTGGTACGCATGATCTTAGAAGCATTGTCTATTGAAATGCGATTCATTAGTGGGTACTTTTCAATTTTATACATCATTTTTAATGCACAGATAAAAAAAAAGAAACAATGAATGAGAAGTTTGGCTAATACTGTTTGCTGTTTCGAGTTATATGAAGTGCACTTCATTCTTCAGGAAGCCCGCAGCATGCTGAATTGCTAACGCTATCTAAAACGTGGTCAACTTCATTTATTTTTTCTAGCGGAAAAAAATTCTTAAATTTTGCTTTTTAATAGTTAGCTCGGATCGCAAGCATCAATATCTTAACTCAAGATGCTTTGAAGCAAGTTTCCAAGAAAACCCCACTTAGATGTCTCTCTCTCCATCACTGTTTAACATTCGACTATTTCAAACCAACAACCCCACCTCAACTAATTAGGGGTGTAAATCGGGTCGGGTTGACTCGGGTTGGCACAAATACAACCCTAACCCACCTTGTAAAATCACAACCCAACCCTACTTTCAACCCTACTTTTCACATCTTAACCCAACCCTATTTCAACCCACCTCAAATCGGTTCGGTTCGGGTTAGAAATCGGGCTAATAGATTACACATGTTATAAATGCTAGTTAAAGTTTTGTTCACCTGAATTTCTAAAATAATAAAAATAATTATAATTATAAAAACAATAAGTACCAATAAAAGTTCTACATAGCTCGAAAGTGGAGGATAAGTTTAGTAATTGATTCGTTTTTTTGTTTTTGTATTTTTGAGCAATCGATGTCTTCTGCAAGTCAAAAAGTGAAAGCTAAGTAAAATTATTACAGTAAATTATGCAAAATAGAAAAATGAATATTATAGTCTTACTTACCTTCTTAGTTGGCTTCCAATCAAAGCTACAAACATCTTAAGTTCTCAGTTGACCTGTTATGTTATTCTAAATCACCAATGCGAGCAAATATCTAAACAGCCTATTTACGATGCAATATAACCAAATAATCCAAACACAATTTCACAACTAATTAACCAAATAAATTCAAATAACATTTGACAACCAAATAGTCAAACAAATTTCTAAACTCAACACAATTTTATTTAAATATCTAAGCAATATGAATGAAATACACTCTCATAAATATATGTAAATACATATCTTATGAAATCGGGTCGGGTCGGGTTGACCGACCCCTAACCCAACCCAACCCATTTTTAAAATCGGGTCGGGTTGAACCCATTTTTTAAAAACCAAATTTCCAAAACCTCAACCCAACCATGGTATAAATCGGTTCGGGTTGATGCGGGCTCGGGTTGAACCCAACCCTATTTACACCCCTACAACTAATAGCTTAGATAAAGCAGCATTCAGCCCAAGCAGTCATAGTTTGGTTGTTGGGATGTTGATGGCTTGATTTGCGCTGTCGAAAGTTGACAACCTTCGGGTGGGTCGCAGGTGCCCATGGCTCCTATCTCAGCCATGATCATCGTCTTCTACATGACTTTCCCACCACTGATCATGGTTGAACGAGGAACAAGATGCGCTCAAAATTACGTCATTGGGTTAATCACAGCCGTAGGGAAGTAGCACATGCAACCAACGGTTGTAGGTAGTTGTTCCAATTGCCCATCCCCCGATCCATTGTTTTTATTTTTTAAAATTTGTGTGCGTGTGTGTCGATCATGGACAAACAAGGTGCGGGCCTTTAATTTCCAAGCCAATTCTCCACCCTGATAAGATCATAAGAGGTAGGCGCCATTTTTATCTGCTGGATCATGAATTGTTTTTCAGTTTTTAAGACGTGGCCTTGAGCACGAGGAATGATCTACAATAATGGTCTTGAGCAGGTGCAAAGATGGGCAGCTTCTACCTAATCCTTTTGGGAGAACATTTCATGCGAGACGTTGACAGTTGCGACCTGTAATGCGAGTTCATCACCATCGCTTAAGACCTAAAATTATGACTACAATGAGGGAGCGTAGTCTTTTCAATAATCCATTTTAAGTCCTGTATTCTCCCAGCAATTAAAGTATCAATTAGAATTATATAAATTTTTGGTAATCGTTATGCCATAACAATTCATGTTTAATCTGCGATTATACTAATTTTGAAATAATTTTTATGCATTTTTATACGGATCATTAGTTTTACTCTCTTTTAACACACATTATTCTATTATTTGTTTATTTAGGGGTTAAATTTATATCATCTTTTGCATTGCGTGTTGTAACAAAATATAAAAAATAGAAAATAAGGAAAATGGTAGAAGTGAAATAAAACCAAGTTTCACTTTAGGCATGTTAAAACTTCACGTTCCTTAAAGCAATTTTGCTACTTTATTTATTGCTTAAGGTAATTTTGTAGTTGTCTCCAAGATATAAAAAGTGGAAACCTAAATTAGAACAGGAAGTTGAGCTATTTGACTTTTGTCATTTAGTTATGACACAATATTATATTTATTATGAGTGATCATGTTAGTCCGGGTTAAGTAAATGTATCACTTAGCCCACCTTAAAAAACTTATTTACAACAATTTTTTTTACTTTTTTCTTTGTAAACTTATTTATCTAAGTGTATTTAACATATAGACCAAGTTTTACCATTTTTGAACATGTTTATTTATTTTTTTGAGATTTTTAAACATCTATGTGTATATATGTATTAAAAAACTCTTATTTTTAAAAATCTAAAAAAATATATACATATATCCAAAAATGGTAAAACTTGATTTATATATTAAATACACTTAGATAAATAAGTATATGAAGAAAAAAGTAAAAAAAAAGTTGTTTTAAATAGGATTTTTGAGATGGGCTAAGCGAGATATTTACTTAGCCCGGGCTAACAGGATTATTCCTCTATGTAAAGAGGAATAATCTAATTATAAGAGAAGTGATTTTCTTAGCCCATCCCAAAAAACTTTTTACAACACTTTCTTTTTGCTTTTTTCTTAATAGACTTGTTGATTTAAGTGTATTTAATATACAAACTAAGTTTTACTTTTTGTATATATGTATATATTTTTTGAGATTTTTAAACATCTATATGTATATATATATTGAAAATACTCATATCTTTAAAAATCTCAAAAAAATATATACATATATTCGAAATGGTAGAACTTGCTTTATATATTAATTACGAGTCACGGTACTATACAATATATTGTATATTAGCTAACCATAAAATATTCCATTTACACATTTTATTTTGATTTTTCTTCATAAGCAAGTTCTCTTAATTGTATTTAATTCATATATTAAGTTTTACCATTTTATAATACGTTTACATATTTATTTTTTATTTTTAAAATCACACTTTTTAAGGGAATGTGATTTTTTTAAAAAAATAAATATGTAAAAGTATTATAAAATGACAAAACTTATTAGATGAATTAAATACACTTAAGAGAACATGTTTATGAAGAAAAAATTAAAATAAAACAAAAATAAAATGTGTAATTTGAATATAGTATGGTAAGCTAATGTACAATATATTGTATAGTATCATGACCTATTAAATATACTTAGATAAATAAGTATACAAAGAAAAAAGTAAAAAAAAAATATTGTAAATAAGTTTTTTGAAGTGGGCTAAGCGAAACATTTACTTAACCTAAGACAACAAAATCATTCCCCATTTTTTTATAATTTACACATACGTGCATGTACTTTAAGTAGGTACAGGCACAATTTTTATTTGGATGAAACTTAGTCTCATAATTGAACAAACGTTTTCAAATATTCCGGAAGGAGTGTATTTAACATCAATAGCGTGAATAATTTACACATATATGTATGTACTTTTAAGTAAATATGGCACGCACACATTTTTTATTTGGATGAAACTTGCTCTCATAATTGAACAAATGTTTTCAAATATTTTGAATGGAGTGTATTTAACATCAATTACTTGAAAAAATAGGAAGGGTTACTTGAATTTGCTTTCACTCATCAACTTATTTAATCACGAGTAATGACAAGTTGTCATTACCTGTTAAGACAATTTCTTTTAAAAATTTCAATTTCATTAATTCACTAAAAAATTGTGCTTGACCATTTTAAATAGGGTTTTGTTTCAATGCAAGCTAGAAATTCTATTTTTAATATTTTTTTTGAATTTTTTTATAAAATTCTTAATCAAGATGTATTTAACTTATGTCTTAAGTTATATCATTTCTGAAAATTTGTATATATATTTTTTGATTTTTGAAAATAAAGGTATTTTAGTCATTTAAAAAGTATTAAAACCTTTCTATTTTTAAAAATAAAAAAATATATACACATTTTCAAAAATTGTAAAATTTAGTTTATAGGTTAAATACATCTAAGTTAAGAGTTTTATAAAAAAATTTACAAAAATATTAAAAAATAAAATTTCTAGCTATATGCATAATTTTAATGCATCTGATTGCATTAAAACATTGTTAGGGGTGCAACTTGGGTTGGGTACCCATCGGTCGACCCGACGGGTACCCTAAATAAGGTCGGTTCGATTCCATCCTGGTCACCCGCAGGGTCGGTTCGGTTTCGGGTAAAAAATATCCTTGGGGATTTGGGTATGGTCGGTTCCAAGTTCCGGGTACCCAGAACCGACCCGAATTGTATATAATAATATTATAATATATATATATATGAATTCGAGCCTTTGCCCTAAAATTTCTGCGATGCGGTTGCGCTGCCAGCCTGCCCTAATTTCCAGTTCCCAAATCGATTTCGTCGCTGCCACCATGCCGCGTTGCGTGTGTCGCTGCAGCCGTTCCGCCATTCCTCCATGACGCTGACTCGCTGCCACCGTTCCGCCGTTCCTCCTCGTCGCTGACTCGATGTCGTTCCGCCGTTCCTCCTCGTTGCTGCTATTCCACCATTCCTCCTCATGGCTATTGTTCCGCCATTCCTCTGCTTTGCTGCCATTTCACCATTCCTCTGCTTCGTTGTCGTTCCGTCATTCCTTCGCGTCTGATCGTCATCCTCGATGCCGTCAACTTGTCAGCACCACGTGCGCTTGTCGTCCTCGACGCCGGCAGCCAGTCAATGCCGCCACGTCTGCTCATCATCGTCGACGTCGTCAGCATGTCATCGGCGCGTCCACCGATCATCCTCAACGCCGTCAGCCAGTCACGCCTCGACAAGTCCTCGACGCCGACAGCCAATCCGCTCAGCAGCTCGACCCTTCCCGCCTTCCTAAACTCCCAAGAACAAAACCCAAAAGCATAGACAAGTTTTTGAAATTTGTGGTGCCAGTGATTGTGCCGTGTTTTGTTTTTTTCGCCATCTTAGGCGTTGTTTTGTTTATGAGAAGGAAGAGGAAGTTTGCTGAAGTCTGCGGCCTCCGGCAGTCCGCCCTCGACAAGTCGACGCGCAGTGGCAGCTGCAGCACAGCTCCTCCCCTCAACAGTCGACGGTAGACGCGCAACTCTCCAGGTCTCTCTATGCCTTCAATTTTTGATTTGCAATTTTGCGTGTTGATCTGTAAATTTCTATGCGTTAAGGACATGAGAAAACACTAAAATCCCATTTTGATCCCTGCATATCACCAAACAAACTGACTGAAAAACATCTCAGAATGCAAAACATATTTTGTAGTGATTCGTGTAGATGGTTGATTGCATGTAAAAGATTTTTTTATTTTACAAAGATTCATGTCTGGACAGTTAATCATTTAGCGGTGATTTATTTTGCTGTGCTTCATGTATGAGGACAATTAAATTGACAAGTTATTCTTTTTCTAGTTCATGTATGTGGTTGCATATTGCATGATAATATAATTTTTTAGAAACTGATTTGGAACCGAAACCGGAACCGACCCGCCCTTAAAAAAATAGGATAGGGTAGGCTCCGAACCGACCCGGCCTAAAATAAGGTAGGGTAGAGATTTTCTAAAATAGGGTAAGGGTAGGTTCCACCCCTACCCGGACCTACCCGGACCAAGTTGCACCCCTAAACATTGTCCTTTTCATCCGACAATTTTTAGATACAGCTAAATGAGATTCTGAATGAGATTAGTCATCTACCTGAAAATCTCAGTCACATATACGTGCTATATTTACTCAAAAGTACATACATTTATGCTTAAATTAGAAAAACACTTAGATCTATTCGTTAACGCATTAGAATGTAACAATACTTTATAGAATCATTTATTCATATGATATTTTAAATGATTTATATATTTAAAATACTAATTAAAAATTGATATCTAATATTAAATTATTTTATTACATTAATTTTATATATTTATATATGAGACCTATATACAATGAATTAAACAAATGAAAAAGTTTATGTAATAATATAAATAATGTTAAATACAATAGATAAAGTAAATTTTCTATCAATCATTAAGATATTAAAAATAAAAAAGATCACATAGAAGCAAAGTCTTATATATAGAGATGAATGACCTTGTTAGCCTGGGCTAAGTAAATGCTCCGCGTAACCCACATTAAAAAACCTATTTACAATAAATTTTTTTTTACTCTTTTCTTAGTACACTTGTTTATCTAAGTGTATTTGATATATATATATATATTTTTTAAAATATATATTTAACATATAAACTAAGTTTTACCGTTTTTAGATATGTGCATATATTTTTTTAGATTTTTAAAAATAAGGCTATTTTAAATACATATATATACATAGATGCTTTAAAATCTCAAAAAATATAAACATATTCAAAAATGGTAAAACTTTATTTATATGTTAAATACATTTAAATAAACAAATGTATGAAGAAAAAAGTTGTAGTAAATGGGTTTTTGAGGTAGCTAAGCGAAACATTTGCTTAGCCCGAATGAACACGATCACTCATCATATACATACATATATACGCACACACATATATAGAAAATATTCAAGTGCCGATGAACCGCATCGTAATTATGGTGCACTTTGCCCCAAAATGGGCCCCACATGTATTAAAAGTAATATTTACTACACCCATTATATTTAGAATTTTTTATTTTGATAACATACCAATTTTCATTCAAATTTAACATATGTATATGTCTTATCTTAAAATAGTACAAAATCAGCGTAATAAAATAATTTAACCTAAATATCAATTTTAAAGTAGTATTTTCAAAATTTAAACCATCTAAAATATATTATTTATATAGATACATAATTGTGTAAAGTATTTAACATTGTAATATGTGTGGAGACCCATTTTGCAGTAGACTACACTTGATAAGTGTGTGTGTATATATATATATATATAATAATCAAGTGCAGATAGGCTGCATCATAATTATGGTGTAGTCCACTGTAAATGAGCTCTACATGATCATGAAATTAACATCCACTCTACCTATTATATTTGGAATTATTTACTTTAATATCATATGAATTTTCATCCAAATCAAACATGTATATGGACATCATTTTAAAATGATATAAAAACAACGTAATAAATTAGTTTGATATAAATATCAATCAAAAAATTATAAACTATCAAAAACATGGCTTTTCGTAGATAAATGATTATATAAAATATTATTATATTTTAATACATACAGGACCTATTTTGCAGCGGATTGCATTGTAATTATGGTGTAGGGATAAGTTATATATATAATATATATATATATATGGATCTCAGTTGCATGCGCCCGGGAGCATGCAGTGCTGCATGCTCCAAGGTGCATACACCAATTTTTTTTATTTTTTTGAAAATTTTTTCATAAACTTGTTAGCCCAAGTGTATTTAACGTATGTATCAATTTTTACCATTTTTGGAGATTTTTAGATATTTATTTTTTATTTTTAAAAATTAGTGGCATTTTAATTCTTTATACAGATTATACACAGATTAAATACACTTGGGTTAACAAGTTTATGAAAAAAAATTTAAAAAAATTTTAAAAAATAGGTGTATGCGCTCGGGAGCATAAGATCAGAATCCTATATATATTCCACGAAATGATTTTTTTCTTGTATGAACTGAATAAATGCATTAAAAATTAAAAATGTTCTCAAAAGATGGATTAGTACCTACTGTCCAATGGTCCGTCTGTTAACCAAACATATCTATACAACGTAGATCCGCCACAAGGATGCAGATTGCCGGCCGGACTGCACGTGTCGACAAGAGCATTGATTCAAGATTATTATTATTATTATTATTTAAAAAAAAAAAAAAAAAAAAACAGCATAACAGTGTGTGTGGCAAGGCATTGGCATCCTAAGTCTAACGTGCCAAAGGTTACAGCTTCATGCTACATTTCCCCCCTCGACTAGTGAATACTGAGTACACGTCTCTTGTTTCTTTTTAGTTGTCAATTCAAGTGGACCCACATGGCTGCATGTTTTTCAGATGACCACAGAACTTGCAGTCCATGACATAAATAGAATCCAAGAACAGATGGGCATGTCAGATCACCAATTCACCGTCTTTACCGCATGAAAATTTTTTGCTCTAAACGTCTTTAGTCCAAATCAGATTGTCTTTCCTTTTTGGGATCTTTCTGGGTCCAGCCCATGGATTGGGATGTGAGCTGAAGTTCAACTTTTCAACCTTGCTTTAGATCATTATGCTTTAATCTAACATTTTCTTAAAGGAATTCGGTCTTTTGTAATACTATTGTTGCACCTGTTGGTTAAATATTCACAAATAATCAATTAATGGGATCTGGCAACGTCTTCCTAAGACCTATAGTGAGTGACATGGAGTACAAAACCTATTAAGCCTGCTTCATATATTTTCCAATCATGACAAGTAGTAAATACTTCATAAGCAAACATATACATTTAGATAAACAATATAAATCTCACGTCCTAATCCACCCTCGTGTGCATGTAAATTTCATTCTCATATAAAAGTAACCGCTACACCATGACAACTACCACAATAAATGATCCATTAAATCACCCTGTACAAATTATCACATATACGTAATCTGTATCCAATAATCTAAAAATACAGAAGTAGCATACCTATTTCCAAAAGAAACACAATTAGGCATATATATCCATGGTTTTTTTTAAATTTATGATTAATAAGTTTTCAAAACAATAATGGGATTTTTGCAAATATGTCTACAACATTTGACTAATATTGCATCCGTGTCCTTAAGTTTGCCGATATTGCAAATATGTCCACAATGTTTGTATGAAATTGCAATTGTGTCCCTTCCATTATAACGTCCTTAAATTTTTTATAAAATGACAATAATACCCTTTAAGCCAAGCGATACACTTATAATTTTTGCAAATGTGATAACCGTATTTGCAAAAATAATAAAAATATATAAAATATATAAAATAATGAAATAGCAAATATGTCAACAATATTTGAAAATTTGTAGTTTGTCACTTTGTTTAAAGGACATTATTGTCATTTTGCAGAAAATTCTAATGGTGTCTTAGTGGGGGGACACGCTTGCGATTTCATGTAAACTTTGTAGGTATATTTACAATATTAGTAAACTTAGGGACATGGATGCAATATTGGTCAAATTTCGTAGACATATTTGCAAAAATCCCAAAGAATTAAAATCCCATAACCCCGACTCAAGCTAAAATTACCACAAACCACCCCAATTTAATAGACTATTATTCTTATATCATCTTACACAAGAACTATACAAAAATTCTTAAACTTTACATTATATTATGTTCGAATACTCTCTTAGACATTTTACCAAATACCTAATAAGCAATATAAAGAAAGTATATAAAACTCATATAATGCCCATGGTTCTCCATCCAATATGTGTTAAGCCCATTAAAAATTACCTCCAACAACTTTCAATATATCATTTCTATGAATTTTCACAAAAATTCCCAATCCAAATTAGGGTTTTGTTTCAATGCAATTGGATCCATTAAAATTTCAATGCATCTAGCTAGAAATTCCAATATTTTGAAATTTTTTTTATAAAAATCTTAATCTAGGTATATTTAATTTATGTATTAAGTTTTAATAATTTTTGAAAAATTTGTATATTTTTTATTTTTGAAAATGGAGATTTTAATCATTTAAAAAGTACTAAAACCTCCCTATTTTAAAAAATCAAATATATATACATATTTCAAAAATGATAAAACTTAGCTTATAGATAAATACACATTTTTTATTGTTATATTTAGATGCATCTCAACATGTATCATACTGAAGCCCTAGGATATTCTTACAAATTTGGAAACACAGCTCCACCTAAGAAACCTGGAGATATAGCTCCACTTAAGAATTAAAGAGACACAACTCCCATTTTACTAAAGGAAGATCAAACTGCTAGAATAATATTTTTGGTGTACCACCCCCTTGCGTGGGATTCGAACTCAACACCCTTTTAGACGCAATGTTATATGGACTCTGGAGGAAATTGGTATAGGTAAACACACCTAGATTAGGAGTTTTTTTTTTTTTAAAAAAATTAAAATATTAAAAATGAAAGTTCTAGCCAAATGCATTAAAATTTCAACGTATTCGGTTGCAATGAAACATCCTCCTCTAACTTAACCTCAAATTTTCTACACAATCGCAACTTCAATTTCATTCAAAATCATTCAAATAAAAGCAGTACCTATAAATAATAGTTAAATAACTCTTTTGCAAAGAAAATTTATGATTTATTTGAAAATAAAATCACCTATTTATCTAGAATAAGAATTTCTCTTAATTTCTTTAAACCCAAGCTTTGACCTTTTTTTATTACATGGGCTTAGAGGGGAAGAGTGTAGAACCCTCACCATGTGATAACATGCCATTGTGTGTTACCATTAGGGCAGGCCCATAGATACCAAGCTTTGACTCTTGATTCCCTCTTGAACTTTGAAATTACTTGCTGTCTCCAAAATTAAAAAATTTTGAGTCTCACATTAAGAATTTAAATCTCGGAAAAAACGCTATCTGTTACAAGCGTGAAAGCATAGTGTTAAGATCTTGATGGGTCCAAGCTACATTTTAAAATTAGAACAACACATTATGTTGGTTTGATCCAATGTATTCTTCAAGGCCTAAGTCCTAACAAATTCGGCACAGCATCAAGTTGTTCCTTTCGTTTCTAAACCAGACAAATTGATTCCTGATCTGATCTCAGCTAACCTACAAAAGAGGACATGAAGAACAAGGTTGGACAGAGACAGATGTAGCAGCATTGGTTGATAATGACTCGTGTTGTCACATTAAATTAAATTATTCTCATTTTTGAGCCAGAAAACAAGAGTGGCGACAGAATCAAAGAACATAATCAAGGATATAATCACATCTGCCTTTGTCCTGGAAATCATTAAATTGAAGGAGGAAGAAAAATTGATGGATAGGATCAATCTCTCTCTTGTGCTGCAGCTGTTGCTGGCCTTGGTTTTGACTCAATGTTGGAAAGCACATGCAAAGGGCTTGGACTTACAGAGCAAGCTGCTCTGTAGCCAATGCGAAGCCTGCAGTGCAAGCCAGTGCCCTGCCAGTGAATCTTACCCACACATGACAGCGTGGGATGATACGCTCATCGCCGGCGCATTACAATCGGACTATGTCAAAGCCGATGACCGAGGGATTTACTCCGTGCCGAACATCAAAGGTGGAACATCCAAGGACTATAATGCATACTTTGGCTGGGAATCCACATCAGGTTCTGCTTCTGGCTATCATAGGTAATAACATTTTTTGTGTACTTCTATCGTCGTACCTTGGAAACTAGAATTTGAGGATGGTGGACGCAATTCGAAGCAGCTCTATCTCTGAATGACAATCGATCCTTCGCTTGGGCCATCCACTTCCTCTAGGCTCAATGATGAGGATGTTGAGATGACAGCCATTCTTGCCTCCATTCATTTTATTGCCATCCAAGAAATATGTGAATTTTGCTAGGTGATTTGGCTTCATAGCTACCGCACACCCAAAAATAGATGTTTCGGGATTAAGGTTGGCCTTTATCTTTCTTCCTTGCTTTTTGTTTCACAATACTGTTGGGATGACGCTAACAGCCCCCAATCTCAAGTTAAAAGAAAAACAAGTTATTAAGGTTACTTCGGCTTCATGTCAATTGATCAAACGCCAAACATGGCTACTAATTTAGATTATGAGAAAATAATCTTTCACTAGACCAACTAGATAATATTATATGCATGCCTCCAGATTTAGGAATTACATGGACAAATGCTCCAAGGGCCAAAGCTACTTGACTGTGGACAGTCATGGCAAGGTGGCACTTCGTGCACTCAGCTCACTCGCAAGCTTAGCCCAGGCAGATTGGAAGTCATATGACCCTCCCAAGAACCTCAACCACCGGGGTTTCCGTTATTGGCGGTCTGGGAGCACCGGTAAGTGCTTGACTGTGTTTGGTGGGAAGAGCAACAAGCGAGTTGTTGGTGTAGCTGATTGCAAGTTCGATGGTTCAAACCCATTCCAGCTCTTTGCATTCCGATTCCATTACCACAACGCATTCTGTTGTTGCAATCTCCACAACGAGTGAACTTAAGGCAAAGAACTAGACCCATCCAGTTTCCGGTTGGATGTAATTTTAGCAATTGGATTGTAATAAGGGGAGCTTAATGGGATCTCCCATGCTGTTTTCTTCGTATAAATGCGAAATCATCTTGCGTCAAATGGGTTGGATTACTTCAACATGTGTTTAATGACAAACTGTACACAACAAAAATGAAAAGCTCTAATCGCACACTCGTAAAATATCCTAAGATTTTTATGTGTAGAAATTATGAGTCCCGTGATTGAGTTATGCCCTCTAGTCGTCGGTTGTAACAACCCCTCTCTTATGACTAGCTACACATACAAGCACATGAAATGGACTAAAGCAAAAGTTTCTTGTGGCAGTTTTCATAGACAGCAATTCATCAGACCATGTAGAGATAATTTTTTCATCGAAACAGCTACAAAGAAAGTCTAGGAACAACTAACAAGGTGATTATTAGTTCAAATTTGCATCATCTGTAAATCTATCTGAGTCAAAACTCATGACGCTGATCATGTGCAGCATTACTATTCCCTTGCCATCATGTGCCCCGCACAGAAGATTTAGTCCACCCAAAAAAGTGGGTATATCACGATGATCATCTGGTATCAAAGTTGGATGAATTCACTTAAATTCATCTGAACTGTGTATTGATCTGATTTTTCAAGCTTGGGAACATGATGATTCCAGTGCACTGTTTGGGCAGATGACACTCCCTACACATGACACATACTGACAAGGAAGAAATGACTGCACTTGATCTTTCCGCTCATGCAGGACTTAGCTTGCCTTGCTTGTAGAAGTACCAAGCTCCAACAGCTAATGCAACAATGAGAAGGGGTAAAAGGAGATCCAAAAAGCCTCCAGATGCTGAAGAAGAAGGTTTCTTTTGAAGGGTGCTGGCTGGAACAAAGCCCCCTTCTTTCTCATCACCCACTTTGCCCTTTTGGGATCCATCAACATCGCCCCCCAAAACACCAATCAAGTAGCTACTCATCATCGCAGTTGCAGTTGAACTGTGACCGATTTCCTCAAAAGCCTCAGTGGCATCTCCATTGCCTGAAATTTCAAGAACCAAGTATCGAAACCATCAAAAAATATGAGTATTACCAGGACAAAGCGATTTTGAAGTTCAACCATCAGTTTTTAATGTACAACAGAAAGATATTGACTACGAAACTTTTAATTCACATGACAGCCCAAGGCATATGCAGATGCCAGAGATATTGGCTGCCTTGAGGCAGACTCGTCATACAAACAAAAAGCAAAAGCATAAACCAGAGGAAAAGGTTTTAGTGGGCAACCAAATTATTCAACAAATAAATAAAATAATATAGAAGAATCACTGCGTGAGGATTGGATGGATCAGAATTCTATCAGTACCCGAAGCTTGTATTATGACCTCTTCTCCACCTGGATGTTCGTCCAAGAACTTTGTCACATTGTAGACCTAAATACAATTCACAGATGTGGTTTAGCTTATCTTATCAAGATTCTTCTATATTACTACAGTTGAAAATTGCATAAATTGTATTTCAAATATAATTTTTTAAAGAAATTTATTTTTCGCGGAAGCATGGGATTGAAGTTATATGCGGATCATCAACAATCCACCATCAAGGCATCATAACCATGGGTTGTTGGAGCTTGCAACTAATACCCACCGCTCAAGTCTACTCAAGCTAGATCAGGATTGCTAAAGTTAGTCCTCCACCCAACTGATCATATATATAAAGGCCTCTTTATCCAGCATACAATCCAAAAAATTAGTGATGGGCCTAGAGAAACACACCCAAGAGTCTTTATATGTACCTCAGTTTCAGTGCAGAGAATCTTCTGAATTCCTTTTTAAAAATAAACACAATTCAATTCAACCTATTAATCTGGGAGATCGATACATATTCCTGTAACATATTAATTGAGAAAATGATAAGGAATGAGCAAAGCATCATACCTTCCCTTTGATTATTAACCAACAATCATTCTTGGAGGTATGGAGGGCAACCTCAGAGGGTGAGAAAACCTTCTCTCCTTCCATCCAAGAACGAGCCCAACTGAACAGAGAATCCGAAATGAATGAATGTCTGAAACCAGCAAAGATTCGTTGAATATAAAATGCATATGGGTAACTGAGCATGGCCTTGCCTTTAAGTCCACCGGACCCTTCTGGCATACTCCTCGTCTGCAAATCCCGTGCACTGCACGTGCTCTGACAAGCCAACTAACACGTCTATCCAATCCAATCCGTGTATCATCTGAGCCACCAAATCTAAATTTCTGGGTATCTATTGGATTTTCTGAACAGTAGAGTTGACGTGCTAAAATTGTGCCAATCACACGTGTGATCCAGGCATGCGTGAGAGAGCTTGCCCTCCAAACAGTGACTGAGCCCACGTGCGCTGGTGCACGGTATTTTATTTTAGAGGCGTAGTGCCCAACTGCGTCCAGCTACCAATCATTTTTTTTTAAAAAAATAAAAATAAAATTATGTTTGTAAGATGTTACTCGTGGCGGTGTGAACCGTGGGGTGGTCGATAATCAAAATAGTTCCTGCTGCAGAATCGATCATAAGTGCTCTTGCAGCTGAATCGAGATAATCTGGACAGTCTATTCTATCCATCGAGACCATCTATTTTATCAAAAGTGAAATGTAAAAAGAGTCTCTAGGGTTAGTTTGAATCTTAAGGGCTTGCTTGAAAACGAAGATATGAGAAAGAAAAAATAGAAAATTAATGTGATTCACTAGAAGCAATAGCAGGATATAAAACATACACACATTTTTAGTGAAAAATATAATTAAGATTGGGTGAGAATAGTTTTAAAAGGCGAGTCCTGTGAAACGGCTAACTGACATGGATATAGTATAATAAGTCACCAAAAAAAAAAAAAAAATAGACTGGGTGAGAAACACTCCATCGAGAAAAATATTTCTTTCCATTTTGTCTGGCTAGTGCCTCAATAATCCGGATTCGATCTGGGACCTCTTTTTACGTGACACCAAGTGGTCATCAAATACATCATCTCTGAAATGTTTGTGGCCTTTGAAAAATGAATATGCCACTTGGGCTATGTCAGCACTCGACAATTCAGATGGGTATTTTTGTTTGTTTGCTTTGCAGCTTTGGAGTCTGTCTACAGCGATGTTGGCATGGCATTGTATCGGTGGGCCGCCAAATGGTGGGTTAGGAGTACGCATCACACGTGCACCATGATGATACCCATTGTCCATTCATATGGGGTGGGCCAGCGATGAGACCGATGGGCTCTAGTTGGTTGGTCGCGATGGGACAAAGAAAGTCCACCAGTTGCTCCATTTTTATTTCATAGTGGAGAAATGCTATCTGGGAAGCTGGAGTAATCCTTTCGGCTTAATTGGACAGTCCAACAACGTTCTCCTTTTTCTTTTCTCTCTCTTTTCTTTTCGGAATTTCAAAAATGCAGATCACCACGAGTGGTGTGGTAAAAATGCTTCATAATCCAATTTATTCTTTATTTTCACTAATTAAGTCAGCTAAGATTTAGAAGAATATATTGATGTTCAAACGTCTGAAATAAATTCTGTCTCAACTTCAAATATCCAGATTATATGATTTTTAAGTCTTAGCTAAAAGGCAATATCGATATAATAAATAAAGGATTATGATACATTTCAATGCAATTGGTTGATTTTCTATTCAAACTTTTTTATTTAAGGACCCTTTCGAATAATGGGAAATGAATTTTTTCTTCTTTAAAAGAGAGAACTATATAGTATAATCGGAATAATGATTAAGAATAATTCTAGAGTAGTTACAGGAAAAGATATAAGAAAATATTCGAATACAAAAGTAATAATTGAAAAAGTTGAAAAATAACATGCGCTAAAATTTTTTATGGATTATAATGGTCAATATCACAGTAGCATATTACTCTTTTTTCATTTGAGTTACGTATATATAAAACACCCATTTAGCGTATTAAATGTATATTAAAACTCATGGGCAGAGGAGATACGGTTTCCATACAAAGAATACCTAGACATAGCTCTACTAGGGGGGACAACTAGGATGGAACCTAGATCATTCATTCGAGGATAATGCCCGATGCCAATTGCAGTTACAGCACTGGCAAATTGCATATTACTCTTAAATGTAGTTTCCAATTGAAATAATTTTTAATGTCATAAATCAATGTTAAAATATTTCTGTTCATTTAGATATAATAAAAAAATTTAAATAAAAATCCGTGACTTAATAAATAATGTAAATAAACTAAACTGCTGCATGAATCCTAACCCATATATTTCCTGGAATGATGCAGCTTTAAGGCAATTATAATAAAATCATTACATACATATACATTTTTTTTTTGGGTAGCCGTTTAATTTACAGTTTTTCACGATAGAAATTTTTTGATGTGAAATGGACACAGCACTGATGTGTGCTGTACACAATAATATACAGGAGCATTTTCTTTTATTGCTTTTCATTAAAGCATTGCCATCCATCACAAGCAGTATTTGTATTTTTGTTTAATTCAAGGCAGAAAGATTGTGCTAAACAGTTAAAAGGGCTTGATCCACAGGTGAGTTAGTTAAAATGAAATTGAACAAAAAGAAACTAATGCTAGGAATGGAGTGTTTGAACATTGGAATAGATAATAAACAACAATAATTGAAAAAATGCAATGATGATAACAAGAAAAATACTATAAAAGTAAAGCATGTCAATCCAGTCCTTGAAAAATAGAATTTCATAGGTTTGATATCTATTCCACCCCAAAATGGCCACTAACTTAGAGAGATTAACAACTCAAATAATTTCCTCGTGGCAATAAAGAAGAGAGCACCATAGCCCACTATCAGTCCGCATATCTTCTGTGACAGAGAAATGCATTACGTAGTATTTCAATTTCAAACCACAATCATTAGTTGTCATCATTCAGCCAACCCAAAGAGAATTTGCAGTTCAGATCAATCAATTTTGGGGTGAGGATAAAGGATGAACTTCTCTGCATATGCTAAGGATGAATCTCATGGCTAGGATGGGATTGGATTGGATGATCCTATAATAAAATTTTTTTCATTTTTCAATGTATCTTTATTCAATTTCAATACACCCTTATCCAATTTTAATATATTTTTATTTATTCCCAATACAATTTCATCCTAAATTTTGATATCATCTTTATCACATCCAAGCTTTGAACAGTAAGAGTAGGGCAGTGGGGTGGGAAACATCTCATCTTCCCTAATTATCCACAAATTATTTAATATTTTAACAATCTTATTTTTTAATTTTACTTTTATATTGTAATCATTTTTTCTTATAACTATTCTATTTATTTCATCTTTACCCTTATCATTTTACATTAATCATACATTTTTAAAATATGTTCATTTTTATTTCTCACTTCATCCTAAAATCTCACTGAAATAAATGGTAACAAACATTCCCAATTTTCACTCAGATCAATGGACCGTGTAATTTGTGTCCCATCTATGGGATTGATAATATATCAATATTATTCTTGTCGCACGACCTCTTTTATTTTGAACTATGCATTTCATGGCCTCCAATATATATATCTATATATATATATAGAGAGAGAGCTGTTCTGGTGCAGTGATGCTGCACCGGAATAGCGGTGTAGTAGCCCAAAAATGGGTCTCATATGATCATGAAATCATGATCTACTCCACCCATTGTATTTAGAATAATGTATTCTATTACCATACCAATTTTCATCCAAATCAGATACTTTAAAGTTGTTATTTACATCAAACTATTTTATTACGTTGGATTTATACCATTTTCAGATGGAGGCCATATACATATCTGATTGGGATGAAAATTGGTATGGTAATAGAATACATTATTCTAAATACAATGGGTGGAGTAGATCATGAATTCATGATCATGTGGGGCCCATTTCAGCGATGCTGCACTAGAATATATATATATATATATATTATATATATATATATGAGAGCCATTCATATGCAGAAGAACTGCACCGTATTATGGTGTAGCTCGCTGTAAAATGGGTCCTACGTTTATTAGATAGTAATTAAATTTTATACAATCGTTTATTCATATAAAAATCATACTTTAGACGGTTTAGATGTTGAAGATATCACTTTAAACTTGATATTTATATTCAAATATTCTATTACATTAATTTTGCACCATTTTAAGGTAGAGACCACACACATGTTGGATTTAGACGATTAATATGCTAATAAAGTGAGCAATTCTAAATATAATGAGTGGGGTGAATTTTCCATTCATGATCATATGCGGCCCACACTAAAATATTTTCCTATATATATTTCGCATAAAAATTTCTTGTCTCTTTAATTTTCTGATACCAGTCTATTTCGATAAATTTTTCTCTCACAAGTGAGGCATTTGCTAATCTCCGCTTTATATGACTGAATCAGTTTAAAAATTCATTTTCTCTTATTTTTTTATTTATTAATTTTACTTTTAAATCATCTTGCATTACTTGATAAATTTCATTTTCTAAATTTTTTTTTCTTATTTTGCTACTACTTATTTCAGCATTTCTTAATTACTTGAAAATTCGATGAAATTTTAACATTTTTATAAACAAATCTAAATCATTTAAATCATATGGCTAATATAATTTTTACCAAAATGATTTTTTACTATCTCAGTTAATTATGATGGCTTGACGTCTAATACCAGCTTTAGGGGTGTAGCTTGAGCCAAGGCAATTGCTAACATGATTCACGAAACTCATTTTTCATATTTGTATTTAATATGAAAATATGATATATTGATACATAAACAACTTAAACAATATTTTTTTGTCTGTGTATCTAATATTATTTAGTTTACGAATACATGTTTGTCCTATTGAAATTATATTACAGATAAATTCAACGATTGTTGTTAACATTAGTTTACGATTATATCATATAGCTTTTTCAATTTATTAATTTTCTTTTTTATTTATTTTAAAAAGTAAACTTTCTTTTGGAATATATTATAAATTATTTTATTTTTTATAAATTTAATTAGATAGTTTACTATTATTTTTTTACATGATTTGTTAGTTATTATAATGTTTACATTTATTGCTCTTAACTTAAATGAAAAATTGCTAACCTGTATTTCAACCTGAGCTCAATTTATACAAATAAGGTTATCATTTAAATTTTAGAAATAAAATTAAACTTTTTGTTTAAAATTTACCAATATGGTTAGGAATCAGGGTTGAGGCAGACCAGACATACGTGAATGGAGATAGACCTTGTAATAATAAGCCCACATGCATTTAGCATGAGATGATCCATTATATGTTTGTGCCCTCTATGTAGGCCCAACCATTAGATATTCTTTAAGGACTTGGAACAGGCCCATGTGGGTGGTCCATTACATATATAGACCTTTTTAATGTAGGCCCGAAAACAAGTCATACTCACTTACTCAGGCAGAGCCGTGCAAGTCTGATCTATGTCGCCTCTGTCCACGCCAATGCCAAAGGCAGCAGCTTTAATGGAGGCACTTCGGCTCCCACTCGCCCGCCCCTTGGCCGTCTTCTTCATCCCTCGCAGAGCTCGATTATCAGGTTTTTATATTCGTTGATGATCAGGCCTTCAATATCTACTTCATGTTTTTGCGATTGGTTCTTCCTCCACAAAATCTCATCCTTTGAACCGATATTTCAGTGGTCAGCCGTACCCATTGTCTCTGTTCTTGCTTTTTTCTGTTTGGTTTTGTTTCAACTTACACAATGCCTTTTCTCCTTCGATTCTCTTAGCAAATATAAATTTCGAGTTCGCTAAGCTACCCATTTTTTCGCATGTTCTCTCTTCTTTCCTATCTTTATGCCAATCTTTCATTTTTCGGGGTCTCTCTGTATTTTGTTCTCTTTTTTTTTTTTTTTTTTTTTTTTTTTTTTTTTTTTTTCTTATGTTAGACTGAATTTTTCATCTTTTCTGGCACACCCGCTTCCGGAATTCGTCTCTGTTTTGATCTCTCCGCACTAACCTGTCATCTGCAGCTTTTTTCCTTGTCACTCTCTGTTTTGTTGAATTGCAATTTCTCATAAACCTGGATGCGTACTTTCTCGATTCTTGCTTATTTCCGACTCCCATTCCCTTTCGTTCTGTTGATGTAATTACACTGCTGACGTTTTCTCATTTGATTTTCAGTAAGATGGTTGAGCGCGCATTCGCAGTCATGTCCTTTGCGAGCCTTCGCAACTGCAAGATGGGAAAAAGCTCAGCCTCAGAAGAAGTAAGCTTTCGTATCTTCTACTCTGCATTTGGATGCTGAATTGGACTATATGGGGTTGGTGCAACGGCTGTATAAGATCTTACACAGTCAAGGATTTAAACACAGCTCAGTTTGATTTTCTTTAACAGTTTCATTTTTTAGGAAACAACTTTTTTAATTTATGTATAGGAAAAGGAGGCTGGATGAGATTTGTCTTGAACGGTTTCAGCAGTACAGTCGAACATTCATACAGTCATGGATCTTACAAGGTCAGCTGCATTCAGGATTTCAGATTTTTTTTTTCTTTCCTCTTTTCATTGATTTGTTTAAACTGGCATGCTATGCGCTGACCTAGCATAGTAAGCGTTGGAATCGTGCAGCTGGGTTCACCAGCGTCAGCAACTTCCCTTATGAATAATGTTTCATAATAATATTTGCAAAGGTAACTACATTTCTCAAATAATGGGTGTGATGTTCATGGAATGCTGTTAAAATTAGAAATTGAAAACGGAAAGCAAGGAAAGTTTACTGTTTCAAATAAATTCCGAAAGAAAATATGAATATTTATTGATTCTGTGCAACATTTTATGCTGGTAATAATGAGAATCCTCTGTATTTTCATCACTACAAGAAATTATGTCCAAAGGCTCTCTATGTTTACTCTTTTATTTATTTTGTTTGCTCTTGTTAGATTTTTATGGTGAATAGTGCTTAAATATCTTTTCAGGGAAAGTATCTGTGGATGGTAAAGTGGTAAATAAGGCTGGAACACAAGTTTCAGATAAAGCAGTTGTAGAGATAATGGCTGAGGTTCCCAAATATGTATGTAGGTGATGATTCTTTTGACATACATTTGCTGATTGAAAATTTAAGATTTGAGCATGAAGCCAGTAGTTTACACATAATATTATGAATGGTCTGTCATTATTTTTCCAGAGCAGGATACAAGTTGGAAGCTGCCATTGAACAGTTGGGCATTGATGTTGAAGGAAGAGTCGCTCTTGATTCAGGGCTGTCTACTGGAGGATTTACCGATTGTTTGCTTCAATATGGTGCTTCATTTGTGTATGGCGTTGATGTGGGGTATGGACAGGTATTGATATAATTATCTTAATAGTTTCAGCTAAAAGGTACTTTTAACCGCTATTGAAATGCTTCTCAAACTGAACATTGATTAATTTTACTAACTTATTTCTTGTGAAACTGTAAATTTTGATGAATTAGGTAAACAATTTGTCTCAAAAGCACTAGTTAGTTCAAAGCCATTCCTCTCCTTGTGGCTTCCACTATAGAAGTTTCTCATAAATGAAGATTAATACCCTTTACATGCTACTGTCTCTGACGGCGTTTAGAATCACCAGCATTCAATCTCCTATGGTGAATTTGGTTGCCCTAAATATCACGGGTGAAATAAATCTTTTTGTGTTTGGTCAATTATGTTGATCAAGGTGATGAAATTTCCTTGCATTTGGTGATGATAATCAACGTCCAAGCCTTTATCCCAACTAGATGGAGTTTATGCACTGAGAAATGCTGATAAATCTGCTCTTATTTTTTCTCTCTGCAATATCGTAGAACCATGACATTATTTTTTTAATCTTTAATTCAGTGCAAATTTTTTCGACCTAATGCACAAGCTCATCACTCCTATGTAGAATCAAACTTCCATAATGGATGACTTGGCAAGATTTCCTATTAGTTCAGATTGTCTTCATTAATAACCCACATGAACAATAAAAGACTATCTAAGAACCTTGGATGCTCAGTATGAACAAGTAATATTCTTGTTCCAAATTTTATCTTTTTACCAATTTTCTTGACCAATTTTGTATTTCCTGTTTAACTTTCGGTTTCTGAATTGCTTCTCTTGCTTTGACATTTTCTTCTTTTTGGAAAGTCATTTCCTTGATATCTTCTGTAGGTGGCTGACAAAATTCGTCGGGATGAGCGGGTTTCTGTCATAGAGAGAACAAATTTAAGATACCTTCCCGGGCTTCCACAGAAAGTGGACCTTGTAACCCTGGACCTTTCATTCATTTCCATACTTCTAGTATGCCTTCCAACATTTATTTGTTTCTGCATTTCTGATATGCTTTACAACAATGACATGAATGGATTGTTGTGACATTGTGAGAGTTCCCATTTGATTAACGAATAAATTCTTATTTTAAACTGAAAGTCTGAATGAAAAATCATATCTGTGCTTTTATTATCCATAAAAGTAGTGATGGTTACTTTCAGTAAGAATAGGAAGAGAAGGTATGTTTGAAAGTGCTGAAACGAAACTTGATTCATATGGTTAAAGGGGCATGATTTAAATGAATTTTTAATCCTATTTTTTCATTATGGATAAACCGTGCAGGTAATGCCCGCTGTAATTAATGTCATGAAGGATGAATCAACATTGATTACATTGGTCAAACCTCAATTTGAGGCTCGCCGTTCACAGGTTTAGTAATTTCAAGGGCTTTACTTGGCTTACTAATTCATCCGTTCTATCATCTTTTCCATCTGGCGTTTGTGCTAGTGAAATAGCAGAAAGTACTTGTTTACTTGACTCTAAGTGGCTGTGATAACGCTCAGATGATGGTGATCTATTTAGTACACAAAGCCTTTTGACTGGTGAAAAGAATTTAATAAATGTTTTAGTTGTTTATTTACCTTAAAAGTTATTTAGGCTTTGGCATTGATTACTGTAAAGGTGCAGCGCTTGTCCTTTTCCTTTCACCTCTGTTGTCTACTTGACTGATCAAAGTGGCACAAAATCCCAACGACATTGGGAAGGGTGTTGTTGGGCCACCAAAATTAGCAAGGAGAACTAATGGGTCGGATCACAAATATGGGCAATATGTACATGAACTTTGGTACACTATCGCTGTACCATATACAGTACTTTCATCTCCCTCAACTGAAGCCACAGCCACACGCCACTTGTTAGCGACTGCCCGATGGAGGATTTGCCTCGACCATTTGAAAAATGATACCATCCGAACATCTCACCAGTCATCACCAGTTCACCACACTAGATCTCCGCCTAGCCGCCCAAATCACGTGAATAGATGTGCCGGCATTCTTTCTCCTCAGATCCAACCAGATCATGCCCAATCTAGACCTCTATTGATCGAATCCGCAACTTCGGCAAACCAATTGCTGCCAGCCTTCCACCACATATTCAGTGCGGAAAAAAAAGAGTCTTCCCTGATTGCCTTCTCCAACTCTAACGAACCACCACTAAGGGGAAAACCCATTCTCACACTGACGAACCACCATGAATAATGAATCTTATTTGTGTGAGCTGCATTACTTAGCTGCGAAGGGACCATTATCTGCACGAGTTATACTTGAACTCTATAGATAAAGGCACTTGGGGCTCATTTCTAGACATCCTAGCTGCCCCAGAGCTTGCACCCTTGCTCAATATCCTTCTTGGAGTTCTTTTCTTGCTCTTCAAGGTAAGTTTTTCTACTTAATCTTGGCATATAATTTTACATGGAGGTCAAGCATTGCACCTATAACCTCTCATGCCGTCACTCTGCCAAATCATGTCACTACTTTGCCAGGATTCATCAAACCACACATGGTTTTCATGGTTTGAGTAATTAGATCATGGTGGATCTTAGATAATTGATATTTACCTTGACTAAATGAAGCTCATCATGGTTGATTTGTTGCTTATGTTCTGCCTTTTCATTAACCATGCATATTGGAGGAAACTTGCTTGCTTGGGGGACTGTGGTTGATGCCTAAGAATTTGCATAGTTAAAAGAGGTAAGGCCACATTGCATTGGGTTGATCATGAAGTAGCCTGTTATCAAGTTGGGATTAAGATCCTGCAAGGTTGGCGATGATCTATTATTTAGGATATAAGATGCTTTGTTTTTGCGTCATCCCCATTTCCTACATGTGCAAGAATTCAAGAAAACATTCTAGGTCCTTAAAGTGGCTCACATGTGGAAATCAAGGTCTTCATTTATTACTTAAGCCAACTCTTTGAGCCGAAGCTACTAAGTCAACTCATTGAGTCAAACCTAGTTAACCTAGTTTTTCTCTTTTTATAGGTGCATTTGGGAAGAGACGAAGATAAATTTGATGAGGTTTTTGGAATAGCATAATGATGTGATATAATAGGGTAATGATTAGAAGGAAAAGAAATAAAGTTTAAATAGATAGGGTAGTTCTGCGGGGGAAAAAGTTGGGGAAAGTTTTTTTCCCCCTTTCTCCTTAACACTCCTTATGTTTCTCGTGGGAAATGGAGATCTAAATCAATCCAACTTGTTTAGTTAAAAGTCATCAAGCTAACTCATGAGTTAAACTCAGTCAACTTGGTCTTGCTTTATTTAAGTTTTTCATTGATAACTGAGAGAATTGAGTCAATCCAACCTGCTGAGTCAATTCATCGATTCAAATTCAGTCAATCTGATCTTATTTTTTTCTAATTTTTTCAAGGGTTACAATTCATTAAGTCAAGTCATTGAATCAACTCATTGAGTAAATCATGGTAAATGAGAGAACTAAGTCAATCCAACTTGCTAAGTCAAAATCACTGAGTCAACTTACTAAGTCAAACCTAGTCAACCTAGTTTCATTCTTTCTAGGTTCCTCATGGACAAATGAGAGAACCAAGTCAATCCAACTAATCGAGTCAAACCCAATCAATTTGATCTTATTTTTTTCTAAGTTTCTCATGGCAAACGGAAAGAACCGAATTAATCCGACTTAGGGAATCAAGTCATGGTGACAAACATAGTTTACCTGGTCTGATTCTTTCTAAGTTTTTCACAGGCAAATGAAAGAACCAAGTCAATCTAACTCGTCGAGTTAGTCAACTAAGTCACTGAGTCAAAGCAAGACCAACTTGGTCCTGTTCTTTCTAAGCTTATCATGAATAGTTGAAAGAACTAAGTCAACTTACTTAGTCACCCAATCTTGACCAGCTAAGATTGTTAGGCCAAATCAACCTAGTTGCTTTTGCTAAGCTCTAGTAGTCAATTGTTTCTAAGTGACACTATAAAGGATCCAATCCCAAATTCTTGGACGTCTAATGTCAACCTAGAGTCATGACATCCACTCCGCCTAGTGACTTGAAATCTCTCAAATATCAAGTCACTGCAATGTGCTTGGTGGTTCCAAAGAAGAACAATCCTAGTCGGAGTTAGCGTGTCTGATATTGGGGTCTCTGTCGTGTATCGAATTTTTTTCTTTTAATTGAGGGTGGTGGGGATGTAATTATGATCATTTTGACCAGGGATGTGAACATGCAATTTTGAGTACAAGATCAAATGAGTTGTAATTCATTTGTATTCTAACACATGCAGATTTCAGAATGGAATAGAATGGATTTTGAAAAGCAAGTGTTGTGATATGGTAGGAGTAAAGTGAGAATAAAGTGTGAATAAATTAGTTGTACGAAAAGATATGAAAGAAGAATGAAATAATAGGGGTAAAAACGAAAAAAAAAAAAGTTAGTTGGATAGTTAATCATAACAAAAGGGGAGTAGGAAGAGTGGGAAATGTGCATTGCATTCCATTCCATTTGCTGCATGCCCAACACTTCCTTAGTTTGCTGCCATGAATGATTGAATTTTGTCTTTGAACAGGTGTCTAGACTCTGGAGAAATTATTGTTTGACCTAAATGGAAGTAGCTGTGTTTTTGTTTTATGTTTTCTTGGAAATTGTCAATTTTTTTATAACCAGAAATTATCACATTTGATCCTAGTTTAAGTATATTTTGCACGTCGTGCATCTATGCTTTACATTCATAAGAGTCACTACTAAATTGCAAATGTACTTCATTAAAGTAGTTATTTGATTAAATTCGAAATTTTTGTTCCTTGAAGGTTGGAAGCGGAGGCATTGTGAGAGATCCTTCTGTCCATAAAGAAGTATGCACTTTCCTACTATCTTCCATCGATTCTTGAAATTTGAATCCCATAGGAGAGAGGCATTAGCAAAATTTTGTATTCTATGTGGGTGCAAGAAAACCCTCAGAAGCTCCAAATTTGCTAGTTACTTTAGGTACTTGGTGCTCTGGCAGCGAAGGGCATGAGAAGGTGGCTCAAGACCTGTGAGGAATTGACTTGGAGACCCCCATGCATTGTGACAGGGACCCTGTAATCTTTAATTTGTACCCAAGTAGGGAAAACCCTAAATTTTGCAAGTCATTTTAAGAGTTGGCCTCTCTGATGCCAGTTCATTTTACTTTATGTTCTGTAGTTAAGATCCCTCCCTTTCCTCTCCTCCCCCAGCACACCCACACAACCCCCCCCCCCCCCCCCCCCCCCCCCATTCACAATTTAAATATAACATGTTGTGTTGTATGTAGGTTTTGGAGAGGATCATCAAGGGTGTAGAAGATTTCGGTTTATCCAACAAAGGATGGATAGAGTCTCCGTTAAAGGGTGCTGAGGGGAACACAGAATTTTTAGTTTGCTTCCATAGAACTTCTAAGAAAGCATAACTAACATTTTATTCCCTATCTTAAGATGGTAGCTGGATTTGGGCCTCGAGTAGAAAATTGACAGGCTGCCAGCTCTACCAAACTTTTTTTTTAGTTTATTTTTTTATATTGAAAGCTCTACCAAAGATTTTATCTTGAATAGAAACAGATTCAATCAAGCAATTGCTGTGCGGCTTCCTAGCGCTGGGTTTCACAGGTTGGTCTGCATCATTGAGCCTGCAGCCAATGGGTTACTCTCCTGGTTCGCGGTGGGACTACTTTTGCTGGGTGTCTACATGGCCACGTAGCTACATGTTATTTGAGCCGAAGCCCGGTCAATTGAATGTAGGATGGTTTTATTGCGCATGGATGTTCCTGTGCATAAGAGGTGATGACCCATGTGGCTGAACAATTTTCTGTTGGCTGTTTATTTGAATTTGGTCTGGTAAAATGTAAAGTTTGAAACATATGCATGAAAATTTTTACAGTAGTATGGGAACAGGAACGAAATGTTGTTTTGTGTAATTGGATAAGGATATATGAGAATATACCGTAAAAGGAAAGCATAAAAGAAATTCACAATGTTGGCAGCATAATATAAAAAAAAGGGAAGTAGTATTATAATTATAAACAGGAAGATAAAATATAAATTAAGATTGAAAATGTAAGTAATGACACGAAAAAGGTTTTTGCAGTATTTAAACGTTAAATATAAAGAAGGATGAAAGCTGAAGGGCTTACCAACGTATCCAAACATTGTTGCCTGTTTGGCATAGCTGCCATATGCAGCAAAAACTCCACCATCCATACTTAAGTAGGAATAATCAACCAGCTGCTTTCTGCTAATGTAAAGAATTTTACTATGATAGGGAAAGTCTCTCATGCCCATAACATTTGCCCTTAATTTCTTATATATCTACAATGTTTCATAAATTTCTCTCATATGTATAAAATTTTATCCCAAATTTTTTCATGCTTACGCCATCAACAAAACTGTTTTTCGCCATAATGAAAAGATGATTTTGCCCATTTGAAATTTCACTATTGAGATCTTAACATGACTCAAAAGTTATATTAAAATTGAATTATTTTAATTAAAAAATTTTAGAGAGGAGAAATTATTTTTTCAATAGGAGCGAGTGCTATAAGAATTTAAGATCAAATGTTATGGACATAAAAAAAAATTAATGAAAAAATTGTAGATATATTAGACATTAAGTGCAAATGTTATGGGTATAAAAAGAATTCTCCCACTATTATAAGATATTCTCCATGAAAGGTCGAAGTATTCATTTCCAGCTAAACGCTCCCAAAATTTTAAAAAGCACGGGCGCACGCACAAATGTATGGCCAAACCGGCACTTTGTTTGCATAACTAGAGTCCGGAAACAAGTTCAAAATATTGGATTATCTGACGCAACCGCAATATGGAAAAGGAGTGAGAATATGAGATAAATTACATAAACTTCGCTATATACACATGATAATTTACATTTCTGTCATATTTTTCAAGATGAAATGTTCAACTGTCAGAAGAAGTGTTTACAATCTGAAGGGGGACTTTCAAGCCGACTGCCTGACCAACCACTGATAACCATGAAAGTAAATATTGCTGGGCGATGGAATCCTTGGTCGAGAATGAGCTGCCTTGAAATAGAATCTTCATCCAGTCACTTGTTCCGCAAGGGTGCAGTGTCAGCCACGGCCGTTTCAAGTAGGGATGTTCCTGCAAGCAGGACAGACCCCAATTTGATCAAAGTGTCAATCCAAGTATATAATGATGATGTTGGTTGACTCAATAGTGTGGTATGGCCATAAGAGTGTGATGCAAGAGCTACATTTGGTAGAGATACTGACCATGACATACAACTATAGAAACCCACTTGCTTTACAAGCAGATATATAGAATTACGCAAAGCCTGTAGAGTTAGAAACACATGGCGTTGGTGAAGTTCCATTCCAGTTCGGGAAAGGATTATCAAGCTATTAGACGTGAAACATTAAGTACATTAAAGTAACTAGTTATTGGCATTCGGAAATCATGATTTATGGCAATGCAAACAGTAGGGTCATCCTCCCATGTCTACTGATTAGAGTTCTATTTAAACGTTCAGTGGGTATGTCAATTCAGTGCAGAACATCCTCCATGGTTGCCAACAGCTCACTCTTTTTTCCCCTTTTACATCATTAAGCAGACATCCGTAACCTGTCATCTATGCTAGTCAAGATACAGACAGGATGCAAAGACAAACTTTTTTTTAAAAGAAAAAAAAAATCATGCAACCAAATTGGAGTGTAGATGCAATGCTGAGTTCATAAATGGATAAAGCGGGTATGTACCTCGTGAGTTATGAATGTCCATTTTGATTCCATTAGTAATCTTGAAGAGCCCAAAGGAAGGTCTTCCTGAACATCATCCAACTGCAAAATTTGTCCATCTACAATACCCAGGCCAAACTTCAGAAAGGCTGAAGCTACCACATGTAGAAATTGATCAGATAGCAAGATGCATACCACACAGATATCCACGAAAGTAGAGTACAGGAACCTGATAAGAGCTGCTATACACTATATGGAAATCGTAGATGTGGATATCTCGGTCGTAAGTTTTCACCTAAGAGATTAAAACATGACACTCCATCAATGAAGTCATAAGCAAGTGCATTATATTCCAGTTAACTTCAAGTAAATGTTGCTGAATCCAAACAAATCACGAAAAGCATTAGCATGATCCAACCAAGTTTTCTAGGATTTCTTGATACTGAAAGCAACTACAAGTGGAATGATGGATAGCAAACTATAAAATCATTATGAAACCTACTGAATAGCATATCTCAATGCGGAATAACTATCCCATCAACAAAAAACAGAAAAATGTTAGGGTACAGTGATGACAAAGAGAGCCATCCAAGTATCCAGTCCACGACTGCTGATCGACATGTAACCCACCAAAACTGAAGAGCCGGAGCACAAAATATGCCCAGCATAACCTGATCAATCAGCTAGATGAAACCATAGGTGTCAAAATGTACTTATAAATTGATTCAATGGTCCAGCCGGGCTGCTAAAGAAGCAATGGCCACCCACATGTCTACTAAAATATCCAAGCAGAGGCAGAGCTACATAAAGCTAAGGGGCATAGCAGTTGTCCCAAAATATCTAAGCAGTGGCAGAGCACAAAATTATGCCCAGCATGGCCTGATCAATCAGCTGGATGAAACCAGAGATGCCAATATGTACACATAAACTGATTCAATGACCCAGCCAGAATACTAAAGAAGCAATGGCCACCCACAGATATAATGAAATATCCAAGCAGTGGCAGAGCTACGCGGATCTGAGGGATCCCGCACCTTCTGGAAAAATTATTTTAAAGCACAGCTTAATTTTATACGTTTGCCTCCACTCAGATCATATTTTGTCCCCCTCCATATCAATATGCCAACCCCTCACCCCAACCACCAAAACCCAGAGGTGGTGGCAGAAATAATTATAGAAGACAAAAATAGTGATATCCATAATATAGAACATATAGGTGCATAGCAGAAAAGGTAAAATGAATCAAAAGAATCTTTTAAAGATGACACCAAGTCCACCATTGAACTTATGCACTATAGAAGACATCTCCCAAGTCCCAGCGACCTATACCAGAACCATCTACTACTTTCCCTCCAAATTGACATATGCCGGTGAGGGAGGGAAGTCTCTATAATTCCTCTTTCCATTTCCCTGACTCGAGCAAGGATTAGATAAAAAAATCATGAAACCAACTCCAAGCAGGAAAATGCCCAGGAACTGGAAGCCCCCATTGATCATTGGTAGGGGGGGAATAATTTCTAGATGTAAATTGTAATCACCTTCAACATGCATAATGTAAATGTCTCGATTCGTCATTTGCATATTTTGAAGTTTTTGGTTGCAAGCAGTTTCTTCCTACCATCAAATAGCACTATCTACACGTGGAAAGCTCTTCAAAGAGCCAAAGAACTAATCAGGAGTTTCATGAACCCTTTGAGTAACAGATCAAATCAAGCGACAGACAGATGATCAAAAAAACATCCAGAACCTTCTTGTGCACACATCCATCTATCCAGGCATGGACGCTGGTTAAGACAACTTAGGCTAGCTTCCAGCTAAGCACTTCAATTTTCTAAATAACCATGCACATATGTCCGGATGACTTTGTTCACGATAAGTGAGATGTCACACTCAATACACATTTTTGTGTGGTCTGAATTACAAGCTAATTCTCCAAATTTCACTAATAAAATCAGACAAATACTAAGATGTAATGTATACCAATGTTGCAGTGTCTAAAGATTCTTCCTCCCCAAAACAACAACCTTCATCTTGGCTTTCCTGTAAAAAGCTTTCACAAAAGACTGTAATGTGTCCATAATCTGTAAAAAATTTTAGTTCCCAAATCTGAGCAACAGTAAAAAGAAAAAAAAATTGTGAAATTACTGACCGCAGTTGATTTCAGAAGATGAACCTTTTCAAGAGACAAATACCCATCTGCCTGCCCAAAAAGGAGAGATGAAATTTAATCCGATCCCCAAGCAACGAATGCAACAGAAGACGATGCAAATGAATAAAATCATCAAGCCACTAACTTCATGGGAATCACCAAAAGGTAATCTCTGGCACTGAATCCATATCCACGAGGAAGAAGATGGATAGACCTCTTTCCACCTCTGGGAAAGCGTATTCGCAGCTATGCGGAAGTCATCTAGTGATAGGGATCCATCCCAAGTGCTCAAAGTCTCCATTTGATGCTCGATAACAATACTGCAAACCTAGCGTCAGCACTGTCTTACAGAGGGTAACATAAAGAGAGATTAGGGTTGTCTCGTTTTGGCATGTTTCAGATGAAAACGGCAACTCACGTTGTGAGAGATGGGGACAATGAAAGAAAGACAATTGGTTCTGCTTCCTGCTGGTTAATGATGCAGGATCTTAATCATTTGCCGTTTATCCATTAAAGATAATTATTTTACAGTCGTGAAAAACTGCTTAGAACCAGCAGAAATCACTACGAACAGGATATTCCAGAGAAGAAAATACCTGACGCCAATTCAACCTAAGGAATTCTCCGGAGACGATTTTATGCTTCTCGACGGACATTCTTCTCATAAAGTCATAATTCAAATCAAGCACGGGATTTAAAAAGAATCAATACCCCAGTATGTGGGAACTGACAGTGTGCTCCTGTGAGCATTGGGCTCTCAATGCTCCCGAGTGCATAAGCCTTTTTATTTTTAGTGTTTTCTAAATTTCTTTTTATAAAAATGTTAATATTGGTGTATTTAATATGTGTATAAATTTTTACCATTTTTGGAGTATTTTAGATATTTATTTTTTATTTTTGAAAATCAGTAGTGTTTTAGTAATTTGATACTGATTCTTAAAATTCAAAAATAAATATCTAAAATACTCCAAAAAAGTTAAAAATTAATACGTATATTAAATATACTTAGATTAATAGTTTTATAAAAAAATTCAAAATAAAAATAAAAAATAGGTGTATGCACCCGGAAGCTTACGACCAGGTCCCTATATGTTTGGGGGCAACTTTTCTAACCGAGGGTGTGGTTGTTAAAAGATGAAGCTTTACCTAAATCTTTTCGGCGTAAAATTGTTCATTCTCATCGACTGTCATTTTTTAAATTATTTTTTCATATTTTAATGTATAAATTATTATATTTTTCAATCATTTTCGCACAATTATTTATAAAATTAAACTATTTATTTTAATTTTATTTTCTTATTCTTCATTATTATCTATATTATATAACATCATTTCCTCTCATTTCAAAAACTTTTAAATAAAAAAAATTTTAACAAAAATTTTATCACTTTTCAAATACAAAATTTACATATATGGCTTCCGAAGATTTTTTTCATCGTCTTCTTCGTCGAAGAAAAAGTAAAAGGCAGTAAAAAAGTTATTTGTAATTGCTTCCAAGGGGACACGAGTTGCACGATTGCACCTAGTTAGCGCGCACTACGTAAAATAGGGTCACATTGATAATAAATTAAAATCCCGGTAACATAGTTCAAAATTGTTTGTTTAATCATTGGGACCAAAAATTAACCAAATTCTGATGCCTAAGTGGCTATAAGTATATATAAAGTAAAGTGAGTGGGAAGTCTAAAATTCAAAATTAATTAAAGACAGTAGTCTTATTATCCCTAACCTAAGATACACCTCTGGTGATTGGTCCTCGTTAATCCTACTATAGAATAGTGCCTAGTCCTCAAATGTAGATGACATGTTTAAAAATAAATAAATAAACCAAATGGGAATCTTTGATAGGCTTTCTTGGCTTTAAAATACATATAATCATGTATAAATTATGAAAAATATTTAATTTTTCATAGATAAATTAGAATGTTTTAATATTTTATAAAACTATTTATCCAGGAGAAAATGTTATTTTAAACGAATTAGATGTCGCATTGATGGCTTTAAAACTAATGTACATATTTAAAAAAATTAAATCATGTTGATTCTAAATTTATATTTTTAGATGGGTTCCTTTCATGAAACTTGATGCATAGTCAAATAAATAATAATTAATGCAATGGATGAAGTGGATTTAATTCATCATTAAAATAAGCCTTATATAATTATAGTACATCTTAACCAATGTGCAACAGTATACCTAGTATAACCCTGCTTCCCATACTTCATCAATTAATTACTAGTGTACCAAGTAACACCCTATGGTGGTGGCTGCATTAGCAGTGGTGGGCTACAAAGAAGAGGAGTTCGGTGAGCCCATCGAAGGTGGCCATGGCCTTCATGATGACCCAATCAACAGCCTTGTCGTGGCAACCCCCCACTGCCACTAAACTAAGACAGCAATCTTCTTCAGTAAAACACACACCCACCCCACCCCCCCAAAACTTCCTAAGAGACCCACAGAGAGCTTGAGCAGATGTTTGGCAACCATGGCAAGAAAATCCACATGTATTTGGTCCTACTGGCTTGGGTGGGTAAATTTAGCACCCAAGTTTTTAGGAGCATTAAGGAAAGATTATGGAACCGTCTCCAAATTTGGCAAGGCGAGTTCCTCTCTTGAGGAGGAAAAGAAGTACTTATTAAAGCAGTTGCCCAGGCTATCCCATCATATGCCATGAGCTTGTTCCATCTTCCTAAAAAGACGTGAGGATATGCAAGCTATGATTAGTCGTTTCTAGTGGAGGGAGAAGAATGGAAAACGAAAAGTAAGCTGGATAGCTTGGGACAAAATGTGCAAAGCAAAAGCGCGAGATGGGTTGGGTTTTAGAAATCTACATGCTTTTAATGTGGCCCTCCTGGCTAAGCAGATGTAGAGTCTCCTGGTCCATCAAAATTCTCTCCGTTTCAGAACCAATGGAGGTCTATGCGGATGCAACTCAAAGCCAACCAATTCCTTCACGTGGAAAAGCAAATTGAAGGCGAAAAGACCTACAGACAGGATGCAAATGGAGGCTTGGGGATGGTAATCAAATTAAATTTTTTGGTGATAGTTGGGTGGCATCCATCCTGCAAAAAGCAGGCCCGTTAGCTCGGGACATGGATGAGAACAGTAATGTGGCTGCATTCATTGATTGGCAAAATAGGAGGTGGTTAGAAGACAAAGTTCGCATGGCTATTGGAGATGATGGATGGAGGGATGTTAACAATGTTCCTCTACCACAATCAACAGTTACAAATTCTATCTTCTGGCAATTAGAACATGATGGTCTATTCAGAGTGAAATCAGCTTATAGCAAGGAAATTGGCGACCGAGATTGCACAGTAAATGGCCCTGATGGACAAGCACAGGGAAATGTGCTAAGACAATTGTGGAAACTCAAGATTCATAGGAAGATACTAGTTTTTGAATGGAGGTTATTGTTGAACTCACTCCAACCAAAGCTAACTTAGCTAGAGGGGGAATTAATATTGACACCCGATGCCAGTTATGTAAACAGCAGGAGGAAACTGCCATACATCTGTTCTGGGATTGTCCCTCAACAAAATAGGTTTACAATCACCCTCTTTTGCAACGCCTCCCAGGTACCCCTTTCTCAAATCTCTGGCAGATTTTCTATTTCCTTTGTAAGAGCAAATCAAAATATCCTCTTCTCTCTTTTTTGTGCTCTTGCTGGCGCATTTGATTTGAGAGAAACAAACTCCATTTGGGGGGTTCCAACCCACAACTTCAGGACATTCCTGGTTGGGTGATGGACTACATACAGTTAATATTTACATCTGTCTCTATTAAGGCCCTCCGTTTTGATTCCAATGCTACTGCTCCCAGACGGAATGTCTTAAGCTAGGTGCAAAGAAGATAAATTTCGACACAGTTTACAACTTATAGACAGTATACTAGGATGGGGGGCAATTATAAGAGAGCAATGGGGAGTTTGTTGATGCAAAAACATGGGGAGGTGAAGGCATCCTTGACCCTTTATTCATGGAAGCGTTGGCTATATTGAAAGGGTTAGCATGGATTGCGGAACTCTCAGATCCCTCACCTTATCATGGAATCTGATTCGTTGCTTCTCATCAATATGTTAAATGGAACTGGGGAGGTTCGCTCTACACTTGGGTATATCCTCCAACAGATTAGACAGCTGGCTGCATCTTTTGTGCAATGCAATTTCACCCATGTGCTGCGGGTTGAAAACAGACTAGCCCACACGTTAGCTAAATGTACCTGTATTGGTCATGATTCTGATTGTTCTTGGAGGGAAGCTTCGCCTGATTGTATCTCAGACCTACTCTTTAAAGACATTTTTTTGGTTTAATGATACGTCTGTTGGGCACTCTTCCTTTCCCTCTCCCAAAGGATTGGGTCTAATAGGTGGGCCTTTCAAAAAATTTCCACGAGAGCTGGTCACCGCTAGGGTTGACTCGACAACGTTAATGGATACTATTTAACGAACGCGTATTGGACAGTTTTTCGTAGATTGTCTTGCCATGACAGTCATCTCACAAGGTAGTATGCTAATTAAGTTGCCTTTGAAGGTGGCATACTACCCTGTTTAAGGAACTTCTTGAGCTGTTGTAATCCGTATCCCCATTTAATTGTAGTTATCAGTCAGAATAAAGCAAAAGCTAACGACTTCGGTACGCATCGAAATATTTTGAAAGTAGAGGTTCACGGGATTTTAGGGATGTCGAGAAGTGAGTAGAAAGACTGAATCTTTGTCTCTTTTCATACTTGTGAAGCATCAGTTGGGCCTGCCTTGGCTTGTAATTGGAGACCTGAATGACGTGACAAGTGCATCTGAAATTGTGAACCAGAATTTAAGGCGGGAAAAACAGATGACATTGACGATTGTTCTTTCGAGGACTTGGCTTTATTGGTCCACAAATGTCATGGAGCAACAAGAGGAAAGATGTAGATAGCAGGGAGGCACGGCTAGCCAGAGGTTTAGCAACGAGCAGCTAGCTTGAGTTATTTCCGATGGCTCAACTATTCCATAAGGCGGCAGCCACCTCGGACCACTGCCCACTTATCCTTGTATTATGGAGGAAAATCATAAGGCATAAACAGCAACCCAAATATGAGATGCCATGGGCAAAATACAAAGCAGAAAATGACATTATAAAGAGGGTGTGGGCAGTAGGCAGAGAGACTAAATAGAAAGCAGAAAATGACGTTATAAAGAGGGCGTGGGTAGCAGGGCAAGTTTCAGTTTGGGGTGGAATTAGGTGGAAGTAACAGAACTGTGGATGGGAACTGATGACATAGCATGACAAGAACACAGGGAATGTACAAGCGAATATCAGAAATCATCAGGAGAGACTAACTCAGGTAATGGGGAACAACCATCAGACGAGAGAGATTTTCAGAATTGAAGGACAAACCAGAATGATCAATTCTTTGATGGAGGGTGAGGAAATCAAATGGAGGCAGCAAGCAAAAATACAGTGGCTTCAAGAGGGGGCAGAAACACAACCTATTTCTCCAATGTTGCCAGCAAAAGAAGGAAAATCTGGACAAATCTGTTAAGAGGATGAGAGTGGCAGAATCATTGAAAGTCACCAGCAGAAAATAAAGGAAGTGGGAGACTATTTCAAAAGGGTATACAGCTCATCCAGTGAAAACCATGAGGCAGAGGAGATGGTAAATTCCATACAAAGAAGGTCACTCAAGAAGACAATCAGTGGCTTAAAAGACTGGTCGCAAGGGAAGAACTCGAAGCTGCAGCAGAGGACAGAGCCCTTTAAAGGCACCGAGTCCGGATGGGATGTCCGCAAGATTTTACCACGAGAATTAGGATGTAGTTGGTGAGGATATTTTCAGGGTGTGTTGTAGATTGTTTGGATAATAGAGCAGATGAACAAAGAGATACAACCAGGGAGATAAATCAAAAAATGGTGATTCTGATTCCCAAGAAGCTAGGTGCTGCAAAAATTGAATGACTTTCACACAATCAGCTTGTGCAATATTTTGTATAAGGTCACCTTCAAGATACTGGCAAACAAACTCAAAAAAAATCCTTCCAAAATTAATATTGGAGTAACGGAGCACCTTTGTGCCAAACATGTTAATCACTGATAATATTTGTTGGCTTTTGAGGTTAGTCATGTGTTGAAGAGCAGAAAGAGGGGAAAGAAGCCTGAGCTGGCTATAAAATTGGATATGGCCAAGGCATATGATAGGGTGGATTGGCATTATCTATTTCTAATGATGAAGAGGATGAACTTTGCAGAGACTTGGATAAAATGGGTCACGGGCTGCATCACATAAATCACATACAGAGTAGCACTGAATGGGGATAAATCTGAGGTAATTCTACCATCGAGAGAGTTGAGACAAGGAGACCCGTTATCCCCTTCATCCTCCTTTGTGCGGAAGGGCTGTCAGCCTTAATTGTGAAGGCAATCCCACAGAACAGGTTGCAAGGCCAAAAATCAGCAGGAGCCCACAACTGCCTAACTTATTTTTTGCAGATGATGTGTCTCTTTTCTTGAGAACAAGAATGGAAGACGTGGAGCAAATGGAGGACCTGCTGTGGAAGTATGAGAGGGGTTCAACTAAGCAAGTGAATATGGGAAAAGCAGTGTTTTTCTTCAACAAGAATACAAGAAACGAGACAAAACAACAGATAGAGGGACCCATGGGGACATATGACTGACATATTCAAGTGTATCTTGGCCTCCAGCCTGGGTAGGGAGAAACAAAACTGGAGTTTTTCACGCTATCAAGGAGAAGGTATCGAAGAAAGTCCAAAGGTGGACGAATAAAACACCATCTTGTGGAGGAAAAGAAACTTTAATCAAAATAGTGGCGCAATCTATTCCCTGCTATGCAATGAATTTATTTCTGTTACCCAAAGATTTATGTGAGGATCTCAACTCCCAAATGAACAAATTCTGGTGGGATGAGAGGAGAAGAATTAGCTGGGTTTTGGGGAGAAAGATGTACTCATCAAAAGCTGAGGGTAGCTTGGGAATTGAAGATCTCTCGTCTTTCAACCTTGCAGTTGTTGAAAAGCAAGAATGGAGGAATGCAACGTAGGCCAATCCTTTATGCTTCCATGCTCTAAAGGCCAGATATTTCTCCACGGGAAGCTTTTGGGACAGTGAAATCACAAGAGGCTCCTCTCACATTTAGAAAAGCATTGTCTGCAGCACGTGGCCTTCTTCAACTGGGGTGTAAGCGGAGAGTAGGCTGTGGTAAAAATGTCCATTTCTTTGGCGACAAATGGGCTGAAGGAATCTTTTCCAAGCGTAGGCCTCTGCCACAAGGTTTTTCAGATGAGGCCACTGTTGATAAATTCGTTGATTGAGAGAATAGGAGCTGGAAGGAGGATCACATCAAGAAAGTAGTTGGAGAGGCAGGGTGGGCAAAAATTGGACACATCCCTCTACCAGAAGAAGACCAGATGGATGGGAGTTTTAGAGTGAAGTCAGCCTACTGGCTTGCGCATGCAAAGGCACGACGAAATCAAAGCAGAGACACTTGGATGGAAAGCGGCTGAAGAAAATTTGGAAGCTGAATCTGCCAAAAAAGTTCCAAAATTTTGCCAGGAGACTTTTTTACAAGCTGCCTACCAACAAGAATAAATCTGCAAAGAAGAGGTATTGGTGTGGAAACTGTTTGTATTTTTTGCAGGAATGCTGATGAGAATGAGGACCATCTGTTTTGGGGATGCAGCTCTTTCAATGCAAGTCCGAAGAATTTAGTATCTTGATAACCTGTTTCAAACAAATATCAGAGGGGTGAGGGGCGCCCTCACAGTCCTATCCCAAGGTACTGATGCGTTAATGCTGTTTGGTACAATGGGCTGAAGATTTTGGTTCCTGAGGAATAAGATTATGGCGGAGGGCCCTCTCCCACACTAACCTTCTGAACTGCTGAATGCAGTAAGGGACATTGGGCGATGGAGTATGCTTTACATCCACAATATGCAAGCAGCAAATATTATCCAAAGAAGGGATTTCAATGTGACAAGAAGCCCAGCTAGGTGGAAACCTCCAATGGGGGAATATGTGAAGATAAATGTGGATGTGGGCTGTAGTCTAAAAAGAAAGGAGATGGGGTTTGGTGCTGGGGCTAGAGACTCAAAAAGGGGAGATTCATTGCAGGGAAGTGCTGGAGAAAACAGGGCAGTGCTAGGCTGCTAGCCCACTGTGGATGGAGGCCACTGCAATATTACTGGGGATGATGTGGGCTAAGGAACTGGGATGCAAGGCAGTTGAATTGGAGAACGATTCGATGATAATGATAAATTGGCTAACAGGCAATGGTTACTCATTTACCAGCCTGAAATACATTGTTGAAGCTGTAAGAAGGAGAGAAAATGGGGTTGAGAGGAGGAGATACTTGCCTGTGTTGAGAGAGGGCAAGTCGTGTGCCCATGAGTTACCAAAGGATGAGCTACTTGTCTTGTCTTCTGACCTGGGGGATTCTAAGTGGAGAAGTGTTCCACCGTTATGTACTGCCGAATCTGTTTGTACCAGGATGTCTCGTTGGTAATGAATTAGTCAAACAACTTTCAAAAAAACTATCATTATAAATGCAACAATAAAATAGTATAGATGTAAACATTTTACTTATGAAGTGGCTTAAATAAAAATAACCTTTTCCATTATTAGTTATTACCTTATTATCTTTCGAAATAAAAAAGCATCCATCTTGGTTGGTGGAAGACAGAGCGCTGTCGTATGCGCCCGGGAGCATGCAACGCTCCATGCTACCAGGCGCATACACCTATTTTTTGAAAAAAAAATTTGAAATTTTTTTTTATAAAATTGTTAATATAAGTTTATTTAACATTTTTATAAATTTTTACCATTTTTGGAGTATTTTAGATATTTTTTATTTTTGAAAATCAGTGGCACTTCAAGTAATTTAAAATTACCTAAAATGCCACTGATTTTCAAAAATCAAAAATAAATATCTAAAATACTCCAAAAATAGTAAAAATTTATAAAAATGTTAAATAAACTTATATTAACAATTTTATAAAAAAAAATTTCAAAATTTTTTTCAAAAAATAGGTGTATGCGCCCGGGAGCATGGAGCGCTGCACGCTCCCGGGCGCATACGACAGCGCTCCGTGGAAGACACCATGCACGTAAAACAAGAGTATAAGGAATGAAAACGCTAAGCAAGAAAAAAAAAGCGAAAAATAAGATTTCACGCATCTAAATGTGAAACTAATAGATAACAAGAGGAGCACATTTTAAAATACCTCCAACAGGTTTTTTTTTATATTAAGAAAAAGGGTTTGTTTCTTAAATCTAAACTAGTGAAAATTTCCATTCCCTTTGTTCCAGTTCCAATCTCCAACGATGGTTCAATAAGCATGATTGAAATTTCAAATAAGCAGAGACCAGAATGCAAATGCGGAAGAGTTGAAAATCCAGGTCAGAACCACAGGGCACATGCATTCCCCAAAACCTCTGTCAAACATGTAGATCCCCGTCAAAGACCAGACCTCTATCCAATGGTAAATACATACAAAAAAGTGATCCTGTTAGCCCGGGCTAAGCAAATGCCCCGTTTAGCCCACCTCAAAAAACTCATTTTTCAACATTTTTTTCTCTACACACTTGTTTATCTAAGTGTATTTAACATATAAACTAAGTTTTACCATTTTTGGATATGTGTACATATTTTTTTAGAGTTTTTAAACATAACATATCCAAAAATGGTAAAACTTAGTTTATATGTTAAATACATTTAGATAAACAAGTCTATGAAGAAAAAAGAAAAAAAAAATTTAAAATGGGTATTTTGATGCGGGCCCGTACTAACAAGATCATTTCTCATACATATATAACATATTTCATGCACAACTTTTTACACATCTGCACCATTTATTTGAAGAAAAATGGCAAGGAAAAAAATGTAGAAGAAGAATAAATGAGACAGTTCCTCAAATGGCACACAAGGGCGGTTTAACAAAGAATCTCTGGTAAGAACTTCACATTCCGGACCACCTGTTGCAACCCCCAGTTCTTGGAAGGTCACTGCTGAAACTCGGAATTCTCCATGCGCCCAAGAACATGCAGAGTAGCATAGGAATGGCATGCTACTTGCAGAGTTCAGAGATCGGACAAGGTGTGTTGGGCAGTTGCCAATGACCATAAGGTCAAGAAGTCACTGAAGGCCCAACGTGATGAAGGTTAGAACATCATTGAAAGGATGGAAATTATGCTATGACCTCAAATGTGTTGCAGACTTCACATTTGATGTACAAAGCCGTTAGATTAAACTTAGTCTCCACGCAAAATTTGGGAGTAGTCCTGCATCCTCTGTCAAGATGCTCTGCATGAGCCTCAGCCAGTCTAATTTGCAAGAACTCCAAATTCACCTGCATAGTTTAAGGAATCAGTGTCATGTAAATCATAATCGAATAACCCATGCTGTCTACATTCAACAAACATATTTCATCTGATTAGTTAATAGTAAGCCATCAGGGGCTATCCATGCAACTTTGGATGACTCACGTCAACTTTGACCTTAAAGGCATCCTCTCCTAGAACTGATGTGAAACAAAATTGTGCAAATAGATTTTTTTTAGCATTTAATAAATGCAAACAACATGCTTTTTTAAGGGAAAAAAAGAAGTATGCTGATGGCAATGGCACCTTGTCACTGTCAACACTAATTTGAAGCTCGCAACTAGCACAGTATATTATATAGCAATTCTCTCTTAGCTCTCCTTGCTTGCATATCGGACACCAGACCTTAACATCCTTGCCTACCTGGCAACCAATTTAGAGGATTATTTGGATCATCATATGGAAATAAAGCAGTTTTTAGAATGTTCACGAAAGCACTAGAAACTAGTAGTCTACATCCAAACAGCCTGTTTGTGAATGAAGTCTGTATGTAAATGAAGTAGCATGTTCGTGTGCATAAAAAGCACTTTTGCCATCTACAGGGTATCAGCCCAACTGAATGTGTCATTCATACCTCACCATCACTGAGTTTCATCTGTTCATAAACTGCTCGGGCTAGATAGTCATCTTCTTCTTTGGCAATTCTCTCAATGCTCTCTAGCTCTGCATGGAATATGACGTCCAGACAAAGCATGCAGAATCAAATTTCTGCAAGTTTTTAATTTACTAATAATTGGCAATCTGAACAATTTTTACTTATCAGTGGTGCATCAAGCCTGATATCCAACATGTATACAAAGATAATCCCCACAAAGAGCATTCATAAAAAAAAGAACCTGCCCTAATCAACTCTGCTTTTACGAGAGAGACACATGCAAAAACACAAGAAAATTCACCTTTCCTAATCAATTCTGCCTTTAGATCCTCATGGAGAGCTCTTTCCATTTCTATCAATAAATCTACACAATCATCTTCGCATGGAGCAGGGACCCTATGAGAACCATCAAATTCCCATAAAGCATCACCGGCATCAGGTATTGAAATCTCTACATGGCCATTCGAAGAAGAATGATTTTTCTTTAGTTTATCAGAAATTGTGCAGTCATTCAAAGAAGAATTCTTCATCTTCTTCAGCTCATCAGAAACTATGTCCCTTAGAGCAGATTCCAAAACACCCTAAAAAAAAAAAGGAAAAAAGAAGAGAGCAGAAAAAAAGATGGGATGTAAATAAATAAGTTGAAAGAGAACCAAATTGTAGTTTAAATATGAAAACAAGACAATTTTGAAATTGGGCGTAGGCAAGAAGCACATGCTTAAATTATGGGTGAACATGGAAGACAGGTATGACCCACAATATGAATTCAATGCGCATGTCAACCTGCATGTAAACCATTTTCAATTATTCATGTTTTTACAAACACAAGTTCAATCAGCAACCCAACCACCTGATTACAAAAACACACATGACTAAGTCCATTATTTGTATATGCATTAAAACCATGATAGGTACCCATCAGCCACGTGAGAAATATGATAACTACAAATACTATAGTAAGGACATGAAATCCTTGGATACTATTTGTCTTAGTTTGGTACTGAAAAAGAATACTACCTCCATAAAGAAGAAAATAATTTAGGATCCTAGTCATATTTAGTTACCATCTACGTGGCTTAGTGAAAAGCCCAAAGTTGCAGAGAAAATGTCTTTTAGAGCTCCAATGGAAACACAAAGAACTTGCATATATAGGAATTTTTCTAAAATTTTTTCACAAGTCTCACTTATGTTTCCCAGGGAAAAATTTTGCACCAAATTTAAATTTCAAAATTCTTCATTTATCTACTCCTTTCCTCATCGTTTTTCTCAGTATATTAAGTTTACTGTATGTGAAAAAATGATGTGAATATCTTGAAAAAAATGGAGGCTTATTGAGGGGAACAACAAGGAACTCAGCAGGGAAGCCGTCTTTTAGAGCTTCAAAGGAAGTCAGGAAGACCTGCATATATAGGAATTTTTCTCACAAAAATTTTACGAAGCTGTCGATTATTTCTCATGGAAAAAATTACGCACCAAATTGAATGTTCAAAATCCTTCATTTATGTACTCCCTTTTTATCTCTTTTTCCCTTCAACATATTAAGCTTACTAAATATCTTGACAAAATGGAGGCCTGGGCAGGGTAAGGATAAGGAATCCTTATCTCAAATGCAAAGTCAGTAACAACTGGGATTCAAAATATCTCAATTGTAAGACAGAATCCCAAGAAAATTGCATTGAGAAACCACATGCCTAACATTTGATAATTTTCCCAGTGTTTGGTGCAGCTTAGGCAATCAGCATGAACACATGGGTTTAAGCTTGAGTGTCTGACACATCCATTTTGTATATATATATATATATAGACGAGTGACTGCCATGCGGCAGGCCACAAAACATTTTATTTTATTTTTTTTGTTTTTTCCCCATGGACATGTAGAGCTAGGTGTATTTAACTTATAAACTATTCAGAAATTTACGAAAATGCCACTGTATTTAAAAATCCAAAAAATACTTAAAACCATCCAGAAATGGTAAAACTTGGTTTATTAGTTAAATACACCGAACTCTATATGTTCATGGAAAAAAAAATTAAAAAATATGTTTTTTGGCAGGGCTAACTAAGCCCTTAGTTAGCCCAGCCTAACAAAATCAAGCCTCAAAAAAATAAATCTTAGAACAAACTCCAACCTTCACTCCCAAGTCTTGTTGGATTTGGGACCTCCACTGGATAATGGCCCTTTTTTCCATGAGCAGTAAGGATGCATGGTAAGAATTCATTTTATCCAAGCCTTCTTCATTATTGTTATTATCCATACGTATGCTAGGGTAAAACAAGCTAAAAGTATTTCTGATCTAGTCTAATAAAAATCCAAATGGAAACAAGAGAGAGAGAGAGAGAGAGAGAGAGAGAGAGAGAGAGAATAACCATATGTAAGATCTCAGTGCCAAAAATAAATTATCAAAGATGGCTCCAAAATTAGAGAAAGGGATAACCCTTGGATTTCTTACTGGTTTCTCAGTTGACCTGACTTTCCAAATCAGGTGAGCTCGATCCACTTGAATCCTCTTCAAACAGTTCTGCCGAAGCTGAATTCCATACAACCATAAAATTCAGATATCAAGCAAACTAAAAGGTTAGAAACAGGAAAAAATTTTGCCACAATAAAAGGCACATCAGAAATATAGTCGACAAAACCAAAAGATACAAAAAGTCCACATGACTGCTGGATTTGGCTTATTTTTAGAGCTTATTTTCTTAAAATAAGATGCATTTGAAGAAGAATATAACAGGGCTTATACGCCATTTCGAAGGAGGAGACACAAGAACCTGCAAAGGGACCTTCCTTATTAAACTTCCCCCCAAGCTAACAGTAGAACTATCACATAATTTCCACACTATCCAGAATTGTGGATGTAGATTTATTCACCTAAATTATTCCGAGAGCTTAATGACATCTGACTAATATTGGATGCCAATTTTTTCCCATTCAGCATAATTTTTGGACCATCAATTTATATATGTTCTAACAATCACTAATCCACTCAATTTAGGGAATCATTTAACCAAAACTACTGACAGGAATTGAATAGAATTGGACCACAATTATTTCACTCATATTGCCTTAAAAGACATGCTTGCGGGGGTAACTTTTAGCCTTTTGTTCATTGTCAGCATTTCGGCTTCATCCTTATCAAATGCAGCCTAAGAAATTTCAGCCTCTTATTTCAACGGCATGATTCATGAACCATCCTCTGCTTATTTGACTTCAGCTGCATATGAACTTCAGACGCTTATTAGTTATCACCCAATAAGCTCCAGCTAAATCAAACAAACCATTGAACTCTTTCTAGCATGAAATCTACTAAAGCTCTCAAACGAAGATCAAACTTTCAACGAGCAAAAAGCAAGAGAATTAACAGCACAGCCTCTTCCTAGAAATTTTTGCAGGTTATCTGAAAATTTCCGAGACTGCTTGCGAAAGCTAGAACCGCGAAGTACCCAACTGAATTGGAACCCTTGATCCTATTGAGTTATTGAAATATCACCGATTCTGAATCGTTCAACTTCAAAAACCTGTAAGCTATGATTCCAACCTATTCAAAAAGCAAGGTATGGGTTGCAAACGAGGGAAATTGAATAAAAAGGAATAGTGGAAGCAAGCAATGGATACCTTGTCCTTCCAATCAGGATGATGGTTTTTCAGATATGGTCTTCTAGGTCGCCGACCTTCCATTTTCATTGATTGAAGGGCTGTTCCTTCCATTTTCCTTCTTTATTCTCTCTCTGAAGAAACGCAAATGAGGAGGTGATGGAAAATTCAGGCCCCAGTTACCGCCGCTTATGCCCGCGGCCCGCGGGCAATTCATCGCGAGGAAATGACGTGGTCCGGTCCGCCAGTCGCCAGACTCCTGAGTATTTCAGTATTTGCAAAAACTACACCCACAGAACTACGAGCTAGCATCTTTGTTAGAAATTTCAAATTTCAGAAATAATTTGCAAAAGAAACGCTGTTAAATTGTTAGTTAATTGATGGAGTTTAAAGAGATTAATTTTTGGGGTTTGAAATGCAAATATATCAAAATTGAAAAGTTTAATTGGCATGGGATGTGGAATGGAATAGGAATTGAATGAAAAAATGCTGTTGCACACTGGAATTCCAGAGAGTGGAGAATGACAATGTAAGTAGTTATGTAAGAAAAGTATTTTTTTGAAATGAAATTTTCATAATCTTTTAAATGGAAAATTAAATCAAAACCTATCTTGTCACGTTGTATCATATCATTTGTTTTATTGTGTGACCGATATCAAAATCTATCTTGTCATGCTCTATAATATGATTTATTTTAACAATCGCAATTTCGGGTGGGTCATAATGCTTAAAACATATAATTATATAAATTATAAAAGATAATTTGCAGAATCATTTGTCTACGTAAAAAATTTGTTTTGGAATGTTTATATGTTCAAATAACATCTTTAATTACTTTTTATATAAATTAAATAATTTTATTATATTTAATTTTTTTTATTAACCGGAGTCATGCACATTTTTAATTTGGATGAGAATTAGTTTTTTGGCGAAATTACTGAATCTTAATGAAATAGATATCAGATTTCATAACATCAGTAATGTAGTTTCATTAAATCAAAATCCATAAATACATCGGTGGATAATAATTAATGAAGTAAATGATGACATAAAAAGAGGAAGACTGTTGTAACTTATAAGAAGTATCTCACTAAGCCTTATGGAATAAAATTTCCAATGCAAATGCATTTACCCGGAAAAAAATGGGGACAAAATTCATTAATTTTTTTTTAAAATAAGAGACTAATATGATATAATAACGATAACCAAGAGAAAAAATATATAAATAATTATATGAAAAGACGTAAAAATATTAAAATATAAAGATAATTACTTAAAATAAAATAATTAAATAGTTAAATTATCAAATTATATCCAATATATCAAAATGTGTACAAAAAGGAATATGAAATTTTTTTTATCTCTTACCAAATAAAGTCTAAAAGTATATAAATGAAATTTTCGCACATAATATACTTTTTACGACAGTTGAAGTTTTTCAATTTTTTTCAAATATTTAAAACGGCGGTGCTCACATAGAGTCGATTCACATTTAGGAAACCAGATATTGAACCGTTTACACCCATTTTTGGAAACCGTTGCATTTAGGTTTGTTTCATAATCAAAAATAAGGGGTGCAAATGACTTAGACTTGATTTTTAAAAAAATCAAAAATAAATATGTAAAAGTATTGTAAAATAGCAAAACTTTATACATTGATTGAATACACTTAGATAAACATTTTATCAAGAAAAAATAAAAAAAATATAACTAATTGTAAAAATACATGAATCTTGTATTGTAGCCGAAAATACATCATGATGTATATAATCATGCTTCATGACGTATATAATCATGCTTCATGATGATAAATAAAAAAATAAAGTTAAAATAGATAGATTGATTATTTAACAAGTTGTATAGAAATAATTAGAAAATAAGATGGTTATATAAGAAGATGTGAAAAAATAATAAAAAATATGATAATTATAAAAGATAAAAAAGTTTTAAAAGGGTATTTGTTTACACCAAAGACATTTCAAATTAAGGGTATATTTTATAATCATTTATATTTTTTAACCAAAACTTTTTAATCTATATAACTATCATATATTTTGTTTATTTTTCATATCTTCCTATACAATACTTACTTTTTAATCACTTCTATACAACTATTTATACAATTAATCTATATATTTTAACGTTATTCTTTTTTACTTTTTATTGTTATCCTTATCATATTACATTATTTTCTCTAATTCCAAAAACTTGTACACCATAAACTTTTCTTCAAAAGTTTTATTAATTCCAAAATACATCATAAAACTTTTCATTTTTTACAACTATCATAATTTTTGATTATTTTTCTTTTGTTATTCAACTACCATGTTTTTTTAATCATTTTTATGCAATTACTTATACATCTAATATATCTATTTTAATTTTGTTCTCTTTACTTGTCATCATTACCCATATTTTATCACATTATTTTTTTTAATTTCAAAAATTTTTACACAAGAAGCTTTTCATTAAAAGTGTTATTTTTTATCAAACACACTCTTAATCTGAAAAAGTTTTTAACATTGTCAAACAAGTAAATATTTGAAAAGGTAAATGTCACATACATCATGAATTTTACTTATAATACCACACGTACCTATAAATTTTTAAAAATTTCTAATATACCTATGTATTTTACTTAAAATTTTAATTGTGCCAACGCTATTAGAAATCTGTTAAAGGGGTCGTTAGCACTATTGTAAAATAACTAATATCCCCAAATTTTAATATAATTTGAGGCTAGTTTACTCAAAACTAAAAATTTACATTTATATAATATATAATTTTATAGTTGTAAAAGTATTAAAGATTCATTTGAATGTATTTTAGCTATAAATTTATAATTAAAGATGAACATTTTTGTTATTTTATAGGGATAATAATGGTGCATTTAGTGAATTCCTAACGAAGTTGATATAAGTAGAATTTTAGATAAAAATTTTAAGTATATTAAGAATTTTTGAAAATTTGTAGATCTAAATAAAATTGTAGATAAAATTCATTGATATACTCGAAATTTGCACTATTCGAAATGATAAAGTAAATTATCGTTTGCTGGAGGTAAGAAAAGTAGTTTTTCAGAAAATGAGAAGTTCGATCGATCCAATTTCATCCTTCTTGATTCCCCACCGGCCCGGGGATGCTACGGTAAAAAATCGCAGAGGGTTTTGCTTTACGTGCAGAGAATCAGAGATTTTGGGAATGGCGAAATCTTGCAAAGGCCTTGCTATGGAACTCGTCAAGTGCCTCAGCGAAACCGACTGCATTAAGGTACGCTCCCTGTAACAATCCATCCGTGTGCTAGTTCCATCGAGAATTTCATGGTTCACGACGCCATCGTGGGGATCCGAAAATATTGCAGATTCGCAGGGGAAAGAATATAAGGATGATTTTTTCGTTTGTTGAAAACTGGAGTTTTATTTCCATGTTTGATTTTCATGTTATCTCAGTAAATTTGCGTTGATACATGAAGCACGAGTGTGAATCTTCTCTTCCATTGGCAGTCGAAGTTCATCATTAATTCACTTGTTTCTTTCTTAGAATTTTTTTCGTAAATGGTGCTGGTTCTTAAATAGAAATTCTCATTAATTCTGATAATTGATTTCCCATCTTATATTGGTTATGTTTTGGTCCGTTGGAGTCTAACAAGGAGTTACTTAGATATACGTCTTTGATTTGGGAAGTCCATGAGTGGAGTAGTTGAGTTAGGTTGATGAATTGCTAACTAGAAGATTCATTGCTGCACGTCTAGCTGCCTTTCGGACTTATATGTGCTTTTTATGGATGTGTATAGTCAATAGTGCTGCTTGCTTTTTCATTTATACGAAAATTAAAATTCATATTAACCTGGAGACAATAGCCAGGCGGGTCTCTGTTTAGCCCCAACATTCGCCATTTTAAGGGTCTGTTTGGCCACGTTTAACAAAAAAAAGGAAAAAAAGCGCGGTGGTGTTTTTTTGGGGAAGCTAGGATTCCTAGCTTTCCTTAAAAGCTCAGTTCTGGCTTTCTAGGCTAGTAAATAGCGAACAATCGCTTATGTATATGATTGCCAAACACCCGTTATTGGAATCCATGTGTGTTTTTGGGCTGGCGAAGTGCTTGTGTAATAAGTGGGACCAAACAGGCGGTAAAACTCTTTGCAATTCCTGCGGCACTTATGCTCATTTGTTGTTTGTTTCTTGATGTCTGGTATAGGCTCATTGAGGAAGAAAAACTCAGAATAGTATCAATTGGGTCCAAATAATTCCTGTTAGAAGTTTTGGATTGCTTTCTTTTCATTAAGAAAAACTCCTATCATATTCATAACATTTGCCCCTAAGTCCTAATATACTTGCAACATTTCAGTAATTCCTCTTATACTCACAAGTTTTGCCAAAATGCCTCTCTTACTTATAGCATCTGTTAGCCAAAAATTTTAGTGACCAATATGCCCATCACCTTCTTCAATGACAATGGCCAGCACTTTGGTCATTAAAATATTTTGAAATACCGAGTTTGTCAAGTTGTGTAGAATGCAATTACAATTATGATCCATTCATCAAATCGGCATGATGGGAATAGAGAGATTAAAAAGTTATTCAACTAAAAAAGGTCGGAGCTAGAGAGAGGCTTTAGGACAACAGTCAAAAAATAGGCTAGAAATATACCATATTTCACTTTTCTTCACTCTGTGGCTTCTGTTGTTCAATCTAAGCAAATGTAAGCCTGAATTTTGTCCTCTTGAAACCAACTCGCATGGATTCCTGCTTCTGGTCCTTGGCTTCTGTTGTCCAATCTAAGCAAATATGAGCCTGCTTTTTTCTCGTTTACCTCATGTTAATTATGCTGTTTGTGAGAAATTAATTAGCAGATTTTTAAATTTCCGTACGTGCACACTTTCTGTTGACCTGCTTAATTGGGGTTGCAAAATTGCAAGAGATTGAATTAACAGCAATTGAAGACTACATCGTTGGTGGGGGCATGTGTTCATGGGGCACCTGCAGAAATTTGCAGGGACTGCGGCATAGGTAGGATTATTGTGGTGCACTGTTTTCATGCGAATCATGTACACAATATGGAGTGTTTGATTGCTACAGCTACTCCTTTTGCATGGCTATTCCATTTGTTGAATGGCGAGTCTTGTTGCATTTTCCCTTCCTTTGGTGCATGGCCTCACTGGCCTGGCATCGGCCTTGACATACTGATCACAGAATACGTTATAGCCGTCAGCTGGATGTAAGCAGGCAGTTGCCATTATAAGTTGCAACTGAGGTTGAGGGAGAGGGAGTGGGAAAGGTAAGCCCAGAGGGAGTCGCATGCTGCTGTGGTGGAATGATATTGGTCATTTTGCTTATTGAAATTTTTGGCTGACGGATGTTGTGATAGCATGGGCATGAGTCATTTTTGGCAAACCTTGTAAGTAGGAAAGGAATTAATGCAACCTCACGGGTATATTAAGAATTAGAGGCATCATGGGTATAAGAGGAATTTTCCTGTTCATTAATCAACACCATTGAACCTTTGATATTATATGGGACAGGGAGTGAAGAGTATGGAGGAGATCCTTGATAGTGAGTACTCTCCACTTTAGCCATTTGAGGGTGATCAATAGTTTCGCGAAAGGAAGATGATGGTTTTGCAACAATGATGGTGCCTTCATGATGACTGACCCTTCCCCTTTCCATGAGTCTGACTATGCAGAACATTTCTGATTATCAAAAGTAGGCCTATGTCAAAACTTGTAAGGCCTGCTAATTCAGAATTGTGTCTGGTTGGTTTAAGTGGAATATGTTATAACAATTTCACTTCCTAGTTCTGTGGGTTTTGGTTAGAAAGGTTGACAAATATAATTATTGTCTAAGGGCTAATTAATTATTGTCCTAGTTAAAATGCAAAGTTTTCATAAATTGTGATATTTTACCAAACTGTTGCTTTATATTGCCTTACAAATGTCTGACAAACTGCATCATGCAGGTTGAGAAACGCTCGTTCAGGGAATGTGCTGGAGAAAAGAGTCCATCCATATCAAGTGAGTGTGTTGGTTTAAGGGAGACATATTTCAATTGCAAGAGAGGCCAGGCATGTTTCTCAACTTTCTTCTCGAATAATTTGCTAGTAAAATTAGATATAGTTTCAGAGCTTCAGCAGAATTAAAAAAGACTGGGTTCTGGCAAATTGATAGTCTTAAAATCTACGAACAAACAAATACTCCTCACAAGGGCTTATGGCTTGCTGATTCTAGCTTGGATCCAATGGCATCCAATATGGCTGGGGTTGCATTCTATATGCAATAATTGGAGCAGCATCCAATTCCTATGGTGGGATCAATAGGATTTGCAATTGCATAAATCATGGGAAACTTTCGCAACATCATTTTCTTGGCAATTTATGTTTATATTGGAGACTTGGAATTATGGGATTAGAGATTCGTTTTTTCTTTAAACAAAAAAATTGTTTGGAGATAGTTAAAATCAAGGCACATACCCAAACAGATGGAATTGTTTCATGTGAGAGGGCTATGTGCTAGAGGCCAAAATACTTTAATTTTTAAGGCATTGGCCTGCACAGAATTGCCCCTCTTTAACTTTTTCAATCACCACAAAAGTACTACTGGATCTTTTTGTTTCTGTCTCTCTCTGTTAATGGCAGGGATGATTAATTCATAAATGATTTCTTTCTTTCTTTCTTTCTTTTTTTTTTGCCGCTTAACTGGCTAGAACGTTAACATTGGGCTTGATAATCTAGAAACATAAAGTTTTAGATTCCTCAAGTTGGCCTCTGTTTGTGGATGATATTAGTTCTGTAAATAGGTTGACCATTTCATGTTGGTTATGGTGGTATTTTGTTGGGTATATAAACTGACATCCTATATCATCATCATCATCATCTAGCTGTTTCGGATGTGGGGTCAGCTATTCACTGACATCTTTCAACAAAATAATTTCATCAATATCTCTCCAAATCTAAAATGTTTCAAGAAACATCTATGAGCAACATACATCCATCCCATTTAAAAACTCCATGTTTCCAAATTGTTGGATTTCATTTTTTCATGTAAACTGCATGTCACGCGGCAGCCTGATAAGGATCGATAAGGAGAGCACATGTATTTATTTCTCTCTTTTTTTCTCATTCTCTTTGCTTGAGATTTGTTCTTGATTTGTTTCTCAGGTCGACATGCGAGCACGAATACGTGGAAATAAAGGATATTAGGTTGTCTTCTGCAGATGTAATTGCAACACTTTGGAGGACCATGTATAGCAAATTAATAACACACTTCTTTTAGATACAATTCTTGCGTATATTTCCAAAACTGGATGGTTTACAGATATTGTTTCAAGTGGCGCTGCATTTAGGTGATGATTGAACTGAATGGTGAGTGTTCCACCAAATCAAGGGCATGCAAGTAACAATGATGTCTCTTTTGTTCCCATACTGATTGACCATCGCTACCTTCTCTGTAGTCTTTATCGAGCCCAACTGAAAGTAATGCAGTTCCTGTTGAGCTTCATTCTTAATTTGGGAATGGTTGGCAGTCCATGTTTTTAGGAATTAGGCAGGGGAGGGCTTTGACTCCATATCCCAAGCAAGGTGCATCAGAATTTCACTATGGGAGTTGATATGTAATCATCTCCAATGATTTGACTGAATGAATTCCCTTTTAATCATTGAATTTTGATATGATTTTTTGTGTTTTATAATGTAATTTGGAAGCTGGGATGATATGGAGCTGGATTGAGAGCTGCAGACTCGTATTGTCTTGAAATTGGGCCAATCTATTGTGCATCATTGCTGAGATAACTTCCAGCTGAAACCAAAGATTGGCAAATGCCCTGGTGGTACGCACAAAGGCCACTAATAGCTGGGGTTGTTGTTTTATAGATCCCCAGGTGAGGGTATTTACAAAAAAGTCTCTCTATTGTGTGAGGGTTGTGAAGGTGTCTCTCCAAGGTGTGAGAGTTGTGAAGTAGGAGTGAAAATCAATGCGGGTAAAGGTATGTCTAACCCTGACCTTATATTTAAAAATCTTGTTTGACTCTACTTTTTATACCGGGTAGGGACAAAATTGGTCCGACTTTTACCTTTCTTTAAGAGGTATCCTGATAAGCTTTAGGTTGATTTCGAGACAACAGGTCAAGTTGAAAAAGCAAGTCAAAACTTAAATATTTATATAAATATCAGTATAAATTTAAAGGTCAAATGATTCTATATTTTACTATTTAGTGAGTAAAACACAATTCTCATAAATAAAACATATTTCTCATGACAAATCATTAGTAAAACTTTTTAAATAATTTCGCTTACAACTTAATAAATATGTGTATCAATCTTAAAAAACATTGATGTAAATTTTTAATTACAATTAAAAATGTTTCATTACAAAATAATCATATTCATTCATGTAAGATGTAAATAACATATATAATATATTTTATTTTATTGATAAATATGTGAATGAGATAATTCGAACAACATGTATGCAATAAAACAATAACAATGTATCAATATAGATAAATTATAAAGTTAAACGTACATCAACATAAATTATATTCACATTAATACGTCATAAATTTAAACATATTTATCCAACAAAATAAAATAAGTCATATAATTTATAAGAAATAATTTATACATTGTGGGTCGGGATGGGTCAAGGCGGGTCGGGGCATGGTTGACTTTCCTGCCTCTTGAAGTTAAAACACAGGTCTAAAACCCTGACCCGTCTCACCTTACCGGGTCAAAATTTTGGCCTTGACCCTCTATAAAATTGAGGCAGGTCATGGGTCGAACCGACCTATTTTCACCCATATTATGAAGGTATTTGATTGTAATATCAAATGTCATAATATATAAATATATAAAAATGGCAAAAAGCTATTTGTTTGCTGGTTGATGTTCAACGAAAGCCACATTCTCATTTTGGTATTATTTGTTGACTTCTAAACTTTTGTGTGAGATGGAGAGGCAAATGCACTGCCTAGCCCATCTTAAAAAATTCATTTATAATAAATTTTTCTAATTTTTTTCATATACTTGTTATCTAAGTGTGTTTAACATATAAATTAAGTTTTACTGTTTTTGAATATGAATATATATTTTTTAGATTTTAAAGATAGAGGTGTTTTAAATAAATATATACACAACTGTTTAAATATTTCAAAAAATATATACATATATATTCAAAAATGCTAAAACTTGGTTTTTATGTTAAATATATTTAGATAAACAAGTGTACAAAGAAAAAAAAAAGTTGTTATAAATGGATTTTTTAAGGTATGCTAAGCGGGATCATTTCTCGTATGTTAATTATCATTTATATTATCATGGAAATTCTATTCTTTGTTTAGTACCATTGCACATGAATCCCATCTATATTGGGTATGCGCCCCATCTACACGCGTAAAATTAAGAATGATAAAATGGTTTGATGTTATATTTCAATTTTAAAGTTATATTTTTAATATTTAAATTGTCCAAAATATCATTGCGACATAAATAAATAATTCTACAACACATTTTAATACATCTGTGAATGCATCAAAACATTTTTGATAGTTTATATATATCGAACTCGTTTTTTTTGATACCCCCTTTTCTATATAACCCCATTTATTTTTAAAATTTTGATGATTGATGGAAAATTAATTCCATTTATTAAATTTCGTATTATGTATATTATCATGAAAACTTTTTCATTTGTTTACTATCCCTGTATATGGGTCTCATCTGTAAATGCGTAAAATCAATGCAACAAAATGGTTTAATGCTAAGATAACAATTTTAAAGTAGTGTTTTCACCATCTAAAATATTACTACTATGTTATAAATGATTTTATAAAATATTATTATATTCTAATTCTGGCACATATGTGAATAAGTCTAAGCATTTTCATAATTTACATATAAATGTATATCTTTTTGAGCAAATATGGCTCATGCAAACACTTAATTTGGACGAAATTTAGTCTTCTAATTAAATAAATAATTATAAATGCAATGAATGAATTGAATTTTGTATCAATCATCAACATCTTAAAAATTAAGAAAATTACATGGGATTGCTTCTATATAACTTGGTTATATAGAACCGAAGCCCTGTATTGATTCGGGAATGATTCCTTACTTGCGAGTGCACTTCAGCTCGGTGCACCCTGGTGCATTTAATCTATTTTTTATTTTTTTGAAACTTTTTAATACAACTATTAATCTAAATATATTTAACATGTATATCAAATTTTATCATTTTTGAAGATTTTTAGCTATTTTTTATTTTTAAAAATCATTAAAATGCCACTAAATTTCAAAAATAAAATATCTAAAAATATCCAAAAATGGTAAAACTTGATACACATGTTAAATACACTTAGATTAACAGTTGTATAAAAAGTTTCAAAAATATAAAAATTGTATTAAACGCACCCGAGCGCACTGAGTTAAGTATACCGAAGTGTACTGTATCGGGGTCCATATTTATTTAAGCAATTGTAGCTCATGCATATCTTCAATTTGGATGAAACTTTGTCTATTAATCAAACAAATAACGTTAAATACAACAAACATAATGAGTTTTTATCAATCATCAAAGCGGAAAAAATAAATGAGGTTATATGATATATCATCTAAAGCTCTAATACAATGCACCCGAGTACACTTAACTTCGGTGCACTTAGGTACTTTAACCTATTAAGAAAAATAAATGAGGCTATATGATACCTCATTTGGGGCCCTCATACTCTGCACATGGGTGGATTTAGCTTTGGTTCACCCAAGTACTTTAACTTATTTTTTTTGAAATTTTTATACAACCATTAATCTAAGTGTATTTAACATATATATTAAGTTTTACTATTTTTAAATATTTTTTACTTTTAAAAATCAATATCGTTTTAGAATTTTTTTTATTACAAAAAAAGACGAGACAGAAAGAGAGGCTCCAAGCCCCATATATCTCCAATGCAACTCAGAAAATATACGGGAAGCTCACCTTCACCTCACACAAGAGAAAAGTCAGTAACAATTACATCTTTTATATATTCAGGGGGCTCAATAGACCAGCTACATTCATTGCTTCCCTGCAACAAAATCCACTTCGCTACTTGATGGGCACACCAGTTCCCGGTTCTAAAGACATGCAAAAAAACAAATCTGTTTAAAATTTAATCGAAGGCTTTTAATCTCCTCAATTATGAAGCCAACATATGATTTGATATGTTCTTCTTCCAACATCCATTTGATAATCATCTTAGAATCAGATTCACACTCCACCTTCCTCACACCTTTATTAATAAGCCACCTTATACCCAAAAGTAATGCTTTTGCTTCCATCCATTCCGGAGGAGTTGAACTAATAAGTGACCAACATGCTGCAGCGATAAACTCGCCTACACCATTTCTTAGTAATTTTAAATTAGTAAAAATGCTTCCAATAAAAAAATTGTTAAAAATGCCACTAATTTTCAAAAATAAAAAAATATTTAAAAATCTCAAAAAGGTAAAACTTGATACACATGTTAAATACATTTAGATTACAATTTTTAAAAAATTTTAAAAAAGTTAAATGCACCTGAGTGTATTTAGCCTCTCCTGCCTCATTTATGGGGGGTTGTATTTAGACTTTCGGTGTATTTGGCAAATAGTAAAAATATTAAGCTAAAACTTTTCATTATCTATAATTATGCTATTTTTAATTATTCATTCACATTTTTCTACACAATTACTTTGTTTTTCAATCATTTTCACATAACTAATTTGTTTATTTTAACTTTATTCTTTTCACTCCTCATCATGACCTTTACTATATCATATCATTTTCTTTTAATTTAACAATTTTTATATTAAAAATTTTTCTTCTAAAAATTTTATAACTTTCCAAACATATCTTCCAATCTGAAACTACTAATCAGGCGACACTTGCGCAAAACTAGAGCGAACCCAATTCTAATCAACGAGTGAGCACAAACCTATTTCCAAACAAATGGAAATTGAAGAAGTTTGAAATAATAAAGCTTCTTTTAGCTTTCCATCCATTATTAAACAATGGCTGTCTTAGAGAATTTCGTCCTTTGGAATTTTCCTGCAAAAGCTTCATAATTCCTTGCTTTCCACGAGGTATTTTAGGACCATGTGACCTGCGAGATTGTCACGTACGGAAACGTGTAGGTTGGGGAAGAGGGTTTCCTTTGCGGTGATTACGAAGTCTCACCCGTCTCGAGGTGTCTAGTGTTCTTCTACGTTTAACAGTCTCCACTCTTGTGCGTTACCCACCACCTTGTGAAATTTTCGAACCTTTGGAGCTGATAAGATAATCTTAAACTCCTGATATGATCTGCCTTACTTGGATTGCGGTGATATCTCCTTGTTGCTCAGATGGCGGTTGGTAGGTACGAATAGTAGCCTTGAGAATCTGCGTGATTATTAAAAGATAAAAATTTTCACAAACTTTTTTAATTTCAAACTTTTTACTTTCTATAATTATCATATTTTTAATTATTTCTTCACGTCTTCTTATACAAATTATAAACTATCTTACTTTTTAATCATTTCTATACAACTACACATACAACTAATTTATATATTTTAAAATTATTATTTTTATTCTTTATCATTACTCATATCATATTACATCATTTTCAATTATTTTAAAAAAATTTACATTAAAAATTTTTCAATTAGATTTTATCACTTCCCAAACACACCCTAAATTGGTGTTGGCCTGTATGACAAATGACAAATGATATTAGAACAGTATGGGGATGGACGTTCCACACGGAGTGCTAGAAGTGCCCATCAATGCCATGGTGTCCACTCTCTTCTGCAATAGTACTGGGGGGAGCTTCTGTACAGGTCTAAAGGTGTAGCTTGGGGGGCAAACAAATTGAATGACACCGGCAAAGTGGAGTAGTTTGTATAATTTCCAACCGTCGATTTAGCCCATCCAATTGATTATTGCTGTAAGATCTGCACCTCGTCCCACCTAGGGTTGTCCAGAAAAGTTGATGTTAGTTGAATAATGAAGAAGCTAATCCCACATAAAGCAGAATGAATTCTCCAATAGAAGAATGCTTTGAAGGTAAGAAGATAAAATTCTCAACATTGATGACACAAGTTTCAGGGAAAAAAAGCTCAAGGCCGTTTCATGTGGAGATATCTCTACCTTGGCGTGGACTCCATTCCATATGCCTCCAACTTTGGTGCAAAGGCTAGCACGTAATACCAATCACATGAAGAGACATTAATTTGTAACGGAAGATTTTACCACCATTTCTTCAGGCTCTCTACGATACTGGCTACTGTTGGCGTGTATGAAACCTGAGATGGCATAGATAAATGTTTCAGAATTGTCAATGTTCGAGGTACATCCGCAAGTTCAGATGGTCAAGATCTTCGATGTTTAGTGATTTGGAGACCATGCTGAATCAAAAGATATGTTGTCAGGGGATGAATAACTCCACCAGGGAAATATAATTTGTCAAATTAAGGCCTGGTTACTTCAGTAAGTGGGATTTGTCAACCAAAGATTCAGAAAGTTATAAGCCATAGAATGTAGTTAGCAGAAACAAAGATCGATTGAATCTGATATTTTAGTTGTACTAATAAATACAATGAAAGATCAGTTGAATGGTCTTTTGATAACATACTCGCAAAAAAATCTAGTAATAAATTTTCACATGATGCTAGTCCATCTCAAGATGCACATGGGGATTCTAAATCTATCTTCTCTATTGGCATACCAATTACATCTTTTCATTGATATGTTGATACATTTTTTCATCAAGCTTCGTTCATACGTTGAATCCGAATAAGCCGTGTAAAAATGGGACCTTTAAGTGGCATGAAAAAGAAGAAAGCTATATATTCTCCTTTCAACCTCACCCATCATCTAACGCGAAGAAAAAAATAGCAAATCAAGGGATTCAATAATCCATTCCAGTCTCTTTCTTTTTGTCATGTTTCTCTTGCAGCCCATTTCAACAATTGCCACTGCGAAACTCCCCTCTCAAAGATCAGCTTTCAGCCGCAGTACACTGGCATCGAAGAAGCCATGTACTAGTAGCTTATATGCATCCAGTTCATGGCAGTCTGATCCTCCAGAGCCACTTTTTCCTCCCTTAAATCAGGTTCATGCATTTTACATAACAAACCTCTGCTCAACGGGGTCTATGATTTTCTTCTCTATAGCTTTCTCTAGGATTCATTGTTCATGAACTTGAAAATCTTCTGATGAAGCTTTCCATCTTTTTATTTCCATGATCAGGACAACTATCAAACATTCATATTGCTTAAGGGATTAAACTGTAGTAACTTGTTACACCGGTTTATTTGTCAAATTCAATTAATGATGATCATCTATGGTTTAGTGTGTGCTCTCCAGTATCAATGAACTATGGTTGGGGTTTTGGGTTGCTCCATTTAGCTTAATTTTTGAAATGTGTTTCTGATTTCTCTCGTTTCTTCCAATTTATCATTTGTCTTGATTGTCTTTGTTTCTTTGTTCTACAACGCAGTTATTCTCTGTCGTATTTGTAGATGGATCTTCTTCTTCTTTCTTTGTTTTTTCCCCGAGCTAATTTTTCTGCAGACATGATCTTTGCCTGTTTGGCGCTGATATCACCTGCACACTTTGCATTTCATTCTGGGCAATGATGATCCGGGCACAATATTCTGTTTCTTTCTTTCAAGGCTCTTGTTGCTTCAGATGTATTCAAGGATTAATAAATATCAATGAGAAATGCAAACTTTCGTAAATAAAAATAAGACACTGGGGATGCGATAATGCTTTCTAGTGTTTCCAAGAACACTACTCCAAACTTCCTGCACCTCTCATAACATGCTTCCATCAAAAGCACTACACTTTTGTTGAGGCTGTAAATGTCTTTGCCATTCATAAATGTATCTGTATACGCTATCTTTATTGAAAACCAACAATCCTTTTCCCCTTAATATTAGTGCATGTTCATAGTCATTGTGATGCAAGATAAACTGTTGGTGTTGTCTAGTGCTCCTCCTTCTAATTGAACAGTTGGTATTATCTAATTTGTGGAGGAGAGAAAATGTAATTATGAGACGGTCCAAATTGAAAGTCTTCAGTCCAAATTGTGATCAATGATTCATCCATGTGCATGCTAAACAGTGCATAAAAAATGGCTACAAATACATCATTGCCTTGAGTGAATGCAGAGTGTCGCAGCTATCATACTTGGAGATGGGTCAGAATCAGGGCTTTATCCATTGACGAAAAGACGAGCAGCTGGCGCTATTCCTATTGCAGCAAATTACAGACTTGTCGACATTGCTGTGAGCAATTGCATCAATAACGACATTACCAAGATCTATGCTCTCACTCAGTTCAATTCCGCCTCTCTTAATTCTCATCTGATCAACACTTATTCAAACATTGGTCTTGGGAAGGACGGATTTGTTGAGGTTTTGCCAGCTTATCAGAGCCCTGAACATCAAAATTGGTTTCAGGTTGATCCCTACCTACACCAATCATTTTTCCAAATCATTGCAAACTATATTTGTTTGCTTGGTTACATGAAAATGTTAACAAAATTTTCCATATTTGCAATCTTATGCACATGAGCAAAATTCCATGTTGTTCTATATAGGCAGTGCATGTTCTATTTCTCAACATGAACAAGTATGGAAAAATGATTTTCTGAGTTTAATATTTCTTGCATTTGCGTACCTTTTCAAGAAGGTTACCCATTTTTTTATTAATTAGTGCAGCAGTGTTCTTGTGTTGAGTGTACGTATAGGTTCAGACTAGCAACAATAAACTCTATTATACATTTCCAATTCTAGCAAAATAACTGGTCACCTCCTTTTTCAGGATTAGAGACTTTCTGGCCAGTTCGAAGGTTATTTTGAAGTCATCTAACATAATCCCATTTTCCAAATCTTGAGAATAAAACAAAAATCATTTGCCATGTGACGCAATCATTATCACAGAAGTTAGAACTTCCCAGAAGCTGTTAAATTCTTTGCTGTGGTTGTCATAATTCCCAAGATTGTTAAGCTTGCGTGTTTTGTTTTATCCTTTTTCAGGGCAGTGCTGATGCAGTAAGGAAATATTTATGGATGCTGGAAGAGCATCCAGTTACAGACTTTTTGATACTTCCTGGCCACCACCTCCACAGAATGGACTTCCATAAACTAGTACAAGCTCATAGGAGTAGTGCTTCTGACATTACAGTCGCTGTTTCATCTACCACAAGCAACCAGAATCCAGGTTTTGGCTCTCTTGAAGTAGATTGTCAAAATTGGAAACGTGGACATATAAAGAAATCAAAGCAAGAGCAAAAAGACACAACAGTAGGTTTTCCATCCTTTCACACCTAGATATATTGGAAAATGAAAGGAAAAAATACCTTATTTTATGCAGTAATTACTACTACATTTCGTTGTGAATGATTATTGACAAATGTTTTTTACTCTGAAACTTTTCAACAGGTTCGTTAGAAGTACATTAAGTTCTTCTGACTTATCATATTTCCATTTTAAAATTTAGGTGATATGTCCGGAGAACTTGAAGGATAAGTTACTTAGCATGAAGAAAATGGGGATATTTTTAGTTCGGAGGGATCTCATGACGAAGCTTTTAACTGAGTACTTCCCTGAGGCAAATGATTTAGGAACTGAAGTAATATCAGGTGCAATGTCTATAGGGCTGAAGGTTAGCTTTTCATTATAGTGCTAAAAAATATATTTCATATTCATAGTTTTTTGCATCAGAAAAAAAATCCTGGTTATAGTTGAAGGTGTTTCCTGAGTTATGATAACGGAAAAATACCTTGACTACTTTTCTCCATGCAAGTTTTGAGTTGGTTACAACATAGGTCTATGAACAATATTGCACGTCTCAGCTGTATCTGAGCATTTCCAACAGCAAGATCTCAGATTCTACAAAAACATGAAGCGGCAAGGACATTGATGATTGCTGTCCTGCATATAGGGAGTTAAGAACTAATTCATAGACTAGAATGAAATATGTTTAACATTGAAGTATTTAGCGCATTGCATTCCCAGTCTTCATTGATATCCCAACCACTTGGAATGTGGAAAACACGTCTGCCATATCTCACAGAATCATTTGGATAGAGTTATTGGTTGTTGACACTTGCATCCATAGCTGCTATTAACATTCTGCATGCACATTACACTTCAATTTGAAGATAAAAACGTTATGCCTCTTTTTAATTTTTTTCGTCTCAATGAACTATAAGAATGAACTAACATACAAGCTAAAGTTGGGTAGGAATCAGGTGCAGGATTACTTATATGATGGGTATTGGGAGGATATGGGTACTATTGAAGCCTTCTATCAAGCAAACATGGAAAGCACGCAGAAAACAACATCAGGTTTTAAGTCAGTACTCTTTTCTGCAAAGAAATCTGAGAACAATTACTCAAAAATTCTTTCTTCTCTTGACACATTTCCTTTTTTATCCAGTTTCTTTGATAGAGAGTCTCCAATATATACCTTGCCACGGTATCTTCCTCCCACTACAATAACAGATGCAGCCATTGAAGATAGTGTCATTGCAGATGGTTGCTTCTTTAATGTAGGTAATTTTGTAATTTAATGCATCAGCTTATGCATACAACTTGTACCTGTATATAGTGGAAAGTAAATTCTAAGAAAAACACACCAAAGCATAGAAAGATATAGGAAATTTGAATTTAGACTTCCTTTCTATCTTGCTGATTCTTGAATGTTGATCGAATTGACTAAGTGTAGCAGTGCAAGATTAAGCGCTCCGTGATTGGCATGAGAACTTGGGTTGGTGATGGGGCTGTGGTTGAAGATTCTGTGGTCATGGGTTCAGATCCTTACCAAGTTAAAAGCCTCTCCTGAAGTTGACTATTAATTATCCTTTCTCTTTCCTTCTTTCCTTTGTTTTTGAATTTTTGAATCATGCCATTGCAATTTTGTTCCTAACAGATCAATGACGTGCAAAGGAGTATGATTGATAAGAATGGTGTGAGCATCCCAATTGGGATTGGGAAACAATCTCACATCAGAAAAGCCATAATAGACAAGAATGCACGAATCGGAAGCAATGTCAAGGTAATCGATTCTTCAAAATTTTCAATCATAGTTCTCATATTCCTGATCCTGCCATGAATAATTTTATGAATCATGCCAGCAACAAAAATTTAAATGACAATGCAGTGCCTCGGATTATGAAAAATTCAACTGAATTACTGATAATAACCAGGATAATGGCATACTGATTCTTTCATTGTTTCTTTATAATTCTATTTTTGTAGATTATAAATAGTGATGGAGTCCAAGAAGGAAACAGAGAAGATCATGGATACGTCATCAGTGGAGGCATAGTGATTGTTCTAAGGAGTGCAGTGATCCCAGATGGCAGCATCCTATGATTGATGCATGGATTGAGCTCGGCTTTTCTATTGCTCATGAAATGCAAAAAAGTGTAAATGGTGTATCATCTTCCTTCAACATTCACATGAAATATTTTTATTCAATCATTCGTCAAGTTGTAGGAATTTGTTCAATAAAGTCAGAGCCATTCATTTAATCGGTTGCGCAATAAGCACAAAATCAGTTCATGTTCTGTATCCATATCTTATGTTCAGTCCAAGAAGGAAACAGAGAAGATCATGGATACATCGTCAGTGCAGGCATGGCATAAGGACTGCAGTGATCCCTGATGGCAGCATCCTATGAGTGATGCATGGATTGAGCCTGTCTTCTCTATTCTCGTGAAATGCAAAAAGCGCACTACCGTCTCCCTTCAGTATTCGCACAAAATATTTTTGTTCAATGATTCCTCAAGATGTAGCAAATTGTTCAATAAAGTCAGAGCCATTCATTTAATAAGTTGTACAATAAGCACAAAAGCAGTTCATTTTCTGTATCCACATCTTATGTTCAGTTCTTTACGCATTTGTTGCATGGCAATGAGTGTTTGATAAGCGTGATTATTAACTGCTGCCATGAATACATGCTGATAAACTGCTCCGATTATGAACAAAAGCCGTGTACCTTAATTGAAAATGTGGAATCTCCAATAGCTTGGTGTCATCTTCTCCTGAAAATGGTTTGAGGTGAATTGTAGATCACTTCATGATCTTCAAATCATGTTATCTTCAGAGATAAATAGTGAATATAGTTAAAATAAATGGGGGATAATGATTGACCATGTCGGTAGTAATGGAAAAAGTAAAGTTGTTACGGTCAGTGTGTGCTAAATTAACCATTGGAAAATGGATTTTCCATTCCATGGATTCCCCACCTAGGAACAAAACTTCACACTACTGTCTCTTCCCCAAAATTTGAGCATTGGATTTTTCTATCATCAAACATCAAAAGAAGTTCCATCTTATGATGGTCAGATGACTGTATTGTTTGCTTCACAGTACATTAGTAAGAATACTTTTCGAGGAAAATTTTACTGTGAACTACTTGAATTCCACATATTCTTCCGAGAAGATGATGGTTGTGGATGGTTTATAAATTTAACCACTTCCAATTGCCCCCTGCAGGTGACAACAATCTTCAAACCATGGTTTACAATCTATGGTCCAAAAGTGAAGTGGCCTGCCAGCCTATTTAAAATTGTAGACCAGTAGTGCAATGGTGAGGCAAAATTGCAATGAAGATGTAAATAGGAAATTAATATGATGGTTATTTTGTCTACAATGAAGATGTAAATAGGAAATTAATATGATGGTTATTTTGTCTACAATGAAGATGTAAATAAGAAATTGATATGTTTGTTACTTATCTGCTGTATTTCCAATATCTCTACTTTTTTCTAACAATACTTACATTTTTTATTATATTTTTACATCTAGGGTGTGTTTGGCAATTTGCAAAAGTTGTCAATTTAAAACTTTTTATGGTGCGTTTAGTAATGGATAAAACTTTTGATGAAAAGTTGTAGAGAGTAGAAGTTGTCAGATGATGTGATATGATAGGAGTAATAATGATGAATAAATAGTATAAAGTTGAAATAGATAGGTTAGTTGTGTTGGTAGTTGTGTAGAAATGATTGAAAGGTAGGGTAGTTGTATAGAAAAATGTGAAAAAATTGTTAAAAAATAGGGTAGTTGTGGAGAATGAAAAGTTTTAAATTTAAAAGTTTTAACTTGACAACTTTCACTTATTACTAAACACACCCGTAGGGTGTGTTTGGTTACACACAAAACATGTCAATGAAAAAACTTTTCGATAAAAAACTTTTCACTCCCCATAACTACCTTATTTTTTAATTATTTTTTCACATTTTCCTATATAAACAACCCCCTACTTTTCAATCATTTCCACACAAATACCCATACAACTACCCTATCTATTTTAACTTTATTCTCTTTACATCTCATTATTACCCCTATCATATCACATCATTTTCTATCAACTTGATAACTTCTACTATGAAAAGTTTTCATCAAAAAGTTTTACCTCCAACCAAACACACCCTTGATCTAAAACTTGTCACCCTCCATAACTACTCTTTTTAAAATTATTTTTTACACATATTTCTATACAACAACCCCACTTTTCAATCATTTCTACACAATTACCAACACAACTAATCTATTTATTTTAAAATTATTCTCTTTACTTCTCATCATTACCCCTACAATATCATATCATTTTCTACTAATTTGACAACTTTTACATAAAAAACTTTTCATCGAAAGTTTTACAACTTCCCAAACACACCACTAATTTGTTTCTATTGATTTTATTCATAATATCATTGTTTATCCTATCCACATGATTTACACGTTTATCTCTATTTTAGTTTATATTTCCTATTACCCAAACACTTTTGCAAGTTGGGACTCTTTGGAAAGTGCAGGAAAATATATGCAAATTGGCGCTGACTTAGAGTGTGTTTGGGAAGTTGTAAAACTTTTAATGAAAAGTTTTTTATCTAAAAGTTGTCAAATTAGTAGAAATGATGTGATATTGTAGGGGTAATGATGAGGAATAAAGAGAATAAATTTAAAATAAATAGGTTAGTTGTATTGGTAGTTGTGTAGAAATGATTGAAAAGTAGGGTTGTTGTATAGAAAGATGTGTAAAAAATAATTTAAAAAAGAGTAGTTATGGAGAGTGACAAGTTTTAGATTGAAAAGTTTTAACTTGACAACTTTTGCAAATTGTCAAACACACCCTTAAATTAAGCTGTTGCCAAGCTCGGTAGCTTTCAAGCTGGTTGGTGTTTCTTCTCAACCCACTACATCCGCGGACTACCTTTTTGACTAGTCCCGCGTTCTACACTGCCAGCTCCTGAGCCATTTTCCCCAAAACGCTCCCAATCCCTAGAATTTAAAAACCAGAGCTTGCAACGGTCTCTCCCCTCATGCCAGCTCCCGCCACAAATTTGAATTTTCCAGCGCCATTCCAGCTGTCAAAGGTCTCATCCTTCATGGTTGCGAGCAGACGGGAGCAGGGGGAAGAGAAGAAGAAGCGGACAAGAGAAGCATCGGCAGCTAAAGTCGTCTGCAAAAGCAGCGAAGATATCGAGGATTTTGGTCGGGAAGAAGTTGAAGAGATTAGGACCTCTCTCCTACACTGGTATTACGAAAACCAGAGGGTTTTGCCGTGGAGAATCAACCAAGATGACGACGAAGCGGGGCAAGGAGCCGAAGAGCGAGAGGCGCGAGCTTACGCTGTCTGGGTATCGGAGGTGATGCTGCAGCAGACTAGGGTTGCGACTGTCATCGACTACTATAATCGTTGGATGGAGAAATGGCCAACCGTTTCAGATCTTGCTCTGGCTTCTCAAGAGGTAACGAGGTCTTAGCTTTACTGTAGTCCGATAAATTGAAATGTCATCTTAATATGTTGATGGAATTTAATTGACTAATCTTATCGGTGTAGTCTCTAAAATTCTTGCATGTGTGGGCTGCTCATCGTTTTCAAACACATTTTTGCATGGATAGTCGCCTTTTTTTTTTATTGGGGTTCATAGCTTCTAAAATTCCCACAATTTCTCACCTTCTGGTACGTTTCATTTACTTTTATCCTATTTTGCATTTGCTTTTTGCAGGAAGTTAACGAGATGTGGGCAGGCTTGGGATATTACAGACGTGCTCGCTTTTTGTTAGAGGTATGCTTGACTTAAAAATCTTCTACTCCTAAACCAAATCACATGCTAGCAAATTTATGAAACTGATAAAAAATCCCACTTCCTCTCCTCAAGCGTTTCTTCCTTTATCGTAAACTTTTTTTTTTTTCTTTTTTTTTTTTCGAGTTGTTGTTTTTAGGGGGCAAAGTCAATTGTCGGAGGCGAATTTCCCACAACAGCATCTGCCCTTCGGAAGGTTCGAGGCATAGGAGATTACACCGCCGGGGCAATTGCTTCCATAGCTTTCAAGGAGGTGCCGTGTCTTGTTGTCTCTCTTTTGTTTCTTTTATCTACATGTTGAAGAAGATGAATACTGGAAGCTTGTCTAGATTTTGACTTCATGGTTTCAGGCGGTGCCTGTGGTTGATGGAAATGTGATTAGGGTGATTGCCAGGCTTAAGGCTATTTCCGCAAATCCAAAAGAGTCGAGAACCATCAAGATCTTCTGGTCAGTTGGTGAAACTTTCATAATTGTCATTCCCTTCTCTTTCATTATGTTTTCTCCAGACGGGTACAAGCGCTGCTCATCTTGATGGTCAACCTTTTCTGGCCAATTGTGCAGTGACCTTGACAACTGCTTGTCTTATGTCAACCTTTTCTGCCAGATCATGCGGTAACCTTGACAGTTAGTTAGCTAGGCCCTGTTTGTGGATGGGCCTTGTGACAAATAATCCATGCATCGCTGATCAGAGATCTCACCTTCCATGCAGAGAATAATTAGCAACAAGGACCAATTCACATTGGTTTCTGCTAAACCAGTTATGTGAAGTTCCGCGTTATGGATAACAATGAATGGAGCAATGCTGACAAACTCTTGCAGTTCCTCTCTCTTTCATTTCACAGTTTCTATTTTCTTTTTTCTCAGGAAGTTAGCAGGGCAGCTGGTTGATCCTCTTAGACCTGGCGATTTCAACCAAGCTCTGATGGAGCTTGGATCTACCATTTGCACTCCAACCAGTCCAGGCTGCTCTACATGTCCCATTTCTGACAAGTGTCATGCACTCTCTATCTCCAGAAACTGCAAATCAAGAAAGGTAACGGATTATCCAACGAAGGTGGCAAAGGTGAAACAAAGGAATGATTTCGCTGCGGTTTGTGTTGTTCAAATTACAGCAAACAAGGATCCAGAGTTCCATAATAAAAGCAATGAAAATGATGTTTTCCTGATTGTAAAAAGGCCAGATGAAGGACTGCTTGCTGGCCTTTGGGAATTTCCTTCAGTTCTTCTGGATGCAGATGAATATGATGCAAGGACAAGGAGAAAAGCGGTGAACAAATATCTAAAGACGTCTTTTAAGCTTGATATGGAGGAAAATAGCATTGTCATTTTAAGGGAAGATGTTGGAGAATATGTGCATGTTTTCAGTCACATTCGATTAAAAATGTATGTGGAGTTACTGATTTTGAATTTGAAAGGTATGTTGTGCTTTCATGTTGTACCTGCCCAATGCATTTTTTTTTATAATCATAGAAATAGCTGCTTCCTCCATTATTATTTACTATATATACTTTGTCTTAAAGGTGGTGTCATTCCCTTGAACGATCAACCAGACGGGAACTTGCTGGCATGGAAGTGTGTTAATGCTGCATCCATGGAAAGGATGGGATTTACATCCGGAGTAAGAAAGGTGTGGTGGTATATGCATTCAAACCAACTCTTGTTTTACCTATGATCTGTGACTTCACTCATTGTTTTTGAACCATAGAAACTTTTTCCATATGCAGGTTTATAATATGATTGAGGATTTTAAGAAGAGCACAGACCATGGAGCCAGAAAATATCACAGGCACAAGAAAAATAAAAAAACAAATTCATAAAATGAGTGCTCGGTTGATCTGTTGTTGTCTGATTGAATTGGTTCTCTAGAGGTGCCATAATGTAGTAATTATGAAGTTGGGTCTGAGCTGGATACTTTTACCTTTCCTTTTTCTCCATTTTCATATAAATATCGTTATTTGTTCTGATTCAGATAGTTAACAATTATTACGGTTATTTATATAATTGTTCAAGTGTCATGCATGGATGCAGGCTGTCATCCAGTGGATCAACCTTTTCTTTTGAAATCATGTACATTGCTGAATTTGTTTCATCTACATCAATAGTCCAAATACTATTGTTTCCTGAATTTTGTCGGCTGTGTATGCTCAAGGAAGTTGATTTTGAGGGATACCTTGCAATGTTGCAGAGTTTCAGTCCATTGGAAACCAAAAAAAAAAAACGTTATCTTTTTAAAGATGAATAAGTGAATTACTGAATTTGCTGATTAGCCATGTTCCCACTAATCACTTAAAATAGAATAATGAGAACAATGGACATACACAAGGGCTCTGCAACAGCATCGTCTGCATCTTCCTGGGCGAGCAACATCATGCTGCAGGTAGTTTCAAAACTTGTTGGATGGTTTCAATCCGTGCAACACCCTTTGCATAGGCCAATGACCCTCTTCAAAAGAGAAAACCAAGAAAATAATTTACGCGTAGGATGAAGATGGATTTAATTATCATCTAAAAAAATCAGCAGATAAGGCGGACACAGTCAACGGCGAAAAAAAACACCCCAAAATCCAAATTTCTGTCGTCGTCTTCCCCTTTATCGTCGTAGCTGTTTCTGCCCTCTGCTCCGAGCAGCGTCATCTCCTCTCCTGGCGTGATTGTTACGTCTCCTCTCAACGTCGTCTCCCCATCTCACTTTATGATTGCAAGTTTTCAACTAGTTTTTCTGGTTCAATCTGGATTTATGTCCGAGGCAACCTATCAGTCCTTCCCCAAGTTGCTCCGATAGGCGTCTTTTTGCGCTCGGAACAGGGTGGAGGTATTGGTTTTCTTCGGAGGACCAAATTTGAGAAGAGGGAGGGCAGGACAGGGTGATTGACGCGGGGTCTGCTTTGGGCGAGAAGGGGGAAAAGGCAATGGCGAGCGAATTGGCGGCATAAACTAAGAAGGATGAATCCGAGTGTAGGGGACCTTCTGGGTGCAGAGCTTCAAACAATGGCGATCTCGGGAACCTCCATCAGGATGATTGATCTAGGAGAGGAGGATGCAATTCTCTGCTCTATATGGGCTAGCAAATCATACAACCGAGAGCTCTTTAAAACTATGATGCGCAGGCTGTGGAGGACAAACGGAAATATCCAGTTCACGTATATTGGGAAAAATCTCTACAAGGTCTCTTTCTCTGACAGGGGCGACAAAGATAGGGTATTGGCAGGTCGATCCTGGTTGTTTGAATGGAAAATGGTGCTTCTAGCTGACCTTAAGGAGAAGATTGATCATGCCCAGGTGGTGCTTGTAAAAACGCCTGTGTGGATGCACATTTTGGGAATCCCTTATCTAGTTGATAAACGATGTATTGGGAACAGCATTGGCAAATCTTTTGAGCAGTTGTAGGAGATGGAGGTCACAGAATCTACACTCAAGCTAAAAGTCACGGTGGATTGTAGGGAACCGCTGAGGAGAGGAGTGTTTATTCAAATTGAATCACAGAAGTGCAAATGGGTGAGTTTTCAATATGAAAATCTTCCAACCTTCTGCTTTTTCTGTGGTACCATGGGCCATGCACATAAAGACTGCCACAATCTCCTCAGAAAAAACATGCAAACTTCAGAAACTGACATGTCATATGGAAACTTCTTGAGAGTGGGAACTAGACCCATGCGTTTGAAATCAGATATGGACTATGGAAATAGAGTGGAACCGTGGAGGTATTTGGGCGATAGAAATCTAACTCAATTGGAGCCGGAGGGGATTGATGTTGATATAATGGTAACCAATGAGGAGGTGGGGTCTCAGGAAAAGAATCAAATGCATGACAGTAAGGTGGAACAACCTGGAAATTTTCTTCAGCAGCCGCATACCCCTCCTCTAGTGACGGATACGCTATTGATGGGAAGGAAAACTCACCATATTGCAGCAGGTTGTCTGCTACTATGGAATCAATACCTGAGCGTTTGTCAATGCTGCATAGCCCCTCCACCCTCATAAAAGAAAGTATCATTCCCACAATCACACCCCAGCCTACTACCTTACTTGGTCCACTAAACACATCTACTGCTACCCTCATAAAAACATGTTTTACTCCCACAAACACACCCCAACCTGCTGCTTTGCTTAGCCCACCAAACACTTTGACTGATACAGTTCAGTCTCATACCCCAAATCCCGAATATGTTCAGGAAACAGGGGGGTCGTCTGTGATGCTCGTGGGTAAAACTTGCGCCCACAGGCCGTGTTCCTCAGCTGGCTCCTGCTAAATGTCCCGTCTCTACCATATCCCTAATGCTGGAATTGGAGCGCACGTTTGGTCCTGATATTACGTCGTGCTTGCAACAATCATTATGGAATAGCTATGACGGCCAGGGGGGAGGTTCTTTCTCTACAGCTCAGCAATGCAAGGGGGTGGAAACGCCCCCCAAATCTAGAGGAAGATGGAAGAGAATGGCAAGGGGTATGGAGAGCAATGATCAGGAATGCCACCAAGGGGAGCAACCATTGGTGGACAATAAAAGGTCCACAGACGAATGAAAATGATGGGATGAGTTACTCTCTGAAATGCTTAAAGAAGGAGAATTTCTATGGAAAAGTGGAGGTGGAGGCTGAGGGCCCACCTCTTTTAATATGACTCTTATAGCTTGGAATTGTCGTGGGCTTGGGAACCCACGTGCAATTCGCTGCCTTCTTGACTTGGTCAGGAAACAAGCTCCCATCCTGGTCTTCCTCAGTGAGACAAAATGCTCGACAAAGGAGATGGAGGGGATTAGGTGCAAATTAAAATTTGATTGTTGTTTTGCCGTGGACTCTTTGGCAAGAAGGGGCGGTTTGGCACTCTTTTGGAACAATGACCTTCTTGTTATAATCCAGAGTTTTTCTTTTCACCATATTGATGTTGCTGTGCGAGGTTGGAGGCTCACTGGTTTCTACGGCCACTCCGACACACACCGTAGAGCGCAGAGTTGGCATATTCTAAATCAGTTGAAAGTACGGTCTGAAATCCCTTAGTTGGTTATGGGAGATTTTAATGAAGTAACGGGACCTACAGAATACTTAAGTCAGAGAATTCGACCCCAGGCACAGATTGACATGTTCTGCAATGTGATGGACAACTGCAACTTGCTAGATCTAGGATATGTGGGCCCGCCCATGACTTGGAGAAACAATAGAAGTGGTCATCAGTGAGTGGAAGCTCGACTAGATAGGGGCCTCTCTACCCCCAGCTGGTTAAATCTATTTCCTTTTGCAAAGTTATTCCATCTAGTTGTGGCCACCTCTGATCACTACCCTATCATGATAGCCCTGGATACAAAGAAAAAGAACAAAAAGCCACCACGCGAGTTTAGATATGAGCTTTTCTGGGCTAGAGATAAGGAGGCTCATCGCATTGTTGACCATATTTGGCTCTCCCAACCAAATATGGGTGCTATGAATATTGACTTCTTTGGATGGAAGATAAAGAAATGTAGTGTTGAGCTATCTAAGTGGAATCGAAAACGGCGGGGCAACCTCAGGCAAGCCATTCAGCAGAAACAGCGCGAGTTAGCATCTCTTTCTGCGCAGTGCCCCTCTGACCAAAGAGATGAAGAGGTGAAGGAAATAAAATACAAGATAAACGTCCTCCTGGAAGATGAAGAGGAATTATGGAAGCAACGAGCAAAGACCCATTGGCTACTGGAAGGGGACAAAAACACGACTTTCTTCCATCGGATTGCATCTAATCGGCGCCGATTAAACTCCATTGAAGCCCTTTGTGATGCAAATGGTTTTTGGGTCCGGGATCAAGATAAACTACTGGAGTTAGCGGTTGCACACTTCTCAGGCGTCTACTCATCATTGGGCCCAACAGAAGTTGATCGGGTCACAACTCTTATAAGCAAAAAACTAACAGAAAATCAAAAATAGCTAATGGTCAAGCCCCTTGAATTTGATGAAGTAGTAAAAGCTCTAAAAATCATGAACCCAACAAAGGCTCCGGGACCGGATGGAATGTTAGCTGGCTTCTACCAGAAACATTGGCAAACGGTCAGAAAGGATGTATTCTTATTTTGCAAAGCTTTTATGGAGGAATCTGATTCAGCACAACAATCTAAACAGCTTCGGTATATGAACTCAACCACTCTTGTTTTGATTCCAAAAAATGCTGGAGCTCAAACACTGACTCAGTTTCGCCCTATTAGCCTCTGCAATGTTGCATACAAGATTCTTGCCAAAGTCCTTGCGAATAGACTGAAACTATGCCTTCGTGATGTTATTAGTGAGCAACAAAGTGCTTTTGTTCCGGGTCGGCTCATCACTGACAATATGTTTGTCGCTTACGAAGCCATTCACTCTCTTCGCAGAAGAAAGAAGGGTAAGAAGCAGGATGTGACCATAAAGCTGGATATGTCTAAGGCCTATGACCAAGTGGAATGGGTGTTCCTTCAGAAGATCATGGTTACTATGAATTTCAGTCCGGTATGGATAAATTGGATTATGAGCTGTATAAAATCAGTGATGTACCGTGTAAATGTCAATGACTTCAAAACCAAGTATTTTCAACCACAGAGAGGATTACGACAAGGAGATTCGCTCTCCCCTTACCTTTTCATTCTGTGTGCTGAGGGCCTTTCTGCCTTGATATCAAATGCAGTAGTCGATGGAAGCATTCATGGTATTAAAATAAATCCTCATGGGCCATCCCTCACCCACTTATTTTTTGCTGATGATGCTCTCATTTTTATTCGAGCTACGGATCAAGATATCAGAAATTTCATGACCATTCTTCAACAATATTCTGATTCTTCTGGACAAGTGATAAATGTTGATAAAACATCGGTATTTTTTAGTTCCAACACGGGGGGCAACCGACGTGGGGAGATTACTCAACTTCTAGGATCTATGGACCGAGAGTTCCATAATTACCTTGGACTTCCAGCATGGCTGGGTAGGTCCAAAAAAGCATGTTTAAAGGACTAAAAGAGCAAATATGGCAAAAAGTTCAAGGTTGGAAGGGTCGGTTACTATCCTGGGGAGGAAAGAAGACTTTAATCAAAGCAGTTGCCCAAGCCATTCCAACATACACTATGAGTATCTTCTTGCTCCCTAAATCTTTCTGTAATGAGATCAATGGGCTTTTAAGCAGGTTCTGGTGGGGCGAGACGGAAAACAAGCGCAAGATGAGTTGGGTTGCTTTGAAAAATATATGTAAGTCAAAGCTCATGGGTGGGCTTGGATTCAGGGACATTCACACTTTTAACTATGCTCTTCTTGACAAACAAGGGTGGAGGCTGTCTACTCTCACCAAATCTTTATGTCATGAGGTTCTTAAAACAAGATATGTTCCGCATGGAGATATATGGAAGTGTCATGCCAAATCCTCGGATTCCTTCACATGGAGAAGTATTCTGAAAGCTAGAGATGTGGTGCATCAGGGATGTAAATGGCGTATTGGAAACGGCGAGCGGGTGCAGTTCTTTAAGGATCCGTGGCTAGACACCAGGCTGACCAAGGTTGGCCCTCTTCCGTCCTCAATGCAGGATAATGTGATGGTCAGTAATTTCATCAACCAAGGAACCGAGACATAGAACAAGGATCTCATTGTGGCTGCTGTGGGTGACATTGGCTGACAAGCAATCAACATTATTCCCCTTCCACAAACAGCTGAGGAGGATTGGATGTTTTGGCAACATGAACCCAATGGAGCTTACACTGAAAAATCTGCATACAGGATCCTAAGTGGCATATCTAATCATTCCTCTAACTTTGATATTTACAGGGCTATTTGGAGGACCAAGCTACCAAGCAAAGTCCTCATTTTTGGGTGGAGGCTGTTCAAGGACGTCCTGTCAACAAAACAGAATATGATTAAAAAGGGTATTGTGGTGGATCCATTATGTCTTTTTTACAAGAATGGCGTCGAGGATTCAAACCGTATTTTCACGGAGTGCGCATTTACTAGGGCAATCTGTCAAAGAGCTGCAAGACTATCCACGTTATGGGGCACGATACAAGATATTTTGAGAACTCTTGCCTAAAAGGACAAAAACGATGATCTTGACCCATTCATTCTTTGTTGTTGGAGATTGTGGTTCCTGCGGAATATGCTTAGAGTGGAGGGAGCTCAACCAGTTTTACTCATATTTTTGAATATGCTTAGAGTGGAGGGAGCTCAGTACAGGAGGGCCAAATTTATTATTCATTCCGGCATGGTTGACAAGCAGCTTGTGTCTAGATGGACTAAACCGCCGAACGGTGCCTTCAAGATAAATGTGGATGCCCAAAACCAAGGGGATAAACAATGTTTGGGGTTTGCAGCTGTCATTCATGACTCGAGGGGTTTTTTCATCGCTGCAAAGGGGTGGAGACGAAGGGGCAGTATGAAACCTTTACTTATGGAAGCTACCACTTTTCTCTTGGGAGTTAAATGGGCTCTCAACCTAAAATTGAGTCATATGCAACTGGAGTCTGATTCACTTTGCCTCTTCAACTTTCTGTCGAATGATTGTCCCATCCTTTCCCCGGTTGGAAATGTGATCAGTGAGATCAAATCTATTCTCTCTTCCTCTAGTAATATCTCAGTTCACCATGTGTTAAGGCAAGGAAATACGGTTGCTCATTCCTTAGCTGATTTTGTCTCTCTTTCTTTTTTGGATAGTTATGTTTGGTGGGGTAATCCACCTCTGGTTATAGTAGAAAAACTTTGTACAGATAATTTTTTGGCAATGAAATTATTGGATAACCTCATCCCTCCCCCTGACATATTTTAAGGAAGTTGGGATAAAGTCTTTCCTTTTCATAAAAAAAAAGATGGATTTCAAAAATCCAAGACACGAAATCATTGAAATGGATGGATATTGATTTTTTGGACTGTAAGGTGGTTTATCAAGCGCGTCAGAGATGTAAGCCAATTATAAAGCTAACCTCAATCATATCCGCATGTACTTAGAAACTAATCCGCAGATGCCCTCAACCCAAAAAAAAAACTTTTCCTAGAAAAAGCCCAAGAAAAATAACAAGTGGATGAAAATTGATCTTTTTAGCAGTGTTGTTAGAACCGAAACTGGATCGGCCGGTCCGACCGGGAATCGGCCCAATGTCCGGTTCGTTTACCTGTGGTCCGGTTTAACTATATTAAACCGCTTGAACCGTAGAACCGGCGGTCGAACCGGACGTTGCGGTTCAACCGCATGCGACCGGTTCGTCGGTTCTGCAGATGTTAAAAAAAAATCGTGACAGGACGCAACAGAGCACGCCCTGCACGCGGCTTTCCCAAAGATTCCTAGTCAAAGCATATTTTGACCTGTCATTGTCTCCACCGCATCATTGGCTGAAAAATAAAAAGGATTAATTTCATCACGCTTACTCAAAAGTAAGAGAAATGCAAGTAGTGGCGGAAACTACGACGGGTTACACCGAGTTAATTTTGACTCAGCTCTTATTTTTCATCCTAAGTCTAGGTAACATTGACAGAATTTTCACTTTTTTGCAATAGGTATTTAGACAAATATCAAGTTAGTCTCGAGTTGGGTACCAATGCAAGATAAGTATAATAGTTATAAAAAAAAATTTACACTCATCTAGTATAAAATCACACTTATGTTAAATTTATAGGTTGAGTATTTCAACATTTTACTAGATTGACATGTTTATAAAAATATTTTAAAAAAAACAAAAAATATATTTTTTGACCAGTTGGAAAGAATTAGTGCTCGGATATCTATTGTCTACATTAAGTAAGACCTACTACATGCCAAATACAGAATACTAACTAATAGGTTAGATATACTAAGAAATGCATATTTAGAGATTTTTTAAATCTTGCTATTAATTTTTCTGCATATTTTGTACTTATATTGTGATTTTTAAAATCTAACATATATATTTAGGATTTATGAAAATATAATTTTATCAATATATTTATTTAAAATTTAAAATTAATTTAATATTTATGACATCATAAATATGTCATGCTGACGTCATCGGTTCGAACCGGTTTGTTTAACCGGTTAAACCGGTTCGAACCAAACTAGTTCCTTTTTCGGTTCAATCACCAGTTCGGTTCTAACAACATTGTTTTTTAAACGTTTTATATTTTTAATTGTATTTTTCTGAAATTTTACCTATTTTGAATCTATTCAATTTATAAGCAACATCACCACGTCCCCTCGTGGTTCAAATAGCTTACCTTACCCTCAGTTGCTGCCTCCTCCTAAGACCTGCTCGGCCCTTGGAGAGTATCGGGATAAAATAACTTTGCTAGTTCGCTTATAAAGTATAAACAGATTGACTTTTTTCTATTCGACTACACGTCGATGTTATTTCAATTCCCAGAGAAACAGCCACCAATCACCAAATCACTAATCAGCACTAGATTTCACTGGTGGAAGACCCACAAATTAATCAGGAATTAGCCATTGGGGGCCTCATTCATTAGCAAAATCAGACATAACAAACAGCAACAACAGATTTTATTGTTATATAGAGAATCAGTACATCATAATGTTCTGTTCCTTGAATATTTGAAATATATTGTATCGGTATTGAATTCAGCCATTTTCCTTTTCTTTTTCACCAGAATCCTCCTCCCCATCCTCAGCCCCACAATGGAGAAATCAAAAGCCCCTAACTTGGGCAGGGCAGCCGATAGGTTATCTGAACCCCTTCCTCAGCGAAGATGCCCGATCGCGAAGTCTTTGCGCCGCCGCTCTAGCTTCACCATCTGGAGCTTTTCTCTTGCGGGGATTTGAGGCATTGACAGGTCGAAGGCGAGAGAAGGGATGGATGGAAGAGTCGGATCCAATGCCGATACAGTTAGAAGGCGAGAGAAGGGATGGATGGAAGAGGTAAGTAATGTCTGCAAGCGGAATTCTTATTCTTTCGTGCCGAAAGATTGGTTTGGAGAGCGTAGCGGTCGGAAGAGATTTGGGGAGCTTGGCAGAAAGCAAAGGTGGGAGATTTTCTTTATCGCCGTTGCGTAAAGAAGAGAGCAACTCCATTGATACGAGAGAGAGAGAGAGAGAGAGAGAGAGAGAGAGAGAGAGAGAGTGTTGAGTTGGGTTGGATTGGGTTGGAGAAGGGAGTGGTGGAGAGTATTTGTAATGGATGGTGGGTTTTGGAGGGGAGATTTGAAGTTTGAAGTTTGTTGGGGGAGTGCGTTTGAGGGTTTAGATTTTTCATTTTTGAGAAGTGGAGGGAGAAGAAGCTGATAAAACTGAAAAGGGATCGGGAAAGCTGAAATTTTGGCATGCATGCAAAAAAAATACTATGGGACGCTAGGCTCGTGGACGAGAGGGAGATTCGAAAATTCGGAAATGCGAACCCTCATTCGTTTTCGTCCCTACACTCCATTCCCGCTTGCCCAGGTTGAATATCGGATTCAGGCGCCATTATGATTGTATCCTACACTTCCGAGCACTGACGCCAAGGCAACGTGGCACGTGCCAAGTGGGCTATCTCCTTGCTCCGAACTATCAACTAATTCGGGGCCATATCCGGGAAATACAAAGTGGGCACACCGATAAGAAAAATTCTCGGGGACAGGGTCAAAGGAATCGAAGGGAATTTCGGTAAGTAAAAGTTTTGAATCCTAACCGAACAACCTTTTTATTTTATAATAATTATAATATATTAATGCGGTATAAATCATTTATTATACTTACTTTAGTGTATTAAATTATAGTCTAAAAATTATTATTATTGTTGTTGTTGTTATTATTATTATTTGATTAGAGTCTAAAAAGTATTTTCAATTGAAACTTGGTCGGGTCAAAAAATAAAAATAATTTTGGGTAAAATATCATATTAAAATTTTTGTTGAATTATTGTTCAAAATAAGAAATTGTTTATCTTAAGGCTAAAATAACTTTTTTATAACTTTTTTATCTTTAGTATATGTAAATATCATTATATTCTCATCCTATTTTTATATTCCATTTAAGCCCCTTTAATCTTTTTGAATAGGCACCTATTTTTTGAACTATAATCCAAAGTTAAAATTAACAAATGGCTAATATAAAAGGTTGTTATTTAGTGCACTCAGGTGCAAAAATTCATTTTTATATTTTTTGTTTTATATAATTATTAATTTAAGTATGTTTTGGAAATGATAAAACTTTTGATGAAAAGTTATTGAGATTAAAAGTTGTAAAATGACGTCATATAAAAAAATAATAATAATGAGTAAAAAGAATAAAGTTAAAATAAATAGGTTATATATATATAAGTAGTTATGTAAGAATGATTAAAAAGTATGGTAGTTATATACGAACATGTGAAAAAGTAATTAAAAAAATATAATAGTTGTGTAAAATGAAAAATTTTATGAACTACGAGACACCCTTAGATGTGTTTAACACATGTATTAAGTTTTATCGTTTTTGATTTTTTTAAATTAATGGCATTTTCATAATTTTGAATTACAAAAAGATCACTGATTTTAAAAATCTAAAAATCTCCAAAGATTGTAAAACTTGATACATATATTAAACACACTTGAAGTAACAATTGTATAAAATTTTTTAAAATATATAAAAATTAGATTTGTGCACTCGAGTGCACCGAAGGTTAATGCAACAAGTGCATAAAATTGGTTGCATAATATAAATATGGATTCTGATACAGTGCACCCTGGTGCTTTAACCCAATTTTTAAATTTTTAATTTTTTTTATATAATTATTAATCTAAGTGTCTTTAATATGTATATCAAGTTTTACCATTTTTGGAGATTTTTAGATATTTATTTTTTATTTTTAAAAATTAGTAGCATTGTTAGTAATTTAGATTAACAGTTTATAAAAAAGTTTCATTAAAATAAAAAAATAAGTTAAATACACTATGTGCACTGGGCCTTAGTGCAACCAGGCGCAAAGAATCAAATTCCTATAAATATTGACATAGAGGTACAAATTTGCAGTTATATATTAGTTAATCTAATTGCAATTGGCTATTGATCGTTCAATGCCATCGGATATTAATCATACTATGGCAGTTCTATTTTCGCCTGTTTTAATGGAACCGACACAACCTGCATTGCCACGTACTCGCACTGCAATATGTCGGCGCGCGAGACAAATTTCACCGATTTCCTTGTAATATCCGTCCTCGTTTTACCAAGCTCTTTTTTACGTAATCACCTCCATTTTCATTATCTTGATGGATAATTAAAAATTTACTTTATCTATCTGTTGTACTTAATATTATTTATAATATTTAAAAAAAAAATTGTTTGTCTAATACTATTTACTTGGGATTCATTGAAAATCAACGTAATAAAATAGTTTGGTATTAAATATTAATTTTAAATTTGTATTTTCAAGATGTAACTCGTCTAAAATATTATTTTTATATGGACAAATGATTCTATGAAATATTATTAATTTTAATACATGTGTAAATGGATATAAGTGTTTTTTATAATTTATATGTGAATATATGTATTTTTTAACAAACGTGTACCGTGAACGTGCTTAATAATGATGAAACTTGGTCTTTTAGATAACCAAATAATGTTAAATATAATAAATGAATTAAAATTTTCATTGATAATCAAAATCTTAAAAATTAAGTGGGTTACATGGCTCTGCTTATATAACCTATTCAAAATTTAAGATTTTGATTTTTGATAGAAAATTTAATTCATTCGTTGCACTTAAAATCATTCGTTTATCTAAAATGCTAAGTTTCACAGCGATCAAGTATGTTTATGGGTCACATTTGTTGAAAAATATATATTAATGTGTAAATTATGCAAAATACTTACATCTATTTACACATATATTAAAATATAATAATACTTTATAGAATCATTTATTTACATAGAAATGATATTTTAGACGGCTTAGATGTTGAAAATACAACTTTAAAGTTGATATTTAACATTAACTATTTTATTATATTGATTTTCAATGAGGTCATGAACGGTAATATTAGACAAATAAAAGTATTCCCAATATACTAAAAATGATGCTAAATATAATAGATGAAATGAATTTTTTATTAACCATCAATATATTAAAAATAGAAGTTATAAAGAAAAGATATTTCATAAAGGCAAGACTGTAGATATACACTTGTACGGAGAAATATACATTTATTCCATCAATTGTATTTAGAATTATTTTTTTATTTACGTACTAATTTTCACCCAAATTGGATATATATATATATATATGTGAGTCTCATCTGAAAAATGGGACAGAATCAATGTCTTAAAATAGTTTAACGTAAATAACAATTTTTAAAGTTATTTTTTCAACATATAAATTATTTAAGATGTAATTCATACGTAGATAAATGATTATATAAAGTATTAATACATTTAAATGCATAATAGGCTTATTTTGAGCTAAATGCACCCTAAGTTACAGTATATATAAATACATAGTAACATGCCTCATATATATGGAGATGTTCTAGTGCGATTACGTGCTTCTTATTAAGAAATGTAATTCGAGTTCATATGAATTAGTGTGAAAGCACATACAACAAAATAGTATTAAATAAACAACTACAAGATTATATACAAAAGATAATAAGATTTACATAGAAACACATGTTAACCTAGAAGGGAAAAACTATGAAGAAGAGACAACAATCTACTATGACAAACAAATTACAGAGATACATATATAATGACTTACACTCATTCTTTAAATGCCTTACCCACATCTCCATATAAGAACGTTATGATAATCTCCTTTTTATCACGCCTCAACGGGACTCCTTATAAGACTTCGTTGAATTCATAACTGATATTCTATAGGACTCTCTATAAGTATTTACAAAAAACTAATACCCACGCTTATATATTCAAAATGCATTCTCACTTAAAAATACTACACAAGTAACTCATTCGCAGGATACAAAGACATACACCTAACACCTTTGATTTTTTAAAAATGTTAAGCACTTGTATATTTTACTTATTTTCTAAAGCATAGGTAGGAGTTAATTGTTCTAAGTTCATTGGGCTGTGATGTTAGTAATTTATGCTTGCACTTATTTATTAAGCGGGTATAGCTTATCCAGGGATCCTATGATCCTTTTCCTCACGTGTTTGCTCGCACACGTTTAAGCCTATTACAAGTAGGGGTGTTAATAGATCGGTTTGTATTGGTTGAAATATAATCGTAATCTTAATTTATTTAAAATATCTCAATATTAATCCGTTTATTAACCAATTTAAAAAACCTCAATCCTAATCTATTTATAACTCATTTAATAAATGGGTTGGGGGGTTGTTAACGAATTGTATATTAGACGACGTGAAGGCTTAAAATATGAGGTAAGAGGGTGCTTTCAGAGTAGGAAAAATGAAAATAGAACAGTAATAAGAAAATAGAATTTGAGCAGCAATAAAAAAATAAAAATTAGGTGATAAGAGAAAGACTTAGCAAGGGAAAATAATCAACAAATTTACATATATATATATATATAAATTTAATGAGTTAAATGGGTTAAATGGGTCAAACAGATTATATGGGTTAAACGGGTTGATGGGTTATAAAATCTCAATCATATTTCGTTTATTTAATTATGATGTGTTTGGTAATGAATAAAACTTTTGGTAACAAATTTTAGAGAGTAAAATTTGTCAAATGATGTGATATGATAGGGGTAACGATGAGTAGTAAAGAGGATAAAATTAAAATAGATAGGTTAGTTGTGTGGATAGTTGTGTAAAAATAATTGAAAAGTAAGGTAGTTATATAGGAAAATGTGAAAAAATAATTAAAAAATATGATAGTTGTGGAAAATGAAAAGTTTTAGATTGAAAATTTTTAACTTGACATGTTTTATTAATTTCCAAACACACCTTAAATAGTTAAATGGGTTAACTGATCGTAACTCATTTATTTAAAAATTTGAACTTAAACTCATTTATAAACAGGTTAAACGATCTGGTTAAGGAGTTATCCATGAATAGAAGGTGTATCCAGGTTGAAAATCTAATAATGTGTTCCAAGAATGAAAAAAATCATATCAAAATTAGAACAGCTGTTTTAAAAATTAAAAAATTATGTTGAAAACGGAAATACAAATTCAACAGAAGATCTTGTACGGCGTTGCCACGCCTTCAGGGACGGTTCACTTCCGCTCTAATCCGTTTCCGAGCCCGGCAGCGGCCTGGCGCATTGTATGACGTTATCCATCTCCGCCGGATTAGAGCGGCAGAAAAGTGCTAGTTTTCCTCCTTCCAAACTGGTAAGTTCTTGAATTTCCGTCTTCTATCAATCTCTCCCATCCCAACTCCTGATTTCGTCTTATGGGCACCTCTTACTTCTTAGTATTAGACGGATTTGCTTAGTGGATATGAAAATGGAAGGGATGCTTAGTACTTTCGCAGCTCATAGATGCTTGCAACCTCTGAATTTTCCCGCAAGAACTGTCGGAGGTCTTCCTGCAACGAAAATGCGAAGTGGACTTTCTAAGTGGAAGGTGGAATTTCATTCTCTGAAGACACCCAGCAAGATTTCTGTGAGTAGATATAGAGGTGATTCGGCGGGCGCGAATTCATCTCAGGATGGGAGTGACGTTGACATGGACTGGGAAGCAGAATTTTTGGGGGAGATAGCTCCGTCTAGTACCAAGCAGCCAAAGAGGACGTCGCGTCAAAGATCGATATTGCCTGAGGACGAGGAAGAGATGGAATGGTGCGTGAGGGCAAGGAAGGACGCACTGAAGACCATTGAAGTGCGAGGTTTGACTCACAGATTGGAAGATATGATGTCAGTAAAGAAGAAGAAAAAGAAAAAGAAGAAGAGTAAGAATAAGAAGGGTGATTCGGTGCCTCTTGGTAGGAATAAGAAGAAATTTTCAGAATTGGAAGATTCTGACGATGAGCTTGGGGAAATTGATGAAGAGGAGGAGATGGATAGTGGTATTACTGACCTTAGAAGGGAAGTGAGTCTGATAGGAGATGGGTATTCTGAAGAAACACAAATGAAAATGAGGAAGGAATTTGTAGAAAGGCTGTCACAATTCTCAGGGCCTTCTGATAGGAAGAAAGAGATCAACTTGAACAGATCAATTGTACATGCCCAGACTGCAGAAGAGGTTTTAGAAGTAGCTTCTGAGGTGATCCTGGCCGTTGGGAAGGGGTTGAATCCATCTCCTCTCACCCCCTTGAATGTTGCTACTGCACTTCATAGGATCGCCAAAAACATGGAGAAAGGGTCTATGATGAGGACTTATAGGTTAGCATTTGCCCGTCAAAGGGAAATGTCAATGCTTGTCGGCATTGCAATGGTAGCCCTGCCTGAATGCTCAGCTCAGGGCATTGCTAACATTGCTTGGGCATTGTCAAAGATTGGCGGCGAATTTCTATATTTATCAGAGATGGACAGGATTGCAGAGGTGGCAATTGCCAAGGTTGGAGAGTTTAACGCTCAAAATGTTGCTAATTTAGCAGGTGCATTTGCTTCGATGCAACATTGTGCTCCAGCCCTCTTTTTAGCACTATCAAAAAGGGCCGCTGAAATAACTAGCACATTTCAGGAGCAAGAGCTCACTCAACTGTTGTGGGCATTTGCTTCTCTCTACCAGCCTGCAGACCCTGTGCTCAATTCTCTTGATGAGGCTTTCAATCATGTCAGCAGCTTCAAATGTAGTTTCAAAGATGCATCATCATCTTTGGAGAGGTCATTTAGTGATTTAGATCTCAGACATCCTGGTGAAGGAGATACAACAACTACTGACTACCTTCCTGATGAAGGAGATACAGAAACTATTGATGACCTTTTTACTGAAGGAGATTTAGAAACCATTGAAGACCCAGATAGAGAAGCTACTGAAGAACCTTTTACTGAAGGAGATTTAGAAACTGTTGAAGACCTTCTCATGGAAGTAACTTCTGATGCTCCTGTGCTCAATTTCACAATACATCAACTTGGGAGCATAGCATGGTCTTATGCAGTTCTTGGGCAAATTGGCCGCCGTTTCTTCTTCCATGTATGGACAACATTGACCCAGTCTGAGGAGCAAAGGATTCTAGGGCAGCAGAGAGAGGATATCATGTTTGCCTCTCAGGTCCATCAAGTAAACCAATGCTTGAAGGTTCAGTATCAGCAGCTTGGGTTATCACTCAGAAGTGATCTGGAGGAGAAAATTGCATATGCTGGGAAGACCAAAAGATTCAATCAGAAAGTAACTTCTTCATTTCAGAAAGAGGTGTTACGTCTTCTTGGTAGCACCGGTCTTGAATGGGTCAGAGAGTACAACATCGATGGTTACACTTTGGATGCAGTGTTGGTTGAAAAGCAGGTTGCTTTGGAGATTGATGGGCCAACTCATTTCTCGAGGAATTCAGGTCCCATATATGCCACTGTTTATTTTATTTTTTTTTAAATGCATTTCAGTTCATTAGTGCCACTGCTCTCAAAAAATGCATGGGCATCTGGACTATCGTAAGGTGGTCTATGTGCTCACAACCTACCATGAAGATCTGGCTAGTCCAGTTATGCAGTGGACTACATGTCACATTTCTGCTATGCCTGCTATTTCTCATGTGCTGTCCAGATGATTGGACTCATTTTTACTATAGGACAGGATGGAACATGTTATACTTTTGTCGAGTGATGTAAAGATGTTTATGAACTAAGCAAAGATGTGTTCATCACATCAGTGCCTTTTTCAATGATTGCACAACCCATTAGTCAATTGCCTCTTTTCTTCTGTGCAGGGACCCCATTAGGTCACACAATGTTGAAACGCCAGTACATTACTGCTGCTGGTTGGAAACTAGTTTCGCTCTCTCATCAAGAAGTGAGTAATTGTATACTGTTTCCTTTCTCCAACTTCTTAATTTTTTTATTATTTTTCGAGAAGATTTGTCACCAACACAGGTGTGAAGTTGTTGTCAATGAGCACATATGGATCGACTCTGAACCTCAGCTTTTATTAGTCTGGCAAGTTGCACACTGGTTCTGGCATTTTGACTGGGAATAGAGAGGCCAATTTCATGATTGATATCCAGTGGTTGTGAACAATGAAAGATTCAACCCCCAGCTTATGTTCACTCCTTTCCCTCATGGGTACTTCCCTGAGGGACTTGATTCTCAACAGAAAGCAACCCTTTATGATTTTGTATGAAAATTTTGGATAATCATATTCCACTTGTCTTCGGCTGGTCTTTGTGATTCAATACTTGCATTTCTCCTGTAATGCCCAATTAGGCGCCGGTGAAAATAAAAAATAAAAAATTTAATCCTACCTAATGGTATGAGTTGCTTAGATTCTTCATAAAAGGGATGGATGTGCATTGAGAGTGTGGGAAGGTACTTTAGGAAGGAGGGATAAGAATCAATTTGATCGGATTCAAACATTTGACTTTGCTTTAGAATATTAAATGTTTGAAGATCATTTTCCAATATATGTATCCATAATCAACATCAATGACTGGGATGGATATTCATACATTAAGCAACATTGATCAAGCATAATCGTTGGTAAAATGGACAGCTTGAAGTTAAAAATGGTGTAGCTGTGAAGTTGTGTAAATTATATTTGCGTTGGAAGTTTTGTTTCAGCTTTCCTATAGGTGCATCATGGACTTCACCAATTATGTGCAAAAATTGCAATTATGATAACTATGGCTACTGTTAGTATTCACCTAATGTAGAGTTTATTGGCATTGCAGTGGGAGGAGCTTCAAGGTGGTTTTGAACAGCTGGAGTATTTGAGAAAAATTATTGGGGATTGCTTGGGTGAAAGCTATCTTTATTCATCCGACAATCTTAAAGATGAAGTGGATGAATACAGCGAAGGCAAAGAAACAGGATCTTGATTGCAACAGGCAAAGATCAGTAACATATTGAACTGTGCATCAGGCATTTTGCTGGCAGATGTTTTTTTCAGCTTCCCAACAAACGAAATTCAACATCATGTGAGCAGTAACATATGCAATCCTTTGCATTTAGTGATTTATTTCTCTATCTTGAAACAAGTGAGATAGGCAAGGCCTTGTGCAACAGGACCAACAGACACAGCTCTGTAATTGCTGAAGTTTTCCGTAACCATGTAATATATACGGATTTTGAGCCCATTCTTGGACGTTTATTTGATTCTATAAAGGTGATGGTTTATGACTTATGAGGTTACACTCCAATGGAGAGACAGGCCTACCGCGTCTTTACAAGATAAATGCTATAATTTAGCTTAATTAATTGCAAATTCAACGTTTTATCTCTTAGAAATCTACAAAATAAAACTGTTAAGTTTGGAAATATTACGAAACGAACCCCCTACAATGATGTTTGCGTGGCCGTTTTAGGTATGAAATAGGTCGAAAGTAATTTCGAATATATTTCAAAACCTTACAAAATCATACACGTCTTATTAATTAAGCTACTTCGCTGCCACGAACATTGGATTGTGTACATTAACGCTATGAGTTTAATTGCATTCAAACTTTTCGGAAGTTAATTAGAAAGTCTTTTTTAATTTGTAAATACTCAAATGAGAATGTCTAATTTGTAGAGAGTCAAAGTTATATGTTGGTTTTTGTAAAAAATTCGTGTATACAAATGGTATAAATGAGAAGACAGAGAGCGAATAAGGTCTAATAAAAATAAGAAAGGACTCTACGCATTATAATTTTAGCGCCCATACGTTCATCAGCTATTTTTTTGGATGATGGATCTATTTCCCAAATATTAATGAAGTAATGGCGATCCCTAATGGCAAGCTATCAGCCACCAAGGAAAGCATTTATACGCACGTGACAACATGCATGACCTGTTGAGTGGGAATCGGGGTGCAGTGTGCTTATGAAGATGCAGGATATGATGGTTGGCAGATTAAAAGGCTAAGCCTATACATCAATGACAAAAACTCAAAAATAAAATAAAATAAAGTAAAAAAAAAAAAATTTATCCAACCGTGTGCATTGAGGGCTAGTGTACACGGTTGTACGTACTGTCCACATTGCTTTGACTACAGTGAGCCTCAAAATACATAGCTGTATGAATTTTTTTTAAAAGATTTTGTTGTTGATTAAATTCTTATACATGAACTTTTATATTTTTTTATTTTTAAAATTTTAATTTCAAAATTAGAAAAATCTACCCGTTTCGTATGCTATCGGGAACAAGAAACCGGTTCAGTTGTTTTGGTTTTAAAGTTATAAAATATTTATAATATCAAAAATTATAAATTTTGATATATAAGTATTGATCTTAGGGATCACATTTCGAAAAAATTAAACAAAAAGGTTCATCCAACCATGTGCACTGAGCCGTAGGCGCGATGGCACAGGGTCTTGCCTTGTCAGTTGGGCGACCACGCTTCAATCCTTAGCAACAAATGTGTGGCAGAGTGAAGCACTGTGGCTTTGTGAAGCATTGTCTCCTTGTTAATCATATGGGAGTGTTCACCTCTAGGTAATGTAGCAAAAAATAGAAATTTTGTTGGATTTAAGTAGAATGTTGTAAGAAAAATTTGTTAGAATATCCCAACAGCCCAATTAGAAGGTGATTATAAATATATACTCATAAAAAAAAAAACCATGTGCACCAAGCCTTGGCGGCTACGGTTGTACCGTGCACATCCCCAAATGGGCAAGTTTCAGTCCAGGATATATTGGCCTGGGATAACTACAAGATCATTTATAATATTGTTCAGGTAACTAAAAGGTGATTTGTAAAAAAAGAAAAGAAACAAAGAAACAAAGGGTGTGTTTGGATTTCATAAATTTTTTTCAATTTAACACTTTTCATTTTCCACAACTATTCTATTTTCAATTATTATTTTTATTTCTTACTATAGAATCACCGTGTTTTTCAATTATTTTTACGTAATTACTTATATATCTAATATATATATTTTAACTTTATTTTCTTTACATTTCGTTATTACGCTTATTATATTACATTATCTTCTCTCATTTCAGATCGAAAGTTTTATTATTTTCCAAACAAACCTAAAGTAAAAAAAAAAAAAAAAACATTTCATCTAATTCAGTCGACAGTAACTAAGCAGATCCAATATTTAAACAGAAACTTAATTAATTTGGGGTGAGTAGAAGAAAATAACCACGCATCAAGTACAATGTCACTGTTAGTATTTTAAAATTATTAAATTAGATTTGTTAGTTTATTTGTTTCACACATTTATTTAGTGTCCGAATTTATACATAACATGCATTCATCTATTTAATTAATTAGTTATATGCAAGCACAAGACATGTAATGAGAATGTGAGATGAAAAAAGTGTTATTGTATATTACGAATGAGAAAAATTAATACTAAAAATTGTAAAAAAGTATACTATTATTTTTTTGGAAAGGGGAATTTTTTTTTTTAGGAGATGGATCATTCTATTAGTCCTAATCAGAGGAACGTCCCATCTTTTTTTTAATTACATTTCATTCCATATTATAATCAAGCTCAAGAGAGACAACATGCTCCCACAATCTATGAGAAGATAATAAATTTTCACCTATTTACTGGGAACATACGGGACTCCCACCTATTTTTGCACAATCGACAAAGCTCCAATCACATGTCGAAATCACACGACAGGGATTCGAAATCAAGTACATGATGTATTCAAGGATCATCGCATCTTAGATATGAACAAACATTGATAATTGAATAAAAAATACTTGTATATATGTTTTTATTTAATTTAGCATTTTAAAATTTAATTTTACATTTATTTGTGCATTAATAATGTTATGTTTTATAAAAATGATCTAGAGTAAAAAAAAAGAGAGTGGAATCAAGGAAATTAATTAAAGTGGCAAAATATAGTGGGAGCAAATTAAATGCTACTTTTGCCATTGATAGAACACACCCTAAATCTGTATATGCATTACACAGTGAATGAAATAATGGGAAGCAAATCCCATTATTGCAAAGTGACAAACTTAACCTCATAAATATTATTAAAAATTAATAAATTTAATCGACAATAATATTTAAGGAGGATTTCACGTATAACACGATGTAACTTTAGCTAGGACGACAAGCTTTGCGTTGTACCAATGAAGGCTAAATCACGAGTGTCACGATTCACATATACATAGCTAGTGATCTCGTATACATATATATATATATATATATATATATATATATATATACAGCGCGCAGTTGCGGTAGAAAGATATGGCGGGGTTCTTCAGCACCATTCAAAACGTCATTGCTACCATCCTTGAGAAGGTGGTAGCAGCGTTCGGAATCAAGCCACCGACTGCAATCGTCACCGGCGTTCAAATCCCCTCCATCGATCTCCACCAGGTCACCCTCTCCTTTTCTCTGCTCGTCACCAACCCCTCCCGTCTTCCCATCCCACTTACAGACGTGAGCTACGCGCTGGAGAGCCACAGCCGCAAGCTTCTCTCCGCAGCCGTCACCCAAGCTCAAACCATCCAATCCAACACCTCCGCCACTATCGTCCTGCCCGCCACGTTCGTCTATCAAGACATCCTCAAGACCGTCGTCGATCTAAGGCCCGGCAGCGTCGTTCCCTACAAAATCAACGTGGACTTCGCGGTGGACGTGCCGTGTCTGGGCAGGAAGAAGGTAGCGTTCGATTATTCCGGAGTGTTCCCAATCCCTCAGGTTCCCATAATCCTGCTGGAGAAGATGGAGTTCCGCAAGTTCTCGTTCGAGGAGTGCGAAGTGTCGCTGCAACTCAAGGTGAAGAACACGAACGAGTTCGAGATGGGGATCAGTAGCCTGGAGTTGCAGCTGCAGCTGTCCAGCATCATGGTTGGCAGCGCAGGGTTGGAGAAGGAGAAGGCGGCGACTGCGAGGGTGGGGAAGAGCGGGGAGAGCTGGGTCGAAGTCCCAATCTCGTTCAGGCCGAAGAACTTGGGGGATGCGGTGTGGGAGGTGCTTGCAGGGCAACAGACGACCTACAGTATCGAAGGAAGCATTGGGGCGGAAACTGTTTTTGGGAGCATCAAGTTCCCATTCAGTCAAGGAGGTTCGGCGTCCATGGTCAAGTAAACTGTAAATCCATACAATGAGATCGATACAATCACAAGAAGTTATCCAATTCCTCGCGTGAATAAATGATTCAAGGTTTTTTTTTCCAAATACATCCACTGGCCCTAATTTTAAATATATCCATGACATTTTCAAATTTTCAAATATACTCATTATATTTGCATTTAATCCTAAAAATATTCATTTTGTCGGAAATTGTCAGTTAGTTTTCTACAAATATCCAAAATACTCATGTTATAAAATAATAAATGATGAAATAAATTAGAAAGTAAATGAAACTATGACTCTCCAAATTTAAAACTCATGTGCAACTAAGGCATAAATGAGTTATGACATCCAATTTTTTAAATTTTATCATAAATTTGAATGTCATATTAGTAATTTTACATATTAACTAACAATGTTAATTGATATAATAAATATTTTTGGGATTAAATGCAAATATAGTGAGTATATTTAGGATTTTGAAAATGTTATAAGTATATTTGGGATTAGAATTAAATATAGTGGGTGTATTTGAAAAAAACCCTTCTATTTAGTGTAAAAATGAATAGACCTAAATATTTTCATAACATACTGCACGAATAGATGTTTTTGAGCAAATGTTCTCCCATACACATCTTTAATTTAAACTAAATTTCGTCTCCTAGCTAGATTTTTCATCAATCATCACCAAACATTAAAGGTGTGTTTGGGAAGTGATAAGACTTTTGAAAAATATTTTATTGTAAAAATTTTTGAAATAAGAGAAAATGATATGATCTGATTGAGGTATGATGAGGAATAAAAAGAATAAAGTTAAAATAGAAAAGTTAGTTGTACTGGAAGTTTTGAAAAAATGATTAAAAATATGGTAGTTTGTATAGAAAAATGTGAAGATATAATTGAAAAATATGATAATTATAAAGAATGAAAAGTTTCATTAAGAAACAAACACACCCTAATATGGATGAAATTTAAGGAAACTAACAGCTTCCATAAAATCTTACTTCTACTTAACCCTATCAATTTTTTTCTTGATAGTTAATGGAAAATTCATTGAAAGTTGAAAATATTTCATTCTATCAATTGAATTCAACATTGTTGTCCTCAAAATCTCGTCATTTGCCTAATATTGGTATGCAAAACCTCATCTATAAATAGGTAAAATCAATATAATAAAATAATTTAATATTAAATATCAATTTTAAAGTTGTATTTTCAACATCTAAACCATTCAAAATATTGTTAATATATAAATAAATAGTTCTATACAATATTATTACATTCGAATACATATCTAAATAAAGATAAACATTTTTCACACACACAAAGGAATATATATACTTTTTAGTAAATGTGATAATCACGTATATTTGATTTGAATGAAACTTGATTTGCTGGCTAAACAAATAATGTTAAATATAATAAATAAAATGAAATTTTGATCAAGCATCAAGATATTAAAATGAAAGAGGTTACATGGAATCACTTATGAGTAATTTTTTTTATTACATGGAGACTATTAATTCTTTTTCAACTAGAAGTTTTTTTTTTTTAACGAAAAAAATTCAACTCAAAACTAACACCATATATATCCACATTCACACAATGTCAATCTCACTTGGCTATGTGACCTTTGAAGTTTTATGATGTTGGTCATTATGCTTTCATGTGGGCTAAGAAAGCCCTTGATTCAAGCATGTCCGAAACCCATAGTGCATTTTACAAGGGGAAAAAATGTCTTTTGGACATTTACCAGCACGAACGACAACCTGATTCTCTTAAAACTGGTCCATTAATTTGTACCATCTAATCATACGTAACTAAGTACAGTAACTTTTTGTGTTGAATCATAGGTTATTGGCATTTTGGTTTCTTTAATTTTGCGTATTTGCTTTTAAATTCATAAGTTATGCGTCTTTGTTTCTTAAATCTTGTAAGTTTACCTTTTTTGCATTTTAAATCTTAGAATTCTACACCATCAAAAAACCCAACTAAAGATAGTTAATTGTAATAAAAATTCCAAAATGTTCTTGTGGCTTAGTTGAGTCAACTAATGAAATGAGTTGACTTTGGATTTGTCATTCTTCAAATGAGCACCTCAAAATAAGTAAAATTCAGACCCAAGTCTACCGGTAGATTTGGGTTTGGGTTGCACCCCTACCAATTAGAGCTAATCACCAGTAATGTGGTCAATTTTCGTCATTCTAATGTCCTAATTCCGCACCAGATTTGCTATCGAATTATTGGAATCTGCTCTAAAAAATGCCACTATGCCGCATTCAATTTGCTTCTTCCTCATTGCTAATGATAGCGCAAAATTGCAATCTTGTTGCATATCTACTTTGCACCACAATCAAGGTCACCGATGATCCCAATGTTAGAATTAACCCCCATTGAAGGTGTTCTAATTAAATAAGGAGTCTTTGGGTTTAAACTAAAGATAGCTCAGTCTATCTTAGATATGTACGCAATCCTATCCAGGTAGTGTTGTACTTCTACTGAGAGTCATGATGGGAAGGGCTCTATATATAGAGGAGTCTGGGTCCCTCTTACACACGGGCATATCACAAGTGATTTCCATCTACCGCTAGTATCACAGGGAGAAGTGTTGAGGGAGAAGACCTCATATTCTACTCGGTCTACAGGTGGAATCTACACACACATGGATTCAGGTACGCTTCCACATCACATGATTTCCAACATATGGTATCAGAGCCCACGTTTCGATTTTGGGTATAATAAATTTCACCCATAATTAATTATTTATTTATTCTTGGATCATGTTGCTGTCATGGGATTACGGGTTTTCTATTTTTTTTCTTTTTTTCTACACATGGATTCAATCATTACCATCGTAGAGAGCTTTAATAATAATATTATTAAAATCTAGCACACAAGTTAAAGCATTATATGAAATTTGGATGCATTAATCTAAATTTTACGGATTCATCCTTTGCTGTCGGACTTAAGTTTTGTCTCTGGTATATTGAAATAAATAAAAATAAAATAATAATAATAATAAATATTATTATTAATAACGAAACGGGTGGCTGGATCGTGTCTGCCATCGCCGCACATACCGTCGCCGGAAGCCGCTGGAAATTTACTGCACATGTCATCGTCGGAAAACATGTCCCGTTGCTGCTGTTGATGGACTGTAAATGACGCACGCCGGAAACGGCGAGAGCCCGTGCTTCTGCGGCTGGACGGGGTGCCGGAGAAGCCGGAGCCGGAGAAGACGCTACTGCAGGCTGCCGCATTGGAGACGCCGGCGATCTGCGACATTGGAGACACCGGGTGACGGGCGGCAGCAGCATCAGCGGGCAGCAGCGGCATCATGGCGATCCAGAAGGCCGGACGTGTGGACGACGACAGCGGGCGACAGCGATTGGCGGCGACTGCGGACAGGGGCATGGGCAGCAGGCTGGGAAGCTAGGGCTAGGGTTTTCAGTTTGGGGAGAAGATGAATTTTTTTTCATAAACATCCCCCTGGAAAGAAATTTACAGATAAATGCTTGGCCATAAATTTACAGAAAACCCCTTTACTTTTATCTATTTTCCTCTGCGCATGGGCTTGGGCATTATCAAGCCTGCCCACTAGGCCCAGGCGGTTGGCCCATATCTAAGAAGCCCATACCTATCAAGCCTTTGTGTCTGGGCGGGCCAACTTCCATGCTTAGCTTCACAGGCCCATACGGGCAGCCCAAGTATTTTAATTATGACATAAAGGACATGTGACCCATTATGAACCGTCCATACATAATTTAACGTAATTTTTTATCCTCTTATCCAAATTGGACGATCCAATATTGATTTTCTATATTTTTGGACATTCTGGATCTAATGGAAGCGTCTAATTGAACTAAATAAGTCAATAAATATAATTTTTGAGAATTTATGCAAATGCATGCAAATTTTGAATTATATGTGCAATTAATTCATGTGATTAGTTTATGAATGTCTAGTAAGGAATTTATTTATGATTTGTTGCTTTCTATTTAATTTTTTAAGCAATTTATATTAATAGAGAAAATATTATTGTTTATTTTTCTCATAATGGAAATTGCAATTAATTATCATTATACAATTTATGTTTAATAAATATTGTTCATCTTTATGTCTTTTGTTGCCCTGAAGGGTCTAAGATGTTTAGTTAATCAAATTTATTAAACAAAGAGAGAATAACATGGATTTTCTTCTCATCATAGAAATTGCATTATTAAAGAATATTATATTATAGTTCTGCGCGAAGGTAGCTATAATTTAATATTTATCAATAATTAACTAGAACTGCATAAACGCAGGAAATTTTTTACCCGAAGGTGGAGATTTCTTGACTTTGTGTATTTATAATTAATTATTGAATATTATTGGTTATCATAGCATTATTGAATATAATCATGCATTATTGCTTGTGTGATTAATTTTGAAATTTAGCTATGATTAATTATTGTTAATGAAATTGTTACATAATAGTTTATCTGAATCATAATGGTGACGTGAGCTTAATCATTTTTTGTTACAGCTATGACTCCTGTTCCTCAATCTCATTTGTCTAACATTCCAACACTGAATGGATCAAATTATTCTAATTGATATGAGCAATTACTTATTACCTTAGGATGTTTGGATCTAGATTTAGCCTTTCGTGTTGCAAAACCTAAAGACTTAACGCCTGAAAGTATTGATAGTCAAAAGATTCAATTTGATAAATGAGAGCGTTCCAACAGATTATCTCTTATGATTATAAATAGTACAATTGAAAGGAATATCAGGGGCTCTATTTCTGACCCTGAAGATGAAAGTGCCAAAAATAATCTTGACTCAATAAAGGAAAAATTTAGTGGATCAGATAAAACATTGGCTGGAATACTCACTAACAAATTGACTTTAATGAAATATGATGACATTTGTGGAGTGCGAAAGCACATAATGGAAATGTCAAATATAGCTGGGAAACTTAATGAACTGGGAATGAAAATCTCTAACTTTTTCCTAGTCATATTTGTCTTAAACTCTCTTCCATCTCAGTTTTCACAATTCAAAATCTCCTATAACACACAAAAGGAGAAATGAACTTTAAATGAATTAATATCCATGTGTGTATAAGAGGAAGAGAGATTAAAGCAAGATGAATCAATGACTATCAATTTCACATCGACTCCTAAGCAGTACAAGTCAAAGAAAGGAAAATGGAAGAATAAATTTCCATTAAAGAAAGACTTAGAGGAATGATCGAAAAAGTCCGCTGAAAAGTGTCACTTCTGTAAAAAGAAAGGATATTTTAAGAAAGATTGTCTCAAGCGGAAGAATTGGTTCGAAAAGAAAGGTAACAATTACGTACATGTTTGCCTTGAAACCAATTTCATAAATGTATCATCTAATTTATGGTGTATTGACTCTAGTGCTGCTATGCATATTTCAAACTCTTTGCAGACATTCCATTCAACCCTCAACCCAAAACCACATGAGTCATCAATATTAATGGGCAATCTGACAAAGTCTAAAGTCAAAGCAGTAGGAAATTGCAGTCTTTGCCTTAACACAGGACATTTTTTAGAACTACATGATGTTTTCTATGTTCCGTCTATTTCTAGAAATTTAATTTTTTGCCAAAACTTGATGTAATGGGTTATTCTTTCAGTTTTGTAAACTCAAAATTTTCTTTATTTAAAGATTCTATTTTAGTTGGAACTGGAACATTGCTTAATGGTTTATATCAAATAAGTGTAGATTGCTCATTTATTAATTGTTCATCTACCTTAAATGTATATGTTGGTACTAAACGTGGTATGATTGATGAAAATTCCTCCATGTTATGACATAAAAGATTGGGTCACATATCAAAAGGAAGGATGCTAAGATTAGTAAAAGATGAGGTATTATCTAATCTAGATTTTACTGATTTTGGCATATGCATCGATTGTATTAAAGGAAAACAAATCAAAACCCAGAAAAAGAGTGCCAAAAGAAGCAATGGACTTTTAGAATTGATCTACACCGATATTTGTGGTCCATTCTCATCGTGTATTGGAAGTGAAAAGTACTTTATCACGTTTATTGATGATTTCTCACGTTATGGTTTTATTTTTCTATTGCATGAAAAGTTTGATTCTTTGAACACTTTTAAAATATTCAAAGAGTTAGTAGAAAAGAAATTGGATATGAAAATTAAAGTTGTGAGATCTGATACGGCGGTGAATATTATGGTAAACACGGTCAATTAGGTCGAATCCCTGATCCATTTGCTAAATTTCTAGAAGAGAATGGTATTGAACCTCAATATACGATGTCAGGAACTCCCCAATAAAATGATGTTGCTGAAAGGAGAAATCGTACTCTCATGGATATGGTAAGAAGTATGATTAACAACTCATTCTTACCCTTATTCTTGTGGAGTGAAGCTTTAAAAATTGCTATATATATCCTCAATAGAGTTCTCAGTAAAACTGTTCCTAAAACTCCATTTGAGTTATGGTCAGGTAGGAAACCCAGTTTGAGGCATATGCATATTTGGGGTTGTCAAGCAGAAGCAAGGATACTCAACCCACAAGAAAAGAAATTGAACTCAAGGACTATTAGTTGTTTCTTTATTGGGTATCCAGAATGGTCTAAAGGGTATAGATTTTACAGTCCGTCTCATAATACTAGGGTCATTGAGACCGGAACAGCTCGGTTCATTAAGAATGACGAAAATAGTGGGAGAACAACTCCACGAAATGTGGAATTTGAGGATATTAGAAATCTTTTCTTTGGTTCATCACTAATAGATGTAAGAACTGAGATTGTTGATCATAACATGACAGATCAACAACCAGAAATTGTTGTGCAACCCACGAAAGAGACTAATAATGAATCGATCTTAATTCCAAATGACATTCATCAAGACGATAATGTAGAACATATTAATGAGCCAAGAAGGTCTCATAGAGTAAGAAGACCTGCTATTTCAGATGACTACATTATATATTTGGAAGAATGTATTGACGATCATTGTATTGAAAATGATCTATTGACATTCAAAGAATCCATTAATACTGAAAGATCTGAATTATGGATCAATGCTATGAAAGATGAAATAGAATCCATACATAAAAATAAAGTTTGGGATCTTGTTACGTTACCTAAAGGGAGCAAACTTATTGGTTGTAAATAGATTTTCAAAACCAAACGGGACCCTAAGGGTAATGTAGAAAGGTATAAGGCCAGACTTGTTACCAAAGGATTCACTCAAATAGAAGACATTGATTATAAGGAGATATTTTCACCAGTCTCCAGAAAAGACTCATTCAGAATCATTATGGCATTAGTGACTTACTTTGACTTAGAGTTACACCAAATGGATGTAAATATGACATTCCTAAATAAAAATTTAGAAGAGGAGGTGTACATGATGCAGCTTGAAGGATTTAAAATGGAAGGAAATGACACATTAGTATGCAAATTAAAGAAATCTATATATGGACTTAAACAAGCTTCCCGACAGTGGTATTTAAAGTTTAATGAAGTTATCACTTCCTTTAGATTTACAGAAAACATTAGTGACCAATGTATATATCTAAAGTTGAGTGAGAGCAAGTTTATATTTTTGATTCTATATGTAGATAATATTTTGCTTGCTACTAATGATTTAGGTCTTTTACATAACACTAAAAGTTTCCTTTCTGAACATTTTGATATGAAAGATATGGGTGAGGCATCATGTGTCATAGGAATTGTGATCCATCGAAACAGGCCTAAAAGACTTTTAAGGTTATCATAGAGGGCGTATATCAATAAAATTTTAGAAAGATTCCAAATGTCCAAATGCTCATCATGTGAAGTGTCAATCTTTAAGGGTCAAAATATGGTTTGCATCAGTGTCCACAGAACGGGATTGAGAAACAAGAAATGAGGTCCATCTCATATGCTTATGCTCTTGGGAGCATAATGTATGGTCAAGTTTGCATACGTCTTGACATCAGTTATGCAATGGGATTACTTGGAAGATATCAAAGCAATCCAGGAATGAAACATTGGAAAACAATAAAGAAAGTGATGTGATATCTCCAAGGAACTAAAGATTATGAGCTCATGTATGCAAAAACTGATCAATTAGAAGTGATCGGTTATACAGATCCAGATTATGCTGGATGTACAGATAGCAGAAGATCCACATTAGGCTATATTTTCTTACTAGCTGGTAGAACAGTTTAATGGAAGAGTGGGAGACAAAATCGTGTAGTTGACGCTACCACGGAAGTTGAATTTGTTGGCTGTCATGAAGCATCCTCACATGCACTGTGGTTGAGGAAATTTATCTCAGAACTTAAAATTATGGATTCTATCTCGAGGCCTCTGAGAATCAGTTGTGACAATTCATCAGCGATTAGCTTCTCCAATTATAGAAAAATTACTAGCGCTAACAAGCATATTGATGTTAAGTTTATGTTAGTACAAGAAAGAATTAATGATCATCTGATATCGATTAGTTTTGTTGGTACTGCTGACATGATTGCTGATCCTATGACTAAGGCCCTGGCGCCTAAGGTTTTCTCTGGACATGTAAGAAATATGGGTCTGTTATGTGGGACAATTACTGATGTAATCAATACATTTTGAGATCTCGTATTGGATGATTATTTTTCTTTTGTTTCATTATGGTATTTTGTTGACAATTATATGTGATTGGAAATAAAAGATTTTATCTATTTGATATTAATGTAGGACATTATTAATCACATAATTGTAAATCTGCCATTAATAACTTCGTTAAGTAAGTTTGTTAATATCGTGGTGCATGGAATGAAGTATGTTACATATTGCACATAATTGCCATGATTCATATTGACAAATTTTATTAACTTAAGTATTAAAGTTGGATTGCGTATGTAATGACTGGGCATATTTTTTCAAATGAGTGCACTCGTCCGGTAATTTTTCAAATGTTAAATCCAAAGATTGTATTTTAAGTATAATTTTTTCTTTTCTTTCTTATTTTTTATTTTAATTAGGCCAAGTGGAAAAATGTTAGAATTAACCCCCATTAAAGGTGTTCTAATTAAATAAGGAGTCTTTGGGTTTAAACTAAATGTAGCTCAGTCTATCTTAGATACATACGCAATCCTATCCAGGTAGTGTTGTACTTCTACTAAGAGTCGTGATGGGAAGGACTCTATATACAGAGGAGTCTGGGTCCCTCTCTCACACGGGCATATCATAAGTGGTTCCCATCTACCACTAGTATCACAGGAAGAAGTGTTGAGGGAGAAGACCTCGTACTCTATTCGGTCTACAGGTGGAATCTACATACACATGGATTCAGGTACGCTTCCGCATCACATGATTTCCAACACCCAAACCTACTCCAGCTTCCTTCTCCTTCCTTGTTGATAGTACCAGCAAGACACAAATAATCGTCTACATGCAACTGCTGCTCTTCCTTGCTGAGACTTGCAGACAGTGAGGTTTTTATTGTTACCAAGTTGAGTCTGACTCTTTTCATGAGTCAACTCCTTTCAGGGTTAATATTGTTATTAAAAATTTATACCGCAACTATTGATAAATTTCTGTTTGTTTTGTGTCTTGCATTAATAGCAGATTTTAAATACAAAAAAACTTATAGAATTTAAAAAGTAAATATGTAAAACTCATGGGTTAAAAAGTAAATACGCAAAGTTTAAGAGGCCAAAATGCAAAAAATCTCATATTTGCAAATCCTTTTTTCAAATCATGAGTACTGAGATTGTTCTATGGTTCGTAAAAACAATTAAGTGCAGCCATCAGGGAGAACAAGTGAAAATATTGACTTCTAAATGTAATTAGTTGTTTGATTTTTTATGTTAATTAAATTTTTTTTATTACATCAACAGTACAAGAGAATGCCTAGGAGTACAACTCGGGCTCGTGCAACTCAGGTTCACCTCAACCCTAACCCTAACCCTATTTATAAAACATCAACCCTAACCCTAATTCTAACTCTATTTGTAAAACCTAAACTCTAATCCTATTTTTGAAAATCGAGTTCAGGTTAAGTCTTGGGTTGGAATTTATGTTGATGAATTTACATTTTATTTAAAAGTGATAAGTTTAGAATTTCATATGAATAAATAATAATAATAAATTATGTAAGTAAACATAATAATATATAATCAAATTACATATTTTTTAAAAAATAGTAATATAGATAATATTTTTAGAAAACTTTAACATAAAAATAAGATAAATGAAGAAAATTAATGAGTGTAAAAGTAAATGATAGAAATAAAAAATAAATATAAATGAAAATAATATATTTTATTTGTAATAAAATTATAATATGCCAAACATGTATTCAGATATAGATATATTTAACATAAAATAGGAAGAATATAAAGAAATATTGTTTAAATAGTATATATAAAATATATTTTATAAAAAATATAAAACGGAAAATCGAACCCTATCATATTTCCAAATCGGGTTCCTTGGGTTCGGGTTACGAAAAAAAATTTCAACACCGTTCAAAATCGGATTCGGCGGGCAGTGGTTCGATACCGGATAGCGGTTATGAAAAGCCCAAGTGAGAACTACTGTGCCTAGCACTGGTCTCTGTATTAACTAAAATTGTTGTGCCTGGCCTGGTGGCATCGGCTTTGAATTTGTATTTATGTATGAAAGATAGATTGCCGAGGGAAAATAACAAATACCACTGTCAATTTCTTATGCGTCAATCACTGTACATTTTCTTCACTCCGTCTGAGTTCTTTTTTTTTTGGATGAAATACTCCGTCTGAAATTATGTGGGTTATTGAGATGGATGGACATTATGAAAATAATTTGTGCTATTCTTAGATGATTACCGTTGCAAAAAAATAAAATTTCAGCTATAACTAAGTGATTGTAAATAACAAATTTTAAAGTTATTACTAAAAGATATGCTTTAAGTGACGTTTTTTTGTCCCTAAAGAAATTACTTTTTGCAACACCACTAGCCATAATAATTTTTTTAGTGATTTGCAAACATACCTACATAGTTTAGCTGTAATTGCATATATGCCTGTATAGTTTCAAAAATAGCAAACAACCCCTACATGCTTTAACAAAAATTGCATGCGTACCCACCACCATAGCTGACATCAAAATGAGCTGTTAAGATCATATTTATTTCCCAAAGCGCCCTTCGACACTGCCGAAGGGTAAGGATGATCATCCGTGAATTTCGTAATTGTGCATAGACGTACCTATATTGCTGGAGCATGAAAACATTAATCTCCATCTTCCCAGTTCAAGCGGCAACCCTTCCATTGATTATCACTTCATCAATCGGTGATCTCATCAAGTAGAGTTCATGAATCAATTGGCGACCTTGAAAGCCAATGTCAGCTACTTGATACAAAACCGGCCTATTCTTTTCAAATCAGGTGGATGCCCCATTTCCGATTGACAGAGACATATGTGGTTGAGAAAGGATGGCAACATTAAGGGTATAAAAACAAAACACATAGGATGACCCTAAGGATATTGACCTTAACCAACTAACAAAGTCAAAACACAAAGGTTGCAAAAAAAGAATCGATAAGTGGAATTAACATAAAATATGGAGTGCAACCTAAATAATTTGTTCAATATTTCAATGTTAAAAGCCGGATACTTTCAAATCTTAAATAATATAGCATTGATTATTTTGCAACAATAAGATAACAAAATTCAGAGTGATAAATTTTGATGTCTCAATTTTTTCAGACATCCACTTCCAGTAATTGGGAAAGAATAGACTGGTTAAGGGTGGCTCGTACAGTTCAAATAAGATTTAAGTCTCGCATACAAAAAATGTAATCTTTTATTCTTTCCCTCAACGAGAAATAACAAAATATCAAATAATACAAGACCATAAGCAACACAAACACTTCTTCACCTCTTTTTTATCTCCTCAGGAATATCAGAACATAAGCTAGCTAGAAAAGCCCAAAAGAGGGAGGGCGTTGCAGAAACAGACCCTGCCAAAGAGACAAAATAGAGGTTTTTATGCTTCCATTTCCTATAGCTCCAAACAGTTAAGCAGGCGCACTTCATTGTTTACAGTGGTTGTATTACCACATAGTAGCCTTGAAAACCTAATACATTCACTCCCAAAATTCAACAGTCAGCATTAATTGACGATTTGCTATAACCCATGCTCAAAGAATTCATCTCTTTCCATCAATATGCCAGTAACAAGCATCCCCTGTCGACTACCGTCTCAGACCTTCATCTAGCATTCACCCCCATTTATCTTCTTCATCTCCAGCACTCCCATCCAATTTCAATTGGCCAACATTAAATTTAAACAAAAAAATCGACTACCCCTGATCAAGCAACCAAGAGAGACACCAACTCTTCTCTAAAATCCAAGTCAAGTGCCACACTTGAAAAAATGTAGTAGTAAAAAAATCTAACAATCTACATTAAATCTGGCAGCAACTAATCTTTCATGAAATTCAACAAGAAGGTAATCCACATTGTCAGCTTGCATTAGTCTGGTCAAAAATCAATTTCAACGGCCATGAATGAATAGCAGCACTCCATGCATACAACCCCTGGATTCATGATGAAAACAATAGCAAAATCAACGAAATCCACCATGAAAATGGCAAAAAAAATATTGATGATAAAATGGCAGATGAATAGCGAAAAGATGTCGATGGGCGATGTGGAAGACAAAGACGTTGCTACCATGTAGGAAGGTCACTTTCATCATTATCAAAATACCTACAAGGCATATTAACAGCAAGTCACTGTGCCGTGATATACCTACAAGGCATATCAAAATACCTAGAATGTTACAAGTTTGATTTCAATTTTATTATCATGGAGTGCCCCAAACAAAGAAGATTAATGTACGTGACTGGTTATGTATACATATGCAGGGTCGCTTCTATAAAATCTGTCTGCTAGGTAACTCTCTTTGTTTTTAATTTCTTGATGATTAATGAAACTCTACTCAATTTATTTTCATCTTATTAATCCTTTTATTCATTTAGTTTCACTTTGTATGAGTCATATCTATAAATATACAAAATTAACATAATAAAATAAATTAATACTAAATATCAAATTTTTAAGTAATATTTTCAATAGCTAAACGGTCTAAAATATTATTACAAAGTAGATAAATGATTCTACAAAGTATTATTATAATCTAATACATATGGGAATGGATCTAAACATTTTTTCAATTTACACATAAACTATAATTGTTTTTTGAGTAAATGTGGCATGCGTACATATTAGATTTGAATGAAACTTAATTTTATAGCTAAACAAATAATGTTAAATACAATGAATGAATTAGATTTTGCATAAATTATTAATGTCTGAAAAATAGAGGGGATTAAATGAAATCACATCTATATAACCCAGTTACAACGTATATGATTCAAATAATTTTTGATAATAACATTAGAAACCAAATGATCATGTTAAACAATGCTAGGGACTATTTGCAAATGCATTTGCATGGGATTCTATGGGAAACATATGGACTCCATATTTTCCAACCAATTATTTAATAATCTAACAATCCAATTTTTCCAACTTTATCTTTATAACCCAATCATGTTTCCTTCTAAATACCTTATTTATTTCAATTTTACTCTTATTATTTCATATAATCATACAAATTCCAAAATATTTACTTTCTTAATTTCCACCATCACCCCAAAATCCCACCAAAGTCAATGTTCTCAAATCTTAGCCATCATTTCAATTAGGAGTGCAACTTGGGTTGAATTAAGCTTGAACTCGATCCGACTAACCCGATTTCTGACTGTGTTAAAAAATTTTCTGCAACTTGAGCCTAAAGAACTCAAACTTGAGGAATTCGATTTATGAATATGATAGGATTAAGATTCAAGTAAACTCGAGCCTAATTTCTCATTTTATATTTATTATAAAATATATTATAAACACAATATCTCAACAATATTTTTTATATTTGTGTATTTTATATTATTTATATTTATATTTCAATATATGTTTGGCGTATTGCAACTATTCATAAATAAAGTATGTTATTTTTATTTTTATTTATCTTTATATTTCTATCAACTTTTTCGTGAATTAATTTTCTTCTTTTATCTTGTTTGTAATGTTAAATTTTTTTCTAGAAATATTCTTTATACTGCTATATTTTAAAAAAAATCCATCTTGACTATGTATTATTATATTTACTACATGATTTGTTGCTATTATATAATCATATAAAATTCTAAACTTATCAGTCTTAAATAAAATGCAGATTCATCAACCTAAATTCTAATATGAAGCTGAACCCGAATTCGATTATTCAAAAATAGAGTTAATGTTAATGTTTTAAAATAAAGAGTTAGGATTCGGATTGAGGTGAATTAAGTTTCATAAGCCCGAACTGTAACCTAATTGAGAGCACATTTGGTAATGTATGTGGGAAACATAGGATGGGAAATGGTGGGAGTACGGATTTTAAGGTCTATCGTTAATCAACTAATCATCATATTTTTCACTTTTAACCCTATATTCCAATCATTTTTCCTATTAACTACCCTTCAACAAACTTATTTATTCCAACTTTATTTTATCACTTACTAATCACATAATTTTTAAAATATTTTATTTTCCACTCACACCTCATCCCATAGTTCGGAGAACTTTCAAATTAGCAAATATTTTTATCATCACAGCACGCCCCGGAGGATTCGCGTGCAAAGTACCACTTAGGGGTGTTAACGGATCGGGTTGAACGGGTTGGAGCCTAATCCTAAACCTAACCCATTTAAGATATCTCAACCCTAATCCGTTTATTAACCCATTTAAAAAACTTCAACCCTAACCCATTTACAACCCATTTAATAAACGGATTAACGGGTTGTTAACGGGTTGTGTTTGTTACTAATTTTTATGTTAAAAATCTTTAATAAAGTCTGTAAATTTAAATAAATTAAATAATTCGAAGCTAACATACCTGAATTTAATTTATTTTGACTTGAAAATATCAGCTCCAATCTCAAGTCATCTCTTTAATGTCACTTCTTGTTATAAATATTACATATATATTATAATATATTATATTAAATGAGTTATACGGGTTGAACGGGTTAAATAAACGGGTTGGACGGGTTGACGGGTTGCGAAGCCTCAATCCTAATCCGTTTATTTAATTAAATGGTTGAACGGGTTGGCGGATCATAACCCATTTATTCAAAAATTCCAACCCAAACCCATTTATTAACGGGTTGAACGAGCGGGTTAACGGGTTGACCATGACCATTAACACCCCTAGTACCACTTGTCATCGTCGCCATTTAAGAAAGGGAACGGGAGTGTTTAATTTGCAAGGCTGGTGATAAACCAGTCTTCTTGCTTGGGAGACATTAGCCTGAGCTCTTAACCTGGCTAGTTGCCTGCAGGAATTGCAAATGTCACATCACAAGAATGGCACATGATCTGGGCCAAGGGTGCATGACCATACAGGAGGCACATGGGCTTCCTATTTTTAAAAATTATTTTTATATAATTATTTTATTTTTTAATTATTTCTTACATAACTATACATACAATTAATCTGTCTATTTTAATTTGATTCTTTTTACCCTCATCATTACCCGTGTTACATCATTTTTTTTTTGTTCAGAAATTTTTATACAAGTGTGTTTGACAATAAACAAAAAGTATCAAAGTTAAAATTTTTCAATTTAAAATTTTTTCGTTCTACGTAACTATTATATTTTTTAATTATTTATTCACATATTTCCATATAAATATTCGACTTCTCAATCACTTCTACACAACTACCTACACAATTAATTTATCAATTTTAACTTTATTTCATTTATTTTTCATTATTACATTTATCATATCACAACATTTTTTTATAATTCAAGAACTTTTATACTAAAAATTTTTCATCTAACCATAACGACATACATTTTGGTATGCAAACCGCTGAGGCTAGTTTGAGTCACATGGCATTAGTCTTCCGGGCGTTACTATGGATGTCTACTACGGATAGAAAAAATAGAACATTGGTAGAAATATTATTAGATATTTGTGAGATTACTATATAAAACTTGTTAGAATGTATTAGTACTTGATTGTAATATCAATTAAGATGATTGTAAAATACCCACAATAAAAAAAACTATTCATCCAAAAGCTTTATCACTTTTCGGGCATAGTCTAAAAATTATTCATTCAAAAATTTAATCATTTTCCAAACACACCTTATAAGTATTTTTAAAGTTAAAAAAATGCATTTCTCTTGCACCGTGCAAGAGAAATGCATTTTTGTTTTAAAATTTTCAAAAAATTCCTAAATAACTTTAAAATTTTATAGGCACTTAATTATCTATACGGCGCCCTCAAGTACCGTCCTCGTGCTAATTTTTGTTGTTGCTAACAGTGCTGTTTCACTAAAAAATTAAGTTATTTTGCAGTGCATTTGGTAGTTAAATCAAAATTTAATCCATTTATTATATTTAAATTATATATTTAACTAAGAATAAAGTTTGATGCAAATTATATATGTGCATTGGACTCATCTAATAAAGATGTGAAATCAACTTAATAAAATTATTTGATTGATTACTTAATTTTAAAGTTAGTTCAGCATATAAGCTATCTAAAACAATGTTCCTATATATAAATAAATGGTTCTATAAATATTATAATACTTTGATATGTCTTACATAATTTACACATAATTATACATTTTAAGTAGGTATTGCCTACCCAAGCATTGATTGAAATTTTTTATGACTTGATAAAATAAATAATGTTAAATAAATTGAGTGGAGTAACGTTTTTTTTTCGGACGTTGATTTAACTGTCAAAGTGGGCCAAAATGTGCGGGGACCCCGAATTTTTGCCGACGCATCACAACTCATGTTGAGGAGCACGGGGTGTTTACAATATTTGTTTATTTGTTTTTGATCAGCAAAAATATTAGCTCATGGAAGCCCCCTCAATGAGGCCACGCGTTCTGCATCACTATTTTTGAGGGCGGGCTGTGGATGGGCCTCTTAACAATCTGTTGTTGTAATCAAAATTTGCGTGTAGATAATATGTTGAAAATACATCATATACGTATACACGTATATATTGAAAAAAAGAATATATATACACACATATATGTTGAAAATATAATTTTAAAATTAATTATTTTGTTAAATTATTTTATTATATATTTTTTATAAAATTGGGCTCATACACATGTTCGATTAAGATAAAAATTTGTATGCTACTAAAGTAAATAATCTTAAATACAACAAGTAAAGTAGATGTTAATATCATGATTAAATACCTTTCAAAAAAATATCATATTTTTTTAAATTGAAAATATCATGATTAAGTAAGCTCCATTACAGTAAAATGCACCCTAATTAAGATGCATTGAAGTGCACTCTAATATTTTCCTATATAAAGAGAAAATTACATTTTACAACCACTTAAGTTTTATATCTTTTCACATCTAATCCATCTATTGTGTAGCTTATATAAAAAAATCAAATGAATTGAATCCTCTTGTAATCAACTATTCTAAAAATATAATTATAAATAACCTTTTGCATTATCATTTATTGTGGATTATATAAAAATTTAAATAAGATAATTTTTGATGTTATACGAATATTCCATTTTACTAAAATATTTAAAATCGTATAATTGGAGTTGTATGTGTACCACATCTTATAAAAATATGTATGAATATTGAAAATCACTTGCATACATGCATTAAGGTTTTAGAAAGAATGGTATGAAATTACATAGAATTATTATTCTAGACAGGATGAATATTTTAAATAATTTAAATTTTGAATTGGAACCTTGCAGGCCTTTGCAATAAATAAATGATTTTTTAATGGTTTAAAAATCACTCTTTAGTTTTGCTTAATTTTGGAAGTAATGATAATTATGAATTGGAATGATGTTCTTGTAGCTAAACACATGATGATAAAACTAATTAACAAATTAAATTTAACGTAAAATATGCTTACAATTGGACGGGTGTACCTATTCACTTTGGCATTATATGTACTGAAGACTCCCTCTTAATCAAATACATGATGATAAAACCAATTGACGAATTGAATTTGACATAACATAGCAAGACGAGGCTCGAAATTGGACCAATGTTCCCATTCACTTCGGTAGTCCAAATGCGCTGAAGATAGCCTTGTACATATTTTTTCTAACATTCAATTATATATTGTGTTTTAAACTATTTATTTAGCTTATATACAAAAAATAAATGAATTAAAATTTTTTATAACCAAATAATATTAAAAAATAAAATTATAAATAACCTCCTACATTTACACTTATTGTAAATTATACAAATCTAAAGAATATAATTTTTCAAGTCATGCAAATATAAAGAGATTAAAATAAGATAGATAGTTTGCATTTAAAATAGAATATTAAAAATAAAAATGAAACCTATTGTATATTATAATTGGTTGTATTGAAAAAATACTAATGTCTTGTTTGAGAAGTGATAACACTTTTGAATGAAAATTTTTTTATATTTAAAATAGAAAAAAATAGTATAATATTATATGGATAATAATGAGGAGTAAAGAGAATGAAATTAAAATAAATAGGTTAGTTGTATAAGCATTTGCGCGGAAATGATTTAAAAATAGGGTAGTTTATAGAAAAACATCAAGAAATAATTAAAAATTAAATTAGTTGTAGAGAATAAAAAAATTAAGTTTGAAAATTTTTACAATTGAACAAACACACTATATATACATGTATGAGAAATGATTCTATTAGCCCACGTCAAAAACTTATTTACGATATTTTTTCTTTTTTCTTCATATATTTGTTTATCTAAGTGTATTTAATATATAAACAAAGTTTTAGGTAGAACTTGGTTTATATATTAAATACACTTAAATTAAAAAAATATAAAAAAAAGTAAAAAATATAATTTTAAATGAATTTTTTGAGGTGGGCGAAACGAGACATTTGCTTAGTTCAGGCTATCATGATCACTTCCTTATGTAATAAGGTTATATAGAAGCAGAGCCATGTAACCCATCAATTTTTAAGATTTTGATCCATAATGGAAAATACAATTGATTCTTTTTATTTAACATCATCCATTTATCTAGGAGGTCAAGTTTCACCTCGATCAAATATGTTTATGAGCCACATTTGTTGAAAAATTTATATTCATGTGTAAATTATAATAAATGCTTAGATTCATTTACGCATCTAATAAAATGTAATAATACTTTGTAGAATCATTTATCTATATAGAAATGATATTTTAGATAATTCATATGTTGAAAATACGACTTTGATATTACTAATTGTAGTTTACAATCTCTTGATTTTTTAAATTTTTTCACATTCATTTGTCCATTATATTTAAAACTATTTATTTAGCCTATATAAATCTTCAATAATGTTTAAAATTAATGAACATGTTAAATACACTTAGATTAACAGCTGTATAAAAAAATTTTAAAAAAAAAATGGGTTAAATGCACCCAGGTGCACTTAACCTAAGTGCACTCGGGTGCATTTAGGCATGACCCTCATGTATTATCAACAAATGTGAATAACAAGATTTTTCATGATTATCAACAAATGTGAATAATAAGATTTTTCATGTCATATCAATATAAATAGAGTAAAATATAATAGGCTTGCATTTAAAATAAAACATCAAAAAATAAAAAATGTATTTTATTGAATATTGAAGATATCTCTCTGCGTATATGCAGTCCATGGTCTTAAACTACCCATAAAACTTTATCTTTTTTTTGACTTTTTATATGTAAGATTCCAGTTATATGCTGCGGGGAGCACTTAGACTTAGTGCTTTGGAATGTATATATCCATTTTCTTTTTTCTTTTTTTAAATGTTACTAAAACGTTACTAATTTTTTAAAAATTCGAAAAAAGTTTAAAATTTTCAAAAATAGTAAAAATTGATACACATGTTAAAAACACTTAGACTAATAATTGTGTAAAAAAAATTTCAAAAAAATTAAAGAAAATGGGCATACACACCCGAGAGCATATAACCAGTGTTGTCAGAACCGGACCGGTCGGACCGGGAACCGGTCCAGATCCCGGTTCGGTTCGGTGCGGTTCGGTGCGGTTCGGTTCGAATGTGGAAAACTGTTCGAACCGGCGAACCGACGGTCGAACCGGAATATCCGGTCCAACCCGGTTCGACCGGGTCGGACGAAAAAACGAATGCAAAAAATGACGCGTGATGTTTTTAATATGGATTATAAGAATGCGGCAGCTCATACCTAATATGCAAATAACGTGATTTGAGATATTTTTTTTAAAGATACATTAGCAAATACCTGTTATGTAGATAACATGATTTAAAATAAATTTTTTTTAAAATCAGCGACTAAAAACAAATAAGGTGATTTCGATAAGTTAGTTTTTTAATAAAACAAAATACATCAGCTGATTCATAGTTTAAATAGGTGTTTTTTTACGAAAAATTAATCGAACAACATATTCTTGCTGTATAAATAGTTTGAAAAAAAAAATTTGTCAACAGATTTGAAAAAAAAGGAAGCAAGGATTGATGTAATAATAACGAGTTTGATATAATGCAAATGAATTTTTTTTAAAAAAAAAACAATGCTGGACGTGATGCCATGATGTGTTGGATGTAATATAAATGAAATTTTTTTAAAATGAAAACAAGGCTAAGTGCAACAACGTGCTGGATTTTTTATTTTTATTTTTTTTAAAAAAACAATGCTAGATGCTACAATGACGTGTTGGAAATTTTTTTTAAAAAATGATAGATGCAATGACGTGTTGGATGGAATCTTTTGGGGTAAAAAATGTTGCATGTAATAGTAAGATAAAAGTGTATTTGGAAAATGATAAAATATTTAGAAGAAAAATTTTTGAAGTAAAAGTTTTTAAAATAAGATATAATATTGTGATAAGATATGGGTAATAATGAGGAATAAAAAGAACGAAATTAAAATAGCGTATTAATACATAATTTTTTTGCCTAATTTTGTGTGTGCAACTCATGTAATTAATATTACTCTCATAATTAATTGTATAGCAAAAAAATTATAATATAGCTAATAAAATATTATACTTAATTAAATGATACCGCATCTTGCGTAAATAATTAAATATACAGCCACTATTTCAATTAACGATATGCTTTATGCACTCTCAGTTAATGTAGTTAATTTTTTTAAAATTCATGCTCAAAGATTTTTTAAAACTTGCTATTAATTTTTTCCTGCATGTTTTGTACTTATATTATGGTCCTTAAAATCTAACATATATATTTAAGATTTATAAAAATATATTTTTTCAATATATTTATTTAAAATTTAAATTTTTTTAATAATTATGACATCATATATATATGTCATGCTGACGTCACCGGTTCGAACCGGTTTGATTAACCGGTCGGACCGGTTCGAACCAGACCAGTACCTTTACCGGTTCAATCACCGGTTCGGTTCTGACAACATTGCATATAACCGAGATCCTTTTATCTATATGCGATGAACCTAAATAAGATTTTTTTTACATATGAAAATTTGTATTTATATTTTGTAATTAATTTTAAATATAAAAATAAACTTTTCGCCTGCCATCACATGAAAAATACTTATTTTTATTTGAAAAAGTTTAAAGAATATTGAAATTAAATTAAAAATTAAATTTTAGGAGTAAAAAGATCCTTCTTGTACCCACGTATTTGTATAAAATATTAAATAAATGGATGAAGTCTGAGCAAGTATTAAATTATAACTCTCAAATGAATTGCCAAAAGTGCTAAAAAACGACTAAAGGCATTTGGTGTAAGCAGAAGGGTTTAAGATGCTACTGAACGGTATGGAGTCCATTGAAGTGATCATAATCACACTTTAGAAAACAGTTCGATGAAAAAAAAAAACAAACAAACAAACAAACAAACAAAATAACAAAATAAGAGGCGTATTTGGCGGGACTAAAATAAGTGTATTTTACGCCGGCCCATCAGACTCGCGCATTGACTTTTGCCAACAAATTACAAAATGGACACGCAAGTTTTTTTTGTTTTTTTTTTTTTGGATGAAAGGAAATGCATATATTTGGTTGCATATAAAAGCACCATAAATTTCATAAAATGTAAAAGTCCTTAAGAAAATATTTTCTATTTTTTACAGCTGTTTACGTGATTATTATAAATCTTCTGCAAAAAAATCTATTTATCTTTTATCCTTTACCTAGCTATTCTATTTTACTGACCTTTTACATTTTTTTATATTTTTACCATCGGCTGATGAATTTTTCATCGATTAATTAACAGGAGTGAACCATCCTTTTTGGTATAGATAGAAAATATCCACAACCAATATGATCCGACTTTTCAACTCAAAAGCTAATTCAAGAGGTAAGGCTTTCCCTCGTACTTATAATAAGCACACGGCCTCTTCCACATCCAGTATTAGATAATTCAATAAATTTTTAATGAAAAGATAATCCAATAATTAATAGCTCATAGATAAGGGCAAACCAAAGGAAAATTGGCAAGGTAAAATGGAAGCATTTTACATAACTTTTTTCATATAGAATCACTTGGCTTTTGAGTCGGAGGACGGATGGATAAAATTCACCCGAATCAATACGTTTAACACCATCAATTAAGTAGAAATAATTAAAAAGTACTTTTGGGTGCCACCTCATGTGATAGGGTACAAGATTATGTATAAAATATTTCAAAATTTTCATAGATTAATCTGTCTATGTATATGAAAGAGATCTCCAAAGATATGAATGTCTGGTTGATTATATTCCTGCAGGCTTTTGGGTGTGGGGCATCCAATCGTTTGATTAAGACTTAAAAAAATCTGGCCATTTTAGGCCAAACAAAACCTTGTCGATGCAATGGAATTTTCAAACCATTTGGAGAGGAATGCTTTTACCTTTGGAAAACAACTAATCTGTCTCAACTCTCAAGTCATAACGTTGAATAAGTTGAGGAGTGGAAGCCTTCCTTTCTTTTGACTTGTGCCATTGAAAATTCAATTGGACGGCGCGCCATTGGTCCAAAAGTTCCCATAAATTGTATTCATGTATATGATTACATGCACACCTTTGGACGACCAAGTCAAATTCTTCTCTACATGGGAATAACTTTTTTATTTTTATTTTACAAAAACCCCCATCTCGTTTATTAAGTGACTTTCTCTCCAATGTTTATATAATTATTAGAGTTTTTTTTTCTAAGTGTGCCCTCTATGTTTGACACTCCAAATGTACATATTATTGGGTGTTTAGAACTCATAAAACATTTCAAATTAAAACTTATCAACTTAAAATTTTTCACTCTCCACAACTAACCTACTTTTTAATTATTTTTCACTGTCTTCCTATTCAATTATCCTGTTTTTTAATCATTTCTATACAACTATCAATACATCTAATTTATTTATTTTAACTTTATTCTCTTTATTTTTCATTATTACTCTTATAATGCATATTATTTTCTTACATTTAAAAAAAATTTATATAAAAAAACTTTTTATTAAAAATTTTATTACTTCACAAACACAAGCACATTTACGTTTATAAAAAAAAAAAAAAAAACACTCATTCCATGGTAGACCGTGAGGTAAGTTGATTGTGTGGGTCAAATTTTAAAATCTTAAAATACCTCTAGGAGAAAATAATAAATGATGAAAAAAATTGAAAATAGATCTCGAACTCCTATTCAATTAAGACAACGAGGAGTTATAATATTCAACTCTTCCAATTCACCTTTAAATTTGATGAGCATAATGATAACTTCATATATTAGCTATGGCTTTTATTCACGCCTGTGATGGAATGGGCTTTTGAGGATTAAATGTAAATGTGACAGGTAGACTACCGGCGTATGATGATGTTGCACCCACCAGAGCATGGAATCACTTCAAGGCAAAGAATTGAAAGCTCTTTATCTTGATCGGCCGGGTGGGCCAACCTATCAAAAAGCTAGGGCTTGTCGTGACGTGGGCATGTAATGATTCTTTAATGGGGGCCCGGGGGAAGTGGTGCTGGTCAAGGTTCATTGCATCATATCTCCATCTTTCAATACAGAATCAGGAGACATTGAAGAGGATCTCCATCTTTCAATACAGGAGAAGAACACCACGAGACAAGGGAGGGGCTGCACCTACCCCTTCTTTATAATTGCAGACACATATTCCTCCCCTTGCACATATCCAAGCCTTCAATTTCTAGAATGATCAGAAGGCTTCTATTTCTCTCTGGTGGCGGCTGAATCCATCAATCTGGACCGTTCATATGTGGGTCCAAATTATAACTTATAGCTGATTCAGTCTTACGCTTATTTAAAAGAAAAAGGAAGAGCAAGCTGGGCAAAGAGTTTAGTGTAAGAGGTCCGGGCTTTTGAGTCCTGATTTTTAAAGTGTTGTTTTTCATTTTTTTGTAGTAATGTCTCTGTAATTACTCTATTAGCAATATTGTTAGATTTAAGTTGTAAAAACAAGAATAAAAAATAAAATAAAATTGAAACCCACGTTAACTATTGAGTATTGACTGCTTGGGTGAGGAACATTATTAAAGAAGGAAAAATGGGAGGATTTTATTTTTCAATTATGGACCCGAGCAGGCGTGGAATGACCTAGAAGACCGTGAATTGCTGAGTATTGGTGCAGGCCGGTGGAGTGGAGGGTGTTTTTCTTGGACGCCTCAAATCAACTGGAAAATGACACCCATTAACGTCTCAATTATCGGGGAAAATACTGTTTGGTTGTCCCCTTGTGATGGATGATAAGGAAGACTGCCATTACAGTTGGATTGAAAAATACTTGCGTGTAGAAGAAGTGTGTAGTATTGAGGATAATAGTGCAAATATCTTCCCACAAAATACTTTTTAAAATTTTTTGTAATTCGTATTTATCTCTTCGTCTTTCGCAATTTTTACCCTATAATTTTATTAGTTTTACAAATGGGTTATGATCTTGTTAGTCCGTATTAATTTATATTTTTCGTTTTTTGTGAAAATATTTTCCCAAGTGAGTAAGTTTATATATCAAATTTTGAAATTTTGGATATGTGCATGTATTTTTTTATTTTCAAAAATCAATATTTTGAGAGTATTTAAGTCATTTTTGCCTCAAAAAAAATGTTGGTTTTTGAAAACAAAATTATATACACGTATCTGAAAAATGATAAATTTTCACATATACAAATTAAATTAATTTCAAAAATATTTCATAAAAAATATTATATTTTAGCCCAGGCTAACACATGTCTTAGCCGGGGCTAACAAAATCATAACCTTTTACAAATAAGCCTTATTTATCATTTTATTTGCCGAAAAACCGGCCAGCAACCAAATTATTTAAATTTTCTGGAGAAATCAAAGTTTGATGAGCCATCATGATATTACGAAAAAAAATTTTGATCAGCAGCACTTCGCCGACTTGACACCAAGATCAAGTCAAACGTAAATAACAAAAAAATATTAGCACATGACCTTGATCATATTGAGATGGGCCACCCAAGTTCTTAGCAAGGGGGTTTTTGCAAACAAAGTAAATATGGGCATTTTTGCAAACTCGAAATTTTTAAGACGGAAATTATGCGATTCCTTATTTTTTTATTAGCATGCAACTTTTATAATTATTTACAATTATTATATTACTGCAGCTGTGAGTTATACTTCTTCAAGAAAATCTATATAATTTTGCCTTTTCTTCATTTTTATAGCTAGAATTCTTTTCATATTGTTGTTTTTTATTATCAATTAGGTTCCGCTTTTATGTACTCAGGTTATATAAAAGTCATTTCATATACCTCTTTATTTTTATGATGTTTAAGATTGATACAAAATTTAATCTAATTTATTTTATTTAACATAATTTAATTTAGCTTAAATATCAAGTTTCATCCAAATCAAATATGTGCATGAGCTATATTAGCTTAGAAAATATATATATGTACGTAAAATAGGAAAAAATGCTTAGATTCATTCTAATATATATTATAATATAATAATATTTTATATATATATTTATTTATATAATAGAGATATTTTAGATTATTTAAATATTGAAAATACTATGTAAAAAATTGACATGGGTATTAAATCATTATATTATATTGATTTTATATCTTTATAGATGGGCTCATATGCAAGTATACTAAATAAATGAAAAAGATTTTCACAATAATATAAATAATACTTAATACAATGGATAGAATAAATTTTCTATCAATCATTAAAATATTAAAGATTAATCGAGTTGCATAGAAGAGGATTTCATTAAAAGCTGAGCCTAATTAATTAATTACCAACCTTGATTTGGCATCCGTTTTACCTTCAATTGTACTCCAAGATAATTAAACGCGCCCGTTCCATCAAATAATAATAATAAAATAAATGCGCCCCGAACTCAGAAGTCCAACAAAGCACCTCACCTCTCTTATAGGCCGGCCAGCGATTATTTTACAAGTTGTCCGTCCATCAGAAGATGGCCCACTCAGCGGTCGTGGTCACGTAATCGTGAATAAATAATTAGGACCTTTGTCTTCCATACATGGTCTTATACCGACGTCCATCCGCAGGTGTTCAGTGTTCCGGTCCACCTGCAATTCCATCTTTTTTCATTTTATTATTCGCACGGTACTTTATTTTTTTTTTTAAAAAAAAAAAAAAGGATTTGTAATTACGCCTGCAATTTCAAAATAAATTTTGTAGCCATAGATACAAATTTTCCAAAAGTTACCATATACTTGCAATTTCCCAAAAACCTACCGGTTTAATGCAAAAATTCCCGTGTTGAAAGTTGAACTATTCTTTGTTCCTTTTCCACATAACACACCAACATATTTCCCTCTCGTTATCCGGTACAATCCATCAGAATCAGTGGCTGGAAAATAGTTGCGGTGACATATCATTATTGATCATCGTCATCATCCCTCTGAATAAATAGAGCAAACCATTGCCTAATGCAATCATGGCCGTTCACTTAGCCCGAGGACCCAGCCGAGCATGACCCCCCAAAAGTTCAACTCTCCTTGATGTGAGTAGTCCATCTGACCATCACATAAGTCAGTGTTGACTTTTTTTGGGGATTAAGTTAGGACCACGTTCAAAATGTAATAATAATTCTTATATATATATAAATCATCTCCATACCTACATATAAATTGTTTCTCACATATATGGGTAGTTGCATGGCTTCTATTGTATATGTCATTTCCTTTACAAATAGAGTAATGTTTTAATCACTCATATGCATTTAAATTTTAATGCACGTATAAAACCCATTTCCTAAAGTTCTTTTGAAATTTTTTTTTATAAAATTATTAATTTATGTATATTTAATCTATAAACTAAGTTTTACTATTTTTTTTAAAATATGTATATATTTTTTATTTTTAAAAATATTATGAGGGTTTTAAATCTTTTTAAATGACTAAAATGCCCCTAATTTTTGAAAAATATTATATACATCTCCAAAATTAGTAAAACTTAATATACAATTTAAATACACCTAGATTAATAATTTTATTAAAATTTTAAAAAATAGATTTTATATTTAGATGCATTAAGATTTCAATGCATCCGGATGCATTCAAACATGACCTTAAAAATTATAAGAAAAATTTATAAAAGATGAGAGAACAGCGTGGTGTGATGTATTATAGAGGTAATGAATAGGAACGAAGAAAATAAAAAATAAAATAAACAAAGCAGTGGTATGGAAAATGTTAATAAATAATTGAAATATAAAAATAATAGTATGAAAAGTAAGTTAATTACATGAAGGTCTCTCTTTGGTATAATCAAGTTATACTTAAATTTTTCATAAAATCTCATTTATTTGGCTCACCTTGATGATTCATTAGAAATTATTTAATACATTGCATTTAATATTATTTGCTTAACTAAAAGATCAAGTTTCTCATCCAAATTAAAAATGTGTGTAAACTATATTGCTTAAAAATATATACTTTTATATAAATCTTGAGAAATGTTTATATTTATGTTCATGTATATTAAAATACAATAGAAATTTTATAAAATTATTTATCTAGTAGTAGTAATATTTTAGATAGCTTAAATGTTGAAAAATATATTTAACATTAAATTATTTTATTACATTTATTTTATATATACTTGCAAATAAGATCGACAAACGTATGGTTTTATAAACTAAATACGATGGATGAAGTTTGGTTGAGGTGGGTTTCTTAGAAGGATAGAAATTTTTTTTTTTTTTTACTTCATGCCAAATGGACCAAAATTGGACAAGTAAGCATTTTCGAAAATTCATATTTTCGTTCTCTTAACGATTCAAATGTCATGATTTGTTTTGCTTCTTTTACGGAAATGACTTGCGAGTTAAATATATAGCAGTGCTAACTCTTTAAGTCATCGTCCTTATCCGAAAAAAAAAAAAAAAAAAACCTTGAACTCATGGGAACAAGGACTTGGACCCTGTGACCTGTGGCCGGCTATCTTCTAGAGAATAGGAAGGGAATGTCAAATGAACCAACGAACATGCTGGATTTGAGCACCTACTAAATCCCGAAGGCCCCACATTTCTCATCGTTAAAAATTCCGCCGTTCTAACGAGATGTATCATGTATTTGGATATGTTCAATGGTTGTCTGCATGTGGCAGCGTAATAGCTAGGGTGCAATTGATCAGCGCGCGTTTGCTGCGGAAAAGACAAGCTCGCAATAGTTTAATTTTAGCAACAAAGGGGAACAAGGTGCAATAAAAAATAATATATAGTATCATATCAGCAGTTGTAATATAAAATATATTTGTGAAGCCCAAGATTTGTGAGGTTTTCCCTAATAAGGCATGAGATTTGGGAATCCCACTACGGCAACTTGCATGAGTGCACCTCAATTTTCCAGCTAAACACACCCCTTTCTTTATTGGGTGGTTTAGATCTGTGGAAAACTCTTTTGTCCCAATCACTTTGCCATTTTTGGTGCTCTATATTCCATTCCTCTATTGCCTAACTACTACACACAAAAAAAAAATTTGGTGTTCTCTAATTTACTAGCATGGGAAGAAGAAAAAGAAGAGTATTTGTTCCATGGCTCAAATTCAATCCAAACCATCACCTCGAATATCTAGTGAACATATTAGAAATAGCTTTAATCGAATATGTAGGCAATTAGTCTCATCATTCAAAAGATATTTTAAAATAATTTATAAATTTTATGTTGGTTACTGAAACTATCTAAATTGATTTAGTAATAGTAAAAAAAAAAAGTTCATAATGGTGAATAAAATCAGTGCAATTTCACCATCTGCCATGGAATTATTTCTTAAAAAGTAGCTACTTTTTTGTTGTGACATTTATTTTTAATAGTTTTAAGAATCTTGGTTTTCTTATCATTATGTATGATTTCTTTTTTACTTTGCATTTAAACAGCCTATCTTTTATGATATTATTTTTTATTGTATCTTTCTATTGCACTTTTTTTTTTATTGTATTCAATCCGAAGTGGTCCTAAAATATACGATGGTCCATGAAAAAAGAATGATCTTTTAGAAAAGTTGATCACGGATGATTAAATGGAAAACATCTTGTGTAAATATGATCATTTGAGAAGTAATTGAATCTCCACCAAGAAGATGGAAAAATTAATTCATGTAGTGTAATGTCATCAGTTCATCAGTATCAAAAGAGTCCAATCAATGGCTCGGATTGCATGATCAGTAGAATATGCCTGACATCAGAGCAAAGAAGATGAACAGTCAAGTTTAGCATCACTCGTGTGTCCAACCACCCCACACTTGAGCTTGAGTTCGAACCATGATTGGGCTACTAAACTTGTGATCAAAGCGGGCCACAGCGAACCCCTATATTTAAATGTTCACAATATTCTCATATTTAAAAATAAAATAAAAAATATGCACATCTCAAAGATGGTAAAACTTAATTTATATATTAAATACAATTAGATTATCAATTTTATAAAAAATACACATAAATGATCCTTTGCATAGGGTGCTAAAGTCAGGTCTACTGAAACAAGAACCTTAATTATTTATATACTAAAAATCAATCCAATGATAATCTTGAATAATCAGTCGTACTTACTCAAAAATATATGTAATTATATATAAATACAAAACGTACTTAATTTTTTTCACAAATATATTAAATTAATTGATATACAAACAACAAAATTTATTAAGTTAATTTTACGCTTTTATCAATTGAGTCCATGCAAATATTTGTTTCGAATAAAATAGGTTTTCTAATTAATTTAAAAAAATTGGATTTTATACTGTCATCAATGTAGCTCAAATGCAGAAGTCACTTGTTGTCGAGACTTGAGAAAGCTCCCTCTCCAGTTCCATTTCAACCAAATCCACAGAGCAAGAGCTAAGCATACTTATCGTGACGAAGGAGAAAAATATCTGATCTTTCTAGTCCTATCAAGCCATTAATCCACCCTCCATTAACTAGATCTTTCAACTCATAACCAATTGGGAAGAGTGTACTTTGGCAGCCCTGTTAGTGGGATTGGATGGTTGATTAGCTATCCATATAAAAATGCACAGGCCTAATACATTTAAAATTTTAATTCTCTTTATTACTTCAGAGATTAAATTAATATGTGAAGCAATTGCTTTAGATTTTTCCTGTAAATTACCGAATCAATAACATGATAAACATTACCCAAAAAAAACAACCCCTCGCTCAAGCTACTAATCTAAAATTTGTAATTATAAATCTCAATTATTTGCTTCCATTTTAATTAGAAATCTTTTTAATGATCAGGGTCCTTTTTTTTTTTTTTTTGATGGCATATCAGGATCCATGTTTAGGAGAAGCCTTGCTTGAGGCTCATGACGTGGTCCACGATAGGAAGAAAGGTTGAAGCTATCTGTGCGTGTTATCGCGCGGTGGTTCGTGTCCACCACTTCCGTTACAGCCGTTAAAACGGCCTCCCGTCAAGCAGCACCCGTTGCGTTCAGTGGGGGGTACTGTACAGCACAATGCAGGACTTGACTCGTGTGAAAATTCGCGCGTGCACAAATTCCCAAATGGCCCACCAAGGTCACTTCAGTTCCATCACAGGATTCAATTAGGTGTATACAATAATTTGTGGACACAAAATAAAGTTTATTTTCATTCATTACCAAATGTTAATAGATATTATACACTGAATTGTCATGGAAATTTATTTTTTTATTATAATTTGACAATAACCTTTTTTTTAGAAGAATTTGACAATAATTTATGTATGAATGGATTGATGTAGGGCCGATATCATTTTAATAATATTTGTTTTCACTTTTTTGATCCCTAGAATAAGTTGGGACAGAGTAATTTTTAGTAGGTTAATCTAATAGTTCAATGGCTAATCCATTTCGATGCCCTAAATAAATCTAACCCAATATATCGCAAGTATAAATAAAATTATAAAATACTTTTTAAATGCCACTAAATTCATTTTTGAATAACGAAAATGATTGCCAACACAGGTATATAGAAGGTTAGAATTAAACCGAAGTCTTCGATTATAAATAGAAAATACAGCAATAGTGTATACTAAAATGGTAAATCAAATAATAAATTTTGAAAATTGTATCAATAAATACTTCGTTGTAATGCTGAATCTAATAAAAAATATTTAACAGTTTTTATGCCTAAACTCGAAAAATTTTTAAAATACGAAAGAAAACTCTTCATATTGTAGCATTAATTAGAATGGTTTTTTATGGAATAATTAGAACGGTTTTGACTACAAATTGAATTGACCCAACTTGAGAAAAAATAAGATTAATATTTTTTTAGGGAAAAAAATCAAGACGGAAAGAACTCAGTACCAAACCGATCGGAGGTGCAAACCATCCAGATCTGCCCCGTCTATGCTCGCGTGAATCTCCGTCTTTCGTTCACGTCACCGCTTACAGCGGAGAGGAGAGAAGCGGCGACGCCTGTGACGAGCACTGGAAACGGTAGGATAAATGACGGTGCGATAATTTAGATATGCGCAATTCGTTATATTCGTATTTTCGTGACGTTTAGCCATGCACAAATCGTTTATATAATGTTAATTAAAAAATTCGAATTCTCTTCTATACGTGGAATCTCTGACCTTCTAAATTCTAATACGATAAATAATTCCTCCAAGAAGGCAAATTGCCACGCGAAACAACGGGGATGGAAATATCAAACCCCATTGAAAAAATATTTACCTCTATCCTTTGCTTGTCGTGATGGAATCGGGGAATCAATGGTCAAAAAGACCCAAACGCGTCCAAAAGCTGACGACCGAGCGTGCACAATTGAAATACGTTGGAACGCACGCACCGTACCAAAGTGGACGGCGAGAGCCGTCAAACAAGAAGGCGATAACCGGCACGCGCCTGCAACACGTATGCACAGCAGTGGAGGGACTTGGTAAGCGGGCCCCACTGGCTAGAATCCAAAATGGAAAAGAACCACAAGAGCCCCCCGACATACATGGAAACAGGCCGATGGATTTGGAGATTTGAAGTTTTGAACCGTCAATGCTATTTATCACCGTTGAATTGTTTTGCACGCGATCAGCACCGCGTCTGAAATAAAATCAAACATTTAAGATCCACATGTAAACTTAGAGAGTATGAAAATCACGAGCAGATGATGTGCCTCGCACGTGCTTTCCTACCACTGGGGGTGAGGAATAGGGGGCATAGGAGAACATAGACACGCGGATCACGGGGTTCGGGAAGAAGAGGGAAGGGGGGAAGAACCTTGTAATGAGAGGAGGATCGCTTTGTAGACATCTTCCGCCCCTAGTTTTTTGACAGAAACCACCCAAGTGCGGGGGAAAGTTCAGTGTATCTTGCCGAAACCGTAGCTATCAGAAGCACACGTCCTTGTTTCTCTCACTTTTTCCTTTGATGACAAGCAGCTGAATTGCATTTGTCAGCAGCAGCAGCAAAACTAACCCCTCCCAATATCAACATCACCCCTTTCGTTTTCCTTCTTTTCAATCAAGAGCCCTCCTCTGCTCGCCCTTCGGCTCCCTTTCTTTTTTTCCCCCATCCTTTGATTGAAGAGGTGAGTGGTATGGATTCTTACCGTAGCATTTCGATTCCTGTTTCCTGATTCGGATGCATTTTCCGCTTATATACGGCGTCTCAACAGAGACCCACGTCGAGAGGAGCAAAATACTTCATGAATGCCGCTCAATGTGCGCTAGAGATTTCAATCTGTGATTTGGGTTTTTGTTTTTCTGTGTGTGTTTGTTGGGCTTTCTGTCTTTGTTTTTGTTGGGTGTGGGAATTTCGTTTCTTTGATTGGTTTTTGCTGGGAAACGAAATGGGTGTGTTTAGATCAAGCCTTTTTATATGGTTCGGTGATTTCAGCGTCGAAAATTTTGAATAAAGCGGAATGTTGGTATCCGTTTTCTACCAAAACCTGACTTTCCTGGCGAACTGGTCCGCGATTATTCGAATGGAGGATTTTCGTTTCTGATCTTGTTTTCAATGGTTTTCTGGTGTCTTTTGAGAAGTTCATGCCTGAAGTGGTGTTTTAAAACGGAATCGAACTTTTGTGCAGGCTGAATTTTGATCAAGGAGTATTCTTTTCACAGCGACCTCGATCGATTCCATTGTTTTGAAAAGTGATTGGGGGATCACCTAACAGCTTCGGACGGCTGATGTTGCTCGGCTCTCTTCTCGTGATACAACGCTTGGATCTGATGCACGTCTCTGGAGATTGAAATCCAATTCCTGTTCCACCAGTCTCTGCTGAATTTAGCTCGAAGAGTCTGGCGATTCTGGGTATTACCAAATCACTTCTGCTCATTCAGCAATCTTGCCCCTGATCATTTGTCCAACTTTCTGGAAGTTGATTTGCTTCGGGTGTTCTTCAGAGTGGGCATTGGCTCATCGGTCTCTGTCGAAGTTTCCAATCCGCACTTTGAGTTGCTACTTAGAATTCGGACTCGACGCATATTCTGGAGGAGGGTCTTGTGAAGCGCACTATCAACCTTCCTCATAGCGGAGAGAGGGAGCTTAAATGAAGTGTGAAGCCTCGGAGGCGAATTCAAGAGCATTACCAGGTCTGTTTGATATAAAGGCTCGTTGGGTTGGGTTGATGGAAGGTGGGTTGAGAAGGAATCCGGTGGTGGCTGACGGCCGGGGAGATTACAACAAGCCTTTGAATAGAGGAAACAGTTGGAAATCCATCCCTGCAAGCTATTTCAGTGTTGAATCCTTTCTGGTGCTCTTCTGTCTCACAGCTTCGCTGCTGCTGCTTCCCCTCATCTTGCCACCTTTGCCGCCCCCGCCATTCACTCTACTGCTGGTTCCTGTAGGCATCTTTGCCGTGCTTTTGATCTTAGCTTTAATGCCTTCTGATGTCCGAGACATTGCGTCGTCTTATGCATAATACAGTGGCAATGTCCATGTGGACGATTTTTTATTTTCCCTTTCTTCTTCTTTCTTTTTATCCTCCTAAGAGATAACAATACCTTGATAACTATCTGTGATCTTTTTTTTTTTTTTTTTTGATGAGAACTATCTGTAATCTTGATGATGTTCGTCTAAGAAATTTCTGATAAAAATTTTCAGACCGCTTTTTCCTTCGAATTGTTGTATGGATCGTGTGCTAAGTGAAGTGGAGGCCTTTGATGTCTGAAAACCATGATGGAACATCCACCCGTGTACAAGGAAGCAGTTCAACATTGAAGCATGAAGCATCATCCGTTTGACAGTGTTTTCAGCTATTATAAAGAAGCGGAGCAGGTCTATTTTAGAAAGATTTGGGGCAGGAACAACTGATTAAGAAAGAGATTTATATTGATCATTTTTCTAGCAATCCCAGACGGACATCTAGCTCCTGGTTGATCCAAGTTGAAACATTCGTAGTTCTGGAAAATGTTTGTGGATAAACTGATTGATTTGGAAGAGACTTGTGTGAGGAGTGACCCAAAATGCAATACTAGGTTGTCCATAGGTTTCTGCGCTTCTGTCCATGCCCTTATTGACGCTCGCAGACATAATGACTAGGCTGATTAACTTTCATCAAAATGGGATCATTTTGATTCAGGATGTTCGATTGCAAAAATTCAAATAGGTAATGCCTTTTTTTTTTTTTTTTTTGATAGAAGGATACACTCTATCCCTACTCTCTTGTGATTTGAAAAGGTATAGGGATGGAGAAATCCAAGCAATTCATTGCTAAAAAATTGTCTGTACAAATTTTCCCAATAACAGCTTGGGGTGGGTTACCCCACCAAGACGATTGGTCCGAAGGAGATACCGAGACCAATTCGGCTAAGGAGTGCGCAACGGCATTTTCCTGCCGTAAAACATGATGTACTTAAAAGAAATCATTCATAATGAGAATCGACCTGATTTCATCAATAATTAGACCCACCGAGGAGGAGATAGGTTCCGCGTTGGACAGATAGTTGCAAAGCATTAGAGAGTCGGTCTCGAATAAAGCATATCTGATGTTAATTTGAGTAGCCCATCTGATTCCCAGAAGAAAGGCGGTCGCTTCAATAAGTAACGGCTCCCTCGCGCCTGACCGCCTCCATCCACTAGCTGCGATAAAAGAACCCCTGGAATCTCTGGTCACGGCCGCGCATCAAAAGCCACCCCGATCCCCGAGGCATCGGGCATCCATGTTTATCTTGACAAACCCCGGAGGCGGCTTGAACCATCTGGTTACCATGGTCCTACCCAAAGCCCTCGATTGAACCAGCATTTTTGCCGTCCGATGTTGGTAAAGGTACTCTAGGCACCAGGCTAAGGTTTCCGATATTCTCGGTTGAGATCCCTCCTCTCTGAGCTTGTTCCGCAGAAACTAAATCCGCCAGCACAAGATGAAAAAGGCCAGGTCATCAGGCCTCTTCTCACGCACACAAGTTTCCAAAATTTTCTGTACCGTCATCCCGTGAGAATCCACCCTCGCAGCCATCCTGCATACCCCACTGGTCACTGCACACCTTAGAAAAAGGTGATTTGCATCTTCAGATTCATTCCCACATAATACACACCGTAGATCCACCTCTATGCCCCTATGATTGAGATTTTGCAAGGTGGGAAGGGCATTCTTAACCAGTCTCCATCCAAAAATAATAATTTTTGTTGGAAGTTTTAATCGCCAAATTGCTTTGAAGATCCCCGAGAGATCAGGGAGAACATCGCCCGAACATAATAGTGTATACGCCGATTTGACCGTGTAAGCACCGTTGGGTTCGTGCATCCAAAACATGCAGTCCTCCACCTGTCCCTCAGGGATAGGGATCGTGTTAACCTCCGGCCAACGAGCCTCCCCCAATGCAACAACCACGCGATTCTTGTTCCAAGATTTAGTTTCGCTATCAATGAGGTGGTTAACCGTCATATCCTCTGGGAATGATGATGAGAGAGGTCCCACCTTATTCACTTTAGACTCCAGCCAAATATCAGAGAAAACCTTTACCCGATCCCCCTTCCCAATCCTCCATCCGCACCTCGTCTGGATTATATTTCTCGCTTTCAAAATACTCTTCCATGTAAAGGAATCCGATGGTTTCTCCTTGCAATTCCAAATATCAGTGCTTGGGAAGTATCTGGCCTTTAGAACTTTGTGGCAGAGGGAAGTGTTGCATTATACTAACCGCCAGACCTGCTTAGCTAGGAGGGCATAGTTGAATTTGTGGAAGTCCCTGAACCCCATCCCACCTGCACGCTTAGGCTTGCACATGTCCTTCCAAGCCACCCAGCTCAGCTTCCTTTTTTCGTCTTTTTCACCTCACTAAAATTTGCTTAGCATCCCATTAATATCATTACAGAATGATTTGGGCATTAAAAATATACTCATCGCGTATGATGGGATAGCCTCGGCAACCACCTTGATAAGCACCTCTTTTTCTCCACCCGAGAACAACTTGCCTTTCCAACCTTGAATGCGATTCCAAATACATTCCTTAATGCCCTTGAAAAAATCCGATTTAGATCTACCGAGCCAGGCCGGGAGACCCAAATATTGGTGAAGATCCTGTCCTGCAGAGCCTAACATTTGGATCAACTGTCTTCTGGTGCAATACTCTGTGTTGGTGCTGAAGAGGACAGCAGTTTTTTCCACATTTACCACCTGACCCTAGTAGATTGCATATTGGCTTAACAATTCGAGCAGGTACCTAACATCCATCTCAGTCGCCCGTATGAAGATGATAGCATCATCAGCGAACAGCAAATGGGAGATCGTTAGGCCATTCTCCTTAAGTCTGATGCCATGAATAGCTCCACTAGCAACCGCCTAGTAGATCAGTGCCGATAGCCCCTCCGCAGATAAAAGGAAGAGTTAGAGGGATAGCGGGTCCCCTTGTCTTAATCCCCTTTGGGATTGGAAGTATGGGGATTCGAAACCATTAACATTCACACGGTATGTGACAGTTGAGATGCAGCTCATAATCCAATTCACACACACCGAGCAGAAGTTCATGGCCTCCATTATCTGCTTTAGGAAATTCCACTCCACCCTATCATATGCCTTAGACATATCCAACTTGATGGTCATCTCATGCTTACGCCCCCTCTTTCGCCTTCGAAGGGAATGAATTGCTTCATAGGCGATCAACATGTTATCTGTAATGAGCCGCCCAGGAACAAAAGCACTTTGTTCTTCCCCAATGACTTCGTGGAGAGCCGTTTGAGTCTGTTAGCCAAGACTTTGGCCAAGATTTTATAGACCACATTGCATAGACTAATGGGTCTGAAGTGAGAAAGGTCTTGAGCTCCAGCCTTCTTAGGAATCAAAATCAAAGTGGTTGTATTTAGGTCCTTTATGAGCCTACGCATTTGATCCGGGTTTCTCTCCTCCATGAACTGTTTGCACCATTTGGTTATATCTCTTACCACCGTGTTCCAGTGTCTTTGGTAAAACCCGACCGACATCTCATCCAGCCCAGGGGCTTTGGTAGGGCTCATACCTTTAACCGCCTTGATTACTTCCTCGGACATTAGTGGTTTTGACAAGATTTTCCTTTGTTCATCAGAGATTCTTCTCGAGATAACATTCTCCACCCATGGTGCCGCCGAGTATGTAGATGATGAGAACACCTCAGAGAAGTGCTTAACAGCCATATCCAAGAGTTGGTCTTGCTCCCTAACCCAATTACCATTCTGATCCCTTAACGCCTCGATGGTGTTTGCTCTTCGTCTATTGGAGGCAATACGGTGGAAAAAATTAGTATTTCTGTCTCCTTAATGGAGTCAATGTGTCTTTGCGCGCATCCTCCAAAGTTGCTCTTCATCTTCCAGTAAAAGGTTGATTTGGAGTTTAAGTTTTTGAATGACATTGTCCCTTTCGTCACAGGGGTCCATGCATGAGAGGGACTCGACCTCCCTTTGTTTCTGCTCAATCCCTTTCCGAAGATTTCCCCTCTTTCGTCGATTCCATATAGAGAGTTCCGAAGCAATCCGTTTAAGTTTCCAAGAGAGCTTATCAACGTCTTGCAGCTCCGCCGGGGGCTGAGCTTTGGTTCACAATTCTTGTAGCTTCTTCATCCCTATCCCAAAATAATTCATATCTGAATTCCCTTTGCGGTTTCCTCCTATCAATATTGGAATCAAGTACCATCAATAAAGGACAGTGGTCAGAAGTCGGGGCCTGTAAATTGATGATTTTTGCATGAGGATACAAGTTGAGCCATGATGGAGTAGACAACCCCCTATCCAATCTCGCTTCCACCCTATGTCGTCCCCTTCTATTATTTTTCCATGTCATTGACACTCCAGCAAATCCCAAATCTAGCAAATTGCAACAATCCATAGTTTCACAAAAACGGTCCAATTGGGTCTGGGGGCGAGTTCTTTCGCTATTATATTCACTATAGCCCATCACCTTGTTAAAATCCCCCATCACAAGCCAAGGATCAGTGCATTCGCTACTCAATTGTTTGAGAATATGCCAACTCTGGTGCCGCTGATGAGTTTCAGGATGTCCATAAAACCCGGTGAATCTAGGGGTGCAACTTGGGTCGGGTAGGTTCGGGTACAAGTGGAACCTACCCTTACCCATTTTGGCAAAACCTCTACCCTACCCTATTTTAGACCGGGTCGGTTCGGAGCTTACCCTACCCAATTTTCTCAAGAGCGGGTCGGTTCCGGTTCGGTTCTAAAATCGGTTCCTAGAACACGATCTATTTACAGCTTCAACCTGTGTAAAAAAATTCAATTTATTTCGTTTAGCAGCCTTGTTTTGATTTGGTAAAGTTTATAATAGAGAAGTCCTTCATACTTAGCGAGGCACCTAAAGAAAGTTGAGATCAGGCTGTGTCTATCACATCCTCACCCAGATCCTGCTTTCATGAGGACCTCATGCAGTAGGTATAGGCTTTTTATGTCATATAATTCTTTGTTGTTATTGCCAATATCAAGTTCAGATAAAACAAAAAGATTGGTACATACAAGTTGGCAACTAGTTCTATACGGCCTTTTCCACATCTTTCTCATGAATTTTTAAATGACATTACATGTTTCTAATGTTAGGGAATCCCATATAAACAATGTGAATTGCGATGCAGCGGAGCCCAATTACAATGAGAAATGAGCAAGGGTTACCAAGGCATTTTTCTAGAAGCAACACATTATGTCAAAGCCTAGAAGTGTGAGAAATAAGAAAGGGTTGCTAGGGCATTCTACATAGTTTTTATTGTTTTGGAAAAATATATATTTGTGTGATCAAGAACATCAACAAACGAACCCTTAAAAAGAAAATTTTAGGGGCTATTCAGGATAGTGGCATGGGATGGGGATGAGATGAGGAGATTAGATGAAAAAAATTGTCACCCATCCACTTATTTTGAACAGGCCCTAAAAGAATAATAAGACCAGCTACCATTAATGGGGTAAAATGAAAGATAACTTCGTCATGGAGCAACTTCAGATCATCTAAAGTAAAACCAAAATATAACAAAACAAAATAAGACAGACAAGATGGTTTAGGCATGTTAAACAAAGGCCTGAAACTGCACTGGTTAGAAAAGCTGAGTTTATTCGTATGAAAGGTTGTAAGAAAACAACAGAAAAGCCCAAAAAACCATGGATAGAAGTAGCCAGATATGGAAGCATTGAGGACTATCGAGAATATAGTTCATGATCGAAAAGAATGGTGCGATTGGATCTATGCACCTGAACTGCATAGGTAGGAAACGACTTATGATGATGATGGCAATGATGGAAACAGGTTGTCAGATTCTACCTAAATAGAGTTTAACAATTCAATTTCTAGACGAATTATATTAAGGAACATGGTTTGAGGGACAGATTCTAGTTGAGTAGTGTAAGTAACCGAATTTATAAATATATTACCATGGTTTTACTTTTCTACCTAATTGATTGCACTGTGTTGCCTGCATTAGGAGTACCAACAGACCAATTAAGAAATCTGAAAGTTTGCCTGTATCCATTACTCGTTGATTAGTCGTATGCTTCTACGTATCATTGACAATTTCACAGAAATAGCTAATATATACAAATGGCTAATTCAAATAGTTTGATATACACAAATCTAAAACATTATTTTAAAAGAAATGTGATGTAAAAATATCTGATAACCATGATAGCTCAAGTAGCCAGTTGCATGAACGATCTTACCTGTTTTTGTATCTTGGGTTGTTTTGCATGCCACAATGTCAGAAATTAAATTACCAGTTTCTATCTATATAGAAAAAAAATATCAGGCAAAACGAAATAGTGAACGAAGTTGAGGTATGAAGAATCAAGATTTTCTCACATTTAGATTTTCTCACATTTTTCCTATATGGAAAAAGATTAAGCATGAATATTTTGCAGCAGGTTGCATTTTATTTCTACAACATCCAGATACCTTCATGAATATGATACTTTCACTTCTTTAGGAAATGAGGTATGAAAGAATTGAAAGATACAGGAATCAATTCCAACAGAGTTAATAATCTAAAGAAACAGATTTTTCCTATAACCAATATTTTTCATTCCTTCAGGTAAAATTGAAGTCCTTTAAATCCAATTCAGCAATCGCCACTTTGAGTTCAAAGTATAAGAGTGGCAAAATAAGGACTTTTCAGCAAATCAATTAGCCATATGTGAAGATTTACTTTCAAAATGATCCATAGCAACCATAGCACATGCATGCCAAAAGCAGATTCTATATATTACAAGTAACACCACCAACAACGTACAATATAAGGATGTTAAACGACATGAATCAATAGACATACTTGATTTTTGGATAGAACTTGAGTCAAAAGGGATCACAGGAAGCTCTAACCGTGAAGTTTCACCTAGTGGACTACTTTTAGGCCTAACTGAAGTACTACGGTTATGATTACTTAATCCATTTTCTGACAAAGGATCCATGTCAACTTCAACTTTAGGCTCCTTCAAGCAATTTTGGCTTCGGCTAGTTGTTTCCATAAGGATCAATCCTTTCTTCCGATGAGCAACTTGTTTCCTACGATGAGCAATCTGAGGCAAACAAGGTTCAACCTTTTGCTCTTTAAAGTTTGCAGAGGAGAAACGAATTGGAGATAGCCAATTCCCAGAAAGTAAAATGAATCGGTAAAACAAGAAAAGCAAAAAAAAAAAGCGAATCTAAAATGGATCAGCCCAGGCCAGCAAAGAGGAGCGGGAGAGAGCGGGCAATCGATATCACCTGAGGAAGCAATTTGGAATACAAGTAGATGGCAGTAGCAATTTATTTGTTAACGAAAAGCCAAAATCCAATCCAATCCAATCCAATAGAGAAGCAGTCGCAAAGAAAGAGGAGGATAATAATAGAGAAGTAGTTGCAAAGAAAGAGGATGATGATGATGATGTAAGAGGAGGCAGCGTAGCTACGGCTGGAACCTGGAGCACGCTGGTCGCCTGGTCGTGGTCGGCTGGGGAAGAAATTAGGTTAAGTATTATAATATATATATATATATAATATGAAATCCGGGTCGGTTCCGGGTACCCAGAACCGGAACCGACCCCTACTCGAAATTGACCGGGTATTTTACCTGAGGAACTGAACTGACCCTACTAGTAGGTTCTATGGAACCGAACCTAGCCTATTTAGGGTACCCAGTGGGTCGACCCGCAGGTACCCGGACCAAGTTGCACCCCTAGGTGAATCTCCACCCACTAAAATTTGCATCAATGTGATGGTGAGAAAAACTCCTTATGCTCGCAGCTTGGTTGTTGTTCCAAAGGAGGGCCAAGCCCCCCTTCTTACCTGTGGGTCCACGGCAAAACAGCCATCAAAATTAAGTCTTCTTCTAATGCCCTCCATTTCTTTGGAATAACATTTAGTTTCACAAAGGAAGACCAAACAGGGATCTTTTTTCCTGACCAGATCAAGAAGATTCTGAACTGCCCGAGGGTTCCCAAGCCCTCGGCAATTCCATGCTAGAAGGGCCATATTAGATGAGGCGAGACTGCGGAGGCCGCAGCCTCCGCCTCATCCATATCAGGACTCACCAATCTCTTTCTTCGCTTCTGCATCCCCTCATGTTCCTCCCACTCGCTTATTCGACCTCTCTTTGTGAAATCTACCATCCGACTATTCTAGATCTCAAGCTTGTCCTTTTCATTCCTCATTCTGGCCCTCCGCTTCCATCTACCATTCAATTGCGTGGGAATCATATACCCCCTCCTAACCCCTGATTATCTCCCCCTTGCCAAACCTGTACATCAAACAGCCCGACTTCCTCCTCCCCTGTGCCTTGCTGACAAGTTCCCTCACATGCCCCGGACACACTGTTTGAATGTCCCCCATTCGTCCTCTTCCTGCCTGCTTCTGGATGCACGACACAGTTGTGCTGATTATCCAACGTCCCCACCTACCCCTTAACTCGACTGTGTTGAAAATCTCCCCTTGCCTTGCCTGCCCGCTCCATTGAGAGTTCAGCCATCTGATTTTTGGGTTTCATTGAAATCACTGTAAAGGGCTGCTGGATCTGTAAGCATGTAGATACCATTAGGTTGTCTTCTCCTCCAGTATATGTGTGCGGCGTGGTGTAGCTAGTATCCATCAGCATGTCCAATGCAGCAGGTGGTTGCGACGGCTTGTGGCTGTGATTTTGTAGGTTCACCTCACTTGATTGAGCTTCCTCCATATTGAAGTTAGTTCGCTGGTTTATTTTAGGGGAGGCAATCCAGCTCTGCTGCCAACACTGTTCCGAGCAGTCATCCAACCTGCTACCACAACTTTGCTTTCCGCCGCTTTTCGAAACTCCTTCACTTTCTGGACTTTCCCCTAAATGATCCCCTTGGGTGCAGGATTCCCCAAGGTACTTGATTGGCGTGGCCCTATTGCCATTAGTGATCTTGTTTCGAGGCTTCAGCTGTCTCACCCCTGCTCTCAACCATCTGCCGAACGGCATATCTTCTTCAGCCACTTGTTCCTGAGGTTTTGGTTTTACCGAGCAATCCCGGTGGACATGACCCATGATTCCACATAAGTAACAGAACAGAGGCAACTTCTCATATTGGAATGAGATCCATTGCCTTTGTTGAGAAGCAATCTGTATAAACATTCCTCTTCTGAGTGGCTCCCGACAGTCAACCATCACTTTCATTTTGATCTCAGCTTCTGTGGCATTCATATCAGTCCAGCTTTCAAAGGAATTTCCGATACTTCTCCCTAGAATCTTCTTATCGACTATAAATGGGACTCCAGTAATGTGCAACCACAATGGCGTTTTCACAAGCATTACTTGTGCAATGTCAATCTTCTCCCTAATTTCTGAGATCAGCACCAGATTTCGTTTGAAGATCCATGGACTTCCCTTGACAATACGCTCCTTGTCCTCTACCTCCCCGAACGTGATTTGATACAGATTCTCTCCCAACTCATTGAATTGACACGAGCTCTTCGGCCTCCACAACCTCCTCATTATCGACTTGAATATTTCTTTGTTGTATGTCTTCGACGACCACAAAGAGCAGAGAACTGAAGCACCTGATCCCGGAGAAATCTTTTTTATGGCCGCACCAGAAATTGCCATTGTCTGTAATTCCGCCCCTAACAATTCCCTAATGTTCGGATTCATCCTAGCTACACGCCTTCGATACCTACTTCCCTTTCGCCCTCGGCCATTGCCACCCTTTATCTGCCTCCCGGTGATCCCCCCTGAACTCTGTTCTCTTGAGAAAGCTCCGACTACCTCCACCCAGTTTCGAGCGCAACTCTGATGCCTTTCGGACCTACAGGGGAGAGGACTTGAGTGAATGGAAAATATAGATACTGACCCCTTCAACATGAGTGAAGGGAAAAGGGTTGGGACTACGACGTGATTAAAAAAAAACACTTTTTGAATTCTCAAAGAACTCTTTGTTTGCACTACATAATATTTTTTCAATTTTCGATACTCCTTTTATCATTCCTTGTATAACTTCCAACATCCTAATAGACTTTTTGATCCATTCTCCTTAGGCTTCTATTGGCCACGCGTTAAGCAAATAATAAACCCGTTTTTGAATCTTGCAAGGCGTGAAGGAAAAAGCGAAATTTGTGGGAAGTAAAACTAATTAGCTTTCAGCAAACTGCTTATACATTCCGGGCTCTAGCGAACTCATATTCCATCCCATTTTAATAAACGCGAATTAGAATAGTAATTTGAACAGTGTTAACACTGTCTATTCGTGACAATCGTGTCTATTAAATAACAAACTACTTTGTTAGGATGTAAATAAGGTCGATCTTAACCTGAACCAATTAATTCAATCTAATTTATAATATGATTGGATTAGGCGATTTTGGATAACATAGATTTTGTAACCCAATTTGGAAAGTAGGTTGGTTTGAATTACATAATTATCAACTAACCCAACTCGATTTCATGAGTTAGTGTGAAATATAATAAATTATTTAAAAAATAATAATACATGAGTGCATAATACATAGGCATTAACTAGACATTATTGTTTTGAAATAAAATTACTTAGCAATTATGTTATCATATAAGTTATAAATTGAAGGGTATTCCCATAAAAATATTACTTTTAATCTTTAATATAAATTTATACTTTAAATAGATTTAATTAAGGAAAATGTTTAAAATATTATATATATTTATTAGCCTGGTTTGCAATTCAGACCAAACTAATTTATATAGATTTAATTTAGCTTTGGGTCAAAGTTTGAAAAATAAGGCTGAATATAGAATTGACTATCATTTTATAAATAGAATTGGGGTTAAAAACACCCCAACCCAAGCTAACCTAACTCAGTTTACGCCCCTACTACACTGGTTAGCATACTCATCGTGATTATAAAATAAGCATTGTTTAACAACTAGTCAGCAGAGTCTGTTATTCAATAATATACACTGTGGTACGTGGATATCGTCTGTCCTGTACTAATTCGCATCTCATTCCAACAACCTGAACATTCCCAAGAGTTGATAAGTAAATAGAAGAACTAGTGTATCCCCGAAAAGTCCCATGGGAGATTTTTTTTTTAAATAGTGATTACAGTCCCATGGGAGATTCTGAGCGCTGAGATTTAAGTCAATAGAAGGACTAATGCTGGTATGAGAAAGTGGAGTTCTCAGTTCTTTCTTCTTTTTCTTCTTCTGATTTTTTTTTATTATTATTTCTCACTCCACCTTGAGATGGATTCGATATTAATGCGACATCTTCTTCATGGCCATAAGTAAATTTCAATAGCGATGCAGCTAAACTTTGACCTAATCCTTCCAACTCCTGCGTTTGCTTTTGTACATGCACTTTGCCAGATTCCAGTGATTTTCTCCCTGAGAAATGACAAGCTGCCAATACCATGCTATTGCTGTCTTTTCCAATTCTTACTTGAAGAAACGCATGGGCCAAGACTGACGAGTGTGGCTGATATTTTGAAGTATAGCCCTTCTCCGGTCCTCGACTGATTGGTTTGCATTTCTAATCTGAACATTTACACGTTCACCCAACATTTAGAATTTCGTTTGTAGAAATCTTCCACAAAAAAACAAACATGGTTGCAAATTACGCTATTGTCGTGGCTTCACACATTCCATTATCCAATGCAAGTGTTTTTCTTAAATTTGAGTGCTAGGTGTGAAAATAGCTCTCGTGCTAGTTAAGGTCGACCCAATTCTGATCTTATTTTCAAAACATCCCATTCAATCCTATATTTTATACCCGGTTAAGATAAGATGGACCAAAGTATTGCCTTACTTTAATAGATCTAAGTCAAGTGATATGACCATTCCATCCTATCCAATTTCAATTGTAAAAAGCTTAAAGATTTTATTCAAAGAATCACCGAATTACAGTGATCTAACTATCTAACTATCATCTACAAAAATGAAATGCAAGAGCAAATGAAAGAAGACACTAATCCATCCCCCCATTGTTACATACCCGAGCTAATTTATAGGGAGCCCAAGCCCATCGACCTACGTAACGATGGGGGGATGGACTAATGTCTTCTTTCATTTGTTCATTTGTTCTTGCATTTCATTTCTATAGATGATAGTTAGATAGAGTAGTTTGTAGATGATAGTTAGATCATTGTAATTCAGTGATTCTTTGAATAAAATCTTTGAGCTTTTTGCAATTGAAATTGGATATGCTGGAATGGCCATATCAATGGTATCAGAGCACTCATGATCCGCAAGAAGTGGAGAGATAGTCATGGAACTGTTAATTCTCATATTGGCAATTTACGGAAAAGCCCATTGACTTGCCTCTTTTTATACACTAGCTCCATCACTTTATATACAACACTAACATGCATAATCTCCTCATTCCCATTCCTATCATCAAGCCCCAGGTCTCATTGCTATTAAATTGGTGGTTCAGATTTTTTTCTAATTTTGGGTATTTTACAATCATCTCAATTAGTATTACAATCAAGAACTAAGACATTCTAACAAGTTCTATATAACAATCTCACAAATATCTAACAATATTTCTACCAATCTTCTAATTTTTTCCTATCCGTGGACACTTCCATAACAAAGCCAGGAAGACTAATGCCACGTGATTCGAACCAGTGTCAACAATTTGGGTGCCGACATGCTGGACCACGATGATATAGGCGTTGTGCTGGTTCAGATTTAAAATGTGAGTCAAGTGTGGTAATTTTAAAATTTTGTATACCTATTCGATATAAAATCACATCTATGCTAAGCTCGTAAGTTGAGTGCTTAAACATATTATTAAGGATTTTTTTCGAACATACCTATTACGTTTAATCCTAATTCCAAATATATCTACAACATTTCAAAATCCCAAATATACCCACTGTGTTGTATTTAATCCCAAAAATGGTTATTCCATAAAAAATTATCAACTAAATTTTTATAAATACCCAACATGTCACTACTATAAAATAATAAATGATGAAATGAAATAGAAATAAAATGAAGTTAGGGCTCTTTAAATTTAGAACTCATGTGTAATTAGGATATCAGTGAGTTATGATATTTAATTTTTTCTAATTTTGGATGTGTTTGGGAAGTGATAAAATTTTTAGATAAAAAATTTTTAAATTTGAAAAGAATGATGTGATATGGTAGGGGTAGTAATGAGAAGTAAAAAGAATATAGTTAAAATAGATAGATTAATTGTATGGATAGTTGTGTAAAAATGATTAGAAAGTAGAGTAATTGTATAGTGATATGTGAAAAATGATTAAAAAATAAGGTAGTTATAGAGAGTGAAAAGTTTTAGATTAAAAAGTTTGAGCTTAGTATTTTTTATCATTGTCAAACACACCCTTTGTCCTAAATTTGAAGGATATATCAATAATTTCACATATTAACTAACGGTCTTAGTTCACAGAATGAGCATTTTTTCGGATTAAATACAAACATAGTAGGTGTATGTGGAATTTTGAAAATATTGTGGATATATTTGGAATTATAGTTAAACATAGTGGGTATATTTGAAAAATGCCCTATTATTAATTAGCAAAAGTAAAGCACTATTGACCATAGCAAAACTTTATTAAACATTGATAGTCTAATAAATTTATTGAAACAAGTTAACAAAACATATTCTATTTAAAATTTAATTTATAGTTTAAACTAATAATAAATTTGAGGTCAATAGATAATAAAATGAGAAAAATAGATTAAGGTGGTCTAAACATATTAAATGAAAGCCTGAAATGACATTAAATAAGAAAGTTAAGTTTATTCAGATAGAAAAAAGAAGAAAATAAGAGGAAAACCAAAAAAATATGGTTGAAAATAATTAAACAAGATATGAAAAGATTAAAGATTGCTGAAAGCTTAATTTACGATCATCAATAATGGCGCAACAAAATCCATCTAGCTAAGCCGAAATAAATAGGAAACATCCTTATGATGATGATATTGACGAATTTGAATCAATAATCTCGATGAAAATTTAGATTAATGTTGAAATTTTTTGTATTTCAACTATTATTTAGTCTAAAATCTCATTTATATTAAACTTACAAGTTAATTCTCGAAAATATACCAAAGTGGGTGTAGCCGGATTGGTACCAGTGATTGCCTATGTGCCAGCTGGTCTGGAATTGAATCCCAGTGGTCTCCCGTTGAAGAGCATAAGCCTCTTCCCCTGTTGATGTAAGATAGTTGTAAAAAAAATAGTAAAGATACTTCAGCTGGATTTGCAAAAAAACGAAACGAAATGAAATGTCATAAGATAGTTTCGAGATGAAACAATCAAAAAAATTATTACGAGACATCATTTTAAAAATTAAATTAAACTGTATTATCTGTAGATAATGTGAAATTTAAGAAAGAAATGGAAATAAAAAATAGCTGACATTTTTTATAAATTAATATACATACACGAGACTGGTTAGGAGTATTCGGGTTGGATGTAGTTGACTCATCTTAAATGGCATGTCAGTGTATAAGCGTGAGTACGATAGGAGGTCAAGAATCCAAGTTGTGTAAAAGCAATTGCCTCATTTACTCTTTCCTAAAGTTGTTCTCCATCACTTGCCTATGGCTATCCAAGGGAGTGACATGACATATATCGGTGTTGACACCCTACCGTTGGGCCCAAATATGGATAAATTGAAATGGATTTCAAGCCCAAGAAAATTCAAAACAAAAAGAAAGTTCAAGAAAAACCAAGCGGGCCCTCCCGCACTCAGCCCACAGAGCGAAGCTCCACCAAGCCTCGAATCAGGCTTTTCAACAAACCAAATCTGGCCCACAAAGAGCGAAGCTCCCACAGGCCACCTCAACGGGCTCCACAAAGCAGCCCACCAGACAAAACAAACGGGTTTAGCCAAACTCTAGCCCACTAAAGCCTCGGAAGCAGGCTTCTCTACAATTTTGGGCCTCCACAACGGCCCACCCAAAGCCATGGGCTAAGCCAAGCTCTAGCCCACCAAGCCAAGCTTATGGACCAAGTCCAAAACCACTCAAGAGGCCCAAAGCCCATGACCCCAACTCAAGACCAAGTCCATGGACCAAGTCCATGATCCCACTCAAGCCCAAGCCCATGGACCAAGTCCATGACCTCAAGGGAGCCCAAAGCCCACTCCACCATCTATAAAAGGAGGAGCTCTCCCTCTCATTTCAGACACTTGAAGAGAGGCATCCCAAGGGGAGGACGGGAGTCTGCAGCAACGCCCCTGACATCCCGGCTTCCATGCTCTACGCGCTCCACGCCTCTCTTCCCATTTTCCCCTTTTCATCTCTCCCGTTCTCTCAAATCTTCTTATTTTCCCCCTTTTACGCCGTGTAAACCGCCTCGGGTTGGCAGATTTCTCCATATTTGCTTCAACCCGTAGGCCGGAACCCATACTCTGTATTGCTAGTGCCTTATTTCTTTAAATAGGGGCCGATCTCCCTTTAAAGATCGGTGGCGACTCCATTTTCATTATTTTCTTGTGCGCGTGTTTGAGCTAACGCCCCGGCAAGGTGGGTGCACGCGGGTCCGCAGATTCCAGCATAGTACGCTGCCGTTATGCTGCCGGATTTGTGACTTGACCCGTGTACGGAAGCCCCGTCTTAGCCGTCATGCCACCAAAACCACGAGAAAACGCCCATATGCCCATTTTTCTAAAAAAACGTGAGGCCTAACTCATTTTACCCCATGTGAATGCAGGAAATCCAAGTCCACGTCGCTTTTCAACACGATCCACATCTCTAAGGCCCGGGAAACTCATTCCGAGCCCACCGTAGCGCTCCCGGCGGGTGCTACAGCTTGGCGACTCCACTGGGGACGGCATTGTTGGTCTACATCAAGCGCAAGGGGGTCAAAATCGGGAGAACGGAGCTCTGTCCACGCTGGACAGCAAGTTGCAGGGGGGTTTCCGTCATCTGGCAGCGAGTTTCTGAAGTTTCTGCCCAAATCGCGCAGAAACCTAAAAAGTTTTTAGGTCCAGAGGCGTCCAGCTCAAAAAAACGAGCAGAACTCGTGAAGACCTGCTGGATACTGCCTTGTGACTGTTAAGGCACCTAATACGAGCCAAAATGAACAACTTCCAGCAAGAATGAAATTGATTAATGTTAAATCCGGCGTAAAAATCACTTCTTTTCCATAACTTGAGTGTTTTCTGGTCACGCTTCCAGACACGCTTCAAGCGAACTGGTCTTTCTCCAGACACTCTTCAAGCGAACTGGTCATTCTTCCAGACACGCTTCAAGAGAACTGGTCCTTTTCCAGACACGCTTCAAGCGAACTGGTCATTTCTCCAGAAACACCTCAGGCAAACCCGAACCCGTGGACCTCGAACATTCTCACGCGTGGAACTTAAAACCTTTAAAATTTGCAAAGAACACAAAAGGACTCGAACCTCCAAGCATCCATCCAAAGGTTGATCTCCTTATTATTCGCTTACAAGTACTAATCTCCTTTTTTTATTGATTACTCAGGTTCTTCACCATAGCTCGGGGGCAAAACCAATCAACCGTGGATCGAAGCCCCGTGGTTACCAGATCAAGAGCGGCTAGGATGGAGTCCGAACAATCCTCACATCACGAAGATCGGGATCACCAGTTCAAGCAGTCCATTGAGGCCTACATGGTGGCAATGGACAAAAGGATGCAAAAGCTAGAGGAAGTCCTGTCAAACATGGGACAACCTCTTATAGGCGGTCAGAGCACGGCTACACCACCATTTTGTTCACAAAATCCGAATCCGGAGCAAGACGGTGGACCTCAACCATCTTCCCATAAATCCCGGATTCCAGAGCAAGACGGTGGACCACAACCATCCTCCCACAAATCCCGAAATGATCACTACAAAGAAGAGGAGGTGGTCTTAGAACAAGGCCGTAATGAAATCGAAGACCTCAAGAACCAACTTCAAAACCAACTAAAAGAAATGGAGGATCGAATCCGACAACATCAAGGGGAGGGCTTACCTTCGGCCAAAATTGAAGACTTATGCCCGTTCCCCGACACCAAGTTTCCAGAGAAGTTCGAGATACCGGCTCTACCCGCATATGAAGGAGACTCATGCCCGAGGGCTCATCTCAAGGCCTTTTGCGGCATCCTATATCCCTTGGTGAAAAGCGAAGAAGTCTTGATAAGGCTATTCCAACATAGCCTAAAGAAGGACGCCTTGGAATGGTACATATCGTTGGATTGCCGGTTGATCAAAACATGGGAACAACTCTCTTTGGCTTTCATGGACCGCTTCTCCTACAAACTAAACATGGCTCCCAAAAGGGCCGACCTCGAAGCGCTCAAGCAAAAAGGGAACGAAACATTCTCCGAGTACATTGCTAGATGGCGGGCATTAGCGGCAAAAATGAAGAGCCCGTTGCCTTTGGATGAGCAAATCTCTATCATCATCAACTCCGCACACCCGAGCATCTCGGGTTACCTCGTTTCTCACCCCTACGTCAACTTCACTCAACTTCTCCAAGCTGGGGACCAAGTGGAGGCGGGAATTAGACATGGCACCATCTCTCCATGGCCTTACCAAGGGAACGCAACTCGAAGGAAGCAAGAACCAAAAAATGGTAATTCCTCGAAGAACCCGGATGTAAACGCCATAGACACCACCCCCAAGCCTTTTCAAAGAAAAGCATACAGAGATTTTACACCTCTCACCCAGTCATACACCGACGTCCTCAACATGCTCATCCAAAAGAATATGCTTGCACCTCTAGCTCCAAAACCTCCACCTAATCCCCTTCCTAAGAACTACCGTGAAAATGAGTTTTGTGCCTATCACCAAGGGAGAGGCCACACCACCGAGAGATGTTTTACCCTCAAACATGCCATCCAAGACTTAATAGATGATGAAAAAATCAAAATTTCATCAAACACCCATGAGGATGTGATCCAAAACCCCTTACCTATGCATGAACCGAGGAATCCCAATGCAACGAACATAAACTTCATAGAAGTTGCAAGGGAACCCGCAAAGCCAAGTCATGAGGCCTATATGATCACTCTACAACGGGCTAAGCAAGAAACTATCACACTACAAGGAGCCGCTCCTCGGAATGTCTGTAAACCTCAAGAAGCGCATGGCCAAGACTACCTCATATTGCCGGGCGTGAACAACTTGAAGATTGCTTCTCCTCATCAAGAGCCCGTGGTACTAGCGGCCAAGCCAAAGCCAACATATGACTCACACAAGGTCCCATGGGAATATCCTCAATGCTCGGAGATAGGCAACATCTATCCCAATGGCCGAGTCTACCGACGGGAGCCGGCTCGCAACGTGATCACCAACCCGGAGAAGGAACCGCCATACGACGTGGCTTCACAACTCAAGTCCTTGCCGGCTCAAATATCCATATGGGAGCTATTATGCACATCAACAAAGCATAGGGAGGCTTTCACTAAAGTGCTAAGCGAAGCTCACATAACCACGGAGGTGACTCCCGATGCGGTGGCTCACATGATCGGGCAAATAATGGCCCCTAACGCCATCACATTCACCGATGAGGAGCTTCCCGCGGAAGGACGCAACCATGGACATTCTTTGAGCATCACGGTCGGGTACAATGGCTTGAAGATCCCCTTGGTAACCATTGACAACGGAGCAAGTCTTAATGTTTGCCCATTACGAACAATCAAGAGGCTTGGAATCCCGATGAATCAAATGCGGCCGAGCGACTACCATGTAAGAGCCTTTGATAACTCTCAAAAGACGGTCTTGGGTGAACTAGACATAGAAATCCAAGTGGGACCCGACACCATGGTCATCCCTTTTCAAGTCTTGGACATCCCCGCATCTTTCAACATGCTATTGGGAAGACCTTGGTTGCATCAAACCGGAGCCATCCCGTCCTCTCTCCACCAAAAGCTCAAGTACATATCGGCGGGAAAGCTAGTGGTCATCGAAGCCGACCCCGAAATCATCATCCCGGTGGAATTTGAAAACTGTCATGAAGTTCCACTAATTGAAGTGTATGAATCTTCGGATCCTCTCCCCTTCAAGATGGATGACATACATGAAGTTCATCACATCCCTTCAAAGCAAAGGCTCCCGCTCCACTATGTTATATCTCCAGCCGAAAGGCAAACAACAAGGTTCAACATCAAATACCGAGGAAAGACGGTGTTACTCGATCCTCAACAAAAGAACAACAAATGGGGACTTGGGTATAAGCCCGAGGAAGATAAATTCAAGGAGTCGAACAAAGCAACTCGGTTTATAAGCGCGGGACACATACTACCCGAGGCATTGGAGACCCAAGAAGTCTTAATGATAGCTCATGATGACCGACATGAAAAAAAAACGCCATTATGCAAATACAAGCCAAAAATTGGTATGCGATACCAACTTGCTCGAGACCCGGCTCTAGCAGTCATATCATGCATCCGGTACCCATTCAAAAGAAAAAGAAACAAACGGAGCCGGATATGTGGGCCAGCATTCGCTGGTCCCACGAGTTGCTAGAAATCTCAGAAGATCGTGGAGTTGATGAGGAGCTGCGCGGCAACATAGAAAGACATGAAAACAAAGACGCAGCTTTGGACTACGAGATCGTCAATTTGGGAACCCCGGAACTACCCAAATGTCTTCGTATTGGAAAGAACTTATCCTCCGAAGAAAGAAACCAAATGCTCGCTTTTCTCAAGCCTCGGCTAGTCAACTTCGCCTTTTCCTATGAAGACATGCCCGGACTTGACGAAAATCTCATTACTCATCAACTCCCAATAAAGGCCGGTGTCAAGCCGGTAAAGCAAAAATTAAGGAGACTTAAACCGGAATGGATACCCAAGATAAGGGATGAAGTGATCAAGCAATACAATGCCGGATTCTTGGTAGTATCTCACTACCCGCAATGGCTAGCTAATGTTGTTCCCGTGCCTAAGAAGGATGGAAAGGTCCGAGTGTGCATTGACTATAGAGATCTCAACAAGGCTAGCCCGAAAGATGACTTCCCACTACCTCACATCGATACTCTAATTGACAACACGGCAGGCCATACATGGTTCTCCTTCATGGATGGGTTCTCCGGGTATAATCAAATCAAGATCGCCGAAGAAGATAGAGAAAAGACATCCTTCATCACTCCTTGGGGGACATTTTGCTACAAAGTGATGCCATTCGGTTTGAAAAATGCCGGAGCTACATATCAACGTACCATGACGGCCATCTTCCATGACATGATGGGCAAAGAAATGGAGGTCTACGTGGACGATATGATAGTCCGGTCTTGCACTTTTGGAGAGCATCTAAGAGACTTGGAAAAACTATTCAACCGGATGGAGAAATTTCAACTAAGGCTCAACCCGCAAAAATGTGTCTTTGGAGCTCAAAAGGGGCGCTTGCTCGGATTCATCGTTAAAAGGAATTGAGGTGGACCCGGCAAAAGTCAAGGCAATACTAAGCATGCCGCCTCCCGCAACCGAAAAGGAGATAAGGGGCTTCTTGGGCAAACTTCAATACATTAGCCGGTTCATAGCCCGACTAGCATCCACTTGTGAACCCATCTTCAAGTTGCTAAGAAAAGACTCTCCCAAAGAATGGAATGAAGATCGCCAAATCGCCTTTGATAAAATCAAAGCCTACTTGGTTAACCCTCCCATCTTGGTGCCACCTAGAGCGGAAGGTCCCTTGCTGCTGTATCTCTCAGTCACTCCAATGACATTGGGGGCAGTGCTAGGACAACCGGACGATTCGGGACGGAAGGAACAAGCCATATATTACTTGAGCAGAAAATATACCCCTACGGAAGTCAGATATCCGGAGATTGAAAAGGCATGCTTGTCTCTTGTATGGGCCGTGCAAAAGTTAAGGCAATATATTATGTCCCGAACCGTATTACTTATCTCTAAGATGGACCCGTTGAAGTATCTTTGTCAAAAGACCGTATTGACGGGAAAGCTAGCACGGTGGCAATTGCTCCTCACAGAGTTTGACATAGTATATGTCACAAGAAAAGCTGTCAAGGGACAAGTGGTAGCAGATTACTTAGCCGCACAGGCGCTCCCGGACTACCAACCGCTACAAGAAGATTTTCCGGATGAGGAAATACTACTTGTGGAGCACGATGAAGAAAATGATGCTTGGACCTTGTACTTTGACGGCGCATGGAACGCTTCGGGTAACGGAATAGGTGTTGTCCTTTGCTCCCCCAACCAAGCCTCAATCATGATATCAAGAAGGTTGATTTTTCCGTGCACAAACAATATCGCCGAATATGAAGCTTGCATAGCCGGAGTACGGGAAGCCTACAAGTTGGGGGCAAGAAAACTTCAAATCTATGGAGATTCACAGTTGGTAATCAACCAAGCAAATGGAGAATGGGAAACCCGAGATGAAAAGTTAAAGCCTTACCACACGGCGTTAACTCACTTGGTTTACTCATTCGAAGAAGTCACTTTCACCTATGCGCCACGGGCTCAAAACCAATGGGCGGATGCACTAGCAACCTTGGCATCCATGGTTGAAATACCATATGGGAAGGGAACTCAAGAAATCACGGTGCAAACATCTCAACAACCCGCATATTGCTTGCAAGTGACGGCCGAAGCCGAAGAAACTCAAGAGGAAGAAAAGCCGTGGTATCATGACATAAAGCAGTTCTTGGAGCACCAAGCATTCGATGATCATATCACGCTTGCGGAAAGAAGAACCATCAAGAGACTAGCCTCTAGCTACATAATACAGGGGCAACATTGTATAAAAGGTCTCACAACCAAATGCTACTACGGTGTGTTGACCGGCAAGAGGCAAAGGAAGTCATGACCCAAATCCATGATGGGGACTGCGGAGCACACATGAATGGGATAATGATGGCAAAAAAGATAATGCGCCAAGGTTACTATTGGATCTCAATGGAAAAAGATTGCTCGGAGTATGTGAGGAGATGCTTCAAATGCCAAGAGCACGGGAACTTGATACACTCACCCGCAACGGACTTGCATTACTTATCTACCCCATGGCCCTTCTCAACTTGGGGAATAGATATAATCGGGAAGATAGCCCCTAAATCCATTGGCGGGCATGAATACATATTGGTGGCAATAGAGTATTTCACTAAATGGGTTGAAGCAACGTCCTTCCCAACTATCAATGCGGCACAAGTCATACGCTTCATCAAAGGAAACATCTTATCAAGGTTCGGGCTTCCGCAAGCAATCATAAGTGACAACGGAACGGTCTTCATCAGTAAGAAGGTACAAGACTTCCTAGCCCACTACAGAATCCAACACCACAAGTCAAGTCCCTACCGTCCTCAAGCCAATGGAGCCGTAGAAGCCGCAAACAAAACCTTAATCAAGATCCTTGGCAAAATGGTGGAAAACTACCGAGATTGGGCAGAAAAGTTGCCATACGCCTTGTGGGCATACCGAACTTCTATCCGGAGAGCCACGGGGTTCTCACCCTATGCCTTGACTTACGGCATGGAAGCGGTCCTACCCATTGAGGTGGAAGTCCCAACTTGGAGGATATTGAAGGAGAGCGAATTAGAAATGGAAGAATGGATGCAAACACGTCAATCCCAACTGGATTTGCTTGATGAAAAGAGAATCCAAGCTCTTCACCACACCCAAGCATATCAACGGCGAATGGCACGGGCCTATAACCGATCGGTGAAAGCTAAAAACTTCCAAGAGGGTGACCTCGTCATGAAAAGGATCCTACTTGTTCATCCTTCAGATAAAAGAGGCAAGTTTAGGCCTAATTGGGAAGGTCCGTGGGTTATAGCCAAAGTTTTATCAAACGGGGCATTAGCCATTTCAAAACCCGAAGACAACGGGAAGGCCGAAATCATAAGTTCGGACCATGTCAAGAGGTTCTATCCATAAAAAGGCTCACCATTGAAATACTAATGCGACTGCGAGGCAAGAGGAACATCCAGAAATCGTTCTTATGCATCTCTCAAGAAATCAAATGCAAATCACAAGTGCAGAACTGGTGCTGCTGGAAACAGGCCGTTTGACCTAAAAAGTTTTTAGGTCCTACAGCGTTACTCGCAAAGCAAAACTTCAGCCACTCGGCAGACGCCCGAAACACGACCAAAAAGGTCGAAAACTCAGAAGTAGGGAGCAGACAGATAGGAGACGAGTTGCAGCTCACCCCAAACCAATTCTTAATACATTCAAAGCAAAAATGCAAATTTTAGTGAAAGATCCATGAAACCCACAAAGAGGAATGCAACTCAACGGCTCAACATCCAAGATCCGGATTCGCCAGGAAGTGCAGCGGTGCTGTTCACAGAAGACGTTGGATTTCTTGAAACTTATAAAGCTCAAGTTCAAAACAAAGAGAAGAAGCATCAAGATATGGCTAAAGAAAAGCATTCCATCCTATTCCATTCAAAGGCATTCAAAGATACATCATAAGCCAAGAGAGAAAAGTCTCTCAAATACATAGCTATTCGAAAAGAATCCCAAAGAAGGGAGTAATACACATGAAGACCAAAATGGCTATACAATCCATAGCCACTCCAACATTCACAAAAGAAAAGGAACAAAAGGGGGCTACACAACATTAACACTAGCATTCAAAAGTTGGTGGAGATGATCCAAGATAGCTCTTTGATGATCTAGCATTCCTCCCATGACGGCCAAGGCATCAAGTTGGTATAAGCACAAAGAAGCCAAAGCTCCCCAACTATGAATGTAAGACTTGCGCATCCCGGAAAATTCGTCACAACCGTGAAGAGATCCGCGGTAGATATGACACCATTCACGGCAAGCCCCCGAGGATGCATGCCCGCAACAAGCTAGTTCATCCAACCACTGCGGGAACTAGTCTCCTCGGCTATCACGGTGGGAATGGCTCCTAGTTCCAAGGTCGTGTGGTTTGAAGCCTACTCTTGCTTAAGGACGCCAACCGAAGATAGAAGATGAGAATCATAGCTAGAGTACCCAAGAGGAGAACCATAAACATAAGGAAGGTACTGCAACATCCCAAATTGCCTCATGAAGCGTTGGGGAAGATAGGATGAGCACCCGTACAATCCAAGCAAAGTCAAGCCGCCAAAGCTTTTGGTACAAAGGATAGGGTCGACTACAAGCCATGGGGGCAACCATACAACGTCCACCTCAGTCAAATCCCTCAAGTGACTATGGATATCTGTGGGAAAAGTGGTTGGCACAACGGCAAGCAACATTTTCACAAGGCCGGGACCCTCCACCAAAGCTCGGGGCACGCCTATGAAAGCTCCCAAATGCTCTAAAAGCCATACCTGCAAAAGAAAAGACATCAATAGGGTCACCCATGAACGGGAAAGGTGAAAGAAAGAGAGATCCATGTTATACCTGTAAGACGGATAAGCAACCTTGGAAGGGAGCCTTCTCTGAGCGCCTCAAGGTCAATCCTTCATAGATGTGCGCCAATACATCAGCCCATCGGTTATATGAAAAGAAGGAATAAAAGACAAAGTTATCATAACTCAAGGCGATGGTGAACCAAGCAAGTCAAGCAAGACCTCCCTCACGCGACCAATAGAGCAAGGCACATACACAACACTAGATGGGAGTCGCGTCAATACAACAACTTCCTCCAAAGAAGGAGAAAGCTCTACACTTCCGAATCGGAAAACACATAAGTTGAGTATCCACTGCTCTACGGCCATGGTCAAGAAATCAAAGTTCAACGGGACTTTAGCTAAATCCAATGCATCCAGAAAGTTTAGCTCCATTAGCCCCAACCTCTCTTCCTCACAAAGATCAGATATCCACTCGTGCAAAATTTCCCCCGTGCAAGGGCCGTGAAGAAGGGAAACGGGAGAAGTAGTGGAATATTTCGGAGGCAGAAAATCTTCCATAAACAGACCCCCTTTTGGCAGCACCGCACCCCCGTTAACCGGTGGAAAATCGCCCTCATTATCCACAAGATCAGCCATGCAGCAAGGGGATTAAAGGCAGAAATGGAAGTACCACAGAAATGAAAAACAAGAGGCAAATGCGGAACCAGCAACACCGCAGAAATAGCAGTGAATGCAGCCATAACAAACACCATTGAAGGAGCTTAAATAAGTGGAGAAACACCCACCCAACTGCTGAAACAAAGACAGAAAGCGGTGATCACAAACCTCTCCACGGAATGATCTGCTGCAATGGGAATCTGAGGAAAATGAAAAGGAAATCAGATGTGAAAGGAGAAAGGTGGAAGCCATTAACGGAAAACTCATACCTTTGCAGCAACGTAACTCGGATCTAAAGGATTCTTCCATGCCAACAGATGCTTAGCCAATCCAACGGGAGAGAAGAAATTTCGGGAAGAAGACAAACAAGCAACAGGACAAATCACGGGTAATGCGCTGACAACAACCCATTCAAAGGGGTAAAGGCATGAAGATTTTGAGCAGCCGCAAATCTGGGTCAAAGGATTGCATCCGAACCCGAGCAATCTGAAATTTCAGGGTACCATGAAAGAGAAAACGAGCCGGAAGTCAACGAGCAAAAAGGGAAAAATCCTTGAAAATGCGCTGCAACAGCTCATTTGCAGTGAAGGACGAGCGTAGAAGAGGCACGGAAGGAAATTTCGACTTGCCCAGACGAGAAATCGCGCAAAAAAGGGGAGAAATGCGGACAAACGCGCAAAAATGGTATTGCTGTTCGCGCTGTCGCGAAAATGAAGAAGAACGTCGACTGACCTAAAAAGTTTTTAGGTCTACATATATAAAACTTTCACAACGCCCCTATGCAGAATTTTCAATGGCCAAACGGCCTACAAGTGATCAAAGCATTACAAGGGACGTCAAGAAAAAGAATTTTACAAGATCCACACCCTGCAAAAGCAACAAATCATACAGACACATCCTCCAAAAGGGAGTCGGTATTCACACGGCTTCACATCTAAAAAAATAGGCCATGCAAGATTCAGATTTACAAAAATATATATATATATAATTCGGCCAAAAAGAGGAAGGATGAAGAAAGCCCTTCGAGACATTCCATCGGTAGCCCAGCCCGAGCAAGATCATCGCCACCCGAAGCCTTGGGCGACCATCCGAGGAGATTCCCGCGGCCGAAACTCTAGCTGTTGAAGATGAAGTCTTCTTGCTTTCTCGTGTTGCATCCTCGGGAATCTCGATGGACATGTTCACCAATCCACCCGGCTCATTATGTCTGAGCCAGACTGCTCCATCCCAAGGACATAGGCTATACTCCTTCCTAGAAGACGTTTTGGCAACTGCAACATAAAAGGCGATGAGTCAACACGGACAACAAGCAACATGACGAGCATCATGCCCCGAACAAAGTCATATAAGGTCAGTTTATATCACCATTTCAAACTTGTAAAAAAAAAAAAAAAAAAAAAAAAGAGAGCAAAACAAAACTAAACAAAACTAAAGAGAGAAAAGAAAACAAAAAACAAAAAAACAAAAAAACAAAAAAAACAAAAAACAAAAAACAAAAAAACAAAAAAAAAAAGGAGGGGGAGAGAAAAGAAAAACCCACCAGATCTCGGCAACGGCCGGAAGCGGAGAAGACGAGTCGGCAACACTCGCCGGAGAAGAAAGAGCAGCGGCGATCCTCGACGACCCCAGCGGCGGAAGGAAAGCCAGCGGCTGCGAAGACGGCCAGACCCCAGCAGTAGCCCCACCACCTATGCCAGCCGCGACGACAATCGGAAGAAGCCCGAGCAACGGCCACAGTCCATCAGCGACGACCGACAGCGGCAGCAGCCGAAGCAAGGGGAGAAACTCCGTCTGAGTAGCAGCAGTGGTCGGCCGGACGTGAGGAAGACAGCGGCAACCCTAGCAGCAATGGCGCCGATCTTTGACGGCACCGGCAGTGAGGAAAAGATGGTCGGTAGCAACGCCGGCAAACAGCGACGGTCCCAACGGCAAGGGCGGCTGCCGGACACCGTGGAGAAAGCAGCGGCGGCGGCGAAGCAGGCGCGCGGTGACGACGGTGGCGAGGAGAGAAACAGGGAACGACCAGAAAGGGGGGGCCCACGGAGGAAACCCTAAGGGTCCGAAGAATTGCGAAAAGCCCCCCGCGACTTTCCCGAAATTACGAAAACTCCCCGTCTCAAGGGGAAAAGGCGAAAAAATACCAACTAACTCCTAGGTTTTGCAAGAATGACCCACAGAAGTCTTTCACAAAAGCTGCCCTCAAGCTTCAATTACAGAAAAGACGCCACAAGCTTGCAGAGATTACAAAAAGGACCCAATGACCTGAAAAAACTATGGGGTGTCGGTTACTTTGCCATTCGCCGTCAAGACGCCTCTGGCAAAGGGGGGCAGCTGTTGACACCCTACCGTTGGGCCCAAATATGGATAAATTGAAATGGATTTCAAGCCCAAGAAAATTCAAAACAAAAAGAAAGTTCAAGAAAAACCAAGCGGGCCCTCCCGCACTCAGCCCACAGAGCGAAGCTCCACCAAGCCTCGAAGCAGGCTTTTCAACAAACCAAATCTGGCCCACAAAGAGCGAAGCTCCCACAGGCCACCTCAACGGGCTCCACAAAGCAGCCCACCAGACAAAACAAACGGGTTTAGCCAAACTCTAGCCCACTAAAGCCTCGGAAGCAGGCTTCTCTACAATTTTGGGCCTCCACAACGGCCCACCCAAAGCCATGGGCTAAGCCAAGCTCTAGCCCACCAAGCCAAGCTTATGGACCAAGTCCAAAACCACTCAAGAGGCCCAAAGCCCATGACCCCAACTCAAGACCAAGTCCATGGACCAAGTCCATGATCCCACTCAAGCCCAAGCCCATGGACCAAGTCCATGACCTCAAGGGAGCCCAAAGCCCACTCCACCATCTATAAAAGGAGGAGCTCTCCCTCTCATTCCAGACACTTGAAGAGAGGCATCCCAAGGGGAGGACGGGAGTCTGCAGCAACGCCCCTGACATCCCGGCTTCCATGCTCTACGCGCTCCACGCCTCTCTTCCCATTTTCCCCTTTTCATCTCTCCCGTTCTCTCAAATCTTCTTATTTTCCCCCTTTTACGCCGTGTAAACCGCCTCGGGTTGGCAGATTTCTCCATATTTGCTTCAACCCGTAGGCCGGAACCCATACTCTGTATTGCTAGTGCCTTATTTCTTTAAATAGGGGCCGATCTCCCTTTAAAGATCGGTGGCGACTCCATTTTCATTATTTTCTTGTGCGCGTGTTTGAGCTAACGCCCCGGCAAGGTGGGTGCACGCGGGTCCGCAGATTCCAGCATAGTACGCTGCCGTTATGCTGCCGGATTTGTGACTTGACCCGTGTACGGAAGCCCCGTCTTAGCCGTCATGCCACCAAAACCACGAGAAAACGCCCATATGCCCATTTTTCTAAAAAAACGTGAGGCCTAACTCATTTTACCCCATGTGAATGCAGGAAATCCAAGTCCACGTCGCTTTTCAACACGATCCACATCTCTAAGGCCCGGGAAACTCATTCCGAGCCCACCGTAGCGCTCCCGGCGGGTGCTACAATCGGTTTCTACTCTTATTTAATGAGGTTATATGGAAGCAATCCTATGTAACTCTTTTAATTTTTAAAATGTTAATGATTGATGTTAAATTCAATTTATTTATTATATTTAATATTACTTTTTTAGCTAGGAGACCAAGTTTCATTCAAATCAAGTATGCGTACGGGCCACATTTGCTAAAAAATATATATTCGTATGTAAATTATAAAAAATATTTAGATCCATTTACACATGTATTAGAATGTAATAATATTTTATAAAATCATTAGAATATAATAATACTTTATAAATAATTTATCCACATGCTAGTGATATTTTACATGATTTAGATATTGAAAACACTACTTTAAAATTGATATTTTAATATTAAACTATTTTATTATATTGACTTCACACTTTTATAGATGGGACCAATATACATTAATTCTAGATAAATGGATTTTCATGATAATATAATACCGCTGAATGTAATAGATTTAGTAAATTTTTCATCAATTATCTAGATAGTAATAATGAAGGGTATTATACAGGAAAGGAGTTTCATAGAAGCTATATATATTTGCAACTTCATTTGACGGAAAAAGGATTGAAGAAAATGAAATTTTAAGGAGATAAAGAGTTATTTGCATTTTGGTCCCTCTAACTATGTGTATTTGTTTTTTAATATATGAATTTTGGGTATTTGCTTTTTAAATCCTGTAAGCTTGACTTTTTTGCATTTTAAAGTTTGTCATTAACTAAATATATTAGTTTACTCAACTTGACTAAGTTATCAGAGTATTTTAGACTTTTCACTTACAAATAACAGCTATAAGTAGATGTTTTGATTGTAAGGTCTAAAATGCAAAGAGTGCAAACTTATAAGTTTAAAAAGTAAATACATGAAACTCATGCATCAAAAGGCAAATGCACATAAATAGAGGGACCAAAAATGCAAAAAACTCAGGAAAAGAAATGGAGAAAATATTTGTGACCTATTTACATGTAGGCTATTTACAAGAGGCAAAGAAACAAGGGTTTTTATTATATGCACATCCGGGTGCATTTAGACTTAGTACAAGTGCACTCGTGCGCAACTAAGATGCCTTTGATTTTTAAAAATTAGAAAAAATATCTAAAAATCTTCCAAATTGGTAAAAATTGATATATATATATATATATGTGTGTGTGTGTGTGTGTGTGTGTTAAATACACTTATATTAACAGTTTAATAAAAAAAAATTTCAAAAAAATAAAAAAAGGGTGAAATACACCTTAGTGAAATGAGTCTAAGTGCACCCGGTGCATATAATAAAAACCCGAGAAGAGAGGGAGTGCAGTTGTATGCTCCCGGGTGTACTACACCTATTTTTTTATTTTTTTTGAAAATTTTTTCATAAAGTTATTAATCTAAGTGTATTTAACATGTGTATCATTGTTTAAAATCAGAAAAAAATATCTAAAAGTCTCCAAAAATGGTAAAAAATGATACACATGTTAAATACACTTAGATTAACAGTTGTGTAAAAAAAATTTTGAAAAAAATAAAAAAATAGATATAGAACACCTGGGTGCATTGAGAGTGCATAAGATTGCACTGCAGAAGCCAAGGGGGCATCTTTGTTCCACGGTCTGATCAATCGACGTAGGCTACAGTGGACCATGTGCCTTCGCCATCAGTGGAAGCCAACGTTAACCATTATTTTTTTATTGGAAATGTTAACCATTATTATTTTTTTCTTTTTCGATGAACGAAATCTTAACCATTATCGAAAGTGAGTGCAAGTGCAAACCAAGCCGGCTACAGGACACTACAAATACATAATCATATTTATACCTTTCAAATAATCCTTTTATATAATGAATAATCGTATAAAAAACTTGGTAACAGTTCTGATTTCGTGTATTTTTCAGATGGCGTGGTTTGCACAAACCATTCGTTAATACAACATGGAAGGCAATTAAGATAAGGATAGCCATACTTCAAACAAATTGTAAGGTTAGCAACGGCAGGGGCCCTTTGACTATGAGAGAATCTAATATCTACCAATACAACCTGTAGGCCGTGGGAGCCCATGCAAATCAATCTTCCCAACAATAGGGATGAAAACCAAGCCAGCCAGGCAATAGATGAGGAAACCGAAACTTCGGTAAACCCACCCGTTCATCAGCTTGTCTTTCCCTATTCAAATTCACAATGCGAACAGACGACAATCGTAGCCGCTCAAAATCCAACCAAAGAAGGGATGCTAAAAGATTGGCGCCATGATCGACCAACATAAATGGCTCAAAAGAGAATGGAATGGAGCAGAGCAGTGAGAATAAGGAGGGAAATCATCTAAGGGTGTCTTTGACTTTCATTAAAACTTTTCACTCTTTATAACTATCTCATGTTTTAATTATTTATTCACATCTTTCTATATAACTACGTTACTTTTCAATCATTTCTACATAACTACACACATAACTAACCTATCTATTTTAACTTTTCTTTCAAAAATTTTATAACTTCTCAAACACATACTAAATATCATTAAAGATTTTCATATAAGAAGAAATTAAATCACCGGGTGAGTAAAATAGGCTTCGATCTCCATTAGACATCATATGATTACATATAAATGAGAATTTGGTGGCTTAAGGTGCAGTGATTAAAAATGGTGGAAGGTGGTGCTCCAATACCGCCAATAGCTCTCGACCATGGCATGCATCGCTCACAGGTCCATTGCCAAGCCTCCTTGCTGCTGCTACTAGCTGACCTCTTAGCCACTGTGACAAAAGTGGCCCACGTGACTCGACGCACTCCCTATACAGTGGCAAGTATGCCGCAGAAACCCGCAGGGGAGCTGGCAGGTCCCTCAGACAAATGGGTGAGCCGCCCCGCCTCAAAATCCTCATTACATTGACATAATGCTCTTGTCCACATCTTAAGCCATTGGCAAATGCCTCCACAGACCAGTGCGCTCGTAGAAAGGCTCTAAGCTCAGGTGCTACTGATTCATCATCAGATCCTGCGATGCGGTCAGCAACAGCATAAGTTGCTGCTGCATCACCCAGGAAGTTGGATTGGAGAAGGAAGGCAACCCCATCAAGTGATCCGCCACTCCGCTCCCCAGCAGCTTTGAGGATTTCAATGCTGAGGGCAGCAAGTACATGCTGGGGCACCAGAGGGAGAAGGTAGGAAGCAATCTCAACCTGGCTGCTGGAGGTGGCAGCAGTGAGGGTAAGGCAGAGTTCCATGTCACGGCAACCTCTCTCAACAAACCAATGCACGACCTGGATGCATCCCCTCTCAGCCGCCCTCATCAATGGGCCCAAAAAGGCAACAGCATGGCCTTCCTCAACCAAACATTTCATGGTGCCAATCTTGCAGTAGTGGGACGCAAAGCCGAGAGCTAGATCAACATCAACATCCAAGCTGTTGCGCTGAGCAATCTGGAAGTACAATCCATGAGTTTTGAGTACCCACAAAAAAAAAAAAAGAAGAAGAAGAAGAAGAAACAAAGTGAAATCAAATCAGGGTATTGACTTTGAACTATATTAACTTAGGATCATCAATTACTGGCACATCATCTAGTCAGCAGAAACTCAAAAATGGTAGTCACTTCCACTTTAGAACTTGTTACATTTGGAGGAAAAGAGGTGAAAAAGAATTTCCACCTTTTCAACTTTCGGACAATATCTTTTAATGTGATTTGACATCTTAATTACCAAAAAATGATACTTACTCATTATTATCTATGTTTTTAATAATGATTTCCCATCTTTTCATATATAAAATCTGACTATTTTGTCTTTATTCAATCTATTTCTAATCACTAACCTTATCACGACATCACATTGTTCCCCATTTTTCCTTACTTTTCCATATTACTTTTTCTCCTCCCATCTCTTTTCCAGTTTTGCTCATTCTCAAACAGACAAACATTCACTTAACAGCATAGAACGCAACTGAAAAGGGCATTAGATCAAAATCCTCCAGCCCTATTTCGGAAATTAAAGTCAAATCTGCATGGATTTTTGGTTGGCCCAATGACACTTATAGCCTGAAATGCGGGCAACTACACCATTGCCAGCCCTACTTAGCCTGAAATGTGGGCAACTACACCATTGCCAGCCCATTGGTACGGTCATGACAATGTCGAAGCTCACCATTCCAGCAACTGGGTGCAGATGCATAACATGAAGTGTACACTCACCTGATCCGGTGTTATTTATTTCTTTTGTGTGTTTTTTTCCCAATTCCCTGTACAAGTCATTGAATATTAATTCAAAATTACATATAATTCAACTTTAGTCTCTACCTCCACAAGAATTTTCACAAAGGCAGTGAACAACTCTTTGAATGAGAAAATATTATAGAATTCGATATGCATCACTTAATTGTTATATTTTGCCAGTACCTGTCCCTCTCTTTTCCATCTACGTGACCCAATTATGTTAGATATCCGATTTACCATAATAGGTCTTCCTATTGTAGGGCAACAAGTGAAATGTATAAGACAGATGGTCCATGTTACCAAACTTCAAAAAAGGAATATTGACTGCCATACAAAATAGAAATAAAACACCTAAAATCAGCTTCATAATTCAACCCTTGTTTTCAAGAAAACTTCCTGAAATTACTGGCTGAGCTGTGTGCTCAACAATGAATCCATCCATTAAGAATATTCTGGCTGCCCATTGTGTAGTAATAGAATTTCTATTCTTGAACAGCAAGTTATTCATTCCAACTAGAACAAAACTTTCAGTGCCACTCCTTACATTCCATTTCCAACGTTTTTTAAAATGGACTAAAAATATGGCCCCACATTACACATAATCTATCACTTATTTTAAAAAGGGGATCCACAATCTTTTGCAGATGTAATAGATCACAAAAGAACAAGTAACAAAAAGTTTGATTTCTGTTGCAGGTCTCCATCTTCATGAAAAAGGCAAGAATAGTTTTACTAGATACCAAGCTTTTATGTTATCCTACTTCTATATCAACCATCCATGGAGACGAAGAGCACCATACACTAACTCTGATATTTCACGATGGAAAAAGAATGTTTAATCTCTGCCTCGAATTCATTCTTATATGCAAAAAATGATTTTACCATCGACTTGAATTTTGAAAACAACATAATTAAACACTCAGCAAATGAGGTTTGTACATATTAACTACTAAATTTTCCAAACTTAAAGCATTTCATTCATCATTTTCAACAAGCAATTGTCCTGGCTAATGTTTGATTAATAACAAATAAATATAAATATCACATACATACCTCGATTGCAAAAAATCACCATAAATAGATATCACATACATACCTCAATTGCTAAAAATCACCATAAATAGATATCACATACATACCTCAATTGCTAAAAATCACCAGATGAGGAATACATCAATAAACAATCCATCATACCATTTAAATTAAGAAGACAGTAGCAGAACAACATGGCATCAATGACCAAAGCAAGAAAAAAATGGAATGAGATTCACAAAATCAAAAACCAACTCTAATGCATTAAGTCCCTCAAAAGCCTGATGGTTACAGAAAATTTGTGAACATCCCAATTCACAAAAAGTAACTCATGAATTTTAGTGTGTAACTATCACTATTCAAAAGATAGAGCAGCACACAGTTATAGGTTTCATCATTGCCCACATGCATCTATGGAGTGAAATAATGGCTAGCCTTACCTGCAACAAGATGCGAACAAGTTCTGTGCTCCCAAAACGTGCTGCTTCAAGAAAGCACTGATTGATGTTGTCTGCACCTCCCTCAACTAACAATCCTAACAAACCCTGAATCACAGTTGACGAAATTCCAGAGGCCCAACCAGGATCAAGTGAGGTGGAGAAAAGAGTGAGGGGAAAGCACGCCGCATCAAATGCCTCAGTGAAGTCCTTTCCACTAAGCTGATTGCCAGCAAAATCAAGAAATGTCTTGAATGCTGATAGCTGGAGTTGGACCTCAACAGATGAGCTGTGGTTCATTCTGTCCTTTTTTCCCTGGGAACGAGAATGAAACTCAATGCATTTCAAAGCCCATTCTGTGAATTTCTGTACCTTAGCACCAGCTTCTGCCTTCAGAACTTCATCGCCTTTACATTCCTGGAGACGCTCCTGCAGCCTGTGAAAGAAAAAATAATATGCATTTCAGCTCAAAAACCTTATGAACAGATAGTGACACAATGGATGGGGATATCCAAGGCTGTTGTTGAATAGGTAATGCCCTGAAAATCTTCCAAATAACATCCATGCCACAAATGATTCCGGCCTTGTTTTAGCTAGTTTCCTGTTGATCAGACAATTTGAGGTTATGATCGTCTATGCTAGAAGCTTTATGGCTTCCCATATTGGTCGTGAAGTCTAACAAAAAGCACTCTATGATGTCAAATCATTGGTCAATATGGGGGCAGTTGCATGATATCAGAACATGATAGTGGACCATACCTTTGCGTCATGACAGTTACAGTATCTGCCAAATTCATGGTCCAGCTATGGCAAGCAGAAACACATGAGGCCAAGAAGGAGGTCCTCAGAGCAGCCCTTGTGAAGTCATAAGCACCATTGGAGATGACCTTCTCAATCAGCCCAGTGATTTCCTGTAGCTCTTGCTCATTGCTCAAGAACCAGATTGAGTCCAGGGATATGCAAAGAGCATCATTAAGTGTTTGGGGATCTGCCAAAAGAATCAAGCTCTCTGCAAGCTCCCAATCATGAGAACTCACTGCACCTTGAAAAACCCGTCCCAACTCGATTCGATCCTGCCTGTTGAGCTTTCTTTCCTGAATACTTTTATCTTTTTTATGAAGCTCAACTTCTGCCCCTGCTGTTCTTGACTTGGGTTTCTTCATGCTGCAAATTCTCAGGTCTTTGCTTAGAAGTGGTGCCTCCCTGGAGAAGGCCACATTACTTCCCTCTCCTTTTTCCAGCACAGAGGCTTTTCCATCATCTTTCAAGCTTCCCATTCCAACCTCAACAGCTTCCATCTCAGAAAACAATACATCTTCTGAAGGATTATCATTTACAACAGGTGTCCTGCCACACTCTCTAACCCACATGATCTTATCTTCCATTCTATGCAAGCAAAACAACAATCACTTGTCCCAAAGTCTACCCAAAGTGAGTTGAATTCCTTGATTTCTGCACACAATACTTGGGTTTTCTGGGAGCAAAAATCATAACCTAACAACTAAAAAAATTAGTCAATACACGCAGTCTATTCTATCAACCAACTTTAGTGCAAGAAATCACAAAAGCCGGACAACCCTAATTCATCCAGAAAATGAATAAAGGAGATCCTTCAAAACCAATATTAGGCTTAGATCATTCAATGATCAAAATTCCAGTTCCTGGTTCCAAAGAAGAACATGACTTCATTCAACTTCAATCCCCTTCTTAATGAAGAAAAACCCAAATGCCAGATCGCAGGCAGCAAGAATGCAATACAAAAAGCGTACAAACACCAGTCCCTCCAGGAGATGATCCAGATAATAAAAACCCGATTCCTAAATTCCAGAAAGACATGATTTTGTCATCTCCTCCAACCTCCTTGCCTCATCACCCGCATTCAAATGCCTCTTCCCATCAAACCAAAAAACCAATTTCTCTTCCTCAAACCTTCAAATTTTTACGGTGAACAGGAACTGCCATGAAAACCAGAGATCCCCCACAAAAACATGAAAACCCATTTCAAATTCATCATTCCAGAATTGAAATTAAATTAATAGTAAACAAAGCATATGCGGATACGTAAACAAAAACAGAAACGAAAAAACATGGAAAACTTAAACCAATAGCGTAAAAGATTCATAGAAAGAGAGAAAATCAACCTGGAATGGGGAGAAGGCAGATATTCCGATACACAAAATCCTTTTTATATTAGAAATAAAAAGTGCTTTTTTCCCCTATCTTCCCAAATTTCAGAGAGAGAGAGGGAGGAGAGATGTTACAGGCTCTCTGCTTCTCATGGAAACGAGGGTGACCACGCCCCATCACGCTTCACCACAGCCACTGCCCCATCCCCTCGTGGGTCCCACCCCTCCCTTGTCCTCTTGCATTACTTCTCATGTGGTTTCTCCACACTCTATCCCCTCGCAGTCTCACGATTGCTCATCCGGCCATCCATACCTTAATTGCGAAGCAAACATGGATTCAATGGCCAAAGATCATATCCCAGTAGCTGCCGTTTAGATGCTGGAGAACGCGCACTTTGCGTACGGTAGCAAGAAACTCTACCACAATGATTGGATTACGAGCCCCCGCCCCTCACTCAAGCTCCGGAGTCACTGAAATCGCTTGCCTGATGTGTGCTCACCACTGGTGGTGACCCTTCTATCTCACACGGGACACAGCCATTTTGCAATCCAGGACATTAAAACGCTGTAAATTTAGATCAAGTTAGTAATCGATGATCTGGGTAAATGGATTTTATGGTCGATGGTCCAACTGCTTTCATTCCGCTAATATAGTAAGTTCAAACGGAAAGTAATCTTATAAAAGGCAATCTACCTTTTTACTTGCTTAGGTGCTCTTCTAACTTCGTAATTCGGGGGAAAAAGATTTCGAATAATTGTGATGTTAATAAATGGTATTAAATTTATTAGGAATAATAAAAATATTTCTGAAAACCCGTAGAGTCAAAGAACATAAAATCTCCGTAAAAAGAAAAACACATAAAATTTTGCAGGACCTAAAATGCAAAACAGTTAAATTTAGTATAACAGAAAAAAATACAAAAAATGAAGAATACATCTATAAAATATCGACCCACAATATTTTTATTTTATAAATAGATGGATCCTATTATATATTTTTCTTATGAAATTTGCTAAATTTTTTATTTATTTGATGTTCTATTTTGATTTTTTTAAAAAGAAGATAGGTTTTATTTTTAAAAATCAAAATAATTTGAAATTTGTCAAATTTCACATGAAAGAACATCGAAGGGAGCTTACATATTTTAAAAATAAAAATAAGTAAATATAATTTTAGAATTACCAGTATTTCTCATACAATGCATATGGGCACATAGGATAAGGAACCAAAGAAAATAAAAAGCATGTATCTTTAAAAAAAAAAAAAATAGAAATAGTCTTCACATTAAAAAGTAACTTTCTATAAAATATTGCTTCCATCTAACTTTGTACATTTTTATCACATTGATGATTGATAAAAGAGTACACTTGCACCCTAATTGACTTATGGACTCATGACACTAGACTGATAACTTGGAAGCGTGCATTAATATGTTGTTGCATAGCGTGGTTCCTTTATCATTGTTAATTTTTTCATGACTTTATAATATGGTTAGCGGATTTTTTATTGGACTTCGAGACCGGGCACCCGGGTGCTTTGACCCATGTTTTATTTTTTTAAAACTTTTTGTATACAATTGTTAATCTAGGTATATTTAACATATATCAAGTTTTAACATCTGCGGAAATTTTTAGATTTTTTATTTTTGAAAATCAGCAGCATTTTAATAATTTAAATTACTAAAATTACTAAAAATGCCACTGATTTTTTTAAATAAAAAATATATCTAAAAATTTTCAAAAATGGTAAAACTTAATACACATGTTAATATAATTAGATTAATAGTTTTATAAAAAAATTTCAAAACAATAAAAAAGGATTAAATGTACCCGGGTGCCCGAGCCTAAGTGCACACAGTAGTAAGAAATCATGTTCTTTTTATTTATTATTCTATTTTCCTTTTGCACCACCTAATGTTTAAACTCCAAAGCATGGGATGGGCGATGCCAATAAAATGCAAAAAATATATACTTTTTGCTTGGTTTTGTGGGATGCTCTTGCTTGGTAAATGAGACATCATGAACCCTTTTTATTATTATTACATTTTCCATTTTTCCATAACTAAACTTATTATTACTTTTTCATTTTTTTACTTTTTTCGTACAAGCTAGGCAATACAAATGAAATGCAGATATATGTTTTTAAATAATTTTGTGGGATGCTTTCTCTTAACAGGTTGGGCATGAACCCTTTTCAGCCAAGGGTGCAAATTTTTTTTTTTCAAATGCTTTTGTGGGATCCTTTCTTTTAACAAGCTGGACATGAACCCTTTTAGCTGGGGACAGGAAAAATCTTGATTTCAGGTTTAAATATTATGATATGTTTGGCCACGCACAGCTTTGTTCCTCAATTGCTCCTAGAAATTTTTTTATGAGTATTTTTTACAATCATCTCAATTGGTATTTCTTAATTAGGCTCTAAGAATAAATTCCTTACAATATTTAGATACATCTTTAACAATAACTCTAATTTCTACCAATCAGTGGACACTCCCACAAAATCTAGGGGAGACTGTTGCCACTGCAAATATCCTGTTGTCACACATATTTCTGCAGTAAGGGGATTCGAAAACTGGTCGCCCAGCCTTTAGGGCATTCACCAGTACCACGATGCCTATAGTTGCTCTTAGAAATTTTAAGACACGTATAATTTTTTATGAAGAATTCGCGTATAATTTTAATGGCAGAACATTTTTTCAGATCCATACCCATTGAATGATATGGAAACTAATTTTAACTTCCCGTCTCATTTGCAAGCCAAATTTCAGTTGTTGGATAACAACAGTTTGATTTGTTGCAATTAATGCTTGAGATTTTTGCTTGTTGGTCCTATCCTCCTTCTATCTTCTCTCGTCTTCTCCCTCTTTACTTTCTCTCTCTCTCTCAAAGTGACTTATGAAAAGAACTCAATTTTGAGTCACACATCCGTGGAGGAGTGTATGTTGGTGAATCAAGTTTCGGAGTACTGGAGAAGGGGTAAGATCTTGAGTGCAGCAGACCCAAACATGGAAAGCAATATTGACACAGATCGATAGTGAGGTTTGAATCCAATGAAGTGGTAGTTAGTTGGCATAATCGCTAATTTGGAATCTTTAGTTTGCCACAGCTATTGGTGTTGAGAATTGATGCTCTGAAATAAAATATTTATTTATAAAATATTACAACAAAATCAATAAACCCAAAATAATTTGAATACTCTCCTAAGACTTTTAAGCCCTCACTTTTACAACACAAATATTACCTACACTATACCCCTCTCACATCAAATGTACGCAACTCACTAAGCTCACCACTCAACACCCATGTTGCACATACCTCACACCTCTCCACTCACACATCGAATGCTCCACTCAACTCTCACAACTGCTCACGCAAACCACTCATAACACTCATTAGACACAACTCCAAGCTCACTCTCACACAAGCACACGCGATCACTTTGCATGGGAGGGTGTCTCCCTTTTATAGTCATATTTATCGCCATTTGCATTAATTGTCAGCTAAATATTTTTTAAAAATGCAACTTGTCGGCAGCTCAATTTTTCAATAAAATTGGTGCATAATTTCTGAAAATATTCAATGAGTCGATGTTGTTGTATCTAGATTAATCTAGTTCTAGGTGGTGCTAACTTTCAATTCTCCCTCTCAGCACCGACTTTCTTCTTTAGCTCCAATCTTGTAATCATGCCAATTTAACTTTTGAACTTTCAAACTTTGCTTTAGTCAGCCTCTTGGTAAATATATCAGCAACTTGATTATCTATATTGATATGTTTCATCTCGATTTCTTCGCGTAGCACCTTCTCTCGTATAAAGTGATAATGCACTTCCGTGTGCTTGGTTCTAATGTAGAATACCAGATTCTCTACAAGCAAATAGCAGATTTGTTATCACAATATAGGAGCACTGAGTAATCAGCAAGATGCGTTACCATGGATGTTGCTCTATATTCTGCTTAGTAGTTGATAAAAACACAGTTGGCTGTCTCTTGTCGCACCATGATACCACTGTTGATCCGAGATCAAATATATATCCAGTAGTTGATCTCCTTGTGTTATGATCTCCAACATAGTCAGCATCGTATTACCCTGCTACCTCACATTGCATTCCTTTTATATATGAGACCAAAATCGATGGTTGCTTTCACATACCTCAAAATTTGTCAAACTGAATTTATATACGACTTTCTTAGTTTCTCCATAAAAGCAACTTGCTACACTGATGTCTAATGTTATATTTGGCCATGTAAGAGTAATGTAGATCAAACTACCCACTAGCTGACGATCCATTATTCAATCCTCCAACTCCTTGCCTTTCAGACAACATAGCTTGACATTGGGCTCTATAAGTGTAGAGATAGGCTGTAGTCAAGCATTCTGCACTTCTCTAGCAAATCTAGAGTGTACCTATGTTGACATAAGAATAACCCTTCTTTTGTACACTTAACTTCTAGCTCAAGAAAATATTTTAATTCTCCAAAGTCTTTCATAAGAAAAAGAACTGAGAGATTGACTTTATTTTTATCACTGGGCTAAAATTTCATCATAATCTAGCCCATACTTTTGAGAAAACCTATGAAATACTAGCCGAGCTTTGTATCTTTTGATTGATCCTTCGGGCTGCATCTTTAACTTATACACCCATTTGCATGATATGGGTTCCACATCCTTTGGTTTTGGTACCAAGTCCCATGTCTCATTTTGCTTTAGGGCTTAAATATCTTCTTCCATAGCCTTCCTCCATTTTAGATTTTATGATGTTTCCTCGTATGTGGCTAGTTCCGCCTTTTCAGTTGTTTATAGTATTGCTGCATTGGCATATTTGGGATTCAGCTTCTGTTGTCTACTTGATTGTCGTGGAAAAGGTTGTATTTCTTCTTATTCTTCAAACTATTCGATCTGGCTCGGTCTCTCTTTTTCAATACTCCTGTGATGCACTCCTGTTTGCCACAGGCTTTTTATCTTTTTTGGTAACTTGGGTTTGGACTCCTCTCTGCTTTGTGAGAGATAATCCTCCTCAATCGGCTCCTCTCTTTACTGAGTTTGGCTTGGCTCAAGCCGCTCCTGCAGCCATTCCTTTAATTGCTCCTCTATTTCACTAGACATAAGTAATAAGACTGCTTGTGACGACCACTAAAATGATGTCTCATCGAAAATTACATTTTGTGAAACATAATATTGGTTTGTTGTTGGATCACAACATCTTCAACCTTTTCTTTAGCTATCATAGTCAATAAATATGCAGCAAATCACCTTTTTTGTCGAACTTACTATGGAGGTGGTCGAGAATAAATACATGGCAGACGCATCCAAACACAAGAAAGTGACTTATCATTGGTTTGATGCTCCGCAATTTTTCAAAAGGAGAAATATACTCAAGTCTAGGTTGAGGAAACCTGTTTATAACCTGGGCAACATTTTTCATGCATTCGGCCCAAAATTTAGGTGACACATTTTTGGCATGCACTATACTTCTGCATATCTTTGTCAAGTATCGATTCTTCATTTCTGCCAATCTATTCTGTTGTAGTGTATTTAGGCAATCAACTGTCGATATATCTTACACCTTTGTAAATACCCCAAGAATTCAGCTGAATATACTCTCCCATGTTGTTTGTGCATAGGCATCGAATTTTTTGGCTTACTTCACTCTCCACCTTTTGCTTAATTTTTTTAATTACTTAGCACTTCAGATTTTTCTTTTATAAAATCAACCCAGACATACCTTGAATAGTCGTTGATGAAAGTTATCATATACTGATAGTCACTAACAAATGATTATTTCATTCTTTCAAATACCTATGAGCGGACCAACTCGAGAGGCACTTTAGTCTGAAATTTTGACTCATCATACGATAATTGATGTGCCTTACCTAGGGGTGCAACTTGGTTCGGGTACCCGCGGGTCGACCCGCTGGGTACCCTAAATAGGGTAGGTTCGGTTCTATAGAACCTACCCGAAGGGTCGGTTCGGTTCCTCGGGTAAAATACCCGGTCAATTTCGGGTAAGGGTCGGTTCCGGTTCTGGGTACCCGGAACCGACCCAAATTTCATATATTATATTATATATATATATATATTATAATACCTAATCTAATTTCTTCCCCAACCGACCACGACCAGGCTCCAGCCCTAATCCCCAATTCGTTTCTCCTCTGCGGCGGGCGGCAGAAAATCGGCAGCGGTGCCGGCACATCTCCCGTCCATGGCAACAAGTGATCTCTCTCTCTCTCTCTCTCTCTCTCTCTCTCTCTCTCTCTCTCTCCCTCCCTACCTGCCGGTACAGCTCCCTAAAATCGCACATCTGCACTCTGCAGAATCTCTGTCTCCCTTCTCCCATTCTCTCTTGCCGAACTTGATCTCCATCTCTCCTCTGGTCGCCGACGCGTAGTGGGCGCTGCCCTGTTCAACTGTTCTCCATCTTTCTCATCGCTGACGCGCAGCCTCGGATTTCTGGAATTTGTGCCCTAAAATCATCCATTCCAAACTTGATTTTTGGAATTCATAGCAGCCTATGATCGTGTTCGCCTGCGCTGCTGCCGCCTGTGTCTTTGTTCGTCGCCTGCATCGTTTCCGCTTGCATCTCTGCTTGCCGCTTGCGTCTTTGTCATTGCATGCGTCACTACCACCTGCGTCGTCGCTGCCGCCTGCATCTCTGTTCGTCGCCTGCATCGTTGCCGCCTGCATCTCCATTTGTTGCCTGCGTCTTCGTCATTGCCCGCGTCACTACTGCCTTCATTGTTGCCTGCGTCTTCGTCGTTGACAATGAAAAAAAAATCGAAGCAATCCTTCCCAAATCAAACCCACTCCCATCTCCATTAAGCAATTCCTCAGATAAGTTGCGATTGAGTAAGTACAACCGAGCAATTCTCAGCCGTTTACATTCTGATTTCATGATTGGAATATATGAAGTCTGTTTTCAGTTCATTAATCTAGCCTGATTTCAATATTTCAGTGAGGTTGTTTTGCTGGATTCAGATTGTATTGTATAGTATATGAAAATAGATTACACTTATTTGATACATTTCATAGAGATAAATTGTATGGATTATGGTAGTGTATGGATTTAGCATTAATATAACAGATATATTTGAATGCTTGACGTTTTTAGGAACCGAACCGGAACCGACCCGCACTTAAAAAAATTGGGTAGGGTAAACTCCAAACCGACCCGGTCTAAAATAGGGTAGGGTAGACGTTTTTAAAAAATGGGTAAGGGTAGGTTCCACCCCTACCCGGGGGTACCCGAACCGACTTGCACCCCTAGCCTTACCGAACTAACAATCGGCACTTCCTGTGTATTCTTGAACTTCTAGCTAAGGAAGGCCTCCGAGCAAAGATTTAATCATCATTTGCTTCAATTTATGATAGCTTACGTGCACAAGTTGTGCATGCCGCAGATCTACCGTTTCATTTCTCCTTGTCCTGTATATTTATGATGTCTATGCTGACATCACATAGACAGACTCAAGCAAATGCCCTTACATGATTAGCTCATTTATTATTTTTAGCTTTAGATGTACCCTCACATTATTTGGGTTAAATACTACATAATTGTCAGAGGCGGTAAGTTGTGAAATGGATAATAAATTCTTTTTCATGTATGGTACATGGAATACATTTTTCAATTGTACCTTCTGTGGGCTGAACCGAGGATAATCATAGTTTTGCTAGTGTGGGTGATGAGCAACTTAGAGTTATTGGATACCGCAACTACTCGCTCTCTTTTTTATATTTGGATGTACTGGTCAGCTTCTCATAATCTCCTGTCGTGTGATTGAAATATTCAGAATTGACAATCCAATCATTATTATGGTTGATTAACTTTTCACTTACTGATATGAAAGCCGACTCCTCTTCTGCCTCAGTGATGCAAGAGACCGCTATCTCTTAAGGCTCTTCTACTACAAGGGATGCTTGAAGATCTCATTCTTCTTCGTTGTGGGTAAAGATCGCAGCATTACCCTCTACCACTTGAACCAACAATCTCTGGCGAAGTGGTCTCTTTTGGCACATTTGTATAACTGGTCTTTTTGCCATTGGGATCTCTTCTCTTTTGTGTCACCACCTTGACAAACTCCCCCTTATTGCGAGTTCTGTCCTTGCTACCTCCTTTCCCAACCTCCCTCTTGCTTTCTTGTGTTGCCACCATTCGGTCTCACAGTTCCTCGATCTTTATTTTGGAATTCTCTCTTTTTACTGAATAGAGCATTCTCTTCTTCCTTTAGTGAAACTTTAGACATTTGCTTATCTAAAGCTTCTTAGTTGGAAAAAATATTTTCCAACTTTGTTAAAGTTGGTCTTTGGCCCATCCACGTGTAGCAACGATAATCCCGTGGTACTCTGACTTTAAGTCATAGATAATAATCCTTCTCATCCGAGTTTTAGAGATCGAATTTTCTGGATCTAATTCTGAAATTTCTCCATAAAGAAATTTAACCTTGGAGAAATATTCACTCACCATTATATTTTGTTGCAAGACAGATAACAACTCATTTTCCAGTTGTTGGAGCTTTGCATAATTTTTCTTTGTGTATAGTGCTGCAAGGGTGTCCCATGCCTCCTTGGGTGTTTCAGCATCCTTAATCTTCTGTAGTAACTCATCCTCGATGGTTACTGCTAGCATGTACATGACTTTATCAGTTTTTATCTTTCACCTCTTTAATTCTTTGTCATCCATGAGTGGTGCAGTATTATTGTCGCCAACTATATCCCACAAATCTTGACCAAGCAGATAAAACTGCATATGCAAACACCAAGTATTATAGTTGTTATAATTTAGCTTCTATATGATGCTTACCAAGGTAGTTATATCCGCCACCATGACTTGGTATGCCCAGTACTCTTCCAAGTAAGTTGGTCCCAGACTAATCAGAATCACAGTCATAAACTACACACGTGCAAAATCTCCTTGTACTCGTTTAGCTAGCGTAGCCTCTACGAATCACGGTCCCTAACCTTTTGGCTCTGATACCACTCGTTGAAAATAGATGCTCTAAAATAAAATATTTATTTATAAAATATTATAACAAAATCAATACACCAAAAATAATTTGAACACTCTCCTAAGCTCCCACTTTTACAATACCAATATTATCCACGTTATACCTCTCTCACATCAAATGCATTCAACTCACTAAGCTCACCACTCAACACCCATGCTGCACACACCTCACACCTCTTTACTCACACATCAAATGCTCCACTCAACTCTCACAACAACTCACGCACAACCCCCACAACACTCACTGGACACAACTCCAAGCTCACTCTCACACAAGCACACACGATCACTTTGCATGGGAGGGGAGTCTCCCTTGTATAGTCATATTTACCACCATTTGCATTAATTGCCAGCTAAATATTTTCAAAAAATTTGGCTTGTCGACAGCTCAATTTTTCAATAAAATCGGCACATGATATCTGGAAATGTCGGTGCTGCTTTATCTAAATTAATCTAGTTCTAAGTGGTGCTGATTTTTAGTTGGATTGAGGGATGCCACTTATTTTGGAAATCGTTGATCTGAGGGATTGCAAAATATAGGCATGGCAAAAGCTTTGTACATGGTGATCTTATTGCAGGGATCATGGCAGTGATTTTCCAACAAAGTTTCAAAACAGGGATGGTAATCATTGCTGATTTCAATAATAAGCATTAATAAAATAGGTTCGATTAAATTCAGGCAAATGATGGGTTTAAAGTCAGCTTTAGCATTAAGCTCGGCTGGTGCGACAGAACCAACTCCCGCACCAATAGCCTTTAAGAAGATATTGCAACATATGCAAAATAAATTGAACAAGAAGCTACAAGAGTTGACCCTTAGAATCAACCTCTTCGACGAAGACGACGCCACCACTGTGCAAAATAATTCTAGTATTGATGCATCATATTCCAAGTATTGCAGAACTAAGCTCTTGTTGGGTCTTGATGAAGCGTGTTAGTGTGAACGAAATAAGCCAAGCTCTAACCACACAACGCCCTAAAAATCCACCACATCCGACCATCTCTTAATTTACCAACAGAATCTTAAAACCATCATCTACTAGGATTTAATCATAGCTATTTCAGTAACGAACATAGGCAATTGATTGGATGGGCACTAGATGAATTGACGCATGATGAACTGGCCGCTTCCCCTTCTCCTCTCGTAAGAAAACAAAGATGAGATTGTAGATGTTAATGTCTGAGAAGACGATGGAAGAGAGTGGTGGACAACATGCTAGAACTACTGCAGAGAGGTTTTTGCACCCACTTTATGGTGGAAAAGCAGGACATCAGCAAAGCTTGCCTTTATAAGAAGCCCTTCACTTTTTAAAATGAAAAGGAAGTGAAAGAAAATGAAATGAAAGTTGCTTTCTTTTTCTTCCCCCACGACGAAATCTCACGCTTGGCCAAAGGAGCAGTGGAGAGGAAGGACAAACTTTTTTACTTTTTTTTTTCAAAACTTTTTTTACAAAACTATTATTCTAATTATGTTTAATTTATGAACCAAGTTTATTAATTTCGGAGACGTATATTTATTTACTTTGAATTTTTGAATACATAAGTGTTTTAGTCGTTTTAAATTATTGAAGCTTGACTAAAATACTTCTATGTTTAAAAATAGAAAATAAATAAATATATATGTTTAAAATTAGTAAAAATTGATTATAGATTAAGTATAACTAGATTAATAGTCTTGTCAAATTTTTTTTGAATTTTTTTAAAAAATATATATTTTTGGACCAGTATGAAGTGAGGCCATTTCAGACCCGCACGTTCGAAATGATCATGTAGCGACAAAAATACACGACTCATCAGGTCGATAAAACCGTGATTTATGGGGGAAAATGAGACAAACTCGAGTATTCAATTTACAACAACTGCGATTACTTGCAGGGCAGACCTCCCAAGTAATGTGCAATGCACGCGTGCATCGGCTTTGATGCATGATGCAAACAGAAGCGAGTCATGACTCAGGACGGAACCATCTCCGAAATTTCACGCACGGTCGCCGGCACCGCTTGAACCATTGCACCGAACACTGGCAGATTGTATTTCTAGCAAAGGGAACATTAGTGCAAGAAATGTGAAGAATAATTCATTATTTTTAATGAATTGCGAGAAATATAAAGGAGAAGTCAAACTTCATGATTGCATCACTGAATTACAATGAACAAGTAAAAATAATGATGCGTTGCTTGCCATTTTATTAAATTTTCGGTGTCTTTAGGTGGATTCGGGGGCAAGTATATATATTCGTAACGCCTGCTTAGTATATTTTTTAAATTTATTTGATATTATATTTTTAACAGTTTTATTAGCTCTCTATTTTAATTTTTCGTCGAATAAATATTTTTTTTTTGGGACTCATAGCCACTCTCTCACGTCCTTTTGGAAGAAGGTTTGGGTGCCATGTGCGTCTTACCTCTACATGTCATTATTTTTGGTATTTCATGTTTTTTTGTCATCCAATTTTCCGTTACTACTACCTTTCTTGAGAATTTTTGTAAATCGTGAGAAAATTAGTTTTCCTTCCGCTACCAAATTCACCCTTACTTTTTTCCTATCAGAATTAAACAAGACAACTGCCTCAATCAAATTTCACATCAACCACTTGGTGACTCCTTAACTTATTTTTAATTATTAACTTTTCCCTTAAACTCTAGAGATGTTTTTGTTGTCAACTAATAATGGACCTCCAAATATACATAAAAAAAAAAAAAATTATGGACCTCCAAATTGGGCTGTGGGCCAGATGCTGTTCTTGGTTAGGCCCGTAATTTCCCATGAACGAAAGACAAGGACATCAACTTAAATAAGTAAAATACGAAGGGTTCTACTTCAAGCTTAATGCTGACGCAAATTTTTTAACACCTAAATTTTATATTTTAGGAATTTTTACAAATAAAAAGCTAAAATTTTATTTTTAAAATTTAAAAATAAAAGCATAGAATTTGGAAAGTACAAAAAAAAAAAAAAAAAAAAAAAACTTACCAATACGAACGCAATAGACGTGCATAGCCCACTACGCCGTTAAAAAGAATTCAAAAATGGCTAATTTCTGGCGACGCCAACCTAGATTACTTGCGAATCTCAAGCCCCAAATCTATCAAGGCGATGCCCCGCAATGCCACTCCCCGACACTTAACTCGTATACACGTGCGATATCTGCAACGTCCATTTCTCAATACGCATGGGCCACGAGTAATAAATTAACGTGATCCAATCCGTTTATCAGGCGGATCAAATCTAGCTATTGGCTGGATGCAGATTGCCGACGCTAATTCTGATTCTTTTTTTATATAAAATAAAAAATATAAATAGTTTTGTTTCCATTTTTGTAGACGGTTTGGATTGCCCAAATGACGGGACACAACTTGCAATTGTGATTGCATGTGGCTTGGGTGAATTTGCCAGATGGATTTTTTCGGATTTACTGCTGTCCGAAGATGAAATCGTCCCTGAATACGCCTTTTCTCTCTCTCTCTCTCTCTCTCTTTTTGTTTGACCGCGCGCGGGGGGTGGGGGGTGTAGATTAGTGTGGTGGTGGTGAGGGTGGCGGGTGCGGGTGTGATCCTCGCCATTCATACATAGAGTGAACAGTCAACAAGAATACAGGAGAGATGTTTGGACTTTGAAGTGACGGCATTTGCTGGGGTTTGCACGACTAGCTTGGTATCAGATGATCAGACGAAATGCGGGCCACTAATGGGGAGGCGGGGGCCCACTTGTCGTACCTCCCGAGCACCGTATTCCATTTTCCTACATAAAAAGCTCGGTCCTGTCTTGGTAGTAGAAACCCTCTCTCCGGAGTCTACTCCGATTTGGCAGCGCTAGCTTCTCTCTCGGGTCGCGATCTTTCTTCCTCGTTCTCGTCGCCATGGATGAAGAGTATGATGTGATAGTGCTGGGAACAGGCCTCAAGGAATGCATCCTCAGCGGCCTTCTCTCTGTTGATGGGCTGAAGGTCATCTCTCTGTCTCTCTCTCTCTCTCTCTCTCTCTCTCCACACTTCTCTACTTCGATTCGTTTCTGCTTACCAGCTTTACCTTATGTAATATTTATTTTTTTCACTGTCCATCGATGAATCGTTGAGTGGCTCGAACGGGCTATGCGTTATTCTTTTTCTGAAATGCTGTAGCTGGGTAATCTGGTTTGACCGTATGAGATCTGTTTTGATTGCAATTCGATAGGATTTAGTACTGGTTGGATCGTTTTATGAAATGGGTGCTCTTTCGATGGAAGTGAATTTTGGAGTGGGCATTTTGAGTGATTATCGGCGGTGTCGTTTGTAATCGAATGGGGAGTGCAAGTTCTGTTTTCTGCGTTTGTTGGTGATTGTGTGGTAAAAGGATCATCTGCTGCATTTTCGTTTGCTGCTTGATCTGTTTCTGTGACGTGGATAGTTCTATCTTCATTGAAATTTAGTTCCGATCGCATGCTTGGTTGGTCAGTCAATGGGATGGATCCGTATTCAGTTTTTCTTAATTACAAGGGATCTGTACTCAAGTTTTTTTTTTTTCTTTCTTTTTGGATTACATTGGATTATAATAGTTAGTCAGTCAGACGGATGGATCTGTATGCAGGTTGAGATTTTTTTTTTTTTTAAATTACATTTTTGTGCGGAAGTCTCCTGGCGTAGGATGGGTGATTGCTATAATAGCTATTCCTCTTTGCTGTATTTGTTTGACTGATATGGTGATGCTTCTGCACTTGCTCATCTGCTTGTAGTTCTTTATCAGAAAGGATAAACTTTTTGGAATTGAATACTGACATCATTTTTCCATTCATCTCTCTACATATATTTTCTTTGCTTAGGGTGTGTTTGGCACAAGGGAAAATTTTTTGACAAGTTTTTACCCGTTAAAAACTGTCTCCACTGAATCATTCTATGCTCATTAAATGCGCATGATTGGCGTGCAAGAGACATTGGAGGATGCCGGCTGGTGCTGCTGCGCATTATTGCAAATTGTTTTTTTTTTTTTGGTGTTTTCTGTTGCTTCCTAATAATCTGCCATGGCAGGAATAGGCCTGTGCAGCTGTGTTTTGAAAGACAGCATGGACAGAGGTTTTATTTTACGGGTTTTTACACATGCACCTGCGGTTTGATAAGCTTTTGCTTTTTGTGACAACTTTTCGAGCTTATCTTCTGTGGTTGCCTGATTTGATACAACATTGTCATCCAGGCGATTCATATTTTATATTGTTTCCTAATTGGTGGTTTGTCTTCCAGGTACTGCACATGGACCGGAATGACTATTATGGTGGCGAGTCAACATCTCTCAACCTCATTCAGGTGTAGTGTGATAATATGATTATCCCAAGTGTAACCTACATGGGAATTGCAGATTGATTTGATTTTTGTCATCCAATTTATGCACAAGTTTTTGCTCCTGCAGCTTTGGAGAAGGTTTAGAGGAAGTGACAAACCTCCAGCACATTTGGGTCCCAGCAGGGACTACAATGTAGATATGATTCCCAAGGTATTCCTTACAATCTTCTTGTATAGCCTATTGCGACTTTATGATTAGCTTATGTGAAATCTATTCTGTAGAAATCTGACTTTTTTTTCTTGTCGCCTAATGATCTGCTGTGTTTGTTCCTCTCATACTTTTTGCCATTTTCTTTTAAAATTCATGTAAAATGCAGGGGAAAATTGGAGAAAATCTTCCCTTTTCATTTTTATTTTTCTTTTCTTTAGGCTATGGCTTTCCTCTGTGTACATTTTATAAAACAATTTTGATATTGAACCATTATTTTCCTGCTGAGGGATTCTTCTCCTAAGTATTGTTGCCTTTAAATCTATTGAACAAATGATGATCTTTCTCCTTCCCTATGCCAATTTTAGCAAACTACCTGGTTAATCATGATTTGCAGGATAAACAGCCGAGGTTGAAGCTCTTGAAGTAATTGGAGGGCTTAGATGGAAATCATGAAGTAATTGAACTAAAATTGTACAAATGCTTTTGTAATATTTATGCTTACAACCTCAAGTTGTTAATACTATAAAATAAAGGATGAGTGAATGACTAAAGAAAGAAATAATGAATGATCAAAAAAAGAAATGATGATTAAAGGATGTAATATGTGGTTATAGTTAGGTTGCTTTATAGGTTAACATACAAGTTGAGAAATGCACCAAGCTCTTGGGTTGATGAGTTGGATAACACTCAACCCAAAGTAACCTCTGTGGTTATTCAGTTGGAACACAACTAGGGATGTTAATGATCATTGTCAACTCGTCAACTTGCTCTTTCAACCCGTTTATAAATGGATTTTAGTTGGGATTTTTGAATAAATAGTTGAGGATCCGTCAACCCGTTCAACCATTTAATTAAAGAAACGGATTAGGGTTGAGATTTTTATAACCTGTCAATCTGTTTAATAACTCCTTTAACTTAGTTGACCTGTTTTACCCGTTTAACTCATTTAACCCATTAACGTTTAATATATATATAAACTCTTTGGTTATTTTTCTACTAGGCTTTCCTATTGCTACTAATTTCTATTTTCCTATTACTTCCCTAATTCTATTTCCCATTGTTGCCCTATTTTCATTTTTCTTTGCGTCGAAAATACCCTTTCGCTTCTCCATGTGAGATCATTGTCTGCCAAAGTTTAGAGCTTCGAGGAAGGAGCCTTGGAGCTATAGCTGGATCTTGGTTTCTGTTTTTTATTATAAAGTATGTTGTTTGTCTTCAAGAGCTGTCAGAAAATAATTAATGGATCATGATGCATTAAAATTTTATACAACTATTAATTTAGGTGTATTAAACATATGTATTAAGTTTTATCATTTTTGGAGATGTATATATTTTTAAAATTTTTAAGAAATAGAAGTCATTTAAAATTGATTAACCCCACCGCCCACTCCCCCAACACCCCCACACCGCCTCCCCACCCCACCCCACCCCACCCCACCCCACCCCACAAAACAAAACCCACCCACCCACACACACAAAAATAAAAAATATATATCAATCTCAAAAAAATAGTAAAACTTGATTTTATAGATTAAATGCACATAGATTAACTTTTTAAAAATTCCAATAAAAAAGAATAGGTTCTTGTAATACTTCAAATGAAAAAAGAGGGTAAGCTACAGGTGATATAGCACGCAGGGTATTTTTAGGTCACTGATTAACCTGGCCCTTTCAGTATATGGAATTGTGTGGTCCTGCTTACCAACTAAATTTTAGTCCATGTGGTTTGGTACATTTTCCTGGATGAGAATCTATAAGGTTGGAGATTCATCCAGAATTTGTCAGGATTGAATTCCTTACTGCATTCTTTGAGTGGATGCTGAGCCATTCTCTGTCATTCTTTTAATATGCACTTATATGTGGTTGGATGTACCGCTTTTTTATTGAAATATTTTGAATGTTTTGCTTGGCCAGTTCATGATGGCAAATGGTAACCTGGTTCAAGTCCTCATTCACACCGATGTGACAAAATACTTGTCGTTCAAGGCTGTGGATGGCAGTTTTGTCTTTAACAAAGGAAAGGTACCTTTTTATTTATTAGCCTTTGATACCTTGAATATCTATGCATACTTTGCTGTGATGGGTATTCAGGCCTGACCTTGTGTTTACTACAATAGATTCACAAAGTTCCAGCAACTGATGTGGAGGCATTAAAGTCTCCTCTCATGGGCCTATTTGAAAAGCGTCGTGCTCGAAAATTCTTCATTTATGTTCAGGATTATGTTGAAACTGATCCTAGGACCCATGAAGGGTTGGACCTCACAAGAGTAACAGCAAGAGAACTTATTGCGTATGTACCCTTAACCATTTTGCTTGGTAGAGCATTCTTTATATGACATTGTTTCCTGAGATTTGGATTTGGATCTGAGCTTGAGTAAGCTGGTTTGCCTAATGAAATGATTTCTAAATAATAAGTATATTATATGTCGCAGTGTTTGTTGTCTGTTTCTGAAAATTCCCTTTAGGAATGTATCCAAGAGATTTTTTATGTCTTTCGACTATCATACCTTTTTTTTTTTTTCTTTCCCTAGAAACTCACGCAAAACATGCCTGTTACTGTTTATTTTTGTTTTTATTTTTTGTTTACCCAAAGCTTATGTTTGTGATCTGTTTTTCAACCAGAAAATACGGCTTAGATGATAACACGGTAGACTTCATTGGCCATGCCCTTGCACTCCACAGAGATGACCGTTATCTGGATCAACCTGCACTGGAGACTGTTAAGAGAATTAAGGTGGGAGACTGGATATTGGCACTGGATGTTTGTTATTCCTTTTATTCGTTAGAACTCTCATTCAAGAAGTGATATTATTATCGTCAAATCTGTTTCAAATTTAAACAAATGCGTTAACCAGTGCACAAAGGCTTATTGCTGACTTTCTTCACCACTTCCACTGAGTATTTTCATTCACCCATACATTATTACCTTTGCAAGAGTTGGTCAAGTACCATTGATCAAATTCTGTAGCTTAATGGAGTGTGGTTATGATCTCTGTTTTTATCCTTTGTATTGGAAAGGGTGATAGCATTCATATCACCCATTTGATTGGTGGAAGTATAGAGAAGTTCTTTCAATAACTGCTGTGTGTTCTACCTTGTAGCTTTGTTGACCCATCGATTTTTTTGGGCTTATATTAAATATGCATTACTGACTTTTTGCTGTTCTTGATAAGCTTTATGCAGAGTCTCTTGCTCGATTCCAAGGTGGATCTCCATACATCTATCCATTGTATGGCTTGGGGGAGCTCCCGCAGGTATGTCTTCTTGAGGTTCTGCTGTTTATACCCAAAAGTGGGAAGTTCCTGTTACCTTGACATGTTTTATTAATCTTTTCAGGCATTTGCACGACTCAGTGCTGTTTATGGTGGGACCTACATGTTGAATAAACCAGAGTGCAAGGTATTGAAATGTGTGCTAGTGATCTGGATCACTAATCATAAGTTGCAAAAGATTATTTTATGATTGTAGAAAAATTTGGACTTGCAGTTGATTAAATTAGGATATTGTTATACACCAGGTAGAATTCAATGAAGAAGGTCAAGTTTGTGGTGTGACATCAGAAGGGGAAACTGCTAAATGCAAAAAAGTTGTGTGTGATCCTTCCTACTTGCCAAACAAGGTAACTGTCACCGTCTCTATGTAGATGCAGTTTGTATGTTATCTGCCAGTTAGATTGAATGGTAAAGCCAACTGATATTATGGCAGTGTTCTAACATTTACTATTTGACTTGCTGAAGTGCCAAAATTCACTGTTCTCATCCAAGGATATCATTGGACTTGCAAAGAATGGCACATACTTGAGACTGACCAACTATGCAATGATCCAAATCAACTTTTAAAGGTGCATATTGGATTGTCAAGATGCCCATTTTCTTGATAGATCTGAGTCGGTGTCACGGGCTTGCCTGAATAGTCATTAAGAATTTCTTTTTATGCTCAGATAGTGTTTTATTTAATCCATCTTGATGAAATAGTGTATAAAATTTCTTCACAAGGTATCTGTGTGAATTGCCTAAATACTTGGTGTGTAGCTTCCTCTGGCTTGTTATTCTTTCTTTTGTTCTATCTTTTAACTTTTTGTAAGAGATCTGTAGCCTTGAAATCTTCAACTCGTAAGAAACTCCTCTCTCTTATAACAGGTTAGGAGAATTGGGAGAGTGGCCAGAGCAATATGTATTATGAGCCATCCGATCCCAAATACCAATGATTGTCACTCAGTGCAGATTATTCTTCCCCAGAAACAGCTGGGCCGCGGATCAGATATGTCAGTCTTAATTCATTTATAAAACAAATAGGGTTTCTCTAAGATATGTTGATATTTATTTCATCCTTTTTTCCTCTACGGAGCAGAAGTCCAGATTCTGTCTGTGAAAAGCTCATTATGCCTTCTGTTTCAGGTATCTTTTCTGCTGTTCCTATTCGCACAATGTTGCGCCAAAAGGAAAATTCATTGCATTTGTCTCAGCAGAGGCCGAGACAGACCAACCAGAGATTGAGCTAAAGCCTGGAATTGATCTTCTGGGGCCAGTCGATGAGATATTTTTTGATATTTATGATAGATGCGAACCTGTCAATGAACCATCTTTGGATAACTGCTTTATTTCAACAGTAAGATACTTTATTCCATTCCTGCTCTTCCTATACTCTGTTGAAATTGGTTTCAAATGATTGTTTGTTCTTCTTTTTCAGAGTTATGATGCCACGACACACTTTGAGTCCACTGTTGTAGATGTGCTTTCCATGTATACCATGATCACTGGAAAGGTGAGTACCAGTTCGTCCTTTATAAGTGGTTATGAAGATCTGCACTGACAGCTGGTAGAGCATCGTCAGGAGTTTGATGTGCTGGAAATTGGCATATTATGATTGATTTTCTTAGATCAGAAGCTATAGTCTTCATGACATTGTGAATTGGAAAAAAAATCTTGCATTTACACTGCAAATCTGGTATAGTCGACTTCTGTTCATCTGTAGAATTGTGGATGGACAAAATAATGGCACATCAGTAGAAACTCTCTATTTGCTGGATTCAGCCTTTAGAAATCCTTTCTGCCCTTCCGCCCTTTCTTGTACCATTTCTCATTAGGGCAGGTCAGGGTGTGCCCAACCCTAATCATACTTTTAAAAATCCTATTGGACCATACTTTTTATACCGGGTAGGACTAGGTCATTTCGACTCTTGCTTTTTTGATAGGTCTTGGGACAAATTTGGGTTGGTTTTGAGTTAATATTGGGATAACATGTTGGGTTAAAAAGCAGGTCAAAGTATGATAATTTTAAGAATTTATATGCATATCAATATAAAGTCACATCTATGATCAATTTAAAGGTTAAATGTTTCAAATTTTACTATTTAGTAGAGTAAAACACAATTACCATGACAAAGTGTTAGTAAATTTTTTTTAATAGTTTCATTTGCAACTTGATCATGATAAATATGTGTATCAACCTTTAGTAAAAATAACATTGATGTAAAATTTCGAATTACTATTAAAACTGCTAAATTGTAAAATAATAATATTCATTTTTAAATGTGTAAACAATATTAATAATACTTTTTATTTCATTGATAAATCATGTGGAGGACATAACTTGAACAACATATATGTAATTAAAATAAAAATTTATCCACGTAAACAAGTTATAAAGTTAAACTAACATCTACATTAACCCTATTCACATTAATAAGTGATAAAGTTAAATACATCTATCGAACAAAATTACATTCACACAAGCAAGCACTATGGTTTATAAAAATAATTTACACCTTGTGGGGTGGGTTAAGGCAGGTTGGGACATGGTTGACCTACCTCACTCTCAAAATTGAAGAACAAGTCTCAAATCCTGACCTGCCTCTATCTTATGTAAAATTTGGGTGGGGTGGATCATGGGTCAACCCGATCCTATTTTGTCCCCACTTCCCACACCATCTCAAGCTTTCACTCTTAGCTATTGCTTGCCATGTGGCCCCACTCATAACTTAATCTTCTTGTTTGCAAAAGCCAAGCCATTTTACGCATCATTTTCTCAATTTCCTAAGTTGCATTCATTTGTAACGTTAATCCTTGTCTAGTCACAAATCCCTCTCCTCATCATGATTTTAACCATGCTTGTATTAAATGTGGATCTTTTCCAATTGTTCCAATTGGAATTTTTACTTACAATATTACAAATTTCCATATTGTATTACATACCAAGCCTGTCAAACCTTATAAATTCTTTATATCAACGTACATCGTCAAAGAGGAGATTAAAGCTCCTCACATGGGACTTACATCTCCTGCATGCCCATGGGGGGTGAAACAGCCACAATGAGCAAAGAAGGGGGGTTGAACCCTCGATCGGGGCATTGCTGCCAAGCACCCCGACCAAATGTGGGTCTTTGATTCCGTGTCATTTCTGAAGGTATGGTTGATCCTGTATCTTACATGTGAGAAAGCAGGCCTCTTTATCTGGCTTTCCACAAAACACTTTTAATTGGCCAAGTTGGCCCTTGCTCATCTAGGCTCCCAAATTGCCAATCCGAAGGCAAGGGGCAGCAGGGCTGTATCAGCAACCATTGGTATCATGACAAGGAGCAAACGACACAGATGTTTAAGGGTATTGGTTGTTTTCTGAAATGCCATGTAACAAATGGGCGGTTTTCAGTCTATTGTTCCTAATTAGGTTGTAGTAAATGCCCACTAGTATGGATGATTTTTCCACACGCGTTGTGATATTTGCTGCTGTGCTGATTTTTTTGGCACATGAGCAGGTTCTCGATCTGACTGTTGATCTAAATGCTGCGAGTGCTGCTGAAGAGTGAGCAACGTGTGGTTTACCCTGGTTCCAGGTTTAACAGTTTTTCTTTATTTGTTTGAAGATTACCTGCCTTGTTTTAAGAAAATGGTGCAGACCAATGATAGGGTTGAATTTTCTCTCTTGTATAAGATTTATTTATGTCCTGTACGTTTTGTGGATGCATTTCCACTAGTTAAATTATATCTTGAAAGTTTGATCATATGTTGTTTTTTTTTTTTTCCCTTTTTTTAAGGAACGCTGACTAGAAACAGATTGTATACAACAAATTCACTTGTGTAACAGGTGCCACTGGTATAAAATGTTCCAATCTTAAAGAGTCTAATGCGGATTGATAGATAACTTTGGCTTGGTGTTTCTGGGTACGGATTCTGTGGTAGCCACCTGATTGAGCTGGACGTTAGGGATTTGCGCAAGCTGTGCAACAGTGCAAGTGTGTTTGGTTGGAGCATGGATGCAATAGAAATTTGACATGAGGCTGCTGAGTTGTTTCAGAAAATGTATCGGCCTCCTTGGACATTTTCATCTCAAAATGCGTAGGCGAGTTCTTAGCGGCCAAATGTTTGTTGCGTTGCAAGCGCAATTGCAAAATATCAAGGATCGGGTCGTTTCGTGCCCCACTGGGAGAATGACGTAGCGTCCTTAGCGACCCCTACGCAATGTTTTAAAAATCGAACTGGGAACTGAACCGTTTTTATGTTCGATTCAGGTCCAACTGGTTCAACCGTGGTTCGAACCGTTATGAACCGTGATGTCAGCATGACATAATTTTGATGTAATAATTATATTTAATTTATTTTAATTATTTTAAAATTAAATTAAATATATAAATTTTATGTAATATAAAAATTACACTTGTCATCAACAATGAAGCCAGAAACGGTGAAGACGGGCACGGCAGTTAAACTTGGTTTCCTTGGGAGAAGTGCTGCCAGCAAATGAGATCTGATCGGTGGTGAGCGATGCTTCCTGTTTTAGAAGAAAGAGCTGCAGGTCGGTGATTGCATTGCTTGGTAGCTTACCGCAACCTGGAGTGTCCGTTGTTTGCTGAAATCAATAGCAGGGCTGCAGATGGCTGAAATGTTAGGCTCCTACTTGGAACTGCTACTTAGACAGCTGCAGGAATAAATAGGAACCAAATAGTAAAAACAGGAGGGAGAAGGAAAAAGAGAAAGGAGAGAGAAGGGACTATCGTGAAGGGAGCACCAGCAATGGCGATGGAGAGCTCTGGCAGGAGAGTCGACGGCGACAGCAGGATTTTGGGCGGGAGAGGAGAGGGCGTACGAAATCAATTTGGGAATCGATGAGGACCGGCTCCAACTCACCTACACGACCTCTGTTTTAGAATGACTGTGTTCCAGAATTTCTGAGGACCGATGCTGCTGGAACCAATGAGGACGAAAATGGGTTTCTGTGTTTGCTGGAACCGATGCTACCGGAACCGATGAAGACGAAAATGGGATTCTATTCTGCTACGAGCCTACGACGAAAATGGGTTTCTGTGTTTGCTGCCGGAACCGATGACGACGACCAGGCACTGCGACTGTTGCCGGACGTCGATTCCGGCAGACTACGACCTGGATGCGCTGCAGCAGGTGGCCGACGGCGATGGTGGGTGAACTCTAGCTCTCGGCAAGAAAGGAAGACGATGGGAGGAGCCGCGGGCGCGAAGTCGCGAACAGAATGAAATGCGACATTTTATTTATTTATTATTTATTAATTTTTAAATAAAAAAAAAGGTGCGAACCGAGCCGCGGTCAGACCGGTTTTTACGGTCCAACCGCCCGGTTCACACGGTTCGAACGGTTTTCGTCAAAACTGAAGAACCGTAGCCGAACCGAACCGTTAAACGAACGGTTCACGGTTGGACCGGTCGGACCGGATGGTCCGGTCCGGTTTTTAAAACACTGCCCCTACGGAAAAAAAATAGAGTCCTGATTTAGTGCACCCGAGTGCACCGAGCTCCGATTTAGTGCACTGGTGCACTTGGGTGCAAAAACTTATTTTATATATTTTTTTAAATTTTTTTATGTAACTGTTAATCTAAGTATATGTAATGTGTATTAATTTTTTCTATTTTTGAATACTTTTATATATATTTTTTATTTTTAAAATCAGTGGCATTTCTGTAATTCATAAATTTTAAAAATGCTACTGATTTTAAAAAATAAAAAAAATATTTAAAAATATTCAAAAATGGTAAAAATATATATAGGTTAAATACATCTAGATTAATTGTTGTATAAAAAATTTTAAAAAGGTGAAATGCACCCGGGTGTAGTCAATCTCCAAAAATAGAGGGCATCATGAAATGATACATATGGAGAATGTTTTAATGACCCTGGTGTATTGACATTTACATGCTGCAGGACGCAATATCTCATTTTTATATATTTTTTTTTGAAAATTCTTTTATAAGATTGTTAATATAGTTGTATTTAATCTATAAAATAAAATTTATTATTTTTAGATGTGTATATATTTTTTTAATTTTTTAAAAACAAGAGTACTTTAGTCAATTTTAAGTGACTAAAATACCCTTGCTTTTAAAAAATTAAAAATATTTATTTATTTCTTCAAAAATTATAAAACTTAATACATAAGTTTAATAACGTAAGTTAACAATTTTATAAAAAAATTTCAAAAATATATATAAAAAATTGAGGTTTTGCACCCTGGAACATTGAAACATTATATATATATATATATGCATTTCTAAAAATGATAAACATAAGTTTTTAGTTCAATGCAACTGGATGCATTGAAGTTTTAATACATCAAGCAGGAAATTTCATTTTTTATTATTACGATTGAAATTTTTTATAAAATTATTAATCTAGGTGTATTTAAACTATAACTTAAGTTTTACCATTTTAAAAAATGTGTATATATTTTTTTCTATTTTTGAAAATAGGGATAATTTAGTCATTTAAAATGTACCAAAACCCTCTTATTTTTTAAAAATAATATATATACATATTTTTAAAAATGGTAAAACTTGATTTATAAATTAAATACACCGAGATTAAAAGTTTTATTAAAAATTCAAAAATAATAATAATATATTAAATACATAGAGATTAAAAGTTTTATAAAAAATTCAAAAATAATAATAATAAATAAGATTTTCAACCGAATGCATTGAAAGTAAACTTTCTCCTTGAAACGAAGCCCTTGTATTAAATGAAATCTATCTAAATACGGTCCATTACATGGAAATTTCCATGCGACATCTTGATTTTTTATTTTGAGAAGCGATTTTATTATACCGAGTTAAGTAAATATCTCACTTAGCCCACTTCGAAAAATCTCTTTAAATTTTTTTTTCTTTTGCTTTTTTCTTCATATACTTGTTTATCTGTGTATTTAATATATAATTAAGTTTTATCATTTAGATATATATATATATATTTTATGATTTTTAAAGATAGGAGTATTTAGAATGCATATATACACTTAGATGTTTTAAAATATCAAAAAAAAATATACATATTCAAAAATGGTAAAACTCGATTTATATATTAAATATACTTAGATAAACAAATATATGAAGAAAAGTAAAAGAAAATGTTGTGAATGAGTTTTTCGAAGTAGGCTAAGCGTTACATTTGCTTAACCCAAACCAATAGGATCATTCTTCTTCAAATGTTCAACGAATAAGAATATAATCAAAAGTGATTTTGGATAACGATTATCATTAACACTTCCAATACCGAATGTTTTATACAGGTTTACATTTTTAAAAAAATATTTTAAGGATACGTTAGGCATTTAGTGAAAAACGAAATTTCCACTTCATGCTGTACACACCTTTTGATCTTATTTTATGTCATAACCTTTTCTTATTACACTTGCATTTTAATCATCTCTTCACATCTTCTCACTTCTATTTATTACACTCATATAACATTTCACCTAAATTTCTCTCGCAAAAAAATTTCCGGCTTTTTATTTAACCTCTTATCCAAGAAACGGGAAAAAAATTGAGATTGCATAGAAATTTCGATGCAATGGGCACTCCCCATTAAATTAAAAGCAATAATTTTTACATCAATAATTTCAACACCATGAAGGCACAATCTAAGACATCAGTTCCTCCTATATTTTACACAATCTCTGTTCTGCTATCTGTATTTTTAATATGTAAAACGCTACCGCATGTAAAATACAAACACCAGCTTTAACTGCCTTGTCTCTGGAAGCAACAGCATTACTATCTTTGTATGGAATATTTGGCACAAGTCATTGCTTGGGTGTCACGGTGCTCCCTTGTGACCAGCGGATGGATGAGCAGACTCCGTGATTCCCTCTTCCACCGTTGCTTCTTTCTGTTCCGATTTCACCAACTGAATTCCCATAGAAGAGCCACCTGTGGTTGAAGCCTGTGAGGAGCCACCTTGATGACTAGAGCCCCTGAAACCTCTGAAACCTCCAAAACCTCTATTCTTCTTCTTCTGTGCTGATCGAGCCCAGACAGTAAGGCCCTCTTGAACGTGCTCTTCGAATATCTCTTTCTTGAAAGAACTCCCCATCTTCATCCAAATAAATGCATACAATAAACAGAAAAATGCAGTCAGTAGCGTCATGGAGGCTCTTTCATTCAATTGAACTCAATGTGTAGCCTGGCAGTCAGCAAATGAATTGCAGAAGGAAACAATGAGATTGACCGAGACGATCAGTTTTGGTTTATTTGAAGAAACAACCCTGATTGAGGTTCCATAGTCAAACTTTGACAGCAAGACCCAATAAGGACACAACTCTCTTCTGGGCTAGTTTCTCGTGGAACTCAGCAGTCATTCTTACAGTATCTATCTAATCTACTATAGCCCTTTAATTTCTTAATGTCACCGTCAGCTAACTCACCTGAGTGACAATGGCATAGAGAGGCAGGGTACTGTAGCTGCACAATAACTGGATGGTAATGCTGTACACCAGAAAAGGGGGAAGCACATGACACTAGTTGTAAGTTCACATGAAATCTATGCTTTGGAAGTATAGTTATGTGAATCAGGCAAAAAAAATGATTTAATTGTAAACGTTCAAAAGGAGATTTTACCCAATTATTAGCCTGGGGATGATGTATCGGATATGTCCCATGATGCAAGAATCAAATCCAAATGTGGTCTGCAAAATACATCCGTTAGCACTTTCCAGGGTTCTAAGCCATCAGAAGTATGCACTAGGTGATTACTCTTATCATTGACAATGGTGCTCAGTTTTCGCCACTGGTTCTACCCAACAGGCTGCAAGTTCCATTCTGACAGTCAAAATAGGCCAGTTTTGTGAAGACTAAGAAGGCATTGCATGAACTTCCATTCAGTCATTGCTTCCAAATTTATATAATTACTGACAAGAAACAGCACATTCCGTCTGGATTGGGAAGCATAGAGTACCACTTAGATTCACAAATGCCAACGGGCCAGCCAATGGCAAGGTTAGAAGGTACGCATACAAGATTAAATTAGTACTCATTCACAGATAAATACACTCATATACTCATATACATGATGTGGCCCTTCAACCAGGAAAAATGAAAGGCAGAGTCAATGCAGTATCTTTCAATCATTTCCAATGACTCCATTGAAGTTTGCTTGACAAAGCAATCAACATGCTCATCCAATCAACTTTTCATGCCTCACTCAAAAGGCCAAGTACATAAGACAGTGAAATGGTTGAAAACACCATACTTGTGGAAAACTTGAAATCTCAGAATGTTAAAATCAAAATATTGGTGAACTTCCTTGAACAAAGTGGAGATGAGATTGGGGATGTCTGCTTACCCATATCCAGAAGAAAAATGCAATCTCAAAAGCATTTTGAAAGAGGATGAAATGGATCAAGAAGAGGACAAATTTAGGACTGTTGAACCAGAAGTGGTCATCTGAGGGCTGAACCACCAATTCTCCTTCAATAGCCGCATGCTTTTCAGCGACATCATGTGCTAGCCTTGTGATAACATGTTCAAGCTTAGCCCCCACAGCAAGTAGAAGCTTCCAAAAAATCACAGAAAAGGAGGGTAAAAGTTCAGCATCTTGGAGAACTCTAATGTTTGTATAGCAAGTTGCATGCTCATGTGTACAGACAAGAACATCTGAACTGTCGAGTAAGTCAAACTAATGGTGAACCCAAAAAGTAAAAAAAGATAAAACAAGAAAAAATGTAGTCTTGGGACAAGAAATCTGGATGCACATAAAGATGTAATGTGAAAAGAAATTCATTCGCACCATACAGCACAAGTGTGAGACAACTTTTTGTTTCCATTTCCTACTACTGCAAAATGTCAATTTTCTATACCTAGAGATTGCAAGATGTTCAAAATGTGTTGAAGAATCAATAAATGCCCTTTGGGGCCTTTTGGATCAAGGAAATATGAGTCTTTACCTAGGGTGCGGGAAGAAATAATGTCAGAAATGAAAACTGTATCAGCAAAACAAAGTAAATAGGTCCTTTATGGAAAGATGGATTTGAGTATACGAACTATAAGGTTGGCTAAGATAAGTAAATACATTGTAAAGGGGCATGGGAAAATGGTTTTCCTCTCCGTTTTCTACTTATCTCAACTGCCTTTAATGTTGTTTAGAAGCACCATTTGACATTCCTCCAGTAGGTGGAGCTAAGTACTACTACCAATCTCATTTTGAAGTGGTTTTGAAATTTCTGGAGGCATTCACAAAGTTGTGTCTTCTTGTACCAGGCCTGTGGCTGTGGAGGGTATGGCTCGGTCAAGGTGAGATTCTAACAGAAAGGGAACCATGGAGACTAGAATTCACATTGAACAATATCTGTGCCTCTTCACAACAAGTCAGAAGTCATTTGGCTAGCTGCAGATAATTCTCACATTATTGCATAGTCTTGCAAATGGGGGTTGGATCCCAATGAGAGTCACTGTATGCAATGGTAATGAAATGAAAGCATTTTTGTTGAGAATTCTCATTGTAGGTACTCGTAGTGAACATAATAATATTTTTGTTGAAAATTGTCATAGTAGGTATAATAATTTCTTTTTTGAGAATTCTCATCGTACAGCAGTGATGGTTGATAGCGTCTGCCTAGCTACTCAGAATCCTTATCTCAGTCAATCAAATTCAGTTTTATTCATTATCATATTTTATATCTGCACATGCCAAGAAAAAGTGCAATATGCTTGCTGTTCATACACTTGGGAAGACTGACCCAAAAGCATACTCACAATTAGAGGGAGGAAAGCTATCCAAAAATAGGTATGCCATCCTGCAAAAAGGAGAGGAAGGTAAGAATATATCATCTAACAAGTATAATCATCCTAAGCTTCTTATGTGTTGTGATAACAGATGCCAGTAATAAGACACTAGCGGAATGTCCTCCAGCTAAAACAATAGTATAACACCACTAGCACAAGCATTCAGGAATTGACTAAATAGCAGCACAACTACATACTGTTACATGTTTACATCAGAATTAGAAAGTGAATCTCGCTGCAGATGAAGCATTAGTGGTGGACCATTTTTTTTTTTTTTCTTCTTCAAAATCTCACAACAAACTTTGTCATGTTGTCTTTTCATATCATGGATCAATTTATTTGGCACAGGTAAAACTGAAAAACAAGTGAAATTGGTACTCATTTTGCATGGTCTTCATTCTAGGTAAAGTTACTCAAGGCACAACAGTTGTTCGAGGCGGCAATACTCTTTTCTTCAATTGGACATTGATACTTTTTGTGCTTAGGAATGCAAGCAGACGCATCATACAGAAAAAGAAATCAAATTCAGTTCTAGAAAAATAAAATAGCAGCCAAATGCATTGATTGAAGTTCTCAGTGGTAAAGCTTGAGACTAATCTTACCATCAACATTCAGCAGCAAGAAGATGACAACAAATATCCAAAGGTACCAACTGCATGAAATATCCATGAGCATTCATCATTTAGAGTTTTCCGCTTCCAAGGTGATATTGCATATGCCAAACTAACAAGACACGCGCAAAACGAATACTGGCCTAGTCCCCAAGTCATTACCTTATACCCACAACTGTTTTGAAATCAGCTTCAAGTGCCCGCACCATGTACCTGTGGAAATCAAATTTTGGGTTCCCTCGGCAATGTGTCTGCACCAGAAAATAAATAAATTAATAAAATCCAATGGACAAAGATAGGGACCAAAGTTAAGAAGTAAGAGAATAATGATAAAGATATATTTTTTGGCCTTTTAAATATACAGTGTACCATAATGAAACCAAGTCGCAGCGTAATGTAATCCGATTTAGTCACAGATCCATAGAATTGCTTGACAAAAGAATGCTACATAAAAGTCAATAGGAACAAAGTCATTAAAACAGACAAATGGAAGAAACCTGTTTGCTCAAAAAAAAAAAAATCCCCTTGTAGGCAGTAAAGATTCCTACTCCATGTCAAAGAACAACCTTTTTGATAGGCACATACTAGTGTTCCCTTTAAAATAGATTGACAGCAATTCAAAAAAAAGGATTAAATTGCATACCAGCCAACTCAAAACAGGTGAACAACTCCCAAAACCAAGGAAATGTTCCCGGATAAAATCATATTCTTCGACCGAAGTCACCTTTGAATTCAAAACTGCGTCAACGTTGCTCCTAATTAGGAAATTCTTCAAATATTGTAACAGAAGATGACTTTCTCCAGCAAAGCGCAGTACAACAATTTATATCAAAGCAGTAAAGAGATGAATTTTCAATATCCATGATTATTACCCTTGTCGTGATCATATTTATCTTTCTTAATAGAGTCCTCCCAGTGCTTCCATTGTCGTATCTGCATTGCCATAAGGAGAGAAGTACCACTCAATGTCATAAAACACTGCCAAATGCAATGAAAATAATTAAACGGGCAATTGCACTCACCCTTGCTCCTCCCAAAAGCATAGTCAGAACTGAGAAAATCACATGGACTGTAGCCAGCACGAAGATGAAGATATGGAGCTCATGCAATGCTTCAGTAGATAACAATGGGACCTTTCCCTGTATTGGGGAAATCGAAGGGAAAAAAGCTATCACCACTGAAATTATTAACATCATGCTTGCACGTATGTTTCAACACTAAGCATGTGATATCCTGCCAACTTTTGACAGCAATTCTGTGCAAGTGCTATTGTTTCAATTCCAACATTAATGCTATATCTCATTCACTATCAGCGAAGTGCATGCAACAAATGCTGCAAAACTAAAATGAATAAGCTACTGGACTGAATTGGAATCACGAGAGTGAAAACAGAATAGATGCTTCAAAAGCACAAGTTTGGTGTAGCTGGGTAAAACATCCATTTGTACAAACTCCAATTCAGACGCAAAAAGAACACACCAAGGCAATTTAAAAACTGCTTCTTTATTCAATCGGTAGAAACTGCCAAAAAAATATTATGCCCCTATTTGAAACCCACCAGACAGGCAACTACTGACGTTAATTCAGAAGCAATTTACTTTCAAAGTTTTGCGGACAACCAGCTCACATCATCGTGGTGAAAAACCCCACCACAGGTCAATCCCGCATCCAAACACAAAAAAACAGCTGACACTGCGGCGACTAACTGATCCTCAAACAACTCAAAATTCCACAATGCAATTCAATCTGCCATCCAAAAGCGCACTGCCAGATCCAATTGAAGCAAAGCTCGGAAACAGCAGCAGCTGTTGGCAGTTACCTCCCCACAATGTCTAGCGGCAGCAGATTCTTCAGCAAGAAGCCTCCTTCCATGGCCCAAAACACCATGGACGTTAAAGAAACCAGTCTGGAAATGCCCTGTCTCCTCCACGCGCAGCTTTCCCTTCTTGCACGGAAGCAAATCTCGAGTATATTTTTCTCGAATGCATGTCCGCCCAAGTACTCCTTGGAAGACAGTCAGCAGCAGCGAGATGAATCCCAGAAGCATCAATTCTGCAAGCAAATAAAAGAAAACAAAAAGCAACTTTAATCCGCACGTACCCCCAAGAACCAAAACGCAGCAAGGTGCAAAGTAATCGACTGAGCGAGAGAAATGACAACCTTCTTTCACCTTCTGCAGTGCTTCGAAGAGAGGTTTCTGATTCTTCCCTTTCAGGTACTGCAAGAGACATCGCACAGAAGTAGCTGAATATAGAGGAATACGCACCGAATGCAGGGCGTAATGAGGCTACTAGAGCTATACACGGAATGTAGGGTGTAATACCTTGCCGAGGAAATGGATGATCCGTTCGAGAGCGAGGGAGATGATGACGATGATGGAGCAAATGACTGCGACGATCCACGTCGGAGTGTATTCCAACGGCATCGCGCCTGCTTGCTCTCCTCCTCCTGACATCTCTCAGCTCTCTGCTTCTGGAAAGTGAGAAATGGGAGGGGTTGGTACTCTTGTAACTGGAAAAAAGGGGGTATGTTTTTTAAAATGCTGGGGTTTGGAGTGGTCGAGCCGTGAACGGTGGTTTCGTCCTGTCTACCTGAAACAGACGGCGACGGGCGACCGGAGAATGAGGGGATGTTTGGATAGGTGTAAAATGATGGGATTGTGGGAAAGGGTGGAAAATGAAAAAGAGAATTTTTTGAAAAATGTGTGATTGATAGGAAATGATAGATGTATGGTTGGAATAAATAGGTTTGTTGTATATAGTTGATAGGGAAAATGATTGGAATGTAGAGATAAAAGTGGAAAAAATAGTATGATTGATAGAATAATAATTAGCATTGAAAAACAAAATACCATGAAAAAACTATGGTTACTGTGGTGGGAAGTTACCAAACGTCCCCTGAGTTAGGCTTTACCTCTGCGTTAGTAAAAGATCAATACGGAAATCTTTAAAAAAAAAAAAAAAAAAGACCGATGTATACGGCCTGTGGCAGGACGCGTGTTTGTACTTTGCGGCCGAGAGCGGTGAAGGTGGCGGCATGCAACTTGCCAGTGGGTGTTTGATATTTTGTCAAAGCACGTGGAGCCTACGCTTGTTATCAAAAAATATATCTATAAAATCTTTAAATATTAAATATCTGAATTTTCTTGGTAAAAATTAAATAGGTAGTTTTCCAATAATAACATGTAGGTAAACATCATAATAGTTATTATGTATGTTTTAATTCTATTTTATATTATTTTTTAATTAAGGATATGTTTATTTTTCACTTTCCATAACTACCATATTTTAAAGTTATTTCTTAGCATCTTTTTATATAATTATCTTATTTTAAATAATTTCTAAACAACTATTTGTATGATTACACTATCTATTTTAACTTTATTTTCTTTACACTTTATCATTATCCTATTGTATCATATTATTTTCTATTAATTAACGACTTTTACATAAAAAAAACTTTTCATCATAAATAAAATATTAAATGTCTCATGCATTATAAACCTAGAATATGGATTATTTCAAGTTAAAATTTTCAGTTACAAATTTCAACTTGAAATATATAAAACTAAATAGATATAACAATTATTCAACTACATTATTTAAAAATAAATAAATGCTTAGATGGTTGGAGCTTTTCTTTTGGGCAAACCAAACTTGATAAGTGTATATAGAATTGCCTTTAGCATATACATTTGAAATTTTTGTAAAATTAGCCTGACAAATTTAAATTTTTTATAAAAATGACAAACGACAAATAAATATGAATATTAAACGAAGGGAACATTTCAATGATATAATACCTATTTGGATTTCAGTTTGTCACTCACATCTTAGGCTTACCTTGATGATTAAATTAAAATTTTATCTATCTATTTTGTTTGAACATAGTATCAAAAATCATTTTAATAAACTTTTATGGCCATACTTACTTAAAAATATGTATAATTATATATAGTTTATAAAAATTGCTTAAATCTCCACGTGCATGAAAACATTGTTATAATTATAGAATTATTTATGTATACAAGAAAAATGTTTTAAATTGCGTAGACATTGAATTAATAGCTTTAAAATGAATTTAAAATTTATATCATTTTGTCATCTTAATTTTAAATATTTATCAAATGAGATTTATGCAAGTATTTAATCTTGATGAATCTATTTTCTATTTATATAAATAAATTTAAATAGTGTGGCTAGAGCTAATTTCATGTTACCATTAGGAAGGTACCTCCAAAATGGGATGGGTGGTAAATTGAAATTCTAAATAGAACTGATATAGTGCTATTGAAATATTTTTCTTAAACTAAAATTATAAAAATAAAAGATTTTCTAACTATTTTTATGAAATAGATAGGTAAAAATCAAATATTTTTACTTATTTATGAAGAAAGAGTATTATGAGTTTATTTTGTAAAAAAACTTAAATTTAAGGGGCTTATTTCACAAACACCAAAACAAGAACATAATTTTGCGAACTTATAAGATTTATTTTGCAGAGACCCCTATTGGTGAAATATTTATTTATTTATTTATTTTGAACATTTTGTATTATTCTAAATTCATATACTTCAGGTTGAAAAATTAAAATAATTGATATTTACGTTTACAACGAATGAGACTGATTTAATATTTTATTTAGTAAAACTTTAATATCAAAAAATTAAAACATCCCAAGACATATTTTTTTATTTTCTATACAACTTTTTATATCTTTAATATACATCATTACATTCTTATTCCATTTAAGCCCCTTGAATCTTCATGAATAGACACTAAACATGGCTGATACATGTTTAGTTAAATTAATATATATACACATACGTATTCTACTTCAAGAATAAGAATAATATGATTAGGATAAAGTCTTGTTGTTCAACACTTCTCCCAATAATATTGAATTGTAGATGGAAAACCACTATTAATAGCGTCTCATTACATAAAATCTTCTGTCAGTATTGGAAATAGTAGAAGAATAACCCATTAATGAGAACTGCTATATTTCTAAACATGCCAGGTTTTTACTGTTAGGCTAAATCTAAAAACTAGTATATTAGACGAACTAATAGAATCTAATGCTCCATTCACTTAAAAAAAGAAATGAGGTTACCCACCCAACGCAGGGTCATGATAGAAAGAGATGAGGACTGTCGAACTCGAGGGGCAATGGCCAAATGGGTTACTCCCGCGACTCAGGGGCATTGGTACATGAGTGTGACGTACTTGGATTTTTTTTTTTTTTTCTTTTTTTTTTTTTGTCAAGGGGTACGTAGTACGGACTTGGGAATTCTGACATTGGATATCTCCCACTTCAGCACTACCGAACGAATCAATGTAACTCTTGGCGATTGGCGACACAGGATGCGATGGAATAATTGCGTGAAAATCCATTCTGCAAGGTTAGTTTAACATATATTTTTCTTGGTGGTTTATTTGCAATGGATTTATTCAAACTATATTCAATTTATTATTATTGATATTGCTGATTTTATTTTCTTTTCATCGGCAAGTAGCCCGTCAGATTTCGAATCCTTGGGTAAAATATTCAAAAATGCTCCCGAGTTAATATTCTACTCTGATAGTCTTATTTTTCCATCATTATTGATATTTCTAATTATTATATTTTGTTTCTTTTCAATTTATTCAACTACTCTTTATTTACCATCTTTTTTTATATTGTTTTCCCCAAACACTTGCTTCTGCATACATCTCCAAATACACATTGCTCCATGTATCAATTTCAAGTACACCATTATCATGGACTTTGAATAGTCCTCTTTTAAGTAATTGCACGAAGCTGATAGCCCTTGATGATGTTAGAGGTGATTATGTTAATTGTTTCATTTTTGTTTCTTGTCAAAAGGAGGGGGCAATTTGTAAAAGTTCCCTCGAACTTTGGTAGTTTGCTTGTCATTTATTAATTATTTGTTAGGGTCTAGGAATTAGGAATGACTGATTCCAGATTGATCCGACGCAAAAAACGGCCCACAAAGAAATTGATTAAACGACGAATGACTCCGACGATCGCGCATGTGAGGCTGCAGAATGCGTTCTTCTATGCTAGGATTTCGTCGACTTGGGTTGCATCCCGTCGAGGCGAAAAATACCATATTTTATAAGTCGACAGACACGAAAATATCTTAATTTTGGAAAAAGAAATAAAAAAGATCTTTGATAAAATTATTGGCAATTTACCATCCACTATTGCAATCTCGTTCTTAATTCATCCATCAACTTATTACTCATTTCAATTACTGAAAGTATCTCTCTCTTCATATATTACGAACGGGTCTGATCTTCTGAAAAATGCGGTTTTAACGCATTAATACGACTTGACCACGAAATTTCAGCCGACGCGACTCTCCAACTTCTGATCAACAGCAGTGAAGCCGCGGAGGTCGGTGAACTCGATTAGAGGATGAGGAAATTGAGATTTGAGTTTTGTTGAGATGACTTGCTTTGCTTTCAAGCATAGCCTTCAGTTTCCCAGTAGCGACGAGTTGCTTGCTTCGCGCATCCAAACAGGTGTCGTGCACGCTGTACGGCTCGCTGCGCACATGCAAGATTTTGGTTGGGCTAATGATTCATCAAAAAAATTTCTTCTTGAGAACCTATCTTAGGCCATTTGGTGGCTGACGCTCTAGCCACTCAAAGAATATGATGTTATTATTTAGGGTGTGTTTGGCAATGAGTAAAAATTGTCAATTTAAAACTTTTCAATCTAAAATTTTTCAATTTAAAATTTTTCACTCTTTATAATTATTATATTTTTTAATAATTTTTTCACATTTTCTCATACAATTACCTTACTTTTCAATCATTTCTACACAACTACCTATATATTTAACCTATCTATTTTAACTTTATCATCTTTATTCCTCATCATTACTCTTATCATATCACATCATTTGACAATTTTTACTCTAAAAAATTTTTCATCAAAAGTTTTATTTATTCCCAAACACAACCTTAATCACGATAATTGAATGGAGTTGCTTGACGTGCTCCATACACAACATACGATAAAAGGTCAGGACGATGGATGGACCAAGCCCACAGCAATAAGAAGTGGACGATCAGAGCCTCCAAATCAAGTGCCCATCCTACCGCGGCTGAGCACTCCGTACAAGGGAATCTTGCTCTACTTCAGCTGAAGATAAAATACAAATCTAGGCCGTCGGATAGCCAGATGGTCCGGGCATTCATCGTAGGCATTGCGTCTCAGCTGGATTATCATATGAACCGTTGAGTTGGTGGGCGCTACAGGATCAAAGGCAACCGCAGTTCTTTGAACGGTTTTTCAAGCCACGAAGTAGAAGGGGACCACAGCTTTTGGGCTGTCCAGATGGATACGTAGAAGGGGACCACAGCTTTTGGGCTGTCCAGATGGATCGGCGCATCGACAAGCGCGTGGACCCATGCGGTGCACCATAGTTATTTTTAGCGACTGTTCGCGGCATCGAAATCGACCGCATTGCGTTGCCGACGGACGGACGGACGGGATTTCGCCCCAGGCTATAATTATTTGAAAAAAGTAGTGGCAAATGATGCGATAGCGCCAGGCATACTTCCGACTATACGTAATATTTTGACAGAAAAGGAGTTCCACTGTGGGTGGGAATTGGGGTGGGTCGACCCGTGACCCGGTATTGACCCGACCCGTTTTTAGCCGGGTAAAATCAATACATTTTTTACCCGGGATGGGTTAGAAATTTTGACCCGAATTCAAAAATAGGGTTGGGGTGGGTCGACCATGTCCTGACCCAAAGAGTCTAACCCGCCCCGCATATATAAATTTATTAAAAATTATAAGACTATATTGAAATGTTATTATTATTTTCTTTCAAATTTTTCACTTTTTTATAATTAACTCTATCAATAATAGAAGAATCAATTTATTCAAAAAGCAATATAAGAATTAATAAAAAAATTTTACGTATATAACCCTTATGTGTAATTGTATATTAACCTATTTTAATAAATGTATACTATATTTTCAAATGTTTCGTTTTCTTAATTATGTGTTTTTTAATAATTAATGAAATATTGAAACATATAATATTTAAATTTAGTATAGATGTATACTTATGTTTGATAGATATATAAAATTTGAAAATTATCTTATTTGACTCATATTTTTGACCCGACCCGCTATCTCGAAACCGGTCCAACACCGACCCGAATTTTGTTCCTAGACCTGGTAGAAAAAAGTAAGGGTCAAACCAACCTTGTCCCGACCCGATATAAAATAAGGGTCAAATAAGATTTTTGAAAAGTAGGGTCAGGGTTGGGCAAACCCTGACCCGCCCCGATTCCCACCCCTAGTTCCACCTATTTGAGGGTTAGGAAGAATATTTTAAACAACATAGTTGTTAAATTTTACAAAAGATATACATTAAGTAATTTACTTTGCTAGTTTACATTTTTATCAGATGATGCTCATGCAAATATTTGATATAGATAAAATTTAAATCTTTTAGTTAAACAAATAATTTTTAGTAGTATTTTTCATTTTTATGACAAGCATAAAAAATATAGGGTATGTATGGGAATGGATAAAACTTTTGATGAAAAGTTGAAGTAAGTAGAAGTTGTCAAATGATGTGATATGAAAGGGATAATAACGAAGAGTAAATAGGATAAAGTTAAAATAGATAGGTTAGTTGTGCAAAAATGATAGAAAATTAGAATAATTATATAAAAAAATGTGAAGAAATGATTAAAAAATAAGATAGTTGTGGAAAGTGAAAAATTTTAACTTGACAATTTTTATATATTAACAAATACACCCATAAAACTATTTATTGAGAAAAATAAAACAATAAATTTTACATATGCAAAAAAAAAGAACGTGTGACGCGGCAAACAACCTCGTAGGCGCATTGAATATGCATGCTAGGAGTCCGCATATCCCGAAAATCTCGTTCGTCAGCAGGTGCGGTGGGGAATCAGGGACAACGGCTTTAGGAAGGTCCAACATCTAAAAGACAAGTTGAGCTGCTACAGTACACCGCCTGAGTGCATCGTATAAGAAAGCGTTTTCATGTTCAGAGCCTGCTGGGGTTTTTTATATTTTCATCCCTCTAATTATACATATTTGCTTTTTAGTTCGTAAATTTCATAAATTCATTTTTAAGCCTTATAAGTTTGTCCTATTTGCATTTTAAATTCTACCATTAAAATGCCTAACTAATGGTTGTTATTTGTAAATAAAAAGTCTAAAATACCTTTATAACTTAATTGAATCTACTCATATTCACAAGTCAACTTATATATTCGGAAATGATAATTTTACATGAGGAATGATTCTATTAGTATGGGCTAAGCAAAAATCCCACTTAATCCACCTCAAAATCCCAATTTAAATTTTTTTTTGCATTTTTCTTCGTACACTTACTTATCTAAGTGTATTTAACATATAAACAAAGTTTTACCATTTTTGGATATGTGTATATATTTTTTAAAGATTTTTAAACATAGAGATATTTTAAACACATATATACATAAGACATTTAAAAATCTTAAAAATATATATATATATATACATATCCAAAATGTTAAAACTTGACTTGTATATTAAATACACTTAGATAAATAAGCGTATAAAAAATAAAAAAATATTTTTACATAAATTTTTTAATGTGAGCAAAGTGAGACATTTATTTAGCCTAGGCTAATAAGATTGCGACTCGTTTTATATAGCCTAGTTGAGTCATTAAGTCAACTTATAGACATAAGTTAATTCAAACATGCAGATAGTGCAATTTTTATTATGACTAGGTTGAGTTGACTAAATTCTTTTAAAGGCAATACTAAATTAATTCTTTTAAAGGCAATACTAAATTAAAAAATTTGTACAACAGTTATTAAAAGATTTTCCATTCGTTTAGTGACTTGTATTAATGGCGATGTTTAAACTTTAAAAGGCAAAGGAGTCAAATCTATAGTGATTAAAAAGAAAATATACGAAATTCATGATTAAAAAATAAAAACACATAATTAGAGGAACAAAAATGCAAATAACCCCAGCTTACCATACAAATACGATCATATATATATACACACACGAGGTGGACGGGAGAGGCGTTGGCAATTCGATTTGAAGTTTGAACGGCTCAGACCAAAAAGGCATGAGTAGAACGAGAAAGGCCACCTATTAATGCTCAAGAAATATTTCCTCAATGTTTAAAGTAATTTGTCTACATTTCCGTGAAAGGTTCGAGGTTGTACCATTGTTATCACATGTGTCAGTCAGTACCTTTACCCTAATTAGGGAGGGAAGAGATCATCTAATCTAACCATCCAATCCAACCGTCTTCCGAATTCAGATTTCCATGGATCGCAAGTCGTTAAATTTCAAAGACCATCAGATAGATCTCATTCACTCAGTTCAATAACCTACTTGATCGTGAAGATAAAAAAACAGACCCATCAGCATTTCGACGGGCTGTTTGATTTTTGGCATCACAAATAAATATTCGTTATTAAAAAATAATAAATCAGTATTTAGTAACACCAAAAACTTTTCAAATTAAAACTCTTTAATCTCTAAAATTATCGTATTTTTTAATTATTTATTCATTGATTCCTATATAATTACTATACTTTTTAAATCATCTTTATACAAGTATCCATACATCTAATATATATCTTTTAACTTTATGTTATTTTACTTCTTATCGTTATTCCTATCATATCACATTATTTTTTCTTATTTAAAAAATCTCTATATAAAAATTTTTTCGTCGAAAATTTAATTACTTCCAAAACATACCCTGCAAAGAAAGATGCATTAAAAATATGGGGGCAAATTTGTCCTGGTTGACTGCTGACCTGACCCTCTTTTACCTGATATCCCACTGGATGAAAAAAATGCGTGCATGTATGGTTTTATAAAAAATTTGGGAAAATTCTATATTGGATTCTTATTTCCAATTTCTATTTTGATAACTTATATTTTAATTTAGTTTGTTAATTGACTCTAGTTTGCAATATTTATAGAAAATACTAGATCTTTTTTGCCTAACCTACATTTTCAATTAGTATTACCCATTTGATCTTGACTTGATGCTAACACGAGCTTTACCCTTAATTCCATGATTAACTTTTGGGTTAAATTTATCTTGACCGACTTAGTATAATAGATATTGATATTCCATGCCTTCCTGGAATGCTAACAAGAGGAAGAAGAAAAACCGGTAAGAGAATAAAACCATTTAACCACATGGACCCTCCCTATGAATTCTGCATGAAACTTTGAAAAGCCCAAAAGACCTTGAGGGTGCCTCATGATGGCCCGGCCCACACAACGTCCTGGTGCAGAGTCGTCGAATTATTACAAATTTTGCTTCTAACTAATCATAGATATTTGTCCAAGTCAAAATTGAATGCTAATATTTTCTCAGATTAACAAATGATTAGTTTAAACGCGCCACAATAGTGGCAAACATTATTCAGAAATAAAAGCCATTTTACCCAAGTTCCACAGCTAACAGCGTCTCGCGCACGTGCTTCCTGTCTTTACGTACTGAAAAAAGTTTCAAATGAATCAATCAAACAGAACTGAACTTTTAAAATAATATATGATGTTATTAGTATGAATTAAAATTGAGAGAGGATCAGTGCCCTCTCTGATAGGTGAAGGACTTTTAAAAATATATATCATAAGTAATATATTTTTAATATCTAAACCATTAACTACATCGTAGTTGAAAATTAATACGGTAGAATAAAATTTTAATTATTTATATGAACTTTAAGAATTAAATTTATTAAAATATTTATTTTTTAAAATTAGTTCCATGAGTAATATATTATCTTAATTTTTTATATCTATATTTTATTGTGTTGAATATGATATATGAATTTGATTTACAAATTAAGTAATTAACATCAGAAAGAGTAATGCATAAAATTCATTTCTGCAGGCTAGTTATGATATATTATGCACACACACACACACATATATATATATATATATTCAATTTTTCGTCAGTAATTTTAATAAGAAAAATATGATAACAAAACAATAGGACCCTGATTCAATGCACCCGGGTGTACTTCACCCTTTTTTTCTTATTTTTTTTTGAAATTTTTTTACACGACTGTTAATCTAAGTGTATTTAACATGTGTATAAATTTTTATAATTTTTGGAGATTTTTAGATATTTTTTTTGAATTTTTTAAAATCACTGGCATTTTTTATTTTAAAAAAATCCGAAAAAATATCTAAAAATATTTAAAAATGGTAAAAATTTATACACATGTTAAATAAACTTAGATTAACATTTTCATAAAAAAAAGTTTTAAAAAAAATTTAAAAAAATGGATAAAGTACACCCGAGTACATTGAACCAGAGTCCGAAACAATACCGTTTACTCAAGAAAAAGAGAGGACACAGAAAAAATTTAGAAATAAACCAAACAAGAATACCAAAGTCATTCGAAAACACCAAATAAAAAATTAATTTCGAGACTTTAGTGATCTAACCCATGCACGTGGGAGAAAAGTAATAATTTCTTGTCACCTAAAAACCAATTCTTTGTTATAGAACCCTGTCAAGTGTCAATTGATCATCTGTTTGGAAACTCTGCTCGCCAGTTTGCAAATCGTAACGTTAGTTTACTCACCAAACAATTCTTTGGGATTAATCGAAACCAATTAATTTTTCTTTCATGTTCATAATATAAGTAACAATTTCAACCATAATGTTAGAATAAATAGGTTCAACTTTCAAAATTGGATAGAAATAGTGTTCTTATTATTCTAATCCTCAAATACACTTCTAGTAGGTGCTTGGTTATTTAACAAAGAGTAGTCCGATAAAAAAAAGTTTAAACCATAAAAAGGAAAAACGATTTTAATTTATATAATTATAATTAATTATTTCATCAACTCGATTTTAAACAGAAGGTTAGAGCTGGAGAGTTTTTTATAATCACTAGCATTCATTCGCTCACAGGCATTGCTTGAGAAAATTTTCTTTTTGAAAAAAGTTCTCCAAAAGTTCCTTGATCTTGTGCTGCCCGCTTCAAATCGACCCATTTATAATTATTTTTTTTTTTAATTTTAAACATATTGATTATTTAACTTTTCAAAACTTATATTGGAGTTTTGCATTCTTGCCAAAGAGATTGGGTCAAATTTGCAAATAGATCATGATATTTGCAAAATTTACATTCATACTTACAAGATTTGTTAGGAATTGCCGGTCGGCAAACTTATAAGCCCTACAAAAGGCTAATTTGCTAATATACCCATTTAGTTTGATACTAATTGCTGATATAACTTCATTATTTCACGAATCGCATATTATCTTTACAAAGTTTTACCAAAATTGCTTGTATACTCATTATATATTTTCGTCGCCAAAAGTGCAATAAAATTTTGGGTAATAACAACAATAATCTAGTTGTGCAGGTGGAAGGAGATAACATGTTAGCAATTTTATAAACCCTTTCTGCCAGTACAACTGCGTGTTTTATAAATTGTGAGATTTTCATATAACTTTAAATAGGGTCATTTTTATTATTATCCAAAATTTTAAAGTATGTTTGGTGACCAAAAAGTGTCGTGGGTAAGCAAGCAATTTTTTTTTTTTTCAACAAAAAAAAAAGGTGTCGTGGGTAAGCAAGCAATTTTGGTGAAACGTTGTGGGAGTAATATGCAATTCGCGAAACAATATGGGTGTATCAATAATTAGCATCAAACTAAGGGGATATATCAATAAATTATATTTTTATTTAACAATCATTAAGAGAGGTACACAAGCAATTTTGACAAACTTTGTGTAGGTAATATGCAATTTATAAAATAATGTGGGTATATCAGCAATTAGTGTCAAACTAAGGGAGTATTTCAGCAAATTACCCCCTGCAAAACGATAAAAGTACCTTTGTAAATAATAAAATTATAAAATGCAAAATACCTTTAAAATATAAAAATAATTTATTTTTTAATAGATATTACTCACATTACTATTTAATCAAGTACTCGTGTGTTGCATCGTGTCCATTCATTTCGTAACCAAAACAAAAAATATATATATATATATAATAAAAGATTGTTAATTACATTGTATAAGCTTTCAGTTGACATCAAATTTACTGCTAATCTTGATTTTTTATTAATCAAAACGTCCAATATCAAATTCACATGGCGTAACTGATCGTCTTCTTGAATTTCTGTATAAGCATATATGCCAAATGAGAAAATAATTTGGCAACAACATCTGTAACAGATCAAACAAAACTGCAGCTGGAAGCGTAAAACTTAAAGGAGAGGAGAACCATGAATTGCCATGCAGCTGACAAATCTTCAACAAAAAGGTGCTTACTGCACAAGCACAATCATTAGTAGCCAATCCCTCCAAACCTCTACTTCGGTTACTTCGATCTTAACTCCACCAATCCAGCCCATCCAGAGATGGAAATCGAAGTCCTTCCTTTTATCAAGGAATTGCTTCACACTAGACCCTAAAAGGAAAGTTGATGAAGAGACAGTCAAAGAGTTGAGGTAAATAGCAAAATCCACGAGGTAAAAGTTGTGATGAATTCAGGCAAGTAGTGAAAATCGTGGGTATTAGTGAAAATTTAAAAAATGATGAAATTGTGAGTTAATAATGGTGTAGGTACTCATCAAAAAAAAAAAAATCTCATCAAAAAAATAATGGTGTAGGTATGTTAAAAATTTAATATCAAATATTATAAGAAGCATTTTACCAAAAAAAAAAAGAAAAAAAAATCTTCCAACCAAACAAAGCTAAAATGCCGAAGTTGGCATCAGCGTGACTGTCTAGCTGGTAAAAGTCATCGTCTGCGTTCAGGATTGCTAGGGTTCAATTCTGACAGAAAGCTTTCTGTTTCAGAAGCAATGTTTCAAATTGAGGGTGTGTTTGTCAATAAGTAAAAATTGTCAAGTTAAAATTTTTTAATCTAAAATTTTTCACTCTCCATAACTACCATATTTTTTAATCATTTCTTCACATTTTTCTATACAATTACCCTACTCTTCAATTATTTCTACACAATTATCAACACAACTAATCTATCTCTTTCAACTTTATCCTATTTATTCTTCATCATTACCCTTGTCATATCACATCATTTGACAACTTCTACTCTCTATAACTTTTCATCAAAAGTTTTATCTATTCCCAAACACACTCTAATACAATGTTATATTTACTCATTTAAACCTTTTTGAGCAAGAATTGAAAATCTCGAGGATGCTTCTATATAATCTTATTATTTTTAATATCTAGATGATAAATGAAAAATCTGCTCATTCTATTATTTTTAGTATTATATATATTATTATGTAAATTTTTTTATTTGTTTAATATAACTATTTTATTCGCTCCATCTATAAATATATAAAATTAACATAATAAAATAATTTAATACTAAATATTAATTTTCAAGTTATATTTTCAACATCTAAATAATCTAAAATATCATTATTATATAGATTTATGATTCTACGAAGTATTATTATATTTTAATATATATGCGAATGGATCTAAATATTTTCATAATTTAAATATAAATATACTTATTTTTGAGCAAACATAACTTATGCACATATTTTGTTTGAATGAAACTTATTTCCTAATTAAACAAATAATATTAAATATAATGAATAAATTATATTTTTTTTACCAATTATTAAAATTTTAAAATTTTGATGGAGTTATATGGAACCACTTCCCGGTTACATATAAATGGGCTATAAAAAAATATGTTTAGTAAAATTTGAGATGCATGATAATGAAATTCAGGGTGTGTTTGACATTTGATGAAAAATGTCAAGTTAAAACTTTTCAATCTAAAATTTTTCACTTTCCACAATTATTATATTTTTAATCATTTTTCACATTTTCCTATACAACTACTCTAATTTTTAATCATTTCTACACAACTATTTACACAACTAACCTATCTATTTTAACTTAATCCTCTTTACTACTCATCTTTATCCCTGTCATATCACATCATTTGACAATTTTTACTCTCTAAAATTTTTTATCAAAAATTTTATTCCTTGCGGAACACGCACTCGCTGGAAAAATAAAAATAAAAATGCTAGGCAGCAACGAAAAGCATTCCGTGGTGTGCCGAAAGCTTCCTCCAATCCCTATCGCAGCACGTGGAGGCACACACGCAAAGCCTAGATTTCGTGAGTATCGCCTGGGCGGTTGTGAAGTGACCAAAGTCACCAAAACATGTCGGCTGGATTTCATAAAAAAAAAGAAAAAAAAAAACATGTGGGCTGGAAGTCCAACCACACGTAATTGTAAAAGCACAGACAAGAGATGAGGTCATCATGAAGGGAGAATTTCCAATTCAAAATAATTGACTAAAAAAATACTAACCAATGATTTATCGGAGTAGTTAACTAATTAATCAAGCCCAAAAAGCACGGTAGTTTAGAAGACCCGGTTTTAGTGTAAGAATATTGACAATAAGCTCTATTGAATATATATTTTTTGAGCCGTCTTAGGAAAGATATATAATTTTCCAATAGCTTAGATAGACGCACTCCAAGCCTCTAATGATGGATGATCAATTCGGTTGAGATTTTGTTTTAATGAATCCATAATAATAGTGTGGAGTAAAAAATATGGAGAAAATAATTAACCTAATCCTATAAAAAGGGCTTTACTCTCATATGGCTGAAACTCGTTCCCCTCCTAAATTTTGCTTCTTAGTGATATTTTAATTTATTTAGATACAAGTCATGTATTATATTTTAGAAATGATTTATTTAATTAAGTATAAAAATATCTTAATTGAAAGTCTTTATAACCTATGATGTTAAAAGTTGTAATTTTAAGGAATATTTGCATTTATATTTATATGATTTGAGCAAAATTGCAGATGTATCATTTACGTTTTTAAAATTGCAAAAATACCTTGCAATGCTTATTAAATTGTAAGTGTATTTCTTTCATTAGGATTTCATAAATGGAAATTAATTTTTTTGTTAAAATGACAAAAGTACCTATTAACATATACTACAATAAAGTTTATTATTCGTAAATATTTTTATAATTATTGTAAAAATTATGGCAAATAATAAATATATCATAAAAATAATAATACGTTCAAATAAATATTCTAATAAAAATAATGCTCATATTTAATATATTATTGATAAGGATATTTTGGTAGTTTTATCAAAAAATCTATAAGTTATTTGTGAAATTCTAATGGAAGAAACACAATTATAATTTCATATAAATAATATGAAATGTTTTGCAATCATGTAAAACTACATGTCACATTTTCAATTTTGTGGAAACCTTTGTAAAAATATTTTGGTTCTCAATTGAAATGGTGCTATCTTTTTCTCTCTCATCTTTCCTTTCAGTCTTGGTGTTTGATAAGATAGAGAGGAAGAGCCATGGTGTTTGCTAAGACAGAGAGGAAGGGGATCCGATTGCATGCAGTGTTGCATGCTCTTGGGCGCATATATTTCTTTTTTTATATTTTTTTGAAATTTTTTTTATAAACTGTTAATATAAGTGTATTTAACATGTGTATAAATTTTTACCATTTTTAGAGTATTTTAGATATTTATTTTTTATTTTTGAAAATCAGTGATATTTTTGGTAATTTACATATTAAATAAATATAGATTAATAATATTATAAAAAAAAATGAAAAAAAAAATGAATATATGCGCATGGGAGTATGCAAGGCGCATGCAATCGAGATTCGGAGAGGAAGGGGTTGTTTGGTTTTGTAATCGTGATTCATCTTGTACATTAAAAAAAGTAATACATTTAATATTGCAAAAGGATCCCGATTTTCTACGATATGGCGTAAATTGGCTCATTTTGCGACATGTATTGGCAGTCGTTGGATGAGAGGCGGATCAATCTATGCCGTTAGATGTGCTGCAATAAGTCAAATATAACATTTAATGCGCAGAGAGGAAATTGCTGCTTTTGTGTTGACGTGGAGAGGAGCAGACGACATTTACAAGGGGAGTTTGACGTGTGCATTTAATGCCTGCACAGGGACGCGCCTTCTCTCTTCTGCCACAGACAGCTCCTCCCGACGCCGCTCACTTCTTCTCTCTTCCGAAAAACTCCTTCTGAAGACGCCATCTTTCATTTCATCCACCAAGCAACCAAGCAATCATCTGTCACCACGTGCTCCGAAACTAGCCATCTTTCATTTCATACAGCAAGCAACCAAGCATTCATCTGTCACCACATGCTCCGAAACTAGCCACACCCATTCATCTGTCACGAGCATTCATCCTTCATTTGCAAAACTAGCCATACACAGTTCCTCTCTTCCGTCACGGCTCCTTCCGAAACCAACCACACTCGCCATCTTCTCTTTCCGCCATCGCATGTTTCGAAACTAGCCACACCCACCACAATCTGAATGGCTTTTCCGGCTGGACTTGTAGTAGAGACACGAGTGTAAATACGCGTAACAGGACGAAGGGGAACCTGCAGCGACGCCCCATTGAAGGCATGCATATTTTTCGGATTCCTATTTTTTCAGCTATCAACGTTTAGCACTCCACATGAATACTACAATGGGCTAGAATGCTTCTCTAGCCTTGTAAGATTTGAGCTTGATCAAATGGGCTAAAACCTGTAGCTCTCATTAAACAGAAAGATGATTACTATTTCCAGAAGATGAATGTTTGCAGAAAATGGATAGGGGTTCGGATTTTGGACTTCAAACATCTGAGCCAGTAGCATGTGCTCTAGAACGTAGCATTCTTGTACAGTAAAATATGTCAGTAAAAATGTTCTTTAAACAATATTTAAACAATATCAAAATGTAGACATTTAGGGGTGGGAATCGGGGCGGGGCGGGTGGGGTCGGGGTGTGCCCAACCCTGACTCTACATTTCCAAAATCTTATTTGACTCTTACTTTTATACCGGGTCGGGACAAGGTCGGTTTGACCCTTACTTTTATATACTAGGTTTCGGGACAAAATTCGGGTCGGATCGGGTCGGGTTAAAAATGCGGGTCAAGTAAGGATTTTTTAAAAAATTTATGAACCTAACAAGTATAACGACAAATCTATATTAAACTTAACTACTATATGCTTCAATCTATTACTAATCAGTCAAACTAAAACTTAAATACTTAAATAAAACATTAATATTTATTTACTTATATAAGAATAAGTTAATGAAACATACCTTGTTCAAAATTCCCTTCACAATTTGAATATTTGAACTCATTCCATGTCTTTTGTTATTTACCTTCAACGAAAATAATAATGGAGTCACATTTTGAATTAAAATAAAAATTGTTTAACCATGTATTAGGAGAGCAATTTTACCTGAAAAGTATAAAGGACATTGATAATACTTTTCGTGTTGTAATGAAATCTTCTAGAAGGCATGACCTGAATAACACCTGTGCAATACAATCAATAAAACAAAACCACAAACAATAACACATTCGACCACAATTAATAACGACAAATATTCACATAAAAATAAAAATTATAACTAATTTAATTGATAACGTAAATCCGTCATCCATCAATAGAGAAAATTCTAAGTTTAGCAAACATACTGGATACATATTTTGTCCAATAAATTAAGTTTAAACATATGTTTCTATTATAAAATGTTCATAACAAAAATGAAAGGCAAATTGTTCTTCATTGTCATCTTTTCCTACATTCATCCATTGATAACAATGCCCTTTCCCTGAAAATTTAAAATATTATTTTATTAGTAACTACAATAGTATCACAAGCTAAGGAAAAAATAAAAAGAGAACAAAAAATATGAAGAAAGATTAATGCTTAACACCATGCTTAAAACCTTTGCACTTGCACTTGCAGGAGGACGAGGAGAACAAACGCTACCTTCTCCAACTTCATTTTGAATAGCTGCAACATATAAAAAATCAATAAGTTAATGGCTCTATCTATAAAAAATAAATATATATCCTAAGTTCAAGTAAGAGAGATACTGAACTATGTAAGTTACCTGTAAAATTGATAGTAAGTTCCTCTGCATCTTCTTGATATTCATCTACTTTTGGCTTTGATCTCATCCAATCTTGAGCACAGATTAAACATTCCACGAGTTTTGGAGATAAAGAACTCCTATATGAATCAAGCACACGTCCACTCGTACTAAAAGCTAACTCTGAAGCAACAGTGGACACTGGAATGGCTAATAAATCACGTGCCATATGGGACAATACTTTATACTTGTATACATTTACTTTCCACCATGCCAAAATGTCAAAATTATCATCCTCCACTACAATATGCTCTTCTAAGTATCGATGAATTTCTGTCTTCTCATTTTCTGTCTCATCCACTGCTAAGAACTTCAAATATGCTACTCTTGATGGTCCTTTTGTCTTTGTTTGTGTAGGGGCTTCAATTTTTGTTTTGGTTGCTGCTGAAAATTTAGCCTCATAGAACTTGAAAAGGGTTTCAAATTCGATATTCACACTGTTTATTATTTCTTTAACCTTGTCAACATCATATATTTGCGAATAACAGAATGTCAAAAACTTCAACTTGCATCTTGGATCCAATACATTTGCAACCAACAACCACAAGTTAATTTTATCAAAACTGCCCCAATACTTATCAAATTTTTGCTTCATTTTTCTAGACATGTCTCTAAGGACTAAATCTTCTGATGTAGAAAATTCAAATAACAGACTTTCAATCTTATGAACCTCATCCAAGTAAAGAGAAGAAGTAACATATGAGGTTCCAGATAATGTGGTTGTAACTTCATAAAAATGTTCTAGAAAAGAACACATAGCTTTGTCAATTCTCCAATCATTATCATTGGGAGTATCTTCCTTTGCAAACGCAGCATCATATAAGACAAGCCGATCAAAAACTTTTTGATACTTCAGAGCTTTTTCCAACATTAAAAAAGTAGAATTCCATCTTGTAGGAACATCCATGCACAATCCAAGTTTAGAACTAATTCCTTCCTTCTCACAACATACTTTAAAATTATATTCTCTTTGTGGGGAACCTCTGACAAATCTAACACACCTTCGAATTCTGTTAATTGATTCATTAACTTCATTTAAACCTTCTCGCACAATCAAATTAACAATGTGAGCCGCACAACGTACATAAAAATGGTCACCCTCGCCGGCTAGAAACCCTCTTTTAACTAACATTTTTCTTAAAATTTTCAAAGCGACATCATTTGCAGATGCATTATCTACAGTCAAAGTGGTGATTCTATTCAACCCCCAGCTTAATAAACAATCCTCGACTGCTTGAGCAATGACATTGCCAGTATGTAGAGGTGGAAGCATAAAAAAATTAATTATTTTCTTGTGTAGCTTCCATTCATCATCAATATAGTGTGCTGTAAGACACATGTAACTATCATTCAAAATAGAAGTCCACAAGTCTGTGGTCAAACTCACCCTTTGAATTTTATTTTCAAAAAATTTCTTCAGTTTCTTCTTCTCAGCTTCATAAAT